>JBAMBO010004140.1:0-600000 GCA_037044535.1 Lordiphosa magnipectinata | reverse complement strand
TTGCAAATCAAATGCAAAACATGACTAGCCACAAAAAGGTTGAAAGCAGCACCTAAAAGTTCAAAAGCGTCAAATGTGGTACGGTCGCTTGTCCGCCTGCCTGCCTGCCTGGCTCTCTGACTAACTCTATGCAGCTTAAGCCAATTTATAGTTTGTGTGCCGCAAAGCGATGCCAATGCAATTTTTCCAATGCCATTGAGTTGGATACTGTTTTGGAGCTCTTTAAAAAGTTTGCCCCTGCAGTTGACCACAAGGTCGGTAGGTGCACTTCAGCCGGGCTCCTGTAAAACGTAAGCTGTGTCAAATCTGGGTCAATCTTAAGCTAACCAAATAAATGGCCCGTCCCATGGAGCAACTCAGGCTCAGGGTTGCCATGAGATGGAGTGAAGGTGGGGAGGGGGGGACACTTGAAAGATGTAACAACTGTGGGTATTTTGTAAATAAATTATTTGCAGCATACCAAAAGTAAAATAAAGAATTTTGTACAAACACAAAAAGGCAAAAGCTAACTTCGGCCTTTAGAACATTTTTGGTGCATCTGAATGTCCAGGTCTTTGTCTAAGCTGGATAAAATAATTTATTTAATTGAAAGTCAAACATTGAAATGCATGTCTGTTGGCATAAATGTAACAAAATGTTCAAGTATGAATATTTTTAAATAAAAGTTCTATCTTTGAGCTGGGATTTGAAAAATAAATACAAAATTTGTTTGTACGCATAGCTAAGACTAATGAAAATTATTTAGATTTTTACAGATTAAAATTTAAAGCTGATTTTACTTTATAAGTAACTGAATTTTTACCCCACAACATCCTACAAAGTGTTATAATATAAGGTTGTCAAAAAAGTCTTGCGGTATTTCCGCAAGCTTGTCTTTGCAAGAGCGTAGTTCTAGTTGTATTCGTCGCATCGGTTCACGCTAGAGCTTTTTGGAAAGCTCTTTTCACGCGCTAACACGTGTTAGATTTATTGTTGTTTGTTTTTAGTCGTTCGTGAGTTATAGCGTCGCAAACATGGAGCAAAATAAAGAGAAAATACGGCATATTTTACAGTACTACTACGATAAAGGCAAAAATGCATCTCATGCTGCCAATAAAATTTGTGCAGTTTATGGACTGGATGGATTATATGCAGAGGTGATCGAAGATGCGCCACGGTCCGGAAGGCCTGTCGTCGAAAATTGCGATAAAATCGCTGAATTGATCGAAAGAGACCGGCATAGTAGCAGCCGTAGCATCGGCCAAGAGCTGGGCATGAGTCATCAAACCGTTATAAACCATTTGAAGAAGCTTGGATTCAAAAAGAAGCTCGATGTATGGGTGCCACACGACTTGACGCAAAGAAACATTTTTGCCCGTATGGATGCATGCGAATCGCTTCTGAATCGCAACAAAATCGACCCGTTTTTGAAGCGGATGGTGACTGGCGATGAAAAGTGGGTCACTTACGACAACGTGAAGCGCAAACGGTCGTGGTCGTAAAGCGGTGAAGCTGCCCAGACGGTGGCCAAGCCTGGATTGACGGCCAGGAAGGTTCTTCTGTGTGTTTGGTGGGATTGGCAGGGAATCATTCACTATGAGCTGCTCCCCTATGGTAAAACGCTCAATTCGGACCTGTACTGCCAACAACTGGACCGCTTGAATGCAGCACTCATGCAGAAGAGGCCATCTATGATCAACAGAGGCCGAATTGTCTTCCATCAGGACAACGCCAGGCCACACACATCTTTGGTGACGCGCCAGAAGCTCCGGGAGCTCGGATGGGAGGTTCTTTTGCATCCACCGTATAGTCCGGATCTCGCACCAAGTGATTACCACCTATTTCTGTCCATGGCGAACGAGCTTGGTAGTCGGAAGTTGGCCACAAGAGAGTCCTGTGAAAATTGGCTCTCCGAGTTATTTGCCAATAGGGAAGCGAGCTTCTATAAGAGGGGCATTATGAAGTTGGCATCTCGTTGGGAACTCGTCATCGAACAAAACGGCGCATATTTGACTTTATAACCAATTTTATGAACAATTGAAAATTCAATAAAAATACCGCAAGACTTTTTTGACAACCTTATATATTGCTTATGAGAGAGTTCATGTTCAAGTTTAAACCGGCAGGGAATCACTTTTCACTTTTGAGCTGGTTTTAACTGATTTGTGGACATATCTATCTCACTTATACCAACCCATGAGAGAAGCTTGGCTTGGCTCCCTTTGGTGATGTAAAGTCAATTTTACATTTACATACCAACCCACACGCTAAATTTTAGGTTCATGGCAGAGAACTGCAGCGAGCTCACACGTGTATGCTCAATCACCCTTGCTCACCCTTTAAGGCTCAAGGGTCGTTAACCATTATCAAGTAGCATACATAAAACAAAAAATTAAAAAGTGATCGTGTATTGGCGAATCATTGTACTGGCGAGCTCGTATACTGCATAGTAGAGAAATTCATAAGTTGACTCGTAGCTTCGGCTACAACTCACCGCGAGTACTTGTTGCCGAAGTCAAAGATCTATTGCGGACTGTTACGATCACAGTAACGCAAGCATACAAAAACAACAACTTGTGAGAGCAAAAGAGATAGTATGATTTTGGCATGTATTCGTCGGCAGCTACTTCGTTTTTGTTTTAGAGTTTATACAACACAACAACAAGGCGAGCAAGCGGCGTGTATAATAGTGTGTAACTCGTCCGTGGCCGCCGTAAAGCTCGCTGTTACACGTTTAGCCGATAGCTTTAACAAGCTTGTTCAATTATTACTCGTGTGTAAAAAAAGCTTACAGATTCTGACACAATGTGCTTACGATCAGTTCTTGTGTGTCACACCAAGTGGCGTGCACAAACAAGCCGAGTAAATGCGCGAGTGTACACGAAAATTAAGTACTCGTTGCAGGTGTCTGGGGCATAGCTTAAATAAATTCTGAGCTATGGCTCTCAACCACTTTTCAACCAGTTCTCTTTGATTAGGAATTTGGGTTGTTGGGTTGTTCATGAGTGAGTGTACAAAATTGAGTTGTTCTTTAAACTGAACAAGTGAACATGTTCTTCTTCAATTGGCCATTTTTGTTCAGCAAGTCTTGTTTAGTCTACTTGATCAATCCATCTTGTTCTGAGTTGTTCTTGCTCTGAGTTGTTCTAAAAGCTGTTCGGTCCCTTTTGCTGAGAAAGTTTTTTGTGTGTCTCGCTCTGTGAGCTTGCTTTGATTGGTTCTTGAGTTGCTCTAAGAGCAGTTCGGTCTCTTTTGCTCAGAGAGTTGTTATGTCTGTCTCGCTTTGTGAGCTTACTCTGTCTTGCTCAAAGTGTTGTTCCGTGTTCTTTGAGCTTCTCAGTCTCTCTTGCTATGTGAGTTGTTTTGTGTGTCAATCGTCAAGAGTTCCCCAGCGATAGCCCCTGGGGCACGAACATACTCGCCAATTCACACCGAATGCTTGCCGAAGTCATGCATCACTGTGTGTTAGAGAGAGACACAGTCACATTTTTGCGCTCTCTGCTTGGGGAACCCTGAACTATAACAAGTATGGCGCCAATATTTTGGAACTAAGCGCGCGTGAGAGAGAGCGGGAGAGTTAGCGCGAGAGTAAAACAACAAAAGCAACAACGCGGTCAGTGCAACCGAAACCAACCCCATAGAAATGCCGTCGGCAAAACAAAAACAAAACAAAAATACTTGCGCTCACACAACCTTCCGCCATAGATCTAGAACAGGTGAACCAGAACAACTGACCAGGAACAACTGAACAAGTGAACAACTGAACAAGTGAGCAATTTGAGTGAGTTGACGCACTTAGAAAAAAAGAACAAGTGAACATGTTCAGTGAAAAGAACAACCTTTACACAACACTAGTCGATATAGCCAAGTCCGTACGTATGAACGGAGAGATCTCAGAGATGGTAGGTGATTGAGGTGTGACATGTATGGGACATATATTTCTTATACTTGCAGGCAGATCAAGTTTGCTCTGCCGCCCCCGCAATTTGAACAAAACGTCATATCTCCCACAGTTTTATGGATAGACGGATTATTACTTTAAGAGATATTGAGTAATCAAGATTATTTATCGATTTGCTGAAGAAATGATAAAGATCGAATGAACAATACTCAAGTTATGACCAAAAGACTTGACCGCCCTGGCAGTAGTGGCGTCATCTGTTGATCAGTTTTGAAAATCCCTTATTGTTCAATGCAAGTAGTGGCGCCCGCTATTGTTCAAAAGCGCTCCTATCATTAATATTAACAAAAATGTGTGTTTTCCTAAGTATTCGTACGGTTAGTATGATCTTTTATTGAAAAACTGAGACAAATGTAGAACGAATTCTTTTATAAAAGCTTAGCGGAACCAAAAAGACACATATAACAACATCAGCCAAACACAACAATGTCATATTACGCTACCGAAAATGAATTGTAATTATTGTCTAGATAAAGCACTTCTAAATTGTTCTACATTATTCACTGTTTCAGTTAAGATTTGGAGTATGCACCTGCTGCTGTTGGTGGTGGCATGGGTAAACACCATTGGAGCAGTTTTGGGTAAACTAACCTCAAGCGAAATGAGTAGCTATATATCAAAACGTTATCCAGGTGTACCAGGTAATTTCATTTGTCATACCTCATTGCGAGCCGCCTTCCAGGCTCTGCTTGTTATAACCGATGGCAGTACACATGAACAGCTAAAGAACCATTGGGATTGGCCACTCGAAGGCGAGGGTATATCAGGAACAACGCCTATGGTCTTGGACTATGAAATGATTTATGTGAGACCTGTTGTTATATTTGAGTCTGCTCGTAAAGCCCTCAGCAGCATAAGCCAACTGCAGACCTTGAACTTTTTGAGACCTAAACATGAAATCTACAACGCCAATAGCAGAATGAGAAAGTTCACCAGTCAGGTGATGCCCTCATTGCTGCAAAAGCGTTATCTTAATAAAGACACCGATTTGATATCAATCAGCGCTGGAGCTTTCGAGGGGCGCTGGAAGTATGCGTTTCCTAGGCAGAATACCAAACTAAAGCGATTCACAGGAAAGAACAAACAACGTGTCGTGCCATTGGAGACCATGTACCAGGTGGGAGTAGCGTATAAATATGCCCAACTAGAAGATGGAGTGGAGATGCTGCTGTTGCCTTTCGAGGGCAAACAAATTGTTAACTTTATGATACTCAAAAGCAATTCAAATGAAATGCCAGAGTGTCAAGATCTTATACAGTTACAGACCAAGGGAGTAGAACAGTTGGTGGAGGTGCAAATACCCAAGTTGGAATTCTCCTACAAAGCCGAACTGGTGCCAGATGTACTAGACGATATGGGTTTCTATGAGATTCACCGCAGGCAGGCCAATTTTGGAAAGCTAACAAATAATACAAAATTAAGTTTGAGTAGCATGAAGCATGGTACGGCTATTGATCTAGACGAAGAGGGTATCAATGTGCTAAAGATGAGTGAAAAGAATGAGTCAAGTAAGTTTAAAAGGAAGGAGAAAACTAAGAACTATAGCTTAATTAATGCCCTTTTTTTTTTTGCAGAATTGGTAAATCTGAGCAGAGACAATGGTGTGAAATTCATTGCTGATCGACCATTCTTCTTTGCCATACTGGATGAGAAGCGGATTTACTTTACGGGACAATTTATGGATCCGTAGGTAAATGGAACTTAAAATAATGGGCACGTTCAGCAGGACATTACATACATACATTTCTCTAAATGCATAAAAAAAAATAAAATCCAATTTTCAAAACTGATCAGTGATCAAGTGTCTCTGCTGAATACATCCAATATTTTCAACAAGGCCAAAAAAAACACCGAAATCTATTTAATTTCATTTTGAGCCTTATAACTAGACTAGATTCTAATAAGGGCCATTTGGCAATACAGTATGTATGTATTTAGCTAATCCAGCGCACAATCCTGCTCAAAATACATTTAATTTCTGACTTTGGTTGTTTTTTGTCTGCTACAAAGGGCGTTAATAATGACTTCAATTAGCAAAGTGTAATTAAGAGATACACTTTCGCCCTCCCTATTGTAAGCTCCTATGCTAATGACCAAAGTAAATTGTTGTTTAGCGAATTCCATGCCCACCACTGGCCATAAAAGTGATTCGTTTAATGCTTGTATGCACCACCATGTTTTGCTGGTTGGAGGGGTTGTCCTCTTGCATTGATTGACGGGCAGCAAAATGTGTCTGCAAACAACTTGATTTTTGAATCGGACATTCATGAAATATTCATTCATGGTTGAAAGAGAGAATAAAGCCTAAAAACAGACACAGAGAAACCACAAAATTGATGGTAAAAGATGAAAACTGTTCATTTCACATTTCAGCAAACTGTTGAGGCGGTAAGGAACTACAGTAAGTACAACATTTTCTTACATAAGTACGTGTGGCAGCTGATATGTATCATCAGTTGACAGCTTTTTCATTTCCAAACAATTGACAGAAGTTCCCCAAACTGTAAGCTTGAATAAAAGGAAAAATTGTGATGTGGACCTACGATATTACATATGTGTGTTAAATTAGTTCGTCTGACTTTCACTATACATACATTTTAAATCAAAGATCCACATAGACATTTCCCTTTGCCATTCACTTGTATGACCTTTACAGGAAGTACATTTTAAATCAATGAGGATGAAGTAGATTGCTACAAAATCCACCTAGACGCTTAGCCTTGAGCATGACCAAAGCAAATGCAGTAAATCCAACTGAATTTGCATAAACAGCAACATGAGAAAACGGCTGTTAGAGTCTATGTTAAGACTCTAAATCGAACCCTCTATATACACACCTGATCATATTAATAGGTACACACCGGAATTTTTTAATTATAGATGATTTTATCGTACTTTTAGTGTTGACAACTTTATAGTTTTTGGTTTTATGTTGTTGTCAATGTCTGGCCACACTGTGACAAAGAGTTGAAAGAGGGGCTGCCCCGTATATCAAACCTTTTCTATAAATTGCGAGTCCACCACTCATTTCGCCTGATCATAATAATAGGTACAGTCTCCGTTTCTCACAAGTATCAAGTGAATAATTTTGTTATCAGTGATCTTTTGGTAACTAAAGGTAAGTTAAGTATAGCTCCTGTCAATACAGAGAATTAAATAATTATTTTTTTCAGAAAAAATGTGTCGAAATTCTCATTGTACTAAAGAAGAAGCTCGATTGGTTCTTAGTCTGAGAAAAGAAGGCAAATCTTTACGAGCCATCGCCAAATTAATGAACAGGTCTCATAATTTTGTTAAAAATGCATTAGAAAGAAAACCAAGACAGGAAACCCGTGGAAGGCCACAAAAAACAACAGAAACCCTTGACCACTACATAGTAACTTTGAGCATAAAGGACCCATTTAAGTCATCGAAGGCTATTGCAGCCGAAATTGGGAATTCAGTTAGTGCTCCAACTATCCGAACACGACTACAAGATGCCAACCTACCAAGAAGAATTGCCAGAAAAGTCCCACTTATGCGCAAAAAAAATATCACCATGAGGCAAACTTTTGCAAGGGACCACAAAGACTGGGTAGGATGCACCGGGGAGAAAAAATGGAGAAACATATTATGGAGCGATGAAACCAAGATTAATTTGTTTGGGAATGACTGTGAAAGGAAAGTTTCGACGCCCTAATGGAAAGGAATTCCATCCACGGTTTACAAAAAAAAACAGTCAAACATGGAGATGGCAATATAATGGTATGGGGTTGCTTCTCCTGGTACGGCGTAGGTCCAATTTATGAGACTACGAACAAAATGAATGCTGAAGAGTACAAATCCATATTGGAAACAGTTATGGAACCGTATGCTGAGGAAAACATGCCATTACGTTGGGTATTTCAGCAAGATAATGATCCTAAACACAAATCAAGGCTGTTATCTAAATTTTTCGAGGACCAAAAAGTTGACGTTCTGAAGTGGCCAAGCCAATCCCCCGACCTTAACCCTATTAAAAACTTGTGGGGAGACTTAAAAAAGAAATTGGCAAAGCATTCATTTTCAAATAAACAAAAATTATGGGAAGGTGTCCAAAAACTGTGGTATGAGACACCAGTAGAGACCTGCCAGGCTCTTATTAAAAGTATGCCAAAAAGAATAGCAGTAGTGGCCAAAAATAGAGGTGGATTCCAGTGTATTACTATACTAGGTATGTATACTAAGTTAGGAAATACTAATTTACCTAAAAAAAGAACACAAAATGGAAATTAAAATTTTTTTTTTACCAACACATGAAGTGTACCTATTATTATGATCACACTGAAGACGTATCTGAAACACAAAACGATCTCTTTTATGTTATATTATTATTCTATGTTACAATTAAGTTTATTTTATTAAAAACAAATAGTTAGAGAACCAGTGAGAACAAATTTTAAGTTTGAAACAATAAATAAAACTGTTTTCTGTTACCTTAAAGTCAGAGTTGATGTGTGTACCTATTAATATGATCAGGTGTGTATATATGCATTCCTGAAACTGAAACCGATCCGAAACTATATAACTGAAATCATCTTCTTTAAAAAGTGATATATATGCCTGCACAATTTCACAATTTCAACTATTGAAATACACCAGCAAAAGATAATTTTGTTGAAAAATTATCACACGAAATTCGCAGAATTAACTTAACACTTAAAATCAATTTTACCATTTCGAAGATCAGTCACTAAATCCATTACCATCTCTGAGATCTCTTTGTTCATACGGACGGACAGATGGACATGGCTATATCGACTCGGCTGTTGATGCTGATCAAGAATATATATACTTTAAAGGGTCGGAGAAGATTCCTTCTGGCTGTTACATACTTTTGCACAAACTTAATATACTCTGTGTACCTTTGGTACAGAGTATAAAAATCTAATTTTAAATAGATTTAAGTCGATTTGTTTTATTTTTTGTATATTGCAATGGCTAATAAATTGTTTGTATATTCATTTAATAAATAATTAGTGCTTCAACCGAATTACCAGTCTATGTATATACCTTTTACTCCATAGTACACCAAGTCGTAAAAGTATCTACATTAATTAGCTGTCCATCAGGCTATTTCGTTGATTAATATCGTTGAATAAATGGATGGATCACCCGAAATCGAATATTTCCCATTTTGCTAATTTTTTCATATTAGAACTGTCTTGGGCTAAAGCTTCTAGCTGCTGCATATGTGTCAGATAAACTCCATCTGATTAAATGGACAGGTCGTACAAGCCCCATGTAGACCTTTTGTGTTCTAAAATGCAGTCCTAAATACGGCAGATTTTAAAATAAAAATCCATTGTTTAAACACAGCCAAAAGTCGATTATCATTTCATAATTTCATATACTGGCCTGCAGCCAGCATTCATGTCTTCAATTTCACCAAATTTACCACAGGGGTCAAACAAAAACAATTCCAAACAAACGGTGATGCACTTACCCAAAAACAACATTGAGGGCGAAATCAGCAGAGAGAAAGCACAACACACAAAAAAACACAATATACACATTTATTAAATGTTAATAAGTATTAATAATTATATTAAAACACACAAAAAAAAAACAAAAATAAACATTTGATTGCGAGAGCGAGAGAGAGCGCATGAGCGCGTGTGCGCCACATAACGGGGCCGCTTACATTATTTGCAGAAAATGGCCAATTAATTCAATTATTTAATAAAATGTCGCACAAAAGCCTAAAAACACAATATACTCATTTATTAAATGTTAATAAACTTTAATAATTATATTAAAACACAAGCACTAACACAAAAAACAAAAAAAACACAAGGCGAGCACAACGGCGGCCAACATTTGATGGCGAGAGCGAGAGAGAGCGCATGAGCGCGTGTGTTTAACATAACGGGATCGTTAACAAAATTTGCAGAAAACGGCCAAGTAATTCTATTATTTAATAAAATGCCGCACAAAGATTGAATTCAACACCAGAAGTACGCACAGATCCACTCGAAATCAAAACATTAGTATAAAACGCGTTAAAAAAGCGAAATAATTAATAAAACATGCGACACGGCGTGGGCGTGGGTGATGCTTAAGGATAAGAAAGTATCGAACTAGCCAGCTATCGATAAGCAGCTGAGTCGATGACTAAAGCAGTCCGATATAGAGCTTGGCTTTTGAATTTGAATAAGAATATAAGTAAAATTGAATTTTTATTAGATTTTGATCCAATTTTAATAAAATAATGAGAGTAGTGTGTTACTGCTGAGTGTTTCAAATAAAATAGGTGTTTATTAATAAAAACCAATTCTAAGGTACATTGTTTTTAAGGCAAATAAATGCTAAAGTCCTAAATTAATGAATGAATTGATTTTCGGTCAAGCCCGACTATAACATACTCTGTACCAGTTCATTCAAAAATTGAAAATAAACTTGATCTGCCTGCAAGTTTAAGAAATGTATGCCCCATACAAGTCGATATTGGTAATCAGCCTGTTAACGGTAAGGTTGATAAAAGACATCAACGTGATTCTTTAAGCAATTGTTAAATAAGCTACCAAAATGAATTTGACCTTAAATAAGGTTTAAAATATTTCAACAAACCAATAAGCTATGAACCAAGGTTCGAAATAAAACCTATGCTCTAATCCCTGGAACAAACATTTTTAGAATTTAAAAGATTAGCTGAACTGGATTTTGTTGTCCTGGCATTCGACTTTTACGCTTTTTATACTATTTACCGAAGGTACATAGAGTATATTAAGTTTGTGCAAAAGTATGTAACAGCCAGAAGGAATCATTTCCGATCCTATAAAGTATATATATTCTTGATCAGCATCAACAGCCGAGTCGATATAGCCATGCCCGTCTGTCCGTCCGTCTGTCCGTATGAACGCACAGATTTCAGAGATGGTAAGAGATAGAGGTTTGACTTGTATGGGGCATACATTTCTTATACTTGCAGGCAGATCAAGTTTATTTTCAATTTTTGAATGAACTGGTACAGAGTATGTTATAGTCGGGCTTGACCGAAAATCAATTCATTCATTAATTTAGGACTTTACATTTATTTGCCTTAAAAACAATGTACCTTAGAATTGGTTTTTATTAATAAACACCTATTTTATTTGAAAACTCAGCAGTAACACACTACTCTCATTATTTTATTAAAATTGGATCAAAATCTAATAAAAATTCAATTTTACTTATATTCTTATTCAAATTCAAAAGCCAAGCTCTATATCGGACTGCTTTAGTCATCGATAGCTGCTTATCGATAGCTGGCTAGTTCGATACTTTCTTATCCTTAAGCATCACCCACGCCCACGCCGTGTCGCATGTTTTATTAATTATTTCGCTTTTTTAACGCGTTTTATACTAATGTTTTGATTTCGAGTGGATCTGTGCGTACTTCTGGTGTTGAATTCAATCTTTGTGCGGCATTTTATTAAATAATAGAATTACTTGGCCGTTTTCTGCAAATTTTGTTAACGATCCCGTTATGTTAAACACACGCGCTCATGCGCTCTCTCTCGCTCTCGCCATCAAATGTTGGCCGCCGTTGTGCTCGCCTTGTGTTTTTTTTGTTTTTTGTGTTAGTGCTTGTGTTTTAATATAATTATTAAAGTTTATTAACATTTAATAAATGAGTATATTGTGTTTTTAGGCTTTTGTGCGACATTTTATTAAATAATTGAATTAATTGGCCATTTTCTGCAAATAATGTAAGCGGCCCCGTTATGTGGCGCACACGCGCTCATGCGCTCTCTCTCGCTCTCGCGATCAAATGTTTTTTTTTGTTTTGTTTTGTGTTAGTGCTTGTGTTTTAATATAATTATTAATAGCTTATTAACATTTAATAAATGTGTATATTGTGTTTTTTGGTGTGTTGCGCTTTCTCTCTGCTGATCTCGCCCTCAATGTTGTTTTTGGGTAAGTGCATCACCGTTTGTTTGGAATTGTTTTTGTTTGACCCCTGTGGTAAATTTGGTGAAATTGAAGACATGAATGCTGGCTGCAGGCCAGTATATGAAATTATGAAATGATAATCGACTTTTGGCTGTGTTTAAACAATGGATTTTTATTTTAAAATCTGCAGTATTTAGGACTGCATTTTAGAACACAAAAGGTCTACATGGGGCTCGTACGACCTGTCCATTTAATCAGGTGGAGTTTATCTGACACATATGCAGCAGCTAGAAGCTTTAGCCCAAGACAGTTCTAATATGAAAAAATTAGCAAAATGGGAAATATTCGATTTCGGGTGATCCATCCATTTATTCAACGATATTAATCAACGAAATAGCCTGATGGACAGCTAATTAATGTAGATACTTTTACGACGTGGTGTACTATGGAGTAAAAGGTATATACATAGACTGGTAATTCGGTTGAAGCTCTAATCTTGTCGGTATGTTATGTTAAGTTATTTATTAAATGAATATACAAACAATTTATTAGCCATTGCAATATACAAAAAATAAAACAAATCGACTTAAATCTATTTAAAATTAGATTTTTATACTCTGTACCAAAGGTACACAGAGTATAAGTTTGTGAAAAAGTATGTAACAGCCAGAAGGAATCTTCTCCGACCTTTTAAAGTATATATATTCTTGATCAGCATCAACAGCCGAGTCGATATAGCCATGTCCGTCTGTCCGTCTGTCTGTCTGTCTGTCTGTCTGTCTGTCTGTCTGTCCGTATGAACGAAGAGATCTCAGATATGGTAAGAGATAGAGGTTTGACATGTATGGGACATATATTTCTAATACTTGCAGGCAGATCAAGTTTATTTTCAATTTTTGCCACGCCCCCTCGCGCCCCCGCAATTTGGAAAAAACGTCATATCTCCTACAGTTTTGATGATAGATGGTTCGTACTTTCTAGAGATATCTAGTACTCAAAATTATTTATCGATTTGCTGAAGGAATGATAAAGATCGGATGAACGATACTCAAGTTATGAGCAAAAAACGGTCAGTTAACACTCCCCACCCACCCCACCCATAACCTAAGCATTGCGTTCAGCAGAAGCAATCTTAGTGAGAGAGAGAGAGAGACTTAGAGAGCGCACTGCGTTGTGCGTTGTGTGTTAACTGGCCGTTTGACTCGTGACCAAATGCGAGCTGCGACATTAAGGGTGCAGAGTATGTTATAGTCGGGCTTGACCGACTTTCTTTCTTGTTTTTATATGAAATTTTTCATTTCGCGGCCGTTTCCGTACTCATGGACACCGCCCTTTAGCAATATGAATTCATCATTTGATGTTTTGTTTACCAGAGACACAACTTTCGTCAGTTAAACTTCTTAGAAAATATTCTTTGAAATCTACTTATTTGCTGCTCTGTCTAGCCACATTTTGTGGCGCTGTTGAAACGTTTTTAAATTCGCATTACAACTTTTATCACTTATTGAACAATTTGCTGAGAAAAAGTACTTAAAGTATTTTGAATATTTATTTTCATACTCTTCTCTTTCATGGCGCTTATCTTAATTTCTTTAATCAAAGTCCAAATTGTTTCCAAAATTAATTTCGTTCTGAATTAAACCCCTCTGTTCTTACTGCTTACTTCACTTGATTAACACAATTTAAAAGGATCATTGAAGTCTTTCAGCAAAAAAAAAAAAAAAAAAACAACCACTTGACCTCGGTTTGTTCTGCTCCATTCAGACCTCAGCTCAGGCAAAATTAATTAACGTTAGGGCAAACTTTTGCCACTGCAATCTTTTGTCATAGTTTTTCCCCCATTTTCCAAGCTTTTTGGGAAACTAAAAATGTCACACAAACAAAAAGGCAACAAAAGCAAACAAAACTTCAAACTGGCAGGCAGCCATTTGGCGCAAAGTGCCGGAGTTCTGACACGACTCCCCCTCGGCGAGCAGTACCTTAAGGATATTCGGCCATTTTGGGACTTGCAACTTTTGTGAGTATTTTCTTTTATTTTGAAGAAAAGGCAACTTTGGGGCTTTAATTGTTTTCCAAGTGTCCAGCGTCTCAGTTAAACGGGGCAGCCGGAGCAGCAGCAGCAGCAGCACTTGGAGCATAAATTGTTGAATTTACACTGGAATGCAATTGATGGGGCATTTGCTGTTGTGTTCCATTTGTTTGCCAACGAAAATTGAATTTCGCGCTCAGCGAAAAACAATAAACAACCGAGTGAATGGCAAAAGGCGACGAAGCGAAACATGAAAAGGTGAATGGAATGGTGATGGGAGGGGATGGGGGGGGGGGGGGGGGGGGTACAGATACAAGAGGTAGGTCATATAGCCCATATGCCACGTTGCATTCGCTCTGAGTTGCTGCTTTATGGCTCTCAAATGGGTGAGAGCCATTTGGATTTTATGTGTAGTGATGCTTCGAAACGAGGAACTTCACATTAAAGTGAGAATGGATCTTAAACAATTTTTTATATGCGAAAAGTCTTTTCAATGTGGAAAGAATTCAAGTTTATAATAATTTACATGAAATTTAGGTTAAGATTCGAGAATAAAGAAGGGGACAGAACATAAAATTGTATAACTACATAGAGAAAAACAAGTAAGCTAGTCGATCAAGCCCGACTGTAATATACTCTGTATCTGCAGTAGCAGCGCACTTTCTTTTGGTCATAACTTGACCAATAGATGGCGGCACTACTTGATTGTGAAAACTGACATATAGATGGCGACACTGCGGTGACCATTTCAAAACTGACCAATAGATGGCGCCACTACTGTAAACATTTAGCTACTAGGTTTGATAAGTAACTAACTTTATTGAATATAACTTAAGCTAACAATTATCGCCAAGTCGAACGGAACGATGCGGGCGCGTGCCGCCCTGGCCGAAGCCAAGCCAGAAACTGAGCGCCAGGGATGGCGCGTGTTGTCGTTCTGCTATCGCGTTAGGGATGGTGCTCGATGAATGGTGTGACCAGAGTTACTCTCCCCCTCCAGAGACCATGTGGGAACGAATGATCTTCAAAATTTAAGTAAAGCTGGGATGAATGTATGTCCGGGGTGACCATCTACAGGATTTGTACAAGTCCCAATGTGGAGGAATGCTTGCGTATATTTCTCGCTGTGATGTTTGTGTCGTAGTTGAGTCGATGGTAACCTCGCGTTGAGGCCGTTGCTTCGATTTGGGGTCGATAAGCAAGTTCGCCCAAGCAGGGTTGAGGTTGCCTCGTGTTGAGGTCGTTGCATCGATTGGGGGTCGATAAGCAAGTTCGTTCGATCAGGGTTGAAGTTGAAGAGTCAATAGTACTGGGTATTGTACCCCGAGTAGAGACTTTCGATTGCCATGCGTTGTGGACTTTCGTTATGCCTATCGTTAAGGACTTTCGTGGTGCCTCTCGTTAAGGACTTTCGTGATGTGATCGAGAACTTGTAGGTAGACTCAGGCTGGCATCAATTGCCAAACAAAGAGCGTCTCGAGTCGTAGCATGTTGCTGGTGGTCGGTGAGGTATGGGGATCGTTGTGTATGAACATCGGCGACGACAAAAGATGCGATGAAGATCCAAATTCAGCTGCGCGACGTACTTCCATAAGTATGATCGATCGTCTGGCAGGCTGCGTACAATGTAACATCTGAAAAATTGGTCGGATGCTTGACCAACGTGAGATCGGATACATGTAGTTGCTGAGTCGGTTAGGCGCGCGAGCAGCGGTGTAGGGCAGGCTGGCGATGAACTTTTTCGTGGGCATCGGTTGGTGGACAGCCTGACGTGGAATGCATTGGCTGCAGCAGGCTGTGGACAGGTGGACGTGCAGGACCTGGGCGACAGACAGGAGGTCGGTGGACAACATGCGTGGACAGCGCACAAAAAATTGCTGTTTGTATTTGTGTGTATTCGCTGGTAGATGCTGTCTGTGTGTGAACGCGCCAAAATTCGCCTGCAGACGCTGTCAGCATGTGTCTGTGTGTTTGTGCTGCATGCCCAAAAAACATCGAGATGTCTCCGTTGACGCTGGTGAGGATCTGGCAGGCTGCTGTTGAGGATTTGGTTGGCTGGACCCATAGTGAGTGAGTTGGAGTCGATTGAACTGCAGGCGCGGTCAATTACTACGCCGTCCAATGGACGAACAGCCCTGTAGTCATGCTGAAAAGTTTCGCACCGTTGTGAAATACATACATACATATGCACCTCGATGGCGTGTATGTGTAGAGTACGTGTATGTGTGAATCTGCTGTCGTAATGTTTTACGCATTAGATAATTGTTGCAAAAGTTGCGTGTTTGTCGTTTTTCAGTCGTCTCGGGTCATCACTTTAGCTACTAGGTTTGATAAGTAACTAACTTTATTGAATATAACTTAAGCTAACAATTATCGCCAAGTCGAACGGAACGATGCGGGCGCGTGCCGCATTTCAAAACTGATCTTTGATTGAAACTGACTTTTGGTCATAGCTTGAGTATCGTTCATCCGATCTTTAACATTTATTCAGCAAATCGATCAAAAATGCTAATTACTAACTATTTCTAGAAGGTACGAAACATCTATCTGAAAAACTGTGGGAGATATGTGCTTTTTTTCAAATTGCGGGGGCGGTAGGGGGCGTGGCAAAAATTGAAAATAAACTTGATCTGCCTACAAGTATAAGAAGTTGTGAGGACGGTAAATTTTCTAAGTCATTTGGATTTCATATTTTTGAATTTTAAATGCCCTGCCTCCCAACTGACTTCTTGTGTGAGAGAACCAGATCCAGGTTCACCACAACACGTTTTGGCAGCGCGGCGAGGCTACGTCATAAATTGCGAACGTCTCTGATCATGTCTTAAACGCCACAATTTGCGATTTTGTGGAAAAGGCGACACAGTGTGCGACTTGTCAAAATTCGCAAAAAATTCTTTTCCATCCAGACTTCGATCTATACGGTTGTAACAAAATTGCTGCTCTGCTATCACGTGCATAGCACACGTGCATCGTGCTATTCCTACGCCGCTGAAGCCTTGGATATATCGGGCAGCACAGCTTAAGGTACGCAATATAGTGAGATTTATTCGCCCTTGTTAATTAGTGATTCCTTTGACGCAGTCGGCGGCCATAACCTTGACTTGTTGGCGTAGCCCAACCGAGTGTATTACTGCCTCGGAGGCCGATATTGTTTAACTGGTAATCAGTGTGGTCCTTCAAGTGGCACTGGCTACGGCCAGTCGCCCCAACCTCCAGCAAGTCTTAGCCACGGCAGTGGCCACCACACTCGTTGAGTATCGATCCGGCTACGGGCAGTTGCCACAACACTAATTGAGAGTTGATCAGAGCCCAGGCGCAGGGGCACCAGGGAGAGTGAGGTTATGTGAGGCCGACCAACACTATTGTGTGCCACCGTCGGAGAGCTGCTCCGCACCCTAGTGCCAATTAGCACACCGAGTCTGAATACAACGTTAGAGGCTACAATTTGAGTGAAGCGATGGCGTCCCTTAATTCTGGTTCGATAACGGAATGAGCGTCAGTATAGCCGAATCTTTTACGTACCTGGGAGTATCGGGAGATTTTCTGCGTGATTTCGCCCCCATGGAATTGTTCATAAGAACCTTTTGTTGAAGGATTGAGTATTTGTAGTTTGTAGTTATATTTTCTTTAGCCGTAACTTTTGTATCCATTTTGGCCCATGTACGGATTCAAGCGCACCTAATACTATTTCCTCACTCCTCCTGACAACTTCATTTTATCTTTAGACGCATCTATAGCTTCATCTGACGTCAATGGACCTTGTCGTAAGTACGGCAAATCCGTGATATCTTGGTAATTTTGGCCGAAGAGCCTTTTCATGTCTATGAGAAATTATTATCCTTAATCGTATAAATGAATTAGTCGTTAGGTTTTCTATTTGCTAGTAATACCCCTTAGTTTTTAAGCATTTTCATATATCAAATCATCCAACTACAAAGATAGTTTCAATATTCCTCAATACTCTTAAGTCATAATGTTAATATAATGCAATCCTTATCATCTCAATATATAGTTAAGCCATGAAGGCGATATTGAATTTGAAATGATTTAGTTTATCTTTCTTTATGGGCACTTGAGGCAAGGCATCGTCATTTTTAGAGGGTAAAGCTCACGAACTACTTTAAGTTTTTACAGGTAGAGAGGGTAGAGAAGGGAAGAATACTAACACCTCGTTCTTCCACTCTGAATAAGTGATGCGTTCATGTTTTTCATCGTTTGGGTTTTCCTTGTTCCATTCCCTATGACTTTGTCATGTCATTTCGAGAGCAAAAGAGCCCACCCCAGCCCTGAGCACAGCCGTGCCAGTTAGTTAGACAGAAAAGCTCTCGAATCGTTGTTATACAGGCGTGTTCGTTACAAAGTATATGTCCAATACATGTCAAACCTCTATCTCTAACCATCTCTGAGATCTGTAAGTTCATACAGCTGGACATGGGCTATATAGGCTTGGCTGATTGATGTTGATCCAGAATATATATAAATTTTCTCTACACTGCCATAAGCAATCAGTGGGCATTCCTACTTTAGAGATAATATATTCTCTCTCCCTCTCCCCCAAATTCCTGGAAAGAGCATCCAATCGACCATCATCTACTCCAACACACATTTTGTTCCTCTGTTGCTGCAACTCTCTTTCTTTCTTGGCTCATTGTTTGGCCAAAACGGAAGGAAACACTTTCATTATCACTTTGCAGCTGCAAATTTATGGCGACATTTGTGAAAGGTTTACCACCACTTCGCCTCGCCTCCCTTACCCCCTTGTGGCCTTTGGGGTAGGTTAAGCAGTTTCTTTCCAGCAATTCGCTACGCGATTACGTGTGTGTGTGTGCGTATGAAATGGTTTAAACCGATAAAAAGGCATTACATTTGAATGGTGATGTAAGCCCCCGTCTAATCGATGTAACGGTCATACATAAGTACCTTCCACCAGACACCACAACTTTAGTCTAATAGAAACCATGACAGGATTTGGTTGGCTGTTCGTTTTGCTGATTGCCTGCACCCATTACAGTTATGGCACAGCGCGGGATGTGAACTTTGCCGGTCAGCTGTTTAACAGCATACTTGATGCGCAAAAGTCGGACCCAGACTTTGTCATCTCACCGATGGGTGTGGCTAATACCCTCAGTATGATTCTCTTTGCTGCTAATACAAAAGCTGCTGCCGAGATACAAGAACTCCTGCATACAGCTGGACGTAATGAAAGCAATTCAGGTCAACGCGTTGAGGAGTTTCCATTGCAAAACTTTATATTGAAACATTTTACCGCCGCCCTGGTGCATGCTGATATACCGGTATCTAAGGAATATGCGCAGAAAGCTTACGAATATTTGGGTTCTGCTGAAGTGCTTTCCACTCATTTCGATAGTGATGGTCAGAACCTTATCAATAGTAAGATCGCAGTAGCTACTGATCGTCAGATTAATCCCATGTTTAGCGGTGACTATGGTGGTGGCAATCTGAATAAGAACAGTCGCCTGGTGTATCTCAATGCCTTCTCCTTTCGTGCCGTACTCCCTCCGCCAATCTATACCAAGGCACAATATCAAATGTTATTTGATACTCCGCAGGGTAAGAAGTATGTTCCTGTCATTATGCGACCCGATCTTGTGCTACCGTATGGCATAGTAGACGAATTGAAGGCGCGTGTATTGGCCATTCCATTGTATAAAACACGCAGTTATCTTTTGATATTGTTGCCTATATCGGGCTATGCACTGGGTAAAGTGGAGCGGGGTTTGCGTACTGTAGATGTGCGTAAATTAAGCTCAAAACTTAATCCCACCGTTTTAGACATCATCGTACCAAATATAATGCAACTAAGCGATTTGGAGTTGAAGGAGCCTCTGCTTAAGGCAAATGTGCGGAGTATTTTTAAGGGCAATTTGGCCAGCTTTCCGAGCACGGTGTCTGTGTCCAGTGTGAGGGTAAGAACCGATTTCTTGCTCGATTCTGAAGGCATCAATCAGGCACAAGATACGTCTGGATCAGGTGAGGAAAGGGTGGAAGTGTAATTTGTAAATCATTTTCAAACTAATATTTTTCTTCAGATTTGTCCTTACCACCACCAGGGAATGAAACCGGTGTGCACTTGATACATGAAAATGAAAAGTTTCATGCCTTACAGCCATTTGTTTATGCAGTGGTCGATCCACGGTATGTGTATCTGATCGGTCGATTTGGAAACCTGATTAAATATGACGGTATTGCTCTGTAGAAATCAGGAAATGTACATTATAAACGAAAAGAAAAAGAAGTGTAAAATAACAACAACCACAAGTAATAGGTGGAGATGTATGCTGTGTGTGTTTGCCTGGGGGGGCTTTGTGCTGTACAACAACAATTGTGATTCTAGTGCTTACGCTGTGGGGAACTATCTTCAAGGTTAGACCCAAAGTTCTTAACATATCAACTGGAGAAAAGGGACTCCGTACTAACTTCTCTATTCGTCTATGATGTTTTGAAACCACCAAGACAGAGTGTTTTGGGATTGCTTTCTGGCTTCAATAATGGTCCTTAGAAGATGCCTAACGGTCTGCTGACGTGATGCCAAACCCAATGTCCACTACTTCTACTAATTCTTAGAGGAGTTGCTGTGGCAGACCAGTCTTACTTCTGCTATGAATCGCTCCGGAAACGCGTGTATATTTCCTTTGCATGTCCAGTTGTTTATAAAGCATAGAAGAAAGCAACTTCGACCACATAAAATATATTTATACTTGATCAGCATGACGAGCTGAGTTGAGTACGTCCGTCCGCCGTTCTTGTTTCAATGCTATCTCCGCCTTTAGTTGGTAAAGCTATCGTTACCAAACTTTGCACGAAGTCATGTAATACTAATTCGCTGCATATTTGACGGAACTGGCCGGTTCGAATGACTATAGCAGGCATGCCCAAAAGCAGCATATAACAGAGCACTCACCAATACTCACAAAGAAAAGCAACAATACCAATAACGAAATTTTTGTTGGTCAGTTTGCTTGCGCACGCAAACACCATTCAAGGAAGAGAACAAAACCGGTTTTTGTTCTACGCGATGCGCACACACGAAATCGTTTGCATGTGTGTCGTTTTGTATACGTCGCGTCCTGCATGTATTTTCTATCTTCGGTGCAATTACAAAAACAAAACGTACTCAAAGAGCATACGGTTGGGCATCGCTGGACTATAGCATACATCTGCCATAGGCACGGTAGGTCAAAAACAAGTTTAAGTAAGAAAAACTTTTTTGTTTTCAATGCAAACATACCCAAACGTTGTATTTTGAAGTTTTCTATGCTTTTTTATAATTCTATAGAAAGAATAGGTCTGAAAAATAGTTTTGGTGAGAAAAACTTTGTTGTTTTTAATGCAATCGTCTACAAACGTGACACTCAATTAATGAAATTGCTTTCACACGATTCTACACAGTAAGATCAATATCGGATGACCATAACATATAGTTTCCTTAGGAACGATTGGTCTAAGAACTAGTTTTTAAGGAATAATTTTTTTTGTTTTTAATGCAAATGACCTCAAACTGTTTTTTATGATTTTTTACAATTCCACCAAGCTTGATCAAAATCGGACAACTATATAGTATAGCTGCCATAGAAAAGATAGGTCTGAAAAATAGTTTTAGTGAGAAAAACTTTTTTGTTTTTTGTGCAAACATGCCCAAACTTTGTATTTTTAAGTTTTCTATGCTTTTTTATAATTCCACCAATTTTGATCAAAATCGGACAACTATATAGTATAGCTGCCATATAAAAGATAGGTCTGAAAAATAGTTTTAGTGAGAAATCTTTTTTGTTTTTAATGCAATCATCCCCAAACTTCGTATTTTTAAGTTTTCTATGCTTTTTCACAATTCCACCAAGTTTGATAAAAATCGGACAACTATATAGTATAGCTGCCATAGAAAAGATAGGTCTGAAAACAAGTTTTAGTAAGAAAAACTTTATTGTTTTCAATGCAATCATCCCCAAACTTTGTAATCGTAAGTTTTCTATTCTTTTTTACAATTCCGCCAAGTTTGATCAAAATCGGACAACTATATAGTATAGCTGCCATAGAAAAGATAGGTCAGATAAATAGTTTTAGTGGGAAAAACTTTTTTGTTATCTATGCAATCATCCCCAAACTTTGTATTTTTAGGTTTTCTATGCATTTTTATAATTCCACCAAGTTTGATCAAAATCGGACAACTATATAGTATAGCTGCCATAGAAAAGATAGGTCTGAAAAATAGTTTTAGTGAGAAAAACTTTTTTGTTATCAATGCAATCATCCCCAAACTTTGTATTTTTAAGTTTTCTATGCTTTTTTACTATTCCACCAAGTTTGATCAAAATTGGACAACTATATACTATAGCTGCCATAGAGAAGATATTTCTGAAAAGTAGTTTTAGTGAGAAAAACTTTTTTGATTTAAATGCAATCGTCTACAAACGTGACACTCAATTATTTAAATTGCTTTCAAATGATTCTACACAGTAACATCAATATTGGATGATCGGATGACCATATCATATAGTTGCCATAGGAACGATTGTTCTAACAACTACTTTTTAAAGGGAAAAACTTTTTTGTTTTGAATGCAAACGACCACAAACTTTGTATTTATAAGCTTTCTATGTTTCTTCATAGCTTTAATTCGCTAGTTTTAGTATCCATTCGTGTATCCTCTGGTGTTCTCTAAGGCAGTCATCTAGGACCTTTGCTTTATAACTTATTTGTAAACGATATTCCGTCCGTGACACATTTTTGAACTCAAGCAAGTTAATCGCGTCGAGACCAAAAAATTCTAAAAGGGTATGATGGTGGTATAAAAACCCTGTCTGGGTTTAGTCTGATTAGCTGCCTTTTTATACCCGTTACTCGTAGAGTAAAAGGGTATACTAAAGTCGTGCAAATGTATGTAACAGCCAGAAGGAATCATTTCCGACCATATAAAGTATATATATTCTTGGTCAGCATCAACAGCCGATTCGATATAGCCATGTCCGTCTGTCCGTCTGTCCGTCTGTCCGTCCGTCCGTCCGTCCGTCCGTCCGTCTGTCTGTATGAACACCTAGATCTCAGAGACTAGAAGAGCTAGAGCAACCAAATTTGAAATGTAGACTCCTATTGTCTGCACGCAGATCAAGTTTATTTTCAATGTTTGCCACGCCCCCTCACGCCCCCGCAATTTGGAAAAAACGTCATATCTCCTACAGTTTTGATGATAGATGGTTCGTACTTTCTAGAGATATCTAGTACTCAAAATTATTTATCGATTTGCTGAAGGAATGATAAAGATCGGATGAACGATACTCAAGTTATGAGCAAAAAACGGTCAGTTAACACCCACCACCCACCCCACCCATAACCTAAGCATTGCGTTCAGCAGCAATCTTAGTGAGAGAGAGAGAGAGAGAGAGAGAGAGAGAGAGAGAGAGAGAGAGAGAGAGAGAGAGAGAGAGAGAGAGAGAGAGAGAGAGCGAGAGAGAGAGAGAGAGAGACTTAGAGAGAGAGAGAGAGAGACTTAGAGAGCGCACTGCGTTGAGCGTTGTGTGTTAACTGGCCGTTTGACTCGTGACCAAATTCGAGCTGCGACATTAAGGGTGCAGAGTATGTAATAGTCGGGCTTGATGACGTTTTCAAAAGTTTTGTTGTCTGATCTGTTTATCGTGATGAATTTGGAGTCATTTATGTTGCATTTAGTAATTGACAAATGTCTATTAATATCTGGCGGATAATAAATAGCCGAGTTAAAAAATATTGCATACTTTTCGGCTGACCCACCTCAGGCATACAGGAAGGATAATAAACATTTGTTTCCATGAGTAACGGGTATATCGAAGTCGGTTAGAGCCGACTTTAACTTACGCTCTCGTTCTTTTAATTGCACTGTGAACTTTTCAGCTTCAGAGTAGGACTAACGATTCCATATCTCGTAAGCTACTTTGAATTTCGTTTTTAAATATTCAACAAAGTTGTTGCTCTTGGTTTGACCTACAAAACATTTCTTTGTAGCAAATCAAAAAAATTATATCTTCATACTCAAAATTACAAAAGTTGCCCAGAAAAGCCAAGTTTTGACCACTTTTCTACAGTTTTTTAACTTCAGCTTGAAACCTGTTTCAGATTTGGCCAAGTAATTCAGCACAAAGTTGTAGCTTAGATCAAAATAAACAAACCATTAGAATGAACCAACTTCATTAAGTTACTATTTCATATAGTTATGAAAGTTATTATTAAAAACTCGAAACGAACATTTTCGTTAAAAAAAAGTAAAAAAAAATAAAATTTTTTAATTACAGTCTTTAAGTTATGTTTTCATATTAGTTTCTTGATTTAATACAAAACTATCGAAATTTTTGACTGTGTCGGCCAATTGGTACCAAAAATTACCATTTTTCGAGTTTTGGTTCCAATTCTACATGCTTAAGGGCACGTAACTATACGAAGGACCAATCGAATGAAGTTGGTATGTTCCAATCGTTTGTTTATTTAAGTCCAAGCTACATTTTTGTCCTGCATTGCTTAGTCAAATTCGTTACAGTTTTCAACACAAAGTTGAAAAACAGTACAAAATGAGGGAAAAGCATAATGATTTTAAGACATTTTTGTAATTTTGAGTATAAAGCTGTGACTTTTTTGACTTGCTACTTAAGAATGTTTTGTAATCTTAGCCAAGAGCAACAACTTCATCTAAGACGTCAAAGCGAAATTCCAAATAGTTTACGAGATATGAAGTTGCGAAGCTGAAAACTTTAAAATTCGTGACCAAGTTATGTTTCAATGGTCATATATCGGTTATTACTAATAAAGCAATGGGAGTTCTTGGCTTCATATATTATTATTAAATTGTCACCAAACAACTATACGTTTCTCTGGTCAGACCTTTTCTTGAGTATGGCTCATGTGTCTGATCTCCACACTACCAGAAATATGAGGATCAACTCGAATCTGTTCAAAAACAGTTCTTACTTTTCGCTCTGCGTGGCTTAAATTGGAATTCCGAATAGGCAGTTACCAACATACGAGCACAGACTACGCTTATTGAACCTTCCATTCCTGAATAATCGAAGGATCTACCTTAGTGTGCTTTTCCTTCATAAGCTACTGTCAGGTGAGGTTGACTCAGCCCTATAAACTTTGCGTTTCCGGCACGGGTAACGAGAAATTATGTCCCGATATCATGTAAATCGTGAACCCTTTTGTAATCTCTGTCTAAATTACAACAAGTACTATCATCTGTTCTCAGTAAACTCCCCATTGTTAGATGTAAGAAATAGTCTATTGTCTAATCTGAATTCATAATTGTAAATAGTTTGACTGAACTTTGTTAAACTTTAAACAATAATAAATAAATTGTTAAAAATCTGACAACTTTATAGCACGTCTGCCATAGAAAGAGGCGCCATCTATTGGTCAGTTTGGGAAGTCACTAAACTAACATTGTTTAGAGCGAAAATGAAATTGTTGTATGAAAATCTTTCAAAACCTTCGTTTCTATACATTTTTCGAGCTGCAAGGGTTTATAAACTTTCCTTCTTTTTATACTCTGTACCGAAGGTACATAGAGTATATTAAGTTTGTGCAAAAGTATGTAACAGGGAGAAGGAATCGTTTCCGACCCTATAAAGTATATATATTCTTGATCAGCATCAACAGCCGGTTCGATATAGCCATGTACGTTTGTCCGTCTGTCTGTCTGTCTGTCTGTCTGTCTGTCTGTCTGTCTGTCTGTCTGTCTGTCCGTCTGTCCGTCCGTCCGTCTGTCCGTCCGTCCGTATGAACGAAGAGATCTCAGAGATGGTAAGAGATAGAGGATTGAAATGTATGGGGCATATATTTCTTATACTTGCAGGCAGATCAAGTTTATTTTCAATTTTTGCCACGCCCCCTCCACGCCCCCGCAATTTGGAAAAAACGTCATATCTCCTACAGTTTTGGAAGATAGATCGTTCGTTCCTTCTAGAGATACCTTGTAAACAAAATTATTTATCGATTTGCCGAAGGAATGATAAAGATCGGATGAACGATACTCAAGTTATGAGCAAAAAACGGCCAGTAAACACCCCCCACCCATCACCACAGCATTCTATTGAACAGCAATCTTAGTAAGAGAGAGAGAGCGAGAGGGATAGAAAGAGTGAAACTTTGAGATGAGCGCGTATAACTCGTGAGCAAATGCGAGCTGCAACGTGAAGGGTACAGAGTATGTTTTAGTCGGGCTTGACCGACTTTCTTTCTTGTTTTTCGAAGATGTTGCTGTGGGAGCTTAGCTTCAAATCGCTCCGGAAACGCTTGCTTTTAGCTTTCAGCTTTTCCTATTTTATTTCCCCTTATTAGTTTTTTTTTTTTGCACCCCTTACTGCTTTCACCTTCTAATTGCTTAAATTAGCCGAGGTGTTTTATGGCAATCATCATCAGCAGCAGCAGCAGCCACCGATTTCGTTTATGCCAACTCTCTGGAAGCCATTTTAATTGAGGTCTAAGCCGTAATTAAGCTTCTCTGCCTGCTGGTATTTCCTGCTCATGTCCTGCTAATTCTTCTTTTTTTTCTTCACAATTTAATGAAGTACTTTTTTTTTTTTGCCTGCAGCAGGAGGGTGCCTGTCGACGTACACTACAAAATTGGTTGGCATTATTCATGTCAGTGTCCTTAAAAGCTTGAGGGGGATATGGGCAACAGGCCGCGGAGTCGGTTTAAATGTCAATATATCACAGGCTAACAAAGCTCTCCGCTCATGGATGTGTTGTGACAGCGACAACAAAAGCAAAACAACAACCATGCATCACACACATGTCTGCTCAGGATACTAATTATGATTGTGGCGGCATTTACAAGGACACAGAAGCCTCTATGGCTCAACCTTGTATCTAGATTGAGCTTTGGATGAGAGTGTTTGTTGTAGACATAAGCTGATGCAGATGTGTATGGGTGGTCTTAAAGCTACCAAAGGTAGTAACAAGTTGAAGAGAGGATTGTTTCATGAGCAGTCCTGTCCAATTGAAGGACATAAAATTTGGTTGAGTTAAGTAAGAACTGAGAACGTCTGCTAGTTAACTAGAACTAAATAAACATAAACTACGAACACCATCTGGTAAATCAATTCCAACACGCTTAACCTTAAGTTGATCCAAATTTAACCTTTGCCTGTAAGTCAAATTTTCGTTACGATTACGAATTCGTTTCTGCCCCATTCAATGAAGAACTCACACCGCATAGTCCAAAGACCATCATAAATTTTCGTCATTCTCAGCTGCACCCGTTTTTTTTAGCGCATCCCACTCCTTACACCGCAAAACACCTGTCCTGGCACGCCCCCAGCCCATTTGTCACAATCCATTCGTTTGCTGCTGGAACAGAAAATAGAAATTGCTGCCAAGTCATGTCATTGCCTGCTCCTATATATATCCTTCCCAGCCAAAGCACACACACACACACTCACTCACACACACACACACCCAATAACAACTGCAACTTGTATGCAAATCCTTTCGTGACTCTGCACCAGCTACGTGTCCGTTTGCTCCTCCTGCGTCGCGCGACTTATTTACTGTTTTTCAAATTGCGCTTTGCAACTTTTGGGCTGCCAGTTTTTCACTGTGATCCTTCCTGCTCCATGTGCAGCATGTGTTTATGGATTCTTAATTGTGTGTGGAAAAAAGTTGTTTTTCTAGTTCACCGACTAACTTTTTTGATGGCCCCACCCATCGGTTTTATGTTAATACCCGCATAATGCGCTACTTTCTGATTCAATATTGTCAGCAAAGCTTTCATATTGATTAATAAGCCTGTCGTGTTTGTTAATATTTATGGAAAATTTAAATTATTTTAAATTTTAATTCATTTTTAAAAAAGTAATTATAATTCGCTCATCTTACAAATGTTTCCAACACACAAATGGGCTGCTTAATTGGCCATGATTGGGGTAAATAAATATGCCAATATATTGCCGGAATGATACAAATATGGGAATTAAATGGAAACGAATGCGAAATGCTCTTAGTAAATTAAAGCATAATGATTATCTTTTTAGCAGATGAAGGTGATGCACATGTATTGCATTGAATACAATATACACAATATCAAATTAATGGACTGGATAGTTTGAATATTCGGCTCAACCGCAGTTTAATAATACCTGTTGTAGCATGATAAAGTAATCAAATGGAGTTGAACAATTGCCTCCAAGGGATGTGTAAAATGGCAATTATACGATATCAAATAATCGGATGAGTTAAAACTAACTATTCCAAATGGATCATAATGGATCAATATGTGTTTCAGTGTAGGTATCACAGCTAGAACTGCATATCAGTAGTACGTCTGCCTATTGAGAACAAATAAGACGTTCGCACTTAGAACTAATAATGCGCTACGCAATAATACCTGGGGAACTAGCTGATTTTCCTAGCTAGCCAGTGCGACTTTGGATCGAAACTTGAACTAGATATTGCTGGCAGTAAAGTCAAATAATATCGACTGGTGACAAATTTCGAAGAGTGACTTTAATTATCGAAAAGTAAATAGTTTAGTTCGACTAAAAAATATCTTTTTGTCGCCTGGATGGCAACTCTTCTCCTGTATGGCAGCTCTACTAGATAGTCAGTCCGATTTTCATCAAACTTGTATTGCAATTTCAAAGTAAATAAATAGGCAAAGCTTCAAGCAAAAAATCAAGTTTAATATGGAAAATGAAGCTGACGGTATGTAAAATTGATATCTGCTGTGATAAGACAATGAAATGTTTGTTTTGTCGTTGCTGTCAACTGTTTTGTTTGACTGATGGTTTTTATGGCAGAACAATAACAAATGTATATTGTGTTCCGTGGAGTAATACTTGTGCTGCGCATGTAGGCGCAAGCAACTAAAAATGTGCAAGCTTATTTGTTAAAGCCCCTGGTATATAGTGTTATTAATCGTTTTTGCGCATTTTTGCGCTTTATCGAATTATTTGCGTTTTCAGCTGACATATGAGATTTCGCACAGAAACTCTGATCGGATAGTTGGGACATGAAACTATATCGAAATGCAGATCGCCATAACTGAATACATTAAAGCAGAGATCATACAAAAACGATTTATAGCCTAAAAAATATAGATCAAGTTAAAGCCAAAGTTACAAGGATTTATCTCTCATATAAATCGATATTTGCCAAAACTGCCATATAGACCGATCTGATCAAGATTTAAGATCCAAGCACTCAGAATGGCGTTTTAAAAATTTTGGAAGCTGGAAATTCGATCATGAAAATACCGCAAGATCATCACCCTCCAATATTGGACGACTCAAAATTAAGCTATACTGAGGCATGGCCACGATTGAACAAAAAAATTGGCTTCCGAACTTGCCGTACAGACTAATTTCTCAACGCTATTACTTTCTACATGCAGCCTCTGACCTCTGCTAAGCAAAAGAAAGGATATTGAAGTTTCCGGAATTTTGAAACAAGCTATGACAGAGCAAAAATCAGAAAGTCTTCAGTTAGAAAAGCGGAGTGGACATATTTCCATCACGAATACTGAAGCATTAGCTTTCGTTATTGGAGAATGGACTTACAAAACAACAATACATAAACATATACAGCAGTTAAATAAAGCACACGGCTGCGATATATATCCTGGATATGATGAGCTAAGGACGGCATCAGGACGGCATAATCAGAAAGAAACCCCTACCAAAAGAAGTAATAAGTCTTTTGGAGTTGCCAACCCAACAAATGAGTTCTTCGTCATTTGGATCAGATCTTTATAACAACGATGCGGCACACGCCAGGCTAATTCTGATGAAGAAGAAGATTGCGATAAACGCATTATTCCACTTGAAGAGGAAATATCTGAAAGTACAAATGTGCTAACTACATTGTTACAATAAATTGAAAAAATATAATTAATTGTTTCGAACTATTGTAAGTGGGGTTGCGGTTGGGAAGGTGGCAAATGGCAGGGTGCGTGGTTAATTACACATAATTACCTACGCTTCGCATTTGTCAAACGTGCTAAATTGCACAAAGTTCGATTCTTATAACAAAAAATCGACGTGTTGTCTACACCAGTTTCAGGTATGTTGTGAGGGCGGGAAGTCTAACGGCGTGGTCCAATTGACGACATTTTTTTTTTCGAAATTCTAGTTTAATATAAGACACATATACACAAAATATCAAGGGCCTAGCTTTATTTTTGGGGATTATGCCACAAAAATAGGCAAAACGCACCACTAGTGCAGCGCTGAGAGACTTTTCGACTGACTTCTGTCGCTGAGTGCCTGTTATGACCTGTCTAGCAAAAGCTTCGATTTTTAGAATACTTTTAGCTACTTTTTAAGTCTAGCTTATTTAAGGCAAAGTTTGTTTTAGCCGGCATCGAGGTCAGTAGTTAATTATTATTCACACACAAATCAACAGAAATTAATTACCACCTTTTTTGAATAGCAATGGGTTGTTCGTACAGCACTGTTTCGCTTATCACCACAATCCTCTCATCAGTAGACTTGTTGCTTCAGCAACTTGCAAGGATTTCGTTTATATACTACGTTATATGGGCGAATAAACACTTAGGGATTCCTATGGTGTAAAATTCCATTCCGAAATTTTGCTAGGATTTGGAAGGTTTGGTTTACCAATTGGTGTGATTAAATAATTAGATATTTAAGTTATTCAGTAAAAGAAAGTTCGCTGCGATAACATATTGCATTCCTTTGGGGAATTGCAAATGGAGTCATTTCGAAAACATATATACATAATGGTATATTATCGCTTAGAAAAATCGTACAACTGTTTGGGATAAGTTTTCTTCAAGCTTAGAATTGGTACCATACGATAATTTGGTGACACGTCAATATAACACACAGTCATTTCATTCAACACTGCAATTTAACAATTCGTCAATTCAACACAAACAATTTCAGCACTCGTCTTTATATCACAAAGTCAATTCAATTCAACAATTCAACACAAAACAAATTAAACACGAAGAAATTCAACACAACACATTTTCAACACACATATCACAAAGTCATTTCACTCAACACAACAATTTAACACTAATTCATTTCAACAATTGTCAATTCCGTACACTTTCGCAGTTACGGAGTGTACTGCAGTCAAAATTTATGTTGAAATTGTTGTTGTGTTCTATTTTCTAGTGTTAAAATTGTACTGTGTTGAAATTTGGCGATGTTGAATTGCTTTGTGATGAAATAGATTATATTGAAATCAGGAATTCAAAACCGGAACCAGAACCGAAACCGTATACCGTAAAGAACCGTTTAAAACTCAGAACCTGAACCGGAACTGGAACGCATAACTTGAATTTTTTGTATACCGGTATTTGAGAACCGCTATTCTTGGTAACGAAAAGACCGAAAAAAAACCTTTACATTGTACTGGTAAAGTTTCGGTTTTGAGGCGTAACAACTAGACTGCACAGCGAGCACTTAATTTTGAGAAAGTTATATAATACCACAAAATTACCTGGGTAACTATTTTGGCGAATATTTATTTAAGAATTTTATCCATGTCTGTTCAAATCCAACTAAGTGTGGAAATTAGCTCTGACACTTTATCTAAAGGTGGAAACGCAGTCGAGTCATATTTCTCTCATTATCATACCTCAAAATAATCGATTTTGTATTCTCTATGGAAAATACATCTTTTTCCAATTCGAAAATATAACGTCTGAACATTGAGTCGAAGGATCTGTAACGATTTCGTCTGTAGCACAACTCAGATATGTCGCTCTTGTTGGATCATGAAAATGATCCTGTAAAATGAAATAACATATTTCCAGAGAATAAATTATATAAATATAAAAATTGTACACCATATAGAAAACAATATGACGAATATTTCTGAATCATTAACTCAAAAGTCGTGACAGTCTTAAAGTAACTAAACGATATGGATTTATATGAAAAGAATTGGTACAATACAAATAGTTCAGTATCTTCACAAATCAATTTAATGGCTTTAAACAAGGTTTTCTGAGCTTAAATCTATAACAATTGTATGATTTGTATGAATTCTTGGAGCTATCAAAAGATTTTCCTGCTGTTCCAACTACCAAAGTAAGCGTAAGCTCCGCTGGAAAATCGGATGGACGCTAAAACAATAGCTGATACAAAACAAGAAAGAAAGTCGGTCAAGCCCAACTATACACTCAGGGAAAAATGGCATAGTAAAAGCTATAACAATTATATTTGATTTTAATATGCAATTTTTGTATTAAAATCAATTAATATGCACTTTGTCATCACCTAATGTTCTTTGCGCCATTTATATGAACTATTCGGGGAATTCGAACTTGAGAATTACAAGTGGTCTGATGTTCTTAGTCAGATGGTAGATTCAATTAAATAATAGTAGTATCTTAGAAGGCAACCGGTAGAGAGGACGTTCCAATTGTGTTCAGACCAAGGGTCCCAAGTTCGAATCCCCGCAGAGTAAGTAAACATTTTTAAATACAATTTAATATAATTCGCTGTTTTTCAGAGTCCAACTGATGGTGGCTTCAATGGGGGATTTCTACTCTTGATTCAGAACAAACTAATTGGATTAAAAATTAAATTAAAAAAAAAAAATGTTAATATTTTCATATTTTAATTAAAGTGAATCGCTGAATCAATAGTGAAAATGTTAAAGTCAAAGTGTAAATATTAAAATTTCAGAGCATTTTTCCCTCAGTGTAACATACTCTGTACCCTTACTACCCTCGCATTTGCTCACGAGTCAAAAGAGGCTATCTTAGTGAGAGAGAGAGAAACTTAGAGAGCGTACAACGCGGTGCGCTCTCACACTAAGATTGACTCTCTTGAACGGAATGTTGTGGTTATGGGTGGGGGGTGTTATAACTAGAGTATCGTTCATTCGATCTTCATCATTCCTTTAGCAAATCAATAAAAATGTTCGATTACTAGATATCTCTAGAAAGTACGAACCATCTGTCATGAAAACTGTGGGAGATATGATGTTTTTTCCAAATTGCGGAGGCGGGAGTGGGCGTGGGAAAAATTGAAAATAAACTTGATCTGCCTGCAAGTATAGGAAATATATGTCCCATACATGTCAAACCTCTATCTCTTACCATCTCTGAGATCTGTGCGTTCATACAGACGGATAAACAGACGGGCAGACCCACATGGCTATATCGACACGGCTGTATAGTAAAGATAAAAATAGTGTGAATGCAGGATATACCGAAGTTATTAAATGGAATACGTGACGGCAGCTTAACTCCCAAAGTACTCTTATTTTCTTATTTACTGTCAAACAATTCCTTCAGATTTCAGTATCAAAACAAAATAGTAAAAAAAAACTTGTCTCTTAAAAAAAAAATCTACGTTATTAAAGCTTTTTAGGTAATAGATAAGAATTCCTATAATCCCATTTAGACAGGGAATGTTTAAAATGAAATGTAATAAATACTTTTGGAAATTTAATTGGTAAAATCAATAAGCCATCAACAATTTATGTGTATCAAAGCAATTGCCATAACGCCAAAGCGAGTTAAACTTTTGGCTGAACACAAATACAGCATCAGCTTATACAAACACTCAGAAAAACACACACGCAGAGAGAGAGAGTGAGAGAGAGAGAGGCATTCTGTGCCTCTGTGCAAGCAGTCAAAAGTTGTGGCAGGCAAATTGACTTGCAAAAATTTAGCTTGGGCGCTCGAGAGTATGCTACGATTTGGCCATTTGCACTCCATTTGTGTGTGTGTGTGTGTGTGTGTGTGTGTGTGTGAGGATGTAAGTGCGAGTGGGAACTGAGGCAAAACCTAATTGGATTTGTGCGCGTTCAATGAACTGAACACTAAAAAGTATTTTATATTATTATTGCACTTGAGCCCGACGGCATTTCTATCAAGGATTTTTACTTTATTGCTCTTTCCACACTCCATTTGCAACCGAATGCAAAAATATTTGTCAGAAAACATATTTCTTGTTATTGCTGGGTGACAAAATGCCACGCGTCGTTTTGCGGCAATTAGGCGTGAAAACACGTACCAAGTCAAAGGCATGTCCTCGACTCATACACAATTCTTATCACCATAAAAATCAGCCAAGAATTAAAGTTAAAATCTTTTAATGAGACGGAAAGCGAGCGCCAATCGCTGCAATTAAAATTAATTACAGTATTTGTCAGCTTAACTTGACTAACTGACCCGGGCCACCAACTGCAGCTTGTGAATGGATGGAGCAGGCGCAGTTGCTCATCTGCAGTTGCATTGATTGCCATCGCGATCGTTAATTAAATGTCGAAAGGAATGTTGTTGTTGTTGTTTTGTGCTTCCTCCTGTGCGTAAAGATCAGCCAACTGGGATAAGAGACCAAGTTGTGCTTCTTGGCCTCTTTGGTTCTATTTATAGGTTTGCAACACGTTGCGGCACGCAATGCAAGCAGCCCCAAGCTGTCGCTGTCGCTGCTGCTGCTTTTGCTGCTTCTTGGCTGCGGGCCTTATCGCCCTTGATCTTGGTCTAAATCGAAATCGCCGGCGTTGCGTGAAGTGTTGCAAATGAGTTTTTGGTCTGGGGCGTGCATTGAATTTTCAATTGGTGGGCAAATTGGCAGCGCCAACGAAATGTAGCAAAAAGAAGACTAAAAGGGGTTTTTGGGTACTAAGAGTGCACATAACTTCATAGAGCAGAGGATCTGGAATTTACTTTTTTGGTCTAAAAAAATTTATGAAAATATGATAAAATACTAATAAAGTAAAAAATAGTAGAGCAGCTTAACACAAGTTGTTCGCAATGCTCTCGGCATTTACTATATCATCTGCTATTTCAAGAAGTAGGCTCGGAAATCGTTCTCTACCACAAAATGATCATTCGGTATATTCCAATTCTATTTCATCGATCGATGAAAACAGATGTTTAAATGAACTCATGACAATGTATAGTGGGAGTTCAATCCACGCTTCATTGCCGTTGCTTACTGAATTCTGAAATCAACAAAGTATCAGAAAACTGTAACTAAAACTATGGTTGTGGTAACACCCAAGAAAACTTGTATCAATATCAATTTGATACCCGTTGTCTTAAAATTAAACTGAAACTAGTATCATTTTTATACTCTGCATCAAGGGTATAAAGTACCCAATAAAGTATATGTATTCTTGATCAGCATCAACAGCCGAGTAGATATAGCCATGTCCGTCTGTCCGTCTGTATGAACGCACAGTTCTCATAGATGGTAAGAGATAGAGATTTGACATGTATGGAACATATATTTCTTATACTTGCAGGCAGATCAAGTTTATTTTCAATTTTTGCCACGCCCCCTTCCGCCCCCGCAATTTGGAAAAAACGTCATATCTCCTACAGTTTTGATGATAGATTGTTCGTTCCTTCTGGAGATATCTAGTAATCAAAATTATTTATCGATTTGCTGAAGGAATGATAAAGATCGGATGAGCGATACACAAGTTATGAGCAAAAAAAGATATCAGACCCCTCCACCTCCAACCACCCAGCCAACCACCTCTGTATTCAAACAAACACACTCTTTGGGAGAGAAACTCATTCTCCTGGTGTAGAGGCATGACACTGGAGGCCATCACCGGTGGTAGTGGAGAGTACAAGGTGTCGGTCAGCAGAGTAAAGTGGAATTGCACCTGCAAGAAAATGGGAAAATAAAGTGAACTTTTTGCAAGAAAGGAGTGGATGTCCTGGGACGCCCAGTACGAGCGAACTCACTGTTGAGTCACTGTTTAGTCACTGCTAAGTCACTGTTAAGTCACTTTTAAGTCACTTTTAAGTCACTGTTAAGTCGCTGCTAAGGCAATGATGAGTCACAGTTGAGTCACTGCTATGTCACTGTTCAGTCACTGTTGAGTCACTGTTTAGTCACTGCTAAGTCACTGTAAAGTCACTTTTAAGTCACTTTTAAGTCACTGTTAAGTCACTGCTAAGGCAATGATGAGACACAGTTGAGTCACTGTTGTGTCACTGTTCAGTCACTGTTAAGTCACTGTTTAGCCACTGCTAAGTCACTGTTAAGTCACTTTTAAGTCACTTTTAAGTCACTTTTAAGTCACTGTTAAGTCACTGCTAAGGCACTGATGAGTCACAGTTGAGTCACTGCTGTGTCACTGTTCAGTCACTGTTGAGTCACTGTTTAGTCACTGCTAAGTCACTGTTAAGTCACTTTTAAGTCACTTTTAAGTCACTGTTAAGTCACTGCTAAGGCAATGATGAGACACAGTTGAGTCACTGTTGTGTCACTGTTCAGTCACTGTTAAGTCACTGTTTAGTCAATGCTAAGTCACTGTTAAGTCACTTTTAAGTCACTTTTGAGTCACTTTTAAGTCACTGTTAAGTCACTTTTAAGTCACTTTTAAGTCACTTTTAAGTCACTGTTAAGTCACTGCTAAGGCAATGATGAGTCACAGTTGAGTCACTGTTGTGTCACTGTTCAGTCACTGTTAAGTCACTTTTAAGTTACTTTTAAGTCACTTCTAAGTCACTGTTAAGTCACTGCTAAGGCACAGTTGAGTCACAGTTAAGTCACTGTTGTGTCACTGTTCAGTCACTATTTAGTCACTGTTTAGTCACTGCTAAGTCACTGTTAAGGCACTTTTAAGTTACTTTTAAGTCACTTTTAAGTCACTGTTAAGTCACTGCTAAGGCACTGATGAGTCACAGTTGAGTCACTGCTGTGTCACTGTTCAGTCACTATTTAGTCACTGTTTAGTCACTGCTAAGTCACTGTTAAGGCACTTTTAAGTTACTTTTAAGTCACTGTTAAGTCGCTGCTAAGGCAATGATGAGTCACAGTTGAGTCACTGCTATGTCACTGTTCAGTCACTGTTGAGTCACTGTTTAGTCACTGCTAAGTCACTGTTAAGTCACTTTTAAGTCACTTTTAAGTCACTGTTAAGTCACTGCTAAGGCAATGATGAGACACAGTTGAGTCACTGTTGTGTCACTCACAGTCACTTTTAAGTCACTTTTAAGTCACTGTTAAGTCACTGCTAAGGCACTGATGAGTCACAGTTGAGTCACTGTTGTGTCACTGTTCAGTCACTGTTGAGTCACTGGCATTGTTAAGTCACTTTTAAGTTACTTTTAAGTCACTTTTAAGTCACTGTTAAGTCACTGCTAAGGCACTGATGAGTCACAGTTGAGTCACTGTTGTGTCACTGTTCAGTCACTGTTTAGTCACTGCTAAGTCACTGTTAAGTCACTTTTAAGTTACTTTTAAGTCACTTTTAAGTCACCTTTAAGTCACTGTTAAGTCACTGCTAAGGCAATGATGAGTCACAGTTGAGTCACTGTTGTGTCACTGTTCAGTCACTGTTAAGTCACTGTTTAGTCACTGCTAAGTCACTTTTAAGTCACTTTTAAGTCACTTTTAAGTCACTGTTATGTCACTGCTAAGGCACTGATGAGTCACAGTTGAGTCACTGTTGTGTCACTGTTCAGTCACTGTTGAGTCACTGTTGAGTCACTGTTGAGTCACTGCTGAGTCACTGGTAACTCACTGTTAACCCACTGTTAACCCACTGCTAACCCTTTTTCCCACCCTCCCACTCTACACCCACTAGCTGCTACTGCAAATGGTAAAAGCGGTTGACTTTGCAAATTCAAAATGCAAAGATCAGGCTTACCCAAAAGACTTTGTCGCAAGTTTTAGTCCCCCAGTCGAACCTCCGTAGAAGAGCTTTGCTCTAAAAATATCAAATTGATAAAATACTAAAATACTACTAAAAGTTTGTCAATTCAAATATCAAATTGATAAGACCAAGTATCAAATTAATACCAAAAAAGTGTAAATCTGATACAGGCTAGTATCAATTTGATATTCTCCACATATGATTTTAGTACTTTCGTAAAAAGATCAACTCGATACGTGAAATATTCAAGAGAATTTGACACTCAATAGTTTCAAATTGATGATAAAATAGTGTCTTAAACACTTGCCGTTCAGTTAATACATACAAATAGAAGATTTATGCATTTTCTAAATGATGTCCCAAGCCAAACCTTTAAGAAAGCAGCTTAATTTTCGGTTCGGCGGTTTGCTCTCTAATGAGATTTTGTCAGTTCAAGCAAACTCAAATAGAAAAAAAGGAAAGTAAGCTTCTCTCAATTCGGAATGTTCTATTTTTAATGGATTTTCTTGTGAATAAGCACTTTCGGACGAAATTAAGTTTACTGATAATAGCCCTTTGGCATTCAAATCAATCTTTTAAATGGAAATTTGTTATCATTCTATTGATCAGTTTTCGTTTAAGCATAGAATGAAAATATTGATTCAAGCAGAGGATGAGCATTAACAGCTTGTTTCCTCTTTGGTGTGAAAATGCATTGAAGCATGCTGCTGGCTGCAAACGACTTTCCACTTGCCATTAGAACCAGTCCCCGGGTGCAATCATTAGACACACTTGCCAACCCATTCAAGAGGCCCTCCCCTCCAAGTTGCAGTCGCCAACAACATTTGCAATATAAATGCAACTGAGTACACAGAAAGCTCGAGTTATCAATGGGAGATGACAACAAACTTGGGCAAAGAAAACTTGTGCTGACAAAAACAAAATTAAAAAAACAGGTTGATTGGTGGCGTCTTCTCCTCTTTCACTCGGTCTCTTCCCAGTTGACTTGGCCATGTTTCAATAAATTGCCAAACAAATGAAAATTGCAGCAACTGCGCCCCATTGTGAAGGAGGTAATAAAGTGGGGCAATCGAATGTCAGTTTGAGATGCCATCGAAAGTTGACAACAATATGTGATTGTCAAATAACCAAAAATTGATTTGAAATTTTCAATTGCTTGAGGTTACCGAAAGGTAATTTACACACAAAAATCATTTGTTGCGGTTATAATTATTTTAAAAGTAAAACTTTGTGAAAATTGCAACATTTTTAACTGCCTACCTTTCCTTTACCCACAACCTCTCCGCCCCCCCCCTCCCACAAACAAAATGCAAATAAGCCACGTGCATGAACAGAGACAAGTGCAGTGCGAATATGTTCGAGTTGGCAGCCGGCATCGAATCAGGCAAGCAATTTGAGTTTGATGTTGCATCAGTGATGAGCAAATGAAATGAAATTAGAGGGAAAAGTGCTAAAAATCAAAAATGGAAGTGAGAAAGAACGAAAAAAAGAATATATATCAAAATGGACTACAAATCGCAAAATTTTTGTGAAAGAGAAAATGTAGAAAATTAGATGGTCAAAAAAAGACCGTTGACTAAATGAAAAAAGACAAAGAAATGGTTAATTTCCAGAAAATATAAGCAACTAATTTGAAAGAAGTAGAAAAATGTAGAAAATTTTAGATGAAAAATTAATTAAAGATGAAATTAAAATATAATATATTTCGACATAGTCGGGGGTGTCCCAGAATTCTCTAGAGGATTTCGTAAAAGCTCTTGCATTTCGAATTAAAACTGTTCGCTAAAAACTGCGGAGTGACTCAAATATTCAGAGTTAATAGATCAGATGACAATTGTTCAGTGATTTGAAACCGACTGCTTAACGAACTGTTTTTTCTTCTATCTATTGTTGTAACAGAACTTTTATTTGTCACTTTATTGAAATATTTGGCTTTACACAGTCGAAAGGGACACTAGCTGAGTCGACTTAAAGTTTAACGAACAGCAAAGTTGGAAAAGCTTTCGGCTTGTTACGTCACAGCTGGTGTTACGCCAATAGCTGGTGAAGTTGACCGGTTGTATTAAAGTTTTTCAAGAAAAACTTTTTTGTTAGATGTTCCCAGGCGGGATCGAAACCTGTAAATAGGATATCTGTTCTTCAAAAGCTTCAAACTTTGTAAGCATTGCTAAAGTTTTTCTAGTTCATGCTCACTATTTGGTGGGACCAATTGGGCGTGGTGTACTATCAGCTGCTACAACTAGGTAAAACCATCACAGGGCAACTCTACCGAACTCAATTGATGAGTTTGAGCCGAGCATTGAAGACAAAAACGGTCAGGATACGAGCAAAGTCACTACAAGGTAATTTTCGATGTGAAAATAATATTAAAACGGAGCATTATCTGAAGTGGAAGGGATATGCCGAAGTCGGAAGGTAGTCTTGATACAGCAATATGAACCGAGTCACAAAGATGAGGCAAACGCTTCGGCGAAGAAGGATCGACCTGGCAGCATTGTGAAAAGACAAAATCGATGTGAATATAGTATTAAGACCGAGCATTATCTGAAATCAAGAAAAAGTTTCAAATAGACAAAAAGAGGCTCCAAACGATTTGATGATTACTAATCTGTATACGGCTACAAGGGCTTGGCTTTCAAATTAAAAGGGTGTAGAGAGTATATAAGAGATAGATATTCCAAATAAATGGTCAGAGTTGTGCTGGTTGAAGGTGTTTTTCTTTATTTCTATCTCGTGGGTTACTTGTTCTCCTTGGTCTTGACTTGCGGGGCCACCCAGAGACCGTTCCATGCCGAAGATTTTCACTGGTGCATCCGACCTAATATTTTGCTCAGGGAGCCGATACGAAAATCGTACAACCTAAGGCTCATCGGTGCTATTCAACCAGGCATCCCATCGAGACACAGATGCCGTTTCGAAAATCGCTCATCCGCAGCCAATTGCACAAGATATCTTATTCTATGCCTTGGCGCTGCTGTGCCATGACATCGCTCGGCCAAATGTTGCGCAGCGCTAAAATGTGAAGTCTTAACCCACCAGCCGTATAGCACAGACATTGCCCTTTCCGACTACTATTTGTTTTCGTCGATGATGCATGCCCTTAAGGATCAGTACTTTCGCTGTTTAGAAGAACTTCAAAATTGAATCGATTCGTGCATCGCATCAAAAGAGCCATCGCCAGAAAGATCTGAAAAAGTAGTGGCTAGCGATGAACAATACTTTGAAAAATGAATTTGTGGCAAATTTTTCACCATCAAGCTTAAACTTGAAAAAAAAATCACAGTTTTCAGATTCCCAAAAGACTCGAATGTGACTCGAATAAGTAACACTAGGCAACAAGCTCCAGTATATTGATGGGTTGGTGGTGATTCTAGATGATTTTCGAGTGCTGAACACCAAGTTGTTTTCAGAAATAGTCCATTACGTCGAGATTTTTACTAATTTGAGGTGAAAAATGGCTTTTTGACCCTTTTTAGACGCGTTTTGTGGGGAACCTATACTTTTCTTTTGACTTTTTTTATTATATTAAAGTAAATTACAATTTCTTAACTTTAAATTAAACTATCCCAAAGAATTGTACGATTATTTTTAGCAAAGTTATACCATATTGAATACATATAATAAAACAAGTAAGACAGTCGATCAAGCCCGACTGTAATATACTCTGTACCTGGAGTAGCAGCTGAAAGCAGCGCTGCTGAACAATAGATGGCGCCACTACTTGCATTGCACAATGAGAGATTTTCAAAACTGACCAATAGATGACGCCACTACTGCAAGGGCGGGGAAAGTAACGTTCTTTTGTTCATAACTTGAGTATCGTTCATTGTTCATATCATTTCTTCAGCAAATCGATAAATAATCTTGATAACTAAATATCTCTAGAAAGTTCGAACCATCTAACTACAAAACTTTCGGAGATGTGACGTTTTTTCCAAATTGCGGGGGCGGGAGGGGGCGTGGCAAAAATTGAAAATAAACTTTATATGCCTGCAAGTAAAAGAAATTTATAATCCATACATGTCAAACCTCTTTCTCATACCATCTCTGAGATCTGTGCATTCATACAGACAGACACACGGATATGGCTATAGCGACTAGGCTGTTGATGCTGATCAAGAATTCGTATACTTTATAGGGTCGGAAATGATTCCTTATAAACTTTATACACTTCGGTACAGAGTATAATAGTAAAATTGTATACTGCCCAAAGCTATGCCTTGCAAAATCAGTACAACAGGCTAGTAGTTTGTCTGTATGAGCTATATGAGGACTCCAGCATGCATGAACAAGCTCCTGCAGGAAAGGTGTACAATTTCAAGAAGAAAGACATGGGGAGCAAAGGCACGAGGGGAGGACAGAAACTGAGGGAAGAAACTGATGGGAAGACCAAGTGCGAAAAGACATTGCCAACCTTGGTCTGAACAACTGGAACCAGCTCGCAAGAAACAGAGGCGACTGGCGGGCATTGCACAGTGGTTTTTTTTTACCTTTTTTTGGCATAAACCCCAAATTTTTTTTTTTTTCAGATTTCAAATATTCGATCGTCAAATATAGATCGTTTATATGGCAGCTATATGAAATAGTGTGTGGAATTGATCAAAGTTCAATATGTCGCTTAAGGAGCTTAAAATACATGTACAAACTAAAATTCAGTTCAATAGCGTAAAAACCAACAAAGTTAGCTCAAATCGGCCAGATCGGCTATATGGAAGCTATATGAAGTAATGGGCCAAGTCGAACCCGATTTTGTAAGTCGTATTAGAAGCGAAAAAATACGAGTACAAACCAAATATCAGTTCAGTAGCATAAGAAACAACAAGTTTGGAGCAATTCTGCCAGATCGGTTATATGGCAGCTATATAAAATATTGGTCCAAATTGAGTGAATCCTTGCAAGTCGTCTTTTGGGTCCAAAATATGCGTACAAACAAAATTTGTGGTCAATATCTTACTAGAGTTTAAGCCAAAAAAGGCAAAAAAAAACAATGTGCATTGGTAGCGGCGGCCGAAACTGTTAAGCGGTTGTGATTTAAATATCGTTCCTTAGAAGAAGAAGAAATATTTTGTCTATAATTTCCATGAAAATTTTACACAACACCCATTGCATACTTTGGGGCTGCAACAATATATTCGATTTTTTGTGAAAACATATACAATTACTAAAAGTGGTATAACTTCATTGAAAAAAATCGTAGAAATGTTTGAAATAGTTTATTTTTAAGTTAAGGAGTAGTACTTTACAATATTATCAAAGAGAGTCAAAACAAAAATATAGGTTCTCCACAAAACGCGTCTAAAAAGGGTAAAAATGTGTATTTTTTGCAACTAAAAGCTTAAATTACTAAAAATCTTGAGGTGATAGACAATTTGTGAAAACAGATTCGTGTTCAGCACACGAAAATCATCTAGAATCACCGCCAAGCCGTCAATATAATGGAAAAAGTCTTATTTTAATGCACCAATCTAATATTGTACATTTATTTGGACGTTGCAAATGAAATGAATCTGAAATGTACTTTTTATACCCTTGAAGAGGGTATATTAAAATTGTCCAGATGTTAGAAGGAAGCATCTGCGATGACACAAAGTATATATATTCTTGATCAGCATGACGAGCTGAGTTGATATAGCCATGTCCGTCTGTCCGTCCGTCTGTTTCTATGCTATCTCCTCCGTCAGTCTTAAAGCTATCTTAACCAAACTTTGCACGAAGTCTTTTGGTACAAATACGCTGCACATTTGTCGGAATCGGCAGTATCGGACTACTATAGCATATAGCTGCCATAGGAATGATCGGTCGATAAACTAGTTTTAGTGAGAAAAACTTTTTTGTTTTCAATGCAAACGCCCCCAAGCCTCGTATTTATCAGTTTTCTATGCTTTCAAATAATTCCACCAAATTTTATGAAAATCGGCCAACTATATAGTATAGCTGCCATACAAAAGATATGTCTGAAAAAAAGTCTTAGTAGGAAAATCTGTTTTGTTTTCAATCCAAACTCTCCCAAAATTGTTACTGATCAATATTATATGCTTCTGCACAATTCTACAAAGTTTGATCCAAATCGGATGACTATAGCATAGCTGCCATGGGAATGATCGGTCGATAAACTAGTTTTAGTGAGAAAAACTTTTTTGTTTTCAATGCAAACGCCCCCCAGCCTCGTATTTATCAGTTTTCTATGCTTTCAAATAATTCCACCAAATTTTATGAATATCGGCCAACTATATAGTATAGCTGCCATACAAAAGATATGCCTGAAAAAAAGTCTTAGTAGGAAAATCTTTTTTGTTTTCAATCCAAACTCTCCCAAAATTGTTACTGATCAATATTATATGCTACTGCACTACAAAGTTTGATCCAAATCGGATGACTATAGCATATAGCTGCCATAGGAATGATCGGTCGATAAACTAGTTTTAGTGAGAAAAACTGTTTTGTTTGTAAAGCAAACGTGCCCAATCCCTGTATTTTTAAGTTATCTATGTCTTCACATAATTCTACCAAGTTTGATGAAAATCGGTCTACTATATAGTATAGCTGCCATACAAAATATAGGTCTGGAAAAAAACCTTAGTAGAAAAAACTTTTTTGTTTTCAAAGTTATAGCTCCCAAACGTGTTACTGATCAATATTATATGCTATTGCACAATTCTACCAAGTTTGATCCAAATCGGATGACTATAGCATATAGCTACCATAGGAACTATCGGTCGAAAAAGTAGTTCCAGTGAGAAAAACTTTTTTGTTTTCAATGGTAGCCTCTTTATACCTTCCAGTTTTTAACATTATCAGTTTCCACACAATTTTGGGGAGTTCGGTCAAAATCAGATGAATATATCGTATAGCTGCCATATAACAATCTGACAAGCAAATGCTCAAAGTAGTAAAGCCATCAAGCTACAAGGGTATGTATATAAACTTCGGTCGAGCCGAAGTTAGATTTCCTCTATTTTTTCGATAAAGTATTGGTCCTGGCATTAATTTAAAGAGAACGGATCATAGTCGTAATGGTGGGCACAAAAAAATAACGGGCCGAGCAGCAAGGGCGCAAAGGACCACTGTGTGCCCTACTCTAATATAAAGTGATCTATAGCGAAACCGTGTACAGTTGCCCCTGAATTTAGCTAAGAATGTACACACACATATTTACAATGGTTTGTTTACATACATGTGTACATATACATATGTATGTACATTGTACACGTATACGGGCTCATTTGTCACTTGCCTGCACACGATTTCGTTTGTGTTTGTTGTTGTTGCTGTTGTCTCTTATCAGAAAATTTTTATCAGAATGCAGAGGAAAACAAAAAAAACACAAACGCTACGAACATCCAACCAACTAGCGCAACATCCAACCCACACAAGCAACATGTTTGCTTTCACGCGATGATTTTGCCAAATAACTCGCTTCAGTCACAGTCTGACAGTCGAACAGGTTGGAAGCGGTTGGCGCGTAAAGGTAAATCCACTTGCTCTTCCTCCAACTTCACCCCCACACACATACGCAGGTGCATCAATGTTATCCTAGTGTGAGTGTGCGTGTGTGTGAGTGTGTGTGTGCGTTCGCGTACGTGTGCCAGTGAGTAGAGTGCGAAGCGAGGGCGCGTGAAAAAGTATAACAACAGAAAATCACAGTCAGCTGTGAAGTTTCATTCAATGTGTAAAAAATAAATGCAAATAATAAAAAAAAAAAAAATAAGAAAAAATAATAATAAGCATAAATTACAAATTAATAGCGTGAATATTTCAGTTCTACAAATTAAAGCGTGCTGTGCAAAAGAAAAAACAAAACAACAAAGCGAATTAAAAAGAGTCCAGCGTCCATTCGGAGCTTCAGAGTTGGATATACCTAACAATTTTGACAGGAAAATCAAGCCAGCAGCTGATGACCCAGCCGAGGTAAGTCTCTGAAAGTGTGTGTGTTGTCAAGTGTCTTCTGCTGACACGCGACCGGGTCGGAATCGGCGGGGCTAGAACTCAAAAACCTCAGCCGGCACCTGCTGGCTGGCGCCCCCTCTTAAACAGCAGCAGCAGCAGCAACAAAAACAACAAACACAAACATTGTTTTTGTGTTTTTGTTGTGGCATGTTCCGCGTGCTCTGTGTGCTCCGTTAACTCAAGCTGACATTTACCTACACACAGAGACAGAGTGGAGTGATGTGTCGGGACCGGCTTCACCGTCAGCCGACTCTCCCCCCTCCCTACTTGGCATTTGTGTTCCTTTGCGTTTGGGCCGCAGTTCTGTGGTTCTTCGTCGTGCATTGACTTTGTCAGCGGCTAAAATACAAATTTTGCTTTTGCCTGATTTTATGCACATATTTTTTTTTATGCCAGACGGGCTTATAGACTGTGAGAAGAAATTTGAGATTTTGATTGAAAATTGTATAATTTTAAGTATCAAATTATAGATGCATTTTAACTTGGGGGGAAAAGTGTAGAATATTTAATTCAGATGAACAATGCTTACAATGTTTGTAAGGTTTTAGTTTAATTGGATTTTCAGTACACTTAAAAGTAAGGCTGCTAACCGATCCGGAACCATTACAAATTACATGGCTCAAGTTCAAGCTGCTGTTCTTATCTTGATTGACAGAAGCTTGGCCCTGGCCCTCCTTTGGAGGTGCTGTTAGAGCCAATTTTACATAAGTTCTTATCTTGTAAAAACTTTGAACACATTTATCTATATTCAGTTGAAAGACACAATATGCACATGCACTTTAAGAAATGTTTAAATTAAACTTAAACGCAATCTACACTCGCAGAAAAATAGCGATTTTCATACTTGGAACAAAAAAGTTCGATCTCAGAAGAGCAGTAAGAATGAAAGTTCATGATCCAAGAGCGAAAAAATGAGTTTTTGATTCCGACACACCAAAAATGTGTATGGCCGACTGTACAGCTGTTTCAAGAACTTCCCAGCTGTGTCATCTGCAGACTTTGCCTATCTTCTGGCAAGTCGGCAGAGGCCAAAGTCTCATGCCAGCATTGTTATGACTGTTTTTGAATTCCAAAGGCAAGACTAACCACAACAGACCATGTCAAATTGACAGAGGACTTTCTGTACACTCAAAAAAAATAAATCCATACGGTATCAAAGCAATCCCAATCGGTAATGAAAACAATGTAGTCCCGTATATTCTTGAACCGATCTGAAAAATTATTGAGTTGACTTTTTTAATCCTAAAAAGGATTACATTTATCCCGGGGTAATCTCAAAAAAAGATTGAAATAAGCAAAAAATTCAAGAACAATTTAATTCCAATCCAGGATTATTTTAAGCATGTTCAAGATGGTTTTTAAGCTCGATATGTAACATTGATTTGATACCAGGAAAGATACCTCCTCTCTGCTTCCTTTCCTCCGCCATATTCTATGGGACATAGGACCAGCCCGGTTTTGGTTTATTTAAAACTTCTGAAAAAACAAAGAAATATAAAAATTTATTGGACTCAACAGGGTTTCGAACCCACGACCATACGCACTGAACACGAATGGAATGGCATGTCATCGCTCACGACCATCATTTGTTGCCGCATGTTAAAAATACTACTAATATTTTGTAGCTCTCTGTCATCTATTAGTCCGCACCTCCCACCTTACTAGAGTATATTGTAGTGGCGTGAAATTGATGGTAGAGGATTTTTAGAAGAAAACCGATTCTCCCATCACCCTATCATTCCCAATAGTCCCCGCGAATTACAAATTTCTTGTAATTGACCTTGGCCAGGCTGAGTTTAAGCCCTGGCTCTCTTAATTATGAACATGTGTTCCCAAAGGGGTTTGAAGTAAGCACTTGTGGAATGATACAAGTTCGAAAGACTTGGGCCATTCCCCGAGAGCTTGAATTGTGTTGAATACAGCAGTAAGTCGAGTTCGAAATTTCAAGATTAAAATGATTGAAAATATGCTGACGATTTTTATTCTGTGTACTAATTGGCGAAGTACCTATTCAGTAACCCTCTTTATTGCTCTGCGTCCTGGCCAACTGTGGAATGGCTCCTAACTAAGAATGGTTACCGCCCTGCCCCCAAAGACGAACAACTAAACAAGTTGATCCAAATTTCGGTACCATTCTAAATAAATGCTAAGACTTTTGAGAAGAAGATCTGTTAGAAAAACCTGGAAATCACAGACACAATCAGTGGAGATGACACTCGACGACAGTCACATATGTAGGTATGTCTACTGTCATTTCAGCACCAAAATCCACCTAAGGGACAGTGTGACTTTGGAATCCTTCTCAGTGTTCGGATTGAGGCTTTATATTTCCTCCAGTCCCGGAAAGGAGCGATTCACTTGAGAATGTAACCACATTATACACTTATAAAAAAAAACAATACATTCGGCCTGAAATTTAGAAATTATAGACGATAAACACTGTCTTAAATTTTGGAAAATAATTTTCTAAATACTAAGGAGAGCTTTTCTGAAACATAATGCAAGAAATATATTATCCATATTCGAAGGGCTTGGGACATTCCTTGAAAGCTTGAATTGTGTAGAAGCTTATGCCGGGCTTACTCTCCCATGAATAATGAAACTGTGAGAGCGTGTTCATTATTAAAAAGATTGAGTTTTTGATTAAAAAGATTGACTTTTTTTTTCTGTGTATGAAGGTGTGTGCAACCATTTCAGTCCTTCTGTAGTAGGAGGGTGAAACTCTTGCCCTCAGTTAACAAAGTGGTATACTTTAATCATTAGTGTGTCTTTCAGCAATCTCCGACTCTGGAACGGTTCAACTGCAGCCCTGTTTTATGCAATCCTTTAATCGTTTACTTTTTCACACTCGAAATGTTTAACATTAAATGAATTAACGGCCGACCGCTAACATCTGACAGCGACAGTGTTTTGCTCTCAATAACTGATGTACTTGCACACACCTCCCTCCCATGAAAAATGAAACTGTGAGAGCGTGTTCAACGCTATTCTCTCAAAGTTTGCTTGCCCTCTACGCTCCGCTACTTCTCCTAACACTTCCCTTGTCTATAAGAACTAAATTAAGAACGAATTTAGCTCGATTTCAAGTTCAAAATTATTATAAATTCAAGAAGAAATTCCCTTTTTATACCCTTGCAAAGGGTATTATAATTTTGCCCAGAAGTTTGCAACGCATAGAATATTCATTTCCGACCCCATAAACTATATATATTCTTGATCAGGGCGACGAGCTGAGTCGATTGAGCTCCGTCCGTCTGTCTGTCTGTCTGTCCGTCTGTCTGTCTGTCTGTCTGTCCGTCTGTCTGTCTGTCTGTCTGTCCGTCTGTCTGTCCGTCTGTTTCTACGCAAACTAGTCTCTCAGTTTTAAAGCTATCGAGCTGAAATTTTGCACAGAGTCTTCTTTTTACTGCACGCTACTAATATGTCGGAACCGACCGGATCGGATGACTATATCTTATAGCTGCCATAGGAACCATCGGTCAAAAAATGGGTCTTAGTGAGAAAAACTTTTTTGTTTTCAATGTTAGCGGCCTTAAACTCAGTCATTGTTAATAATCTATGCTTTCAGACAGATTTGCAAATTTTGGTCAAGATCGGATGACTATATATTATAGCTGTCATAGGAACCATCGGTCGGAAAATGGGTCTTAGTGAGAAAAACTTTTTTGTTATCAATGCTAGCGTCATAAAACTCGGCCATTAATAATATTATATGCTTCTAAACAGATTTGCAAACTTTGGTCAAAATCGGATGACAATATCTTATAGCTGCCATAGGACTGATCGGTCGGAAAATGGGTCTTAGTGAAAAAAGCTTTTTTGTTTTCAAGTAAATCGTTCTTAAGGTCGAGGATTCTTAATATTACACGCTTTCAAACTAATTTGAAGAAGTTGATCGACATCGGGTGACTATATCTTATGGTTGCCATAGGACCAATCGGTCGGAAAATGAGTCTTAGTGAGAAAAACTTTTCTGTTTTAAATTTTATCTTTCTTAAACTCCGCGATTGGTTATTTGATATGTTTTCAAAAAGATTCGTGAAATTTGGTCGAAATCAGATGTTTACCTGTAGGAAAATGGGTTTTAGTTAAAAAATTGTTAGATTTTTATGTAAGCGTTCTTAAACTCTGATATTTCAAAAACAGCATTTGCAAGGGTATAAAAACTTCGGCACTGACGAAGTTAGCTTGGCCTTCTCGTTTAAAGAGCGTTCCTACTCAAATTATTCGTTCTCCTTTTCTCTTAGGGTAAAAAACCATTCCTTTTTTTATAACAAACCTAGAACATTGGACTCAAGATGAGCACAAACACAAAGGGGACTTACCTCTTTGGATTGGAAGTAAAGTGAGGCACTTTCATTATCTTCTTTATTCTTTATTCTTCTTTTGCTGCTGACTTCGCCCATTTTTCATAGGATCAGAGACGTCACTGTACAACAAACTTTAAAGACCCAACTTGCTTCTTCATTTCGTTTTCTTCTTCATACTTTCAGAAAAGCACAGAAAAATTTGTTTGGTTGAGCCCGGTACCTTCTCTGCACTCTCTAACGAACAACGTATGGAATGGCGTGTTAGCGCATTGAGCTATCGCGCACTTTTGTAGCTTCACGCCTAGAGGGCGTACTTATACTGTTCTGTGTGATAGCTGAGACGAGTTGAATTGTGATCATTTCAAGCGCGTTTAGAGCATTTGTTCTTGAAATTTTGATGAAATTTTTGTTCGTATTAGTGATTTGGAGATAATCAATTTGCTGAACAGGTATTTTCCCTCGGTGTAAAAAACTTTGGAAAATAATGAAGATTCTGCAAAGCCTTAAAGAATAACGACAATGGTAAAGCTGTGGACCAATAACGCAACGTTTTTATCTTTTCGGGATACAAAGACTTTGTAGATCTTCGTGTAATGAGGCTAAAAAGCGCCAGCATATTTTAACTAAATTTCTGGAGCGGACCGACATTTTGGTGATTATGTGCTGTCTTGCGCTCCGCTTTAATGTTTTATTGGATAGAATTTGTAGTATTGCTGGCTCTAGGTCAAGTAAAACACACAAATATGTATGATGTTAGGAAAACATCATACATATTTCCTAACATCATACAATTTTGTGTGTTTTACTTGACCTAGAGCCGGCAATACTCAGAGATTCTACAATTCTAGAAAGGTCCTTACACTATCAACTTTACGGTTTTATTGGATATTTAAGCCGAGTTGGAACAATTTTTTGAAATACTTCTAAAACATAAGATACTATTACTGATTTGGCATGACTAATCAAAATTGTTTATCGCTTATAGATTTATGGTAAATTTCCTGTCAATAGACTAACTAACAAGTTGTCTGCCATCAACAATTATTTAACTTTTAATAATACACACTTAACTCAAGCCTACATCGCACTGCTCACTGCTTAATTAAGTAACTCAATAACAATTTGATGGGGGGGTATTTGAATGTTATATAAATAACTATTTATAGAACTCTGTTTATAGTTTCTGATAGCATTAACTACAATTGGAATTGTGAATAAATATTAGATCAGTTGAAATAGCTTAAGGAAAGTTTTCCAATCGTTAATCTCACTACGTACACTCAAGGCCCAAGAACTCTTAGTCATGCTTCCGTTTTGCAGAAACAGCGATATGTCAACTTCAGTTAAAAATGTAATATTTATATCATTTCATTTTTTGCTAATTTTGTACATATTCTTATCACAGTAAATATACATTTGGGTTTTGATTATGTTAGGGCATTTCACAACTTCCTTAGTTCTGCTGCTTTTCCATTTGTGTTTTTGTTTGCAAATTACTTTTTATTGGCCACTTCCTTGACTTTGCTTTTGGGCCGCTTTTTGTGCCATGTATGAAAGAAAAATCAATAAATTTCATTTGATTTTTATGCTCCGCCTTCTTCCTTCCTTTCCCCTCAAGCGGCACAGCGGCAAGCAGCAGCTGCTGCAGAACCCTTGAATAAGCAGGCTTTTGTTTTTGCCTTTGGCTTTGCCATGGCAGCAGCTGGAGCAGCTACACACACACACACACACACACACACACACACACCTCCCTCCCCCCTTATCAGCCCACCAATTGTCTGTCTGCGCCTGTGTGTTTTGCCGGGTTTTTGTTTTGGCATTTCCATGCAGTCTAGAGTCTGGCCTAGAATCTAACTAACAAAATTTTTTTTATTCTTTTTATTATTAATTATCACTGACGGTTGTATGAGAAAGTCGCCAGTCGCCCGACGCTCTACTTTTAGTTTTGCCCACCAGACAGATAGATTCAAGCCAAAGATATGATTTTTGATAGCCTTGCGCAGCTAATTCGGTGTGTGTTCTATGCCAACTAATTAGACGGGTTTCTTATTTAGATTTTAGATTACCGTTAGCTGGGCTGTGTTTTGTATTCGATATTTGAATTTGATAAGTTGATTCAACTGGTAGTGCGATTTATTTTGGGGAGCAGTTGAAGCAGAGATTTGAAGGAATACAATTATACAAATATTTACTTAAGCCAAAGTCATGTATGAGTTTTGTCTATTATGTTATCAAAAATGAAGTCTAGTTTTGTATGATAAAAAATTGGTCAAAATTGGTTCGGATCCTTAATTTTAATATATTAGGTGGTTGGTTTCCTAGGAACGAATCCTTTTAACAGCTTGTCTTGGTAAATAATATAATGAATCAATTTTGTGAGTTTAATCAAACCGAATAATTCGGGTGTGTTCCAGAAAAAGGAGAGCGATTTGAAACCGACTGCTTAAGGCAAAGTAGTTTCAATGAGTACAGTTTTACTAACCTATGATCTAGTAGCCGACCTTATTCTTATCAAGTCCTCCTACTTTAGTTCGAAGTTAAATCGTTTGTTCGAAAATCTCTGATTTCTGGAACACGACCGATTATGAAAAAACTTTAGCTGCCTTTACACTTGTCCTATATCTCTAAAGCAGTGGTGTCCAAATTGCCAAAAGCCTATCCCATGGGATAGCAACTTATAATTCTGCTGGCGTCGCAGCCGACACACGTATAGAGACAGACAGAATGCGAGTGTTGAATAACTAGCACGCTCGGCGGTTCTCTCTCTTACGATGCGCATGCTCGGGTTTTTGTTTTACTTCACGAGGCATTTGTTTGTTGTGACGTCTATTTCGTGTTTCGCTGCTGGGCACACAAGCGCAATGTTTGATTGTGTGAGTTTTGACACCACTACTCTAAAGAGACTCTCTGACAATAGTGTTATAGCAACTCAAATCTTTTAATCTTTCAATTATCTTTAAATATTTAGAAAATTTAGCCTTCAGGATTCTTCTTAGAGAAATTCGACAGCCGACTATTTAGAGATATATGACAAGTGTATAGGCAGTTTTAATAAAGCCCCTAAAATAATACACTTTGAATTTAGGAGAAGAAAGAACCGGTTCGGTTCGAGTTTTCCGGGTTCCTCGAACCGGACCATGAACCGAACCCTCCAAATATTTGAGCCCCCTAACCTGAACCCGAACCGAGATAGTTGTATACAAAAAAAGGGTTCGGTTCAAATAATCATTTAAAACCGAAAAACTATTTTATAGTATATTTCAGAATCGCTTCAGTTGATAATTAAAAATGCTTTTTAGAAATCCAAACCGTATTAAGATTTTGAGAAGAAAGAAAAACATAAGTATACTCGCAAAAGGGGAAAGCAAAGCAAATTTGAAAGATCGTTTTAACAAGAAACGCCCTGATGAGTCCTTTTTAAACTCTTTTGAAGATTAAAGAGATTAAATTCATGTACGACTTAAAGAAGATTCTGAAATGACTCAAGGAAATGCTCAAAACGTGATTTATTTAAATACGACAAAAGACTCGCAAATGATTGGAAATATGACTCGAAATGTCAAAACTGATGAGAAAAACGGGCTACAAACGACACTTTAAGTAGATTCTCGGCTCCCGACAAAAGTATTATTTATGACTATTTTAATCAGACCGAGGACTCAAAATGTGATCAGAAATTTCATAAAATTCTGGCTGGGTATGTACGTAGAAGGTGAGGCTTCCAAAATTCAAATACCAGGCACTTTTGATAGACTTTTTAGAACATCTATAAATGATAACAATAAGGAATGTGGCTTTAGTCGATTTGACGATTCAAGCGTTCTCCTGATCAAATATATTTCTAGTTGAGGCAAAAATCGGTCAACTATTTAACAAATCTATGAACCCAGATTCGAACCAAAACCTTGGGTTCGATTAGTACAGGAAATGGTCCGCGAACCGAACTTTAGACTTTACCACGGGTTCGAACCTAGGAACCGAACCTTCACCAAAACTTTACAGGTTTGCAGCCTGGATTAGGAGACTTACAACAAACTAAGCTTGTTTTCCCTTGCTTATATTCCCCTGCTTAATCCTCTATTCGATACCTACAAAATATATTTTTTACAATTTAGTGAACTGTTCAGCAGGCTAAACACAATTTATATAAATGGTCTTAAGCACAACCTACTGTTTTTTATTCAATTAATACAGTGTACTTTAACATTGAATTATTATCTTGGCTGAAATTTTGATTTACTCATCATTAGATGAGTCTCTGGCGCTTATCGATATCGCTGCTGCTGTACATACTAATTAGTACTTGTCTCCGTTGCTGATCAACTGGTCAAGCTTTGACCAATATCTTCTCTTGGATGATGATTAATGTAGCGCTAGTTGCTACGGTTGTAGTTTCTGATTGCCTTGTTGAGTGGCAGGCTCAAGATCAACACAGTGCTGCAATTGTTTTTATATTTTATACAATTTTTCTAAAAATTAAGAAAAATTTAGAATTTTCCAAAGTTTTGATTTCACCTCAAAGTATGCCTCAAAGTTTTACTCGTGTCGGTGTGAATAGCGATATGTGTTCGGTCCCTGAGGAGCAGGCATGCCAATCGCTGATGTATAGTTAGGAGTTTTGGGATTCTTAGGGCCGATTTCACATCTTTTACATAACAAATAACAGAGTTAGGGCCGATTTCTCTTCTTTCAGATAGCTGCTGTGTGTCAGATAAACTCACAATTTCTCTATTAGTAAGTTTATGTGACATATATAGAGCTCTATGTAGAAGATGAGAAATCAGCTCTTAATTCTAAGTGTATCTGATACATAGCAGCTATTTGGAAGAAGAGAAATTGGCCCTTAATGATTCTCGCTTCGGTTTTAAAAAGCATTGAAATCTCGGTTTGGAAATTCATTATTGGTAATAAAAATCCGACCTCTTTCAGGGCTACAAAAAGTGTCTGGTCGTTGAAACGGGTCTGTTGGAAGTTTTGGAAAATTTAAGTACCATTTTTGAGGCACGTCTTTAGTAAATTATGCACCCACCCAATAGTTATTAAAATGGTAAAATTTTCAACCAGTTTTTTCGCCTTAGTCTTATGTATTTTTGAGTTCGATCTTTTAGGCATGGCTAAATTGGGAACCTAAGCTTGATAAGTTAAGGCCAGCCTGGCTTAAACCAGTAAGAGTGCAGTAGTCAAGTGTCCCGACTCCAAAATACCCTGTACACTTAAGACACACACATACACAAACACTCATAAGCCCTAGCCAAAAGAAGTACCAAGCTTTAACAGAAGCACAATTTGAGATGCCTCTCTTTTTTGAGTGATGTTCACTCCATACTGACAAGGAGATACTTTATTGTGCCAACAAGTTACTTTACTCAAAATTTTTTAGTCGACATAGGAAAACACGGTGGTTAGAGGGAGACGGACAAAGTACAAAAATAACTTGGAGAGCCAAAATGACAGCGAACAGCTGACTAATATCTGAGTGAAAAGTTGTCGACGCAGCAAAGTGTGCTTCTATGTTAGTTATTCTATGGTGTTGCGCCCTGCTAAATTGCACACGCAAAATGTAGAATTCAGAAAGCTATACGCCACGTGTAGAAAAGCTACACGCCACGTGCTGAAATGAGAAAGCTACACGTTTCGTAACGTGTAGGATTTCAATATCTAAACGCGGCGTGCAGAAAAGCTACACAAACGTTATGGGTTGAAAGTCCCGGTCAAAACGTGTAGAAATCCCACATTTTCGTGTAGCTTTTGCATATTTTTTTTCTCTGTGTAACTTTAAAATTGTGGCTGTGACAGCTTTTTTGCGGAAAAAGGGGGGAAAGGGGTGGAAATGTTCAATATCTGAAACAAACTTGATCTGGGTATATCATAAACCTATCTACATGCAAAAACTTGTGGCTCTTTATCTTATAGTCTCTGAAATCGATGCGTTCATACAGACACACGGACATGGCTTTCTACACTCGTCTGTTGATGCTGATGAAGATTATATATACTTTATGGACTTGCAAATGTTTCCATCTCCCTGTTTCATACTTTTGCACAACTTCATGATTCCCTTTTACCCATTTTCAATTGGGTACAGGGTATAAAACTATCTTTAGAACGTGCCCTCATCCCATCTCAATTAATTTAACTAGCACTTCCGTGTGCAGCTTCCAAGCTGTAGTGTTTTTTTATCCCATTTGACATTACGTGATAGCAGGTAACATAAGTTTAAGAGCCGAAATACAAAAAAAATAGTTCCTCGATCGTGTTACTATCGGCACGAAATAGAACGTGCGCCACCATAAAATGAAAGAATGAAAAACACAGAAACTAATTGTTTTTTTCTCATGTACCACATTTTGACAACTGTTTCTGTGCTCTCTCTATCAAGAACGTGCAGAAGTGCAAAAATTCCATGAGTGGCGGCGATAAGGAAAGCCAAGCTGATCGGCCAAAAGAAACAGCCAGTTAACATGATGTAAGACCCCGGCCAGTAGTGTCTCATAAACACATTATGCTTGTGATTAATTTATTGAAATTAACATAAATGGCAACAGCTTTAACTTTTACCCCGTCGCGTCTCTGTCGTCTCCTCTCTCCAGATTGGCCAGTGGCCGACATTAATAATTAAATTTAATTGCCGTTGCTGTTTCTTAATGATGCAGAGGGACCCCCGCCAACCTAAAGGTGAGAAAGGAACCCGTTTTTATGAAATGAAAATGGAAATGAAATTAAATTAAATGAAACCAAACACATGGGGGCAGGTCGTCGTCGTCAACGACAACCAAAACGAGAAGGCCAAGCTAACTTCGTCTGTGCCGAAGTTTTTATACCCTTGCAAATGCAAATGTCACAGTTTAAGAACGCTTACATAAAAATCAAAAATTGTTGTAACTAAAACCTATTTTCCGACAGATAAACGTCTGAAAAAAGTTTTTCTCACTAAGACTCAATTTCGGACCGATCGGCCCTATGGCAACCATAAGATATAGTCACCCGATGTCGATCAACTTTTTCAAATTAGTTTGAAAGCGTTTAATATTAATAATCACCGACCTTAAGAACGATTTACTTAAAAAAAAAAGTTTTTTTTCACTAAGACCCATTTTCCGACCGATCGGTCCTATGGCAGCTATAAGATATAGTTAACCGACTTTGACCAAAATTTGCAAATCTGTTTGAAAGTATATAATATTATTAATGACCGAGTTTAATCACGTTAACATCGAAAACAAAAAAGTTTTTCTCACTAAAACCCATTTTTCGACCGATGGTTCCTATGACAGCTATAAGATATAGTGATCCGATCCGGTCGGTTCCGACATATTAGCAGCGTGCAGTAAAAAGAAGACTCTGTGCAAAATTTCAGCTCGATAGCTTTAAAACTGAGAGACTAGTTTGCGTAGAAACAGACGGACAGACAGACGGACAGACAGACAGACGGACAGACAGACAGACGGACAGACAGACAGACGGACAGACAGACGGACAGACAGACAGACGGACAGACAGACAGACGGACAGACAGACAGACGGACGGACAAAGCTCAATGAACTCAGCTCGTCCCCCTGATCAAGAATATATATAGTTTATGGGGTCGGAAATGAATATTTCTATGCGTTGCAAACTTCTGGGCAAAATTATAATACCCTTTGCAAGGGTATAAAAAGAAGCGTTGAAGGTGAATTCTATTAAATCAAATACAAAGGAGATGTGAGAGAGCAAGAAACGCACGACACTTTTACTTGTGTTTTCTTGCTTCTGGGGTGGCCAAAGGGGCAGACTGGTTTTTTGGCCTTAACCTGTCAGCAGTTGTTGGTTTAGAAGTAAGATATATGAGGCTAAATAGAGAGAGAAAGTCTATGGTTTGTTTATGAGCTTATTATAATCTTATCTAAGTAATTGAAAAGTGTGAGTGCCCTTGACAAGTTTATGAACAGAGAACTATTTGAGTTAAGGTGTGTCAGCCACGAAACGTTGATAAGTTGTAGAAATATTACTTCCATAATTAATAACTTGAACTTTGTCTTTCACAACAAAAAACTTACTAAAGAATGACCTAATAACTTCACACAATGGTCTTTCGTTTCTAAAACCCTTTTATGCTTTACTACATAAACTTTTTGCTATATCTGTATATATATATATATTTCCTCCAAAAAACTAAGTTCATCTCGAAAACAATACCAGGCCACAAGATCCTTTTGTCAAAACTTCTGTCTTTCCTTTCTTTTGATAATAAAATACCAGAGCAAAGAGTACAATGCTGCAAAAAAAAAAACTTCTTTTAGCTGCTGCTGCCTTTTGATATACTCAGCTTCCTTTTTGGCTTGTAAGAACATTTTTTTGGCAAGATACAAAAAAAAAAAAAAAATTCAACTTCTCAGCAATTTGTATGTGGCGCGTAATTCATTACTTGTTGAGGTTCTGTTGTTCTTCTTGTGTTCTCTTGGCTGGCTTTTGTGTGCAAGGGGTCTGTATAGGGGATGGGGGTTGAGGAAGTAGCACAAGATATCGCACAAACTATTTGTATTTGCTGAGTTGTTCATATTTTAACGCGCCAGCCAGCCTGCCTGCAGGGCGGACTGCCGTCCATTCACGTCTCCGGGGCCAGTGTAAACAATACAACGAAAATTTTCAGTGTGATAAGCAGTTTGTTTTTTGTTTTTTTTTTTTGTTATAAATGTGAGCACTTTTTCTTACATCTCGGGGGTCAACTTTGTACACTGATGGTGGTCATAAAAAACGGGAAATTGGCTTAAGTCAGGAAGAGTTGACTGAGGAATACACATTATAAATGAAATTACCAAATTTTTCAAGTCACACACTCAAATGAAACCGACTGTAAGTTACTCTAAACCAGGCAGTAAGAAAACTTTTGAATGTTCGTTTGGCCGAACTGAGTGAAGGGTTTCATAAGTTTCTATACTCTGTACCAGAGTATATTAAGTATATAACTTTGCAAATGGCCTGCCAAATCAGCACCTTATGGCCAAATTTTTACATGTGAATTGTCAATACAGACAGGCTGGGTAAAGTTGTTGATGCCAGTTTCACATATGTTTCGTCATCCATCGCAATGCAATGGACTCCATCATAGCAAAACCGATCAATAAGCTTTGGAGCACTCTGCTTTCCAACTTCTACTTTTTTTTTTTTTTTTTTTTTACTTTTTTTAGTATTTATTGAATCTTCTCTTAATGAGACTAACAATAATTTTTCAAATCTTAATCTAGAAACTATTGTACAATCATCTTCCTTTAATTAGTCGCTTTAATTCAGTCGCTGGTGGGTTGGTAGGTCTTTTCTTTGGAGGCGAGAATGCGTTGCTTGCAGGGTGAGAGATTGTGCAAGTTCATTAGGGTGGGCTAGAAGTTTTTCAGAATATTTGCGCTTTAGTTGCTGTATTTCAGTTTCGACCAATGGGATCCTCAGGTCGTTGTGGACACACTCGTTGCGAATGTACCATGGCGCTCCAGTGAGTGTTCTAAGAATTCTTGATTGTGATCTTTGAAGGATATCCACACCGCTCGCACAGGCATTTCCCCATAGCTGTGAGCCATAAGTCCAGTCAGGCTTTATGATGCTTTTGTACAGTAAGACTTTATATTCCAGTTTTAGAGGGGAACGGGAGTTAATTAGCCAGTGAAGGCTATTGGCCTTTAGCCTTATTTGAAGTTTTTTCGACTCTATGTGTTTGCGCCAAGTGAGCCTTCTGTCGAGGTGGATACCAAGGTAAACAACATCGTTTGATTGTGGTATCATAGTCGCGTTTAGGGATATCTGGAACAGGTGCTTCTGTTGAGTGTGAACGTCACGTGTTTACACTTTTGCTCGTTAATTTTTATGCGCCAGTTGGCCAGCCACTCCTCCCACTTGAGATAGGTGGCATGCCAAAAGTCTGGATGCGATAATTGGACATCGTGATCTGCTTAGAATTGCCGTATCATCAGCAAAAGTGGATATTGTTAGTCGGGGGTCTGTTGGGATGTCGGCAGTGTACAATACATACAGAAAAGGACCGAGAACGCTACCCTGTGGCACTCCGGCTCCAATGATGAACTCATCCGTTGTGTACTCATTTTGACGAACAGAAAAAACTCTGTTGCTGACATAACATTCTAAGAGTTTGTGTGTATTTGGAGGAAGCAGTGTCGTAATTTTATATATAAGCCCGTCCAACCAAACGCGGTCAAACGCTTGGGCAACATCTAGGAAAATGGCAGAGCAGTATTCGTGGTGCTCATAGGCAGTCCGAATATCTGAAGTTAAACGGTTGACTTGCTCAATGGTCCCGTGTTTTGCTCGGAACCCAAATTGATGTGAAGGAATTATATTTTGTGCATGGGTATAAATTTTGCGAAGTAAGATCTTCTCAAATACTTTTGATAAGCAAGGCAGCAGGCTAATGGGTCTATATGATGACGCTTGTGTTTTATCCTTTCCTGGTTTCTGAATCATTATGATTGTCGATTTCTTCCACTGAATTGGAAAGTATCCACATCGCAGTACGGCATTGAAGATTCTCGAGATGTATGTAATGGCAGGACTTGGAAGTTCCATAATCATTTTAGGCGTAATAAGATCATGTCCTGGTGCTTTTTTGGGATTGAGTTCTGTTATAACTTTTTTTTATTTCAAGCGAATGAACTTTGATTGGGTAAGTCTGTGCGGCAGTTGCTACTTGTTGCCTACTTTTTTTGAAGCTTTTTCGTTTTTGTATGTCTTTAGGTTATTCCTTTGCTTCACACTTTTTAGTATACACTTTAGACTATATTAAATTTGTGCAAAATTAAGTAACAGGACACATTTCCGACCCTGTAAAGTATATATATTCTTTATCAGCCTCAACTGCTGAGTCGATATAGCCATGTCCGTCTGTCCATCTGTTCGTATGAACCAACATATCTCAGAGATGTTAAGAGATAGTGGATTAACATGTATGAGACATATACATCTTATACTTGCAGGCAGTTTATGTTTATTTTCAATTTGTGCCACGCCCACTCCCGCCCCCGGAATTTGAAAAAAACTTCATATATCTTCCACAGTTTTGTAGATAGATAATTGCAACCTTCTACTTATATTTAGTAATCTATATTTTTTATCGATTTGCCAAAGAAATGATAAAGATCGGACGAACGATAGTCGAGTTACAAGGAAACCAAACAATACTGATGGGTAGCAGTGGCCAGAATGGCGGTGGGCAGCACTTCACACACTTTGTGGCTTTTTATACTCTGTACCGAAGGTACATAGAGTATATTAAGTTTGTGCAAAAGTATGTAACAGGGAGAAGGAATCGTTTCCGACCCTATAAAGTATATATATCCTTGATCAGCATCAACAGCCGAGTCGATATAGCCATGTCCGTCTGTCCGTCTGTACGTCCGTCCGTATGAACGAAGAGATCTCAGAGATGGTAAGAGATAGAGGTTTGACATGTATGGGACATATATTTCTTATACTTGCAGGCAGATCAAGTTTATTTTCAATTTTTGCCACGCCCCCTCGCGCCCCCGCAATTTGGAAAAAACGTCATATCTCCTACAGTTTTGGAGATAGATCGTTCGTTCTTTCTAGAGATACCTTGTAAACAAAATTATTTATCGATTAGCTGAAGGAAACAATAAAGATCGGTTGAACCATACTCAAGTTATGAGCAAAAAATGGCCAGTAAACACCAACCATCCCCCCCACCCATCACCACAGCATTCTATTGAACGGCAATCTTAGTGAGAGTGAGAGAGAGAGAGAAACTTAGAGATGAGCGCGTATAACTCGTGAGCAAATACGAGCAGCGACGTTAAGGGTACAGAGTATGTTATAGTCGGGCTTGACCGACTTTCTTTCTTGTTTTTCCTTAGATTCGCCTTTTTGGGAGGCAAATCTTCTAAAGATACCTCTGACCCGTACCCACAGCGTTGATGCCTATACAATACAAGCTCGTCGCTGCGTTTATTCGCCAACAATGCCACTAAGCAAAGTGAATTTTGTGTCAGTGAACATGTTTTTTGCCGATTAATGAACCAAATACATGCCCTCATAGCAACACATCTCATTCTCCGCAGAATCACCATTGAGTACTATTTCACGGAGACGGGTTGCCTAAATAAGGCACTCTCAGATCGCTCTGGATGTTTATAATGGGCTGACTAATGCTTCTCCAGTTTGCGCCTGATACAACTATAGCAGGTATGGCGCTCATCCAACATTCTGAACTAAGCGTTTTGGCTTGAAGAGCGGGAAAAGAGTGAGCGCGAGACTAAGCGCAAACGTTAGGTTAGATTGAGATGGCTAGGGACAGTAAGACTGTCCCTACACTTAGGCCAAGATAGGCCCATTGCGATACCATATAATTCCCTATTTAAGCCAGGGGCGGTGACAATGTAAAGAATTTCAGTAGAGACGGAATTTCTATCTCGGACACTTCCGAGAGATTGGGTAGAAAGGGGTGGCCAAGAGTTTTGAGTCTCCTTCTACTAAGAGCTGGGCAATGGCAAAGAAGATGCAGTAATGTCTCTTGCAGCTTCTACAGAAGTCATTGTGAGCGACGCCCAAGCCTGCTGCATGCCTGCCGATGAGGCAGTGACCCGTTAGGGCCCCAACCAGAAGTGAGATGATTTCCCTACTTTGGTACCAAAGACTATTGGTTCACTTCAGGTTAAACGAGGGCTGGAAGGTTATTCCATCGTTCCGTAGCCAGGCGCCAGGTTTCATACCTTGTGATTAGCTTGTATGAGGCTAAGGGCATACCTATCAAGCTCTTCTCCGGGAGGAGCTGAGTGGTAGTACCCTGTCTTGCCAGTTTGTCTGCTGACGCGTTACCCTCAATGTTGCGGTGTTCAGGTACCCAGATGCATTTAAGAATCTACGGCATTCCGTGATCGTCTTGGCGTTATTGGTGTAGGAGTCAAGAGCCCTTAGAGCGGTTTGACTATCTGAGTAAATGTCTTTGTTCCCTTCTTCGATCATGAGTGTGCTAAGGTATTTGGCCATCCTCCTGGATGTCCACCAATTCTGCTTGGTACACACTGCAATGATTAGGGAGACGGAATGAAATTTCCATATTTAAGTCGGTGCAGAAAACTCCCCCTTCTACTTTGTCATCGAGCTTAGATCCATCCGTGTAGATATTGATGGCATTTGCTCTACTGTGGGGCAAGTTATCCCAGTCAAGTGTACTAGGGATATTGACGTCACACACAAGGAAATGTAGGCAGCCCGTTGGTTTTTGTTGAGCTTGGAGCATGTTCCCTCTAAGCTTTTGGCTGCATTCAGTTGCATTTTTCTTCAAATGAAAGCAGAAAAGTAAACTTTCCCGCAAATTGTGAAGTTTACATATTCGGAGCACACAAAAACTATGTTGTTTACACTTCAGCAAAACGACAAATACTCAAAAAGAAAGCCTATTGATTATGCTTTAAAATGAAGTTGGTTGCAACATTGTTGGACACGACTTAATACAAGTGATGCCATCTCTTGAAAATTCTTAGATTTCTAAGGTTAGCGCAGTGCTTGCCTGGGTAGGCAGCTGATGATGGGGAAAGACTACTAAAGATAGAACCGCTAGGTTTTTGAAACAGCTGTATAGTCGATTAGCCTACTTGGTGGTGTTGTGTATTCCTTGTTAAAGTTATGTGCAAACATTGCATGACCTAGAGCCAGCTAAAACTAGCATAGAAATGCGTGTAGATCTTGCCTTTCTAAGTTCAAGTTAACAAAGTGTTTGTGTTTACCATTGAGAGACCCTGCTTCTTCAAAGGCAACTGTAAGATATTGATTTACAAAGTTTTATTGTGATGTTACATCAGATTGCTCGAAACACTGGTCAAGAAATCATAGACAATCCATTTTATACTACAGGGATGCCCAGAATGAGCTTACGGCTGCGTGAAAACAAATCCAAATGCACAAAATATATCTCAAGCAATAACAGCAACACGAAATAGCAAGAAAAGCCCGATTTTTGTTAGTGTGTGTGTAGCGAAAAGTGTTCGGGCACTACGAATAAGCAACATTCAGCCATGCTTCCATTTGATTTGGTCGCTAAATCGCAAAGGTAGTTGCTCCAAAATTCGCAAATCGCAAAATTTCACCGATTTAAAACCGGCGACGTATGATTACGTGAAATGAAAAGTAAATGGGAAATGTCGCTAAAGATAAGAGCTGCCTTCCTATGAACCAATTTTCTTAATATTCTTTGACTATTTTAGATTGTTTTTGTGGACTCTCTTATACCATTTGGATTGAACTCTTGTCTAATACAATTTTTTTTTATAACCATCCCAAACTGCGACAAACAAATTGCGATTTGGTTGGGGCGATAACGGATTAGTTTGTCGATTCAGCTGCTTCCGTCATGTGAAGTGTTACAGAACGGATTGTGAATCATCAAAATCGATAACAAAAAGTTGAGAATATTGGAGCACTTAAATTTGATTTCGTTCGAATTTGTTGAAATCGCAAATCGCAAAAGTAAATAAAAGCCGGAGCACAGCTGATTGTTGTTGCTCTTTAATTTGTGAGAGACATAGGAGAGAGAGAGTCCAGTATGATGTTGTTGTTGCAGGTCTGGACCTTAGCTCGGAAGGAAAGAGAGAAGAGCACGCATATGAATTTGTTGTTGCTTTAAGTAGGCTTATGGCGCGCGTGCCGCGTATACGCGCCAGCTATTCCTTTGAGCAAAACACCAACTAGTGCGTGGCTTGCGGAATATGCAATAAAACTTAGTATTAAAAAGTCCAAACTTTTTCATTCCAAGCAAAAGTAATGGCAAATAATTTGCCCAAATTTATCATCCACAAATTATTTGCGTAAGGCACCAAAGTTTTAGTTTTAAGTTCTGCAAAATCTGTAATTATTTGCCAGTGTTACCTTTGCTTTAATCAAAATCGATCCACCTTTTGTATATTAAGTATCCAGCCATTAACTTTTGATAAATTTGCCTCTGCTGAGTAAATGTTATTCTTGCGGTTAACCAAATTGAAACAAAAAAAAAGCCCAAGTTTCCTGGAACGTCTTGTTTTGGTGTGGGCTATAACCCCCTTTGTTTGTTTACATGATAATGAGCCAAGCTTTTGTTCGCTTCGCAGCCAGCCGATCTGCTGCCTTTTTTTTTTTTTTGGTCAACGGCATTCTTTAGCGTTTTTGCCTTATGCCTTTCGCCATTTCCCCCGCAGTTCCCCTCAGTCTTTGACATGTGCCACAGGCTAGCTCCAATTTATGGCCATGGATACTATAAATTGTGGCTGGCAATTGATTTGCTGCCGTTTGTTGGCATTTTGCTGCGTGTGCTGACATTTGACAGTTGAGTTACAAGGTCATTATGCGGGTGAGGGGGGGCGGTATGGCACAACTGCCAGCTGCAATTCCAGCACTCTTGCTGCGTCATCAGATACAAATGTATCTGTGAGGTGCGTGCGTAATTGCAGTTAAAGGCAAAAGCGCGGCTTCATTTCCGCTCTCGAGCCACAATTTTTGATTGATGTCGAAAAGGAGGCTGAACAGTCAGTAAGTCATCTATCATCTTCTTCGTCTTTTGTGAGAGCCGAAATTTCGATCTTCTCCAACTGAATTGAGCTGTCTGTTGTTTGCTGTTGAAAGATACAAATCTGTTAGTTTTATAATGCCAATTAATGGATGCTGTGACATTCGTTGTTTGGCCAAAAAGTGGCTAACTGAAAATGGAAATGGAGGCCAATGCGTTGCGCTTTCACCCAAAGCCACTTAATCGAAGTGAAAAGCAGTTGATTTTCATGCACATTTTGCAGTTTACCAAAAGGAAAGATGAGTTTCAGTTTCCAAAAGACCGAGAGCGGGAGAGAGCACGAGAGAGTGAGAGAGATTGAAGATGACTGCCGCATTCCAAGACAACACCAAAGCTGCAGGCCCCGAAAAATATATTGTACATATACATATATATATATATGTATTTGGTCTTGTGTCTGTTTTTGTGGTTGCAGGAACCTGTTTGGTTTGGAAATTTACGAGTTTGGCGAATACCAACACAAGAAGAATTCAATGAACTCGTCTTCTAAGTGGGCAGAGATCCCCTAGACCATGTAAATTCCACCCTCTCCTCCTTTCGAATGGGATTAGCTACAAATTTCTTGTTCCTGCCGCTGCTGCCGCTGCGTCTCGTGTGTGTGTTTAGTTGTCCACATTTTGTCGCAAACATTTGTCTTGCTTGTTGTTGCTGCTAAAGCTGCTGCTGCTGGTCCACTTGCTTCATCAGCTGTAACATTATTTTGTAGTTTCTTTTTTAACATATTTTTAATTGCTGGACTACGCACAATTAGTCCAAAACTTATAATTAAATTGATGGCCAACCAAAAGAGATTGGAGGAGACTCTTTAAGAGGCGGGCATTTAAGTTATAATTGCCTTCATTTTGAGCCGTTTAAATGGCCTGGGAAGCCACAATTATGTACGGAACCTGGCTAAAGATTTGATTTTAAATCTTGGAAATTATTTGCTCATTTGTAACTAAACGATGAGCTGAGAAAACTTAATTAAGTCTATTGAAAATTAAATGAAATCAAGTCTGAAACCTAATGTGGTTTCTACAAGAATTGGTGTTAGTTGTATTTCCCAAATGCTTATAACGTGTGACAACCAAAAAGTATGCTGATGATAGGACCGGGATGACCTAGAAACAGTACAGTACAGTACAGTCAAAGCATGCTATCCAATATGAAATGTTTAAAATATTTGTTGATTTTGTGTTGATTATTGAATTATACCAACACTTTTTTCGATGCTGTGGCTAGATTTTGTAGTCATTTTCAAATTTGTATTTTACTTCTTCTTGTCTGGGACTTAAACTCAGGACCTCAAAGCCGAATCCAAGCGTTCCGATGACACGGAACTTTCCGGGGTAATAAGATATGACAATGACAAGACAGAAAGCACTGGCAATGCGTCTTTCTCTTCCATCCACAACTTAAAGCGGTCCCGATACAGAGTAAATAACGGTAAATTAAAACACCCAAAAATTTCCAGAAGACAAAATCAAATATATTTGCCTTTTTAAAGATGGGCTGAATTTCAGCCAAGCATCTTGTGCTTTGCTTTTAAGTGCGCCCTTATATTAGTTGAGTTGCCACTGGTCTTTACAACTTTATTGCGATTTCAGTGCATCAACTTTTATAAAATAACTTTTAAACATTTTGCTTTACATGTCCAGAGACAAGCTTGAGCACAAGAAATTGTTATTCGCAACAAAACAAAAATATCACCAAAAAATATTCGATTTCTGAAATATCGCCTCGGAAAAATATGCGATAATTATATTGGTAATATTGTGCAAAAAAAATAGACATATTTCGATATATGTATTGATAATATTTTCGACATCCCTAGTTAAAAGTGCAGCCACTCTTTTGTCTTTGTTTTCACTTTGTTCGCACTCTCACTCACTGGGTTATTAACTACGATCCGTACCTAAGACAATCCGTTTTGGATTAATCCAGGCTGACACGTAATAAAAATTTTAATCTTACTGTCAAGATCAAGTATTTTGTTTATACTCTTGCGGAGAGTATATTAAAATTGTCAGGATGTTTGTAATGCATAGAAATAAGCATCTCCGACCACATAAAGGATATATGTTCATCAGTACGACGAGCTGAGTTGATATCCGTCTGTCCGTCTGTTTCTACGCTATCTCCTCCGTCAGTTTAAAAGCTATAGTTACCAAATTTTCTTGTCTTTTATTACAAAAACGAAAAACATTTATCGGAACCGGCCAGATCGTATGACTACAGCATATAGCTGCCATAGGAACCATCGGTCGAAAATGTTGTTTAAGTGTTAATAACTTTTTTTTCTTCAACGCGCCCAAACCTTGTATTTATAAGATTTCTATGCTTTTACATAATTCTATTAAGTTTCATGAAAATCGGATGACTATATAGCAGAGATGGGCGCGTCGCGACGTTCGTATGAGGCAGCGCGCTGCCTCATGTGCATTGAGCCTCTGCCGCGGCCGACTGCACAAAATCACACGTACGCTGTAAGCATTGAAAGCTATTTATAGAACACGAATGTTTGGTCGTCGTCGGTGGTCGGCCGAAGCATGTATTAGACTTTACATTGTACTTTTAGTCGACGGCGAACAGTTGAGAAGCAAGCACCACGCAGCGCATTAGCAAAAAAATCAATTTTTACAGTGCGCTCCAAAATGTTTATGCCCGAATGGGAGGATGAATTTTTCTTTATAGAAAATGAAGATGGCAGGCCACATTGCTTAATATGTAATGGCATTTTATCTCGCAATGCTAAATATTTTTTAAGACGGCATTATTTACTTTGTCACATGCTATATGACACATATAAAGGGGCGCAGAGGAAATTAATTCTTTTGCAATTGCAAGCGGAATATTTTCTGCGTTTCATTGCTGTTGATAATAACATAGATATGAATATTAATGATGATAATGATGACAATGATAATGATGATAATATTAATGATGATGATAATGATGAAAATGATAATGATGATAATATTAATGAAACGTATGAAGGAGAAATTGATATGGATTCAATAATATCAATACAAAATAACGACTAAAATTTCCTCAAAATCAATTTTGTAATCCATTTTACATCTCAGTGTAGTTGAAATTACCTTGGGTTAGTTGAGTTTTGACAAACGGGGGTGTTTTAGTCAATAGGACAGGACAGATATCTTGGGAGTCAGTCACTATATCGTACGTAACTGCATTTCACCTCCATACAAAAAAAAAAAATTTATACATGTAAATATTATATATTTGTAAATTTTGTTAATACTCCTTCTTAGCGTTTAAAATTAACGTATAATAATTCATAAACACAATGAGTGAACGTTAACTTACAGCGTACACTGTACTGAAAACACTTCGTTTTTTCGCTGCAGCGCACGCAAATTGTGCTTGTATGCGTGTGAAAAGTGTGACGATATGTGTGCATGCCCATCTCTGCTATATAGTATAGCTGCCATACAAAAGATAGGTCTGAAAAAAAGTCTTAGTAGGAAAAACTTTTCTGTTTTCAATGCGATCGCTCCCAAACTTGTTATTGATCAATATTATATGCTTTTACGCAGTTTTGACAAGTTTGATCCAAATCGGAACACTATAGCATATAGCTGCCATAGGAACGATCGGTCGAAAATTTAGTTTTAGTGAGAAAAACTTTTTTGTTTTTAATGCAAACATCCCCTAACTTGGTATTTTTAAGTTTTCTATGCTTTTTCACAATTCCACCAAGTTTGATAAAAATCGGACTACTATATAGTATAACTGTCATAGAAAAGATAGATCTGAAAAAAAGTCTTAGTAGGAAAAACTTTTTGGTTGTCAAAGCTATCGGCCTCAATCTTGTTACTGATCAATATTATAGGCTACCACACAATTCTGCCCATTTTGATCCGAATCGGATGACTATAGCGTATAGCTGCCATAGGAATTATCGGTCGAAAAAGTAGTTTTAGCTTGAACAACTTTTTTGTCTTTAACGCAAACGTGCCCAAACCCCGTATTTATAAGTTTTCTATGCTTTTACATAATTCCACCAAGTTTTATGAAAATCGGCCAACTATATAGTATAGCTGCCATACAAAATATAGTTCTGGAAAAAAGTCTTAGTAGGAAAAACTTTTTTGTTTTCAATGCTATTGCTGCCAAACATGTTACTGATCAATACTATATGCTAACACACAATTCTGCCCATTTTGATCCAAATCGGATGACTATAGCATATAGCTGCCATAGGAACCATCAGTCAAAAAAGTAGTTTTAGCTAGAAAAACTTTTTTGTTTTCAATGCAAAAGCCTTCAAATCACGTATTTATTAGTTTTCTATGGTTTTACATAATTCCCTTAAGTTTGATGAAAATTGGAAAACTATATATATTAGCTGCCATACAAAAGTTAGGTCTGAAACAGTCTTACTTTTGTTTTCAATATCATGATGCCCATGGCGCCGATTACTTGACAGGCACAGGCGCTAACTTGACATGCAGGTACAGCTGATTCAATTTCGATGCTCATATGCAGAAAAAATAGTTTGTAATTTGTGCGACACCTACGTGTCGGAATGTCAGCAGTAAAAGTACAACAAAAACAATCGATTGGCCTAATTTGAAACTAACGGTAAGATTTTGCATTGCCTATGACTTTTGCATTCCATATATCCTGAAAATATAACTGAATATTACAAACAAAATCCAATTCAACAAATTCAAATTCAAATGCAACTCATAGGGGACAGTGCAGTGTGACCGTTTCACATTTGGTGGTATGTATTTTGCACTTGAATGATGGTATTTTGGCGTTGAGCAGTCGCGCTGTACCATACGCTAGCGGACGGTTTAGTGTTTGTCTGAGTACTAAGCTTTAAGCATTCCCTAAAAACTCATTTTCCTTGTATTATAAATTGGAAAAATATAAACATTTTATGATGTTCTTGCTACAATCTACAAGTGAGTTGTGCATGTTTAAAATACTTATTAATAATATAATTATAATAAGTTGTTATTTTGTAGGCTTGAGCTGGGTACTCATAGTTTGATAGATAGATTCACTTCCAATTCACCTTGAATCCGCAACAATTAAAAATAGTTCGAAAACAAGTTAATTATATACATTTAAATAACAAATAAGTGCATTATGAGTTGAGAGAATTAACAAGTGGCTGCCGACTATAACTCCAGAAAACACGCGACATTTGTTCTACAAACAAGTTAGAAATAATTAACTAATCAGTCCCTATAACTTGGGTCCAAGGTGCAGTTCAGATGATAAAAAAAAATACCGTTATCGATCACGCTGCCTAGCCAGCCTGGCATCCTACACACAGATAAATGCATCTCTGACATTTTTCTTTAAGCTGACTCATGAACTGCACCCTGGCATAGGCTCGTCGTTGTTGGCATTAACCATTAACATTTTGTTAGAGAAAAAAACAAAATACTCAAAAAATGCCAAGCAAAAGGTGAAGAGAAGAAGCAGCAACAGCAGCATCCACATCCAGCTCTGCCGTCATCTTCTACCTATACTGCATTTGCATTTGCATTTGCTTTCAACTTTACGCAGACAATGAAAGTGTCGATGCGTTGAAAGGGGTTCAACACCGGAGCAAAAACATCAACAATGATTATGTTTTTTTTGTTTCTTCTTTTTTTTGTGTTAATGATGATGCAACATTTGCCACAATTGTACAACAACAACAACAACAAAAAAGTAGAAAGAGACAGAGACAAAACAGCGCCCAGAGCTAGACAAAGTTTAATGCCCGAAGGCCGCAAAAAAGTGTTTGACTTGTTTTTTTTTATTATGCATTTGTAAGATGAAACCTTTTTTTGTATTTTTTTTTTAAGTGTTGTTTGAAAGGGGATAATGAGTGTATCAGAAAGCTTCAGCAAACAGAAAACTTTTTGTAAGTCAATAAAAAAAAATGCAAAAAAAAATAAAGAAAATAAATTCTAGATGAGAGAAAACCATAGTAAGGCCATTCAGCTGGTGGTTTCCTTGGCTTGACAACTTTGCAGCTGCTGGCAGCGGTTAGATTTACGGTTTAATAAACATTCATATTCCTAATGCCAAACCAAAGGCAGGCAAAAAAAAAATCACAAAATGTTAGAAGAAGACACACGGGCGGAGTGTATGCACAAATGTCTTATAAAATATATATGAAAAAAAAAACTAGTCAGGTAAGCGCTGCCAGCACCAAAATAAAAACATTGCAACAGGTTTCTTTATTGGCCTTTTGCCTCAGCTTGGACGTTGCTTTATTAAATCTTCTGCTTGCCATTGTATTTGTATTTATATTTTTTCCATTTCTGACAGCGATGATTTGTTGCCGAAGGTTAGTTCAAGTCATTAGACCTGGCTGCTGCTGCTGCTGCTGCTGCTGCAGTTGCTGCCTTTTCATAGACCCAAGATAAAACTGGGAAACTTACTTACTTGTAGCTTGTAGGGGCAATTAAAATTTGCTTGCAAGTGATTTGCACTGAGGTGTTGAATAAAAGATGATTGTGCATGGGTAAAGTGGATATAAGCAGTATTGATATTTAGTTTGCATAAATTTGTACAATTTTATTGAAATTTTATATTTAAATATTTCAGTCTAGATGCTTTATAATACTTTGTACCAAAGGTACATAGAGTATATTAAGTTTGTGCAAAAGTATGTAACAGAGAGAAGGAATCATTTCCGATCCTATAAAGTATATATATTCCTGATCAGCATCAACAGCCGAGTCGATATAGCCACATTCGTCTGTAAGAAAGAAGAGATCTCAGAGATGGTAAGAGATAGAGGTTTGACATGTATGGGACATATATTTCTAATACTTGCAGGCAGCTCAAGTTTATTTTCAATTTTTGCCACGCCCCCTCCCGCCTCCGCAATTTGAAAAAAACCGTTATATCTTCTACAGTTTTGATGATAGATGGTTCGTTCCTTCTAGAGATATCTAGTAATCAAAATTATTTATTGATTTGGTGAAGAAATGAAAAAGATCGCATGAACGATACACAAGTTATAAGCATGAAAACGGCCAGTTAACACCCCGTATCTTTCACCCGTCACCACAGCTTGCCATTGAACAAAGGCAATTATAGTGAGAGAGAGAAAGAGAGAGAGTGAGAGAACCTTAGACCTTAGAACCACGATAAACGCGTGATTCCTTTGATGTATTCTCATATTATAGTTGGGCGCAAATGAACTGGTACAGAGTATGTTATAGTCGGGCTTGACCGACTTTCTCACTTGTTTTTTGTTAAATTTTTTTTAACGAATTTGAACTTTTGTTTAAAATACGTGTTCTTTTGCCAAGACAGACAAGTTGTTATGAAATTTAGTTAAAATAATTCTTGATTGTCAAGACAAGTTTTGTATTTAGCAATAGAATATTCAAGCTAACAGGAAGTTCGTATAGGCTACAGTGATTGAAAAGCTACTCAATTTTCTTACCTAGGTAAGGTACCAAGGTAGATGTCAAAATATATACCTAGGTAAAGTAAAAGGTATCCCGAATGTCCAGTACCCTGGTTAAGGTAAATTTACAAAAAAGGTACTTTTAAATATAAAAGCAGGCTTCATCCACTTTATTGGGAATGCAATAATCTAGTTGTACGTATATACGACTTCATCTGCTGCTACTGTGGATCTGCTAACAGCATTCCAAATTGACTTTGCTTTCGCTAAGGATATATTGTACAACCGCTTGAATAATGTGTTAGATCCCGTTCAGCATCTTTCAAGACATCTTAAGTTCAAAGTATGATGTTCATCTAAAGTGCCTTGGCAAAATAATTTCAGTATGAACTGAACCCTTCAGCTCTATTACCTTTAAATCAGACTCTTCTTAAAACTCAAACATGCACGTTTGTTCCTTTTAAGGCTGTACACTTTAAATGCTGTTCCTTTAAGGATGCCCAAGCCTATTCCGCAAGCCACGCTTTTGTTTTTGCTTTGCGCTAAGGTAAAATCTTGGCAAAGCTTTATTTAAGGGCATATTTTTATTTGTTTATAGCTTCAAAAATTAATATGCTTTTAAACTATAAAAGTCTACATCTTTTTGAAAGCACCGTAATTTAAGTTATGTTTAGGGCAATAATTTGTATATCCTTAGAAGCTGTATCATGGTGGTTAGGCTGGGATGACACCTGCTTTTTTTACCGACAATATCTAGCAGCAAGATTGTCGGGCGAATTTGACGAACCACGGCATACCAGAAGTAATCGCTAAAGTTCATCTGAGAATCTAGTTCACTTATTTTGGTATTTTCAACAAGAAAAGTCATACTGGCTGTGGTCTAACAGTCTCAAATAAAATTGCAAATAAATTAAAAGTAGGGACAAATCGTAATAGGTTTTGATAGGGAAGTCATGAGATGAATGAGGTTAGGTAGGTTACAATCGGCTGGTCGGCTGAGGCCGTGATCAACTAAAGACCCATTGTGATGCTCGAAATAGCGGGTTAAATTGGAGTATGGTGGATAGGCTGGGGTGAGTGGGTGTTGACGGCGAGCCATGGTCCCATCTCGGCGCTCGAAACCCAGGTCATCAAAGATACAACTTCTTTTATATAGCATTTTTATACCTTGCAGAGGGTAATCAGGTCTGATGTTTTAGTGCGCAAGTGAGAATGGAAGCACATTCTTATAGTTAACCATGTCCTCTTGTGGCTTGGCTAGCCATAATGTTTTCACAAAAAATATTTGCTGCAACCTATTGCGTCTGCCAGTGACAGGTCTTAATCAAACTTGCTTTTTGTCAACATGGCAAAACAGTTATATTTTGGGTCCTTGCTTTAATAGGTAAATGAAAATTAAGACATAATGAAAATCTGAATAAATAGTTTAATTTGAAAGATGCCGAGATAAAGTAAATTTATGTACGCTAAATAGGGAATCTAAATATATAGCCTAGCCACGTCGAATTGCTGTCTAGCCAGACAATATTGTATCTAGCTCAAAACAATTCTGCCGGCTTCTCAGCCGGTTTAGCGAGCAATGAAATTGTGCGGCGAACTGTCAACAACTGTCTATCCCGCTCTCACTTGATTCAACGACTCCCAGGTAAGAGCAAACACTTGCTGCTAGAAATTGTCGCATGCACATAACTTAATGAGCATGTGATGTCATTCGACAGAGAAGCCTTAGGTAGCGACTTAGAATTTATTAGTTTTAACTTGATATAATATAACTGTTAGCATAATTTCAATTCACTTACATATTGATTACCCAAGCACACTTTTGCAAAAATGTTATTAAACATATGATTGTAAGTCCATGACGTCACAGTGAAATACTTTGTTTGACAAGCAATGCATTGCACTACCTTCGAGAACTTGTACCGATAGACGCCAAATGTATGAAAAGCTGTACACAAAATTATTGTCCTATTTGCAAAACTCGAACAATTCACGTTTATGTCGGGTAGTGTCGAGATCGCGTAGGATTTCGGTAACGCTTACTCTGGTGTGTATATATATATGCACACTATTAAAAGATGGTCAATTTTCAAACCGTATCGGTTTCAAAAAGAATGTTACCTCAGCAATATTCCTTAACGATGTCGTGTGCTGGCTCTGGGCACTTCTGCTTTAAAGTAACCGTTTGAATTGACAGATAATCCCTATATTGGGCGGTAAACGTAAACTTGGTCAGATCGTTTCAGACATGCTCAAAATATTTTGAATTTCTGGCAAAATGCTTAAAATATCTGAGCTTGATATAAAGTTTTTTGCATTCTACACTATCTAAGCCATTGTATTAATTTACTATTTTCTCTCTTTTACTTGCAGGTATGTTATTCCATTTTAAATTGAACGGAATCTAGTTCGAATAAGTGAGTTTTTGAGTTAAATTCAAGTGCCTGCTATATTGAAATTTTCTTATGTAGAAGTTAAGCAACTGTATAGTAGTATAGTTTGAGTTTCATAACATTTTAGAAGAATAGGACAAGCTTTGATATAATCAAATTGACTTTGAGATAGCTTGAGTCGTGAAGAATTTTCCAAACTTTTTTAAAACTTCTTCAGTTGCTCAATTTCGATATGAAGAGTAATATGCTTGAGAGATTCTCACAATCGAGATTTGTGCCAGTTTTGAAGTCCAAATATATTCCGATTGCTATTAAATTTCTATCAGGCCTGTTTGCGTTTTCGATCAAATCATGTGGGATCGAATTTGCTAAAGGTTCGCTCTTTCAAATACCGACAGTGCTATTCGGATTTTAAGTTCAAAACCTTATTTATCTTCATTGGACCTAAAATCACAATTCTTACCAATTTCGTTCTGTTTTCACTTCCAAAACCGATTTCATTTATCTTCTACGAGCACTTTAATCGATTCTTAGTAATCAGTACTTGTACCGATTGCGTACCTGTAGTTATCCTAATACACTCAAGACTTAAGTCTCTGAAAGTGAAGTGAATTTCTAAAAGTGGCATCAACTGCAATGCATGTTTCTAAAACAATATTTCCCACAACAAAAACTTGGCTCCGAATTGTTCATGCAGCTGATGATGATCACCTGATCGCTTGCAGTCAGACTTTTCATGTAATTTTTTTCTGTTAACCCGCAATTTATCTCATGTTGCAACTGGCAAGTGAAAAATTTGTAAAATGCATTCAGGTGCCGCAAAAATATTTAAAGCATGCTCTCTCGATTCGCTTCTGCATCTGCCTTCCCCAGCTTCTTCTTGGCCTCAGCTTTTTAGTAAGTCATTAAGTTGAGAGTTACCTAACTCTGGGATCGTCTGTGGCAATCTGTAAGCCCTGCAGCTGACTGCCTGCCTGACTGCCAGCCTGGCTGTTTGGACTGCCAGTTGATTGAGTCCGTAATTAGGCCTCGCATTGCCAAGACTGACTTTGTTCATCTCTGATTTCTGACATTTCTCACATGTGAGCTGCCAACTTAATTAGACAGGTTCACTGACTATGTGGGTCGTCGTCTAGAAATTAACACCCCGAAAATGCTAAAAATCGAAATGCGATTTTAAGTGAAATTCTTGGCACGTTCAAGATACAAAAGGCAATCACAGTAAAAACAAACTGGGCAGGGCCCCAAAAGTCGTTGAAGTGACCAAGAAGTGACTTGAAGCGCGTCGAGAGCGTCAGGTGAACAACCGTCTGATTACCTTTTTGGAGATTTTTACAGCTATTTACTTGGCTCTCGTTCGCACTCGCCCTCACTCTCTCTTTCGCTTGCTGCTGCTGTTGTTTGTTTTACTGGCTGTGGTTGGTGGTGGAACACCTGTTTTGATTTCCACCCAGCCAAGTACCAACTCTAATTATAATTTTGGATTTGTTTTCCTTTTTGTTTATAAACAAAACACGGAAAATGTGAAACACAAAAAAGTTGGCAAGCAAATGAGCTGCAGCTTATGGAAAATGACTCTATCAAGTGTGGGTCTGTTGTGCTTGGCAAGTCTTGATGTGGCTTAATTATAACTTTGCTTTAGGGAAATCTAAAAAAAAATGAAATGGGTGAGGGGAAATTGAGATTGAGACAGTTGTGTGCAAAAAATTTACAAATATTTAATAAAATGTGGTTAGAATTCTGCCCAGGTTACACTTTCGCTTTAGCTCAACTGAATAGGTTCAAAATTCTTATATCTCTTCTATAAACTTGCCGATATCAATAAAATATTTTTATTTTGTGTAGATTAATAACTTGTTTAATGCAACAGGAAAGTTTCCAGTCTCAAAAAATAGTACAATTTTCAAAATCAAACCCAAAATTCTCAATTTTTTTGGCTCAACTGAATAGGTTCATAGACTAAAAATTAAAGAAAAATTATTTAAAGGAATAATTCACAGTTGTTGTTGAATTATAAACTATAATTTGAATATTTAAGAATATTTTAGTGTTTGGTATGGCCTCCTTTGTTCAAAATAACTTCAAACATTCAATTTGGCAAGTAACTATAATATTTCTTAATAACTTCAAGCGAAATTGTGGAACAGGCTTTTTAAATGGGCTCAATTAGGGTAGCAGAATTGTCTCCTTCCTTAGTAAAGTTTTCGGAACAGCTCTCCCCAAATATTCTCGTTATCCTGCTGGGTTATCCCTTAAATCCTCCCAAAAATTTTCGAGATTTTTGGAAAAGCCTTATTCAATACAGTTTTGTAGACATTTGCGTTCATTTTACTCTGTACCAAAGGTACACAGAGTATATTAGGTTTATGCAAAAGTATGTAACAATAAGAAGAAAACATTTCTTACTCTATAAAGTATATATATTCTTGATCAGCATCAACAGCCGAGACGATATAGCCACATTCGTCTGTAAAAAAGAAGAGATCTCAGAGTTGGTAAAAGTTAAAAGTTTGACATGTATGGGACATATATGGCTTATACTTGCAGGCAGATTAAATTTATTTTTAATTTTTGCCACGCCCCCTGCCGCCCCCGCAATTTGGAAAAAACGTCATATCTCCCACAGTTTTGTAAATAGATGGTTGGAACCTTTTACGCACATTGAGTAATCAGTATTACTTATCGATTTGCCGAAGGAATGATAAGGATCGGCTAAACTATACTCAAGTTATGACTAAAAGAAAGTTTGCTGCCGCAGCGCTGGCAATGGTGGCGTCATCTATTGGTCAGTTTTAAAAATCCCTCTTTGTTCAAAACCAATAGCGCCGACATCTCAGCAGCGCTGCTTTTAGCTGCTACTCCAGGTACAGGTACCGATTTCTTACTTGTTTTTGACACTAACAAACTGAAGCTTACAAGCTCCATAATATGAAATCCCCCCGCCCACCATTACGACTCCTTCACAAGTATGATGACGACTTAAAAAAAATTCCTCCCTTCGCTGGTCATGAAAGTAGTACTTATAGCTGTCTGGTCCAACAGAGTGGAACTTCTTTTCATCAGTGTGCCACTCCTTGTTACATGTCATAAGCCATCACTGGGAGGTGGTTTTTTCTTACCTTTCAGTCTTTTAAAATGTTTGGCACTGCAAATAAAGCGTTAACAGTTGCCAGACTTGCATTAACATTGCATTCTTCTCTGATTTTGGCAACAGAACGTAGAGAATTTGAAGCTGCTTCTGCTTATTGATGTGGTCGTGTACTAAACTCCTCCTTTCATATTGTGTCCATAATTTGATTCATTTCGAATAAAATTACCAACAACATTTTGGCTTCGGCCCATCTTTTTAACAATTTCACGCTGCTTTAGACCACATTCGACATATCCTTTTATTGGGCTTTTTTCAAAGAGGTTCAAATGCTTTTCCCCGACCTATTTAGCAGAAGCAACTGTAACTACTTTAAATAAAAAGAAGAAAAAGAATTGACATCGTTGCGCAGTCGCTGCTGGTCACAAACTAAAGTCATTGCCCTTGAACCTATTCAGTTGAGCCAAAGAAATTGAGAATGTTTATGATGAAAGAGCTCGATTGGGGGACTAAAACAATCATAATTTTGTCTTTGCTACAGATACCATGGATACGCCTTTGTTTTTGCAAAGTCTGCCGCTATGTCATTTGTCTTTACAGTGCACACAAAACACAGAGTATTGAGTACTAAATATCGATATCTGAGTATTGCGTACAGAGTATCGAATACAGATTATCGGGCATACTGAGTATTGAGAACTAAGTATAGTGAACTGAGTATCGAGAGCTTAGTACGGAGTGCCAAGTTTAACACTCAGTAAAGTATCAATACGAAATTTAGTTTCTTCGAAAAGAGCTTCGCTCGTTCACTCAGAAAAAATTCCGTTCTAAAAGTACCGAAAACGTGTATTTTCGTTCTCGATAGTAGGGTGAGTCCGTTTTTTCTTATACCGAGAACACCGGGCTTATTTAAAGAACGAAGTTTTGGAGAACGCTTTTCTAATTTTAAGAACTCTTCGTTCTTGTTTTTGGAACCGATAAAGACCGTTCTGGTAAATACTGAAAAAAAAATCAAATTAACCACATTAAGGAGTGTGCTGGTGGTGGTGGAGAGGAGAGAAAAGGAGGGGGAGGAGGAGTTAGCTCTGCTGCATGACACACGGACGACGACAACGCTTTAGCTGACACGGCTATTACACACACGCGAACGGTGACTACTTAAATCACAGCAGGCAAAAGCACTTAGCCTTTATAAGGGGCTTAGACACCGTTCCAACAACAGATATGGCCTCTAAACGTTGAAATCGTGGGTCATATTTCGTCGGTCATATTTCCAAACACAATTTAAGAACGAGTTTTCCTAATTAGTTCGTCGATTTAGAACGTATGGTATATTTTTGAAATCGTGGTCTTGTTTTAGGAACGTAAAAGTTGAGAACAGAATGGGTATAAAAGTAAGAAATTTATGCTACGCCATTTTTTTCTGAGTACCGGGTGTCCCAAGACACCCACTCTTTTTATACCCTGGAAAAGGGTATCTAATAAAAGAATAAAGTTTCTGACCACATAAAGTATATATATTCTTGATCAGCATGATGAGCTGAGTTCATATAGACATGTCCGTCCGTCCGTCTGTTTCTATGGTATTTCCTCCGTCAGTTTTAAAGATATTTTAACCAAACTTTGCAGGAAATCTTTTAGTACAAATACGCTGCACACTTATCGGAAACGGTCGGATCAGATGACTATAGCATATAGCTGCCATAGGAATTATTGGTCAAAAAACTAGTTTTAGTGAGAAAAACTTTTCTGTTTTCTATGCAAACATTTTTAAACCTTGTATTTATAAGTTTTCTATGCTTTCTCATAATTCCACCAAGTTTTATGAAAATCGGACAACTATATAGTATAGCTGCCATACAAAAGATAGTTCTGAAAAAAAGTCTTTGTAGGAAAAACTATTTTGTTTTCAATGCAAACGTCTCTAAACATCGTATTTTTAAGTTTTCTATGATTTCTCATAATTCCACCAAGTTTGATGAAAATCGGCCAACTATATAGTATAGCTGCCAAACAAAAGATAGGTCTGAAAAAAAGTCTTAGTAGGAAAAACTTTTCTATTTTCAATGCGATCGCTCCCAAACTTGTTAATGATCAATATTATAAGGTACCACACAATTATGCCCATTTTGATCCAAATTGAATGACTATAGCATATAGCTACCATAGGAACAATCGGTCGAAAAAGTAGTTTTAGTGAGAAAAACTTTTTTGTCTTCAACGCAAACGTGCCTAAACCTCATATTTTTAAGTTTTCTATGCTTTCTCATAATTCCAACAAGTTTGATGAAAATCGAACAACTATATAGTATAGCTGCCATACAAAAGATAGGTCTCAAAATAAAGTCTTAGTAGGAAAAACTTTTTTGTTTTCAATGCGATCGCTCCCAAACTTGTTATTGATCAATATTATATGCTTCCACGCAATTTTGCCAAGTTTGATCCAAATCGGATTACTATAGCATATAGCTTCTATAGGAACGATCGCTCGAAAAAGTATTTCTAGTGAAGAAAACTCATTTATTTTTAATGTTAACTTCTTTATACTTTCCAGTGGTGAATATTATCAGTTTCTTCACAATTTTGGGATGTTTGATAAAAATCGGATGAATATATTGTTTCGTAGTGATATAGCAAATTTTACTTTTTGGGAAGTATTGAACCTATTCAGTTGTTGCTGATCAAGAATACATTTTCACAAACTCATAATACGCTCCTCTCTGCACAGTTTTGCCTATATTTTTTTTAATATTATGTAAAGCTTATGTAGACCATCAATGACTTGCTGTGACTTTTATAAAAATAATACAAATTTGCCATCATCATCATCAGCATCTACATTTCCCCCTCCCCTTTGTCCATTTTTACCAGCTGGTGGCACTTTCACTATCGGTTACCTCTTGGTAAGCCCTCAGGGTTGTTCATGCTGATGATGATGTGTTTTTTAGTATTTGCTGCTCCCGCATTGTATAATTTTTTCATATGAACTGCTGGCTTAACAAATGTTGATATCATCAATGAATATATACAATACACACATATTTGATGATTGTTTATGTTTGTTTTATTTTTTTTCTCTGTGATTACACTGCCCCACATCTATACTTGTGCATTTCATTCAATGCTTTTTTAATCTTTTCCCAACGGATGTGACAGCACAATGAAGCGCACACATTTATGATGCATTTTTTTGACAATTTTTGTTAGCCACAAATTGCCGCAATCTGTAAAAAATGTGTTACAAATTTTTGGCTCACGTTGATTTAAAATATTTACCAAGTCTTATCTACGATATATTTTTTTGGCTTAAAAAAAAAGACAGTAAATATTTGTTAACAAAATATGTAAACAAATATAAAAAGAAATAAACAGGAATTTCAGCTAGGGTCTATATTCTGAGGGGGTAAATAAACATTGAATGGAAATGCATTTATTTATAATTAAGTATGAAACGATATGTAAAATATTTATTCATGTGGTCTTTTGATTGATAAACTGGCGACAGTTCTCAAGTAAAACTCTTCAACTTCGTTTAGGTGAAAAATTTTATTAAAAATATTTATTTCGTGGAATTTCTATATCAATGACAGTTTTGTGAGATAAGAACTGCTCCGCAAAATGAAGGTATAAATAATAAAAAAACGTCAAATATTATTAATCAATTGATATCAGACTTTTAATATAAGTCAATAGTCTGATAAGATAATATACCGACTTATGTATATGGCGGGATTCCCAATGTAAATGCGTATAAATAACCACGTGTGAAAACTAGTTTAGGTTTCGATGTGGAAAGATTTGGTATGTGAATATAACCATAGCGAGGGATGAGTATCTAAGTGCATTTTACTCTTTTGAATTAGTTTGTCAGCCGAGAACAGCTTTTTATGGTTAAAAAAAAAGTAAAATCAAATCGAATTGCATTGAGATTTCGTATGTGAAAACAACGTAAATCAAAACAATTTTTGGCTTGTATGGTGTGCTCGTGTAGCAGACATTCTAATTTCAACTCTTGGCCTTTTTTTTTTTGCTGTATACATTTTCACACCATCATAAAATTGTTGAATTTTTTCTGTAGTGCGTTCCCTCTGAACCAGCTTGAATTGTTAACCCATCAAATTTTTTTTCACATAAGCAATCGACTATAAAAAAAAAAGAGTTCTCAGCTGAGTTTCTCATATGAGACATTTGACAACCCATTCATATGAGATCAAGTAGGATTATGACTTTGGGAACAGCATCAAATGATCCACATTGCGTATGCGTATTTCTTCTTCCTACGTTTTCTAATAAAAAGTTATTGTATCTACGATTCTGTGAATTGTCAATTGTTGCATTCCTCTTAGCTATAAAAGTTTATATGGTTGAAAATTGCATATGATTTTGAGTTTTCTTTTTTATGAATTTCATGTATAAACTTGCTCAACTCTGTACTGACAAAGTTCAAGTATCATAATTGTGAACTACTCTCTGTGAAAATCACCCATGACCATGTCTTTGGTTTGACATATTCTTCTATAGGCCTAAAGTAAGAGCAAAAATGTTGTACAAAGTTCCAGTCTATTACTCGTGATAGTAGATTTTGCACTTTAATTTTCATTGATCGTAGGGAGTCGATCATTTTATACGTAGATTCGATTTTTTTGATAACATCTCGAAATGCCAACTGTAAGGTACCGCCTGCTCAAACCCAAGTAGATTTAATGCGTACGATTTCCCTTCCATATGATCTTGTTGTAGGAAATTGATAAACCCTACCCTGTGCTGAACCCAAGCATTTGGTTCGGTTCATAAAATGAATGTCTTCTATTTGATATTTTCTCCTTTTCGCACTCCCCATAGTTATAAACATACTTACATACATATATGTACATATGTAAAACAATGTAAATACGCGAAGAATCAGTGCTATTTTATGTATGTAATACTTCTTTGCTTACCTGTGTACATATCTATACATTCATACGTATGCGTATGCGTAATTTATACTCCATACACATAGACCACAATACTTCCAGCCACAGATATTAAATTGTAATATACTACAAATTCAATGTAAAACCCTTTGTACACTGCACAATGTATTGCACGTTTTATTTTTCATCTTATACATATACATATGCGCCAATCTAACCAACCCGGTGCATGCTACTGCAGAAACATGTCAGCCGAATACCAACAGCAGTGTGTGCCACACGCAGCGTTGCCAATTTAGCTATTTTTCCCACCAAACATAGCTATTTTGTAAGCTCGAAAGCCGAGCCAGAGACTGGAATTCTAGCTAATTATGTGACATTGTTTAGCTATTTTAAACCTACTCTCTTTTGAGTTTTAGCATTTTTAACAGTCAATATTTGGTGGTGATAAAATAGCTAAATTGGCAACACTAGCCACGCGCCAAAAATTGGGCGCAAAGAAGAACAATAAAAAGTTAGAACAATAAAAATCGCGCATTTCATTTCGTTTAAGAAGTTTTAACTGAGAAGGCGTGAAGCAATGACAACCAATTTATAATTTACGAAGTTTACATTCAATGTAAGCACTGATAAATCAGAATGTCACGAAAGCAAACTAAATACGACCGACGGGCATGCAGCAAATTTAATGTAAAAGTAAAATTGGTTCAAACAGCACCTCCAGGAGGGCCAGGGCCAAGCTTCTCTCAATCTCTTGGCGTGTGTGCTTCTAATTTTTCGCACAAGAAAAAGGGACCTACTGTTTAAGCCTAGTACTGAGGGCGTTCGAATTTTTCTTTCGTCACAGTATTTCACATAAATAGAAACACTTTCTGAAAGCACATGAGCATCAAAGCAAAGCCAAGGTGTTTCTAATTATATGAAATACTGTGACTAAAGAAAAATTCGTCGAAAACCCTCAGTACTAGGCCTTAACGCCGAATCCGAACGGCAATGGTTAGTTTAATGTGTTAGTTAGTTAATTTGTGGCGCCTTCAACAGAAGACAAAGGCATTTTTGATGAAATCATTCTTAGAAAAAGTTCCAAGTGTGGCGAATAAACACCAATCGATGCTCAATTTTGTGACTGAAAGACTGATTTAAGTGCCTACGAGAAAGCATAATCAATCGGACTGAAGATTTATGCACTAGCAATGAAGGAAGTTCATGTCCAGCAAACGAGCGCCAATCTCACGTCAACTATAATCTACGTCTTACAGTCTTACAATGTATTTATGCGTCAGGTGTGTATACCTATTGTATTGTAATTTTATATATATTGGGTAAAACGTGCAACGAACCAAGGTTCGAACCAAAACCAAAGCCCAAAATCCTTGAACCTCAAGTTTCCGAACCTAAACCGTTGGTAAATTTTGGTTCCGAAAAATATATGATATATTGTAGATTAATACACATAATACTCCGATCATATCGCGATGCAATATCCCTTTTCAGCCGCACCATTCGATTAGCTATATTTTCTGCAATGGCAGAAATACCCTTGTTGAGGGTACATTAAAATTGTACAGATGTTTGTAACGCATCGAAGGAAGCATTTCCGACCACATAAAGTATATATATTCCTGAACAGCATGACGAGCTGAGTTGATATAGCCATCTGTCCGTCTGTCCATCAGTTTCTATACAAACTTCTCCGTCAGTTTAAAAGCTATCTTAACACAACTTTGCACGGTCTTTTGGTACAAGAACGCTGTACATTTATCGGAACCGGTGGGATCGGATGACCATAGCATATAGCTGCCATAGGAACCATTGGTCAAAAAACTAGTTTTAGTAAGAAAACTTTTTTGTCTTCAACGCGAACGCCCCCAAACCTCGTATTTATAAGTTTTTTATACTTTTACATTATTTCACCAAGTTTTATTAAAATCGGACAACTATATAGTATAGCTGAAAAAAGTTTTAGTACAAAAAACTTTTTTGTTTTCAATGCAATCGCTCCCAAAATTAATACTGATCAATATTATATGCTTCCATATAATTGTGACAAATTTTATCAAAATCGAATGACTATAGAATATAGCTGCTATAGGAACTATCGGTCGAAAAAGTAGTTCTAGTGAGAAAAACTTTTTTGTTTTCAATGCTAATGCCCCGAAACATCGTATTTATTAGTTTTTTATGCTCTCACATTATTTCACCAAGTTTTGTCAAAATCGGACAACTATATAGTATAGCTGACATACAAAAGATTGTTCTGAAAAAAGTTTTAGTACGAAGAACTTTTTTGTTTTCAATGCAATCGCTCCCAAAATTGTTACTGATCAATATTATATGCTTCCATACAATTGTGACAAATTTGATCAAAATCGAATGACTATAGAATATAGCTGCTATAGGAACTATCGGTCGAAAAAGTAGTTCTAGTTGGAAAAACTTTTTTGTTTTCAATGCTAATGCCCCCAAACATCGTACTTAGTAGTTTTCTATGCTTTCACATTATTTCACCAAGTTTTGTTAAAATCGGACAACTATATAGTATAGCTGCCATACAAAAGTAAGGCCTGATAAAAAGTCTTAGTAGGGAAAATTTTTTTGTTTTCAATGCTATCGCTCCCAAACTTGTTATTGAACAATATTATATGCTACCACACAGTTATGGCAATTTTGATCCAAATCGAACGACTATAGCATATAGCTACCATAGGAACGATCGCTCGAAAAAGTAGTTCTAGTGAGAAAAACTTTTTTGTTTTCAATGGTAGCGTCTTTAAGCTTTCCATTTATGAATATTATTGGTTCCCACACAATTTTGGGGAGGTTAGTTAAAATCGGCTGAATATATCGTATAGCTGACATATATCAAACTGGCAAGCAAATGATTTTAGCTACTAGGTTTGATAAGTAACTACCTTTATTGAATGTAACTTAAGCTAAAAATTATCGTTGAGTCGAACGGAGCGAAGCGGGAGCCACCCGCGCTAATCGAAGCCAAGCCAGAAACTGAGCGTCATGGATGGCGCGTGTCTTGTCGTTCTGCTATGGCGTTAGGGATGGTGTTCGATGAATGGTGTGACCAGAGGTGGCCAGGGCTGCCACATGATCAAAGAAGTTGCGCCATCTATTGCTGAATTTGAAAAATAGCTCAGCTAAGTATGTTCAAGGATAAATAATTTAACACTTCAATTTATATAAATAGTACAAGCTGCAAGGGTATTTAAACTTCGTTCTGAGTTGGGATTCACACGACGAAGCAAACCACCTTATGAAGTTTTCATAGAAGGCTTGAAAATCAATTGGAATTTACTAGATTTGTTGAACAAAATGTATTGAGACCCCTTTGTGTCTCTCGCCTACTGAGAATACTTCATGAAGTTTGCTTCATCGTGTAAATCCCGTCTTGATAAGCAAACATATTCAGATTTATATACGAATTAGACTTAATTAGAAATTAGATATGTGCTGTTTGCACATCAGATTCAGATGTCAGATGGCATTTTTTTTCCATCAGAGCACTTTAGAGCTCTTGGATTCTTACAAAGTCTTGGAAACGCTAAAGTTAATCGCAAAGCTTGTATATAATGCTAAACTAGACCAGAGTAAAGTATACTTTCTTTGCATGTGATGCCATTTGGTCGTTTTCAGGGGTGTTCGTATAAATATTTAAATCATCTGCGAGCAGGCCAATCAATAAAAGTCAATCAATTCCTTGTTCGGAGTTGAAAAGTTGCAATATTCTTGTTTTTGCATCGCTTTAGTGCAGTTTAATATGGTTGACCCATTTCAGAGGATTGTTAAACTTTGGTCAAGTCCTCATATCCTCATACTGTACGGCTATGTCTTTCTTCACCCTTTCTCTTTCCACCCACATACACATGATTATCGCACATTATTTTCCTGCTTGCCTTATGCTAAGCCAACCGGTTGGGTGTTGTTTGGACACCAACCCGATAAAAATCGCATGATGAACCACCCCAGGTGGCTCCCAGCGTGTGTGTGTGTGTGTGTGTGCTGCATGCAAGATGACCAACTCACCTAGAGATACAATTTCACTAATTAAGATGGCCTAATTAGAGAGGCAGCAGCAACAGCAGCAGTTGCCAAGGAAACCAAAAATCTGTATAAATATTATGAATACAAAAAAATAAAGAGAGCCTGATAAAACTGAAACCGAAAAAGGAAACGCAAACTAATTAACAGGAACGAACTAAAACGAATTGGGTCAAAATGTGCTCGGATTGGTTTTAAGCAGCTTAACAACTGGGCGACAATCGGTTCTGTGAGCGTAGACCACCCAAAATATACGTTACAGAAGTATCAGCAGAAGTTCAATAAAGCATAAGCCTCTTACGTAAGCGATAGATATGAACAATGTTTTATTTGCTAATGAGCTAGCATCAAATATTTTGTATTGTTTATTTTTTCCTTTTTATTAACTTAAAAATCATTTGCGCAATTTGTACATTTTTGTATTGCTCAAGTCAATTTTCCATGTCCGTCATAATCATCGATGAGCGAAGGTCATATGCAGATGTATTTTTATGTATGTTCAATGCTTCTTTTTTTTTAGGAATTAACATTTACATAGATCCGGGAAACCAGTTTTTCAGCTAGCAGACGTCATCTTCGGCTGTTTCTCTTTTGTTTTTTTCGAATTTTATGGTTTTTTGAATAAAGTCGCGCAAATCTGAGCTCGTGTAACTGAAAGCAATTTGCTTTTGCGGCTTATCGATTTCTGGGCATGTCTTGGAAACCAAATTTAATTACAAGACAATAAAAATGCCAGGCAATAATTTCTGGCAAGTTGTTTTCGCGAAATATGCGAATTATTTGCGGAACTACAATGTGGCATATCTTTGGTTAAAAGGACAAGGAGTCTTCCTTGTTGTTGTTGTTGTTTGCTGTGTCGTGTCAGCATCCGGGGAATGTAAACTGCAAACGGCAAAGGCAAGTCAAAGGGAAGACAGAAAGGGGTCTGGGAATTGCAGTCCAGAAATTGCAAATCATGCAATTTGTGTGCACTTCGAATGCAATCAGCAAAACTATTTGATTTATGATCATTTCTGCAGTTTTGCACTAATTTTTCAAATCACAAAAGCAAAAGCAAAATGACAACAAAAGCCTGACTCGACATAAAAATTAATCAAGACTTTTGGAGAGATGAGAAGGGGGGCCCCAAAGGAGTCGTTACAATCAATAACGAAAAATGATTTTAACCCATCCAAGGGACATTGCATAGTTTTTAGATAATTGAAGGGAAAATGGAAACTAATGTAATGGCTCGGGTTCTCGGGGTTTCCGGCTTTTAGTTATACACTATTTTCATGGGTTTTCATATACACACGGTTTGCTATTTACAATGTCAATACGGGCATAGAAGCACAATCTGCTGCGTCAACAACTTTTAACTCCGATATTTGTCAGCTGTTCGCTGTCATTTTGGCTCTTTGAGTTATTTTTTCAACTATGTCCGTCTCCCTCTAACCACCATGTTTTCCTACATCGACAGTAATTTTGAGTAACAGATTTTGTTGTCTCTAGAAGTATCTACTTGTCACAATGGAGTTAACATCACTCAAAAAAAAAAAAAGACGCGTTTCAAAGTGTGCTTCTATGTTAGTTCTTCTATGTTACGGATTGTCTGTCCATTTATATGCAGCGTCTGTCTTTGTTCGTCTCTCTGTCTCTTCTACTCGCGGTGTGACCATCGTCTCTGTCCTAAAATACCCTAATTCATTAATATTCTGGCGGTTATTTTCAAATAATTCCAAAATTTACTCTAGCATTTTTATACACAGACGACCAAGAAAAGCTGACTTAATCTTTGAATAACGAGAGTTCATATACATACAAAAGAAGATCCCGAATCAATCTTAAATAATGTCTTACCGCCCTTCCATCCTTAAAAGTCCTTATACGTAGAGGTACTATATTAGTTATATTTCGGGAACTGGTCATACTAATGTCAATATCTAAAATCTGGTAAGATCAAAAAAAAGTTTGACAATTTGTAGCATAAACGGTCCCACAACGTTTTCATGTGTTACTTACAAAAAAATTGATTTGATCTCGACATTCAGATGGAAATTACAAGTACGACTCGTACACAGAAACAAAACAAGTGAAAAAGTCGGTCAAGCACGACTATTACATACTCTGTACCCTTAATGTCGCAGCTCGCATTTGCTCACGAGTTATACGCGCTCATCTCTTAGTTTCTCTCTCTCTCTCTCTCACTAAGATTGCCTCTGTTGAACGAAATGCTGGGGTTATGGGTGGGGGGGGGTGTTAACTGGCCCTTTGTTGCTCATAACTTGAGTATCGTTCATCCGATCTTTATCATTCCTTCAGCAAATCGATAAATAATTTTGATGGCTAGATATCTCTAGAAGGTACGAACCATCTATCATCAAAACTGTGTGAGATATGAAGTTTTTTCCAAATTGCGGGGGCGGGAGTGGGCGTGGCAAAAATTGAAAATAAACTTAATCTGCCTGCAAGTGTTAGAAATATATATGTTAAATCTCTATCTCTTACCATTTCTGAGATCTGTTTGTTCATACGGACGGACGGACAGACGGGCATGGCTATATCGACTCGGCTGTTGATGCTGATCAAGAATATATATACTTTATAGGGTCGGAGATGATTCCTTCTGGCTGTTACATACTTTTGCACAAACTTAATATACTCTATGTACCTTCGGTAAAGAGTATAAAAAGGCCAAAAAAAATTGATTTGATCTTGACCTTCGGATTGAAATTTCAAGTACAAGACGTACTAGATTCACTTGAATCAAGCACGAAAGGATTGGAACAATCCTAAAAGGCTTGGATCAATCCGAAAATGCTCATTTCAAGTACGGATTCTACTTGAAAATCAAATGATCCTGACTCGAGATTGAAGTAAATACGGAATTCCTCTGTCAAAGCGAAAGAGCGAAAAGAAACTGAGAGTGAAAAGCTCTCTCAGGCTAAATGGGTTCACACACCCATATACAAATTTTTCTGTCAGTATAGCAGTTATTGGTGTTGTGGGTTTTTTAACCGCTATCCGTTGCCTTGGAATTCCCTACTAGTTATAGCACTTCCAGCATGAGAAGGTAGCTGCTGAATTGCAGTTGATCAAGTCAGTTGGTCAAGTCTATTAAAGAGACTTCAATAGCGACCAGCCTCCATTGTAATGTTTATTGTGTGGAATGGAAGGAAATGCAGACAACCGCGAAGATTGCGAAAGCACAGAGGAGCAACTTCTCACTCAAACTGGCCAATACGATGAACACGAAGAACGACCCTTTAAATGTTCCCAATGCTCGAGAACCTTTAACTATGATGCCTATCTAAAGAGACACATGCTCACACATACTGAGGAGCGACACTTCGCATGTTCCCATTGCTTGAAAGTCTTTACCAAAAAGAGCAAACTGATTAGTCATCTTCGCACTCATACTGGCGAGCAACCCTTCCAATGTTCCCAATGCTCGAAATCATTTAGCGAAATGAGCAATCTAACCCAACATCTATGCACTCATACTGGAGAACAACGCTACGAGTGTTCCTATTGCTCGAGAACTTTTATGCATCGAAACAGTTACAAGGATCACCTTTGTACTCATACTGGCGAGCAACCTTTCGAATGTTCATACTGATCGAGAACCTTTGCTTATAGAAACAGCCTAAAGACACCTACTCACTCATACGGCGGAGCGACCCTTTGAATGTTCACAGTGTTTGAAAAGCTTTGTCAAAACAAATGATCTAAGGAGACACCTTCGCACTCATACTGACCAGCGACCCTACGAATGTTCCCATTGTTCGAAATCCTTTAGAGATATGGGCAATCTAAGGCAACACTTACGCACTCATAGTGGCGAACGACTCCACGGATGCTCCCACTGTTTGAAAACCTTTGGCACAATGGGATCTCTAAGGGAACACATACGCACACATACTGGGGAGAGACCGTTCAAATGTTCCCATTGCTCGAAAGCCTTTACCACTAAGAGCAAACTAAATGATCACCTTCGCGTTCATACTGGCGAACGACCCTTTGAATGTTCACACTGTTTGAAAACCTTTCCCCATAGAAGCAGTCTGAAGACTCACCTTCGCTCTCATAATAAAGAGTCAAATCCCGAAGTGCTCGCTGTGTTCGGAGACCATTTAAAGTAAAGTACGCTCGTGTTTTGTTTCACCTTAAGACAAATAAAATAAATTGTGTCCTGTTTTTACAGTTGTATGCAAACTAATGACCTCGAGCCGGCTAGAACTTGCTGGTTTGACAATCAAAAAGGTCGTTAAAAAGTAGTAAAAAAGTAGTTTGGGGTCAAAATGAGTTGAAACATAGAGCTTAAGTCGTCAATCTCATGTCATTTTTGATGCAATCATTTTTCGAACTGGATGTAGTTCGAGTATCCGAGCTCAATTTAATCTCGGGTACGCTTGCACCAAACCAACTTCGAGATTAAATCAAGTACGAATATCGAGCTTAAATCAATATTGGACCTTCTGGATTGGATCCGACTGAGGGATCAAATCGAGCTCGAATAGCAACCTGAAATCAATACAGTGTGAGCTAAAGTCGGGATCGAGAATTGCGTACTCAAATCACTTCGTACTTCTCGTACTTGGATTGAGAAAATCCGAGCTTGACCGACTTCTGACATTGTTTGGGATTGTTTTCAGCCCGGATATTTTGGATTTTTTTTTTTCTGTGTACGAAGTTCCCACGTTAAAGCGAAATCATTACGGTTGCGGCCGTTGCTGCGCAAAGTCTATTTATACGGTGCTGTTTATAAATAGACTGTCGTCTATTTGATCATTACCATACTTTGAGGACCGATAAATAATGCGGATTACTATACGAATTTTTCTAGAAGGTGCAGACATAGCTCTTTGAACTTGTCTGATCAAGTATATATCAGATCAAAGATGCATTAGATGGTTTTAATACAGGAACTTTCTCGTTCAGGACACACATAACAAGGTTTAAGCATGTGTTTAGCTGTCCGTCTATTTATAAAGTCGAAAATATCATGCAGGGCTTATGAAAACTGTTCCTCTCGCTCTCGTAAGAGAGAACCTTTTCAAAAGGTTATAAAGGCCTTGTTTGATCCCCGCTCGTGGTCCATGCTGACTCCAAGCTGCGAGCCACATTAGTCGCACTTTCCGAAATGGATATTCTTGCAACAAGCCCATTTCGAGATCAAATCAAGTACGAATATCAGGTTTTAATCAATGTTGGACTTTCTGAATTGGATCCAACTGAGGGATTAAGTCGAGCTCGAATAACAATATAAAATCAATGCAGTGTGTTCGTAAAATAAGCCTTTATCGAGCTAAAGTCAAGCTCCCCCGTTCTGAAATTGGGATCAAGACAAGAAGTGCGGGATTGATCCCTACTCAAGTCCCTACTCAAGTCAATCCTCTCGTACTTGGTTTGTGAAAATCCGAGATAGACCGACTTCTGACATCGTTTGGGATTAAATTTTGTCCTTGTATCTCGGATTTTTTTCTGTGTAGCGTTCAGAACTAATGAGTCAGAATTTTTGGGATCAGAACTTTATGCTCCGAGTAAGAAAGTTGCAAGTACGAAATTCTCTATTTTTTTCTCTGAGTGTAGTCAAAGAGCAAAGTTTTATTCCTTTCAACCTTTTGTTCAAATAATGGTTCCAAAATTCTTTTCAAATGTCCTAAATCATTTAGAAACAACGTCTCGGGGTGACCATTTCGAAAACTCTTTTTGCTATTTACATATTGACCGCTTTAGATTTTCACCCCAGCCCATTCAAGGGTTAAACCAGCTGCATCTTGGTCGTTGTCTTTATGGTAGCCTCTTCCCTTGGTTTCACTCGACGTATAAAACTTGTAATTATGCAGCATTGCCAAGTTGTAACTTCCTTTTAAGGGGCACTCACTGAACATTTTGCATTGTGATAAACGAGCCTAGGGTCCACGACCAGGCGAGATCACTTTTCGACCAACATCTTTATTATGAATTATGGCCATCAATGTTGCTTGCGTCCGTGGGACATGAGGCCAGGACTTGCTTGTGCTTATCTCTCTTCACAGAGAGATAGAGAGATGGAGAAAGAGGGTGGGAAAACTAGGGCCAGCATGCTTCAACTAATTACATAAAGCGACACGTGCAAGTTGTAATTTTATTTGTTACAACTTGAAATTAGCATGAATTTGCTAATTAGCTGCGATTGTAAAAGTTGCAGGCGAAACGTCTCGATAACGATGGCCTCGCCCAGCAGCCTGCCTGTGGGTTTGTTGTCAGGCGAGATATTTAATTTTGGCGAACTAGTTGCCAGTATGTGAAGTTGCTTGGCCACACAACCCACTGCCAAAGTCAGTTTACAGTTTCAGACAATCTAAATATGTGTGTTAGCAACGACTTGTTTGGCAAGCACAATAAATATGTTTAAAAAGTGATGGAGTAGTTGTAGTAGGAAGTTGAGATAAATGTTTAAATAGAAAGAATGTGGAACAATTTGCTTTCATTGCTTCAAATGATGATTTCAACAAAGTTTTGTATACTTTTCTTTTTACATAAAATACCACCAAGAGAATCAAGTTTAAAGAAAGGCAAGCGCTTATTAATTGATAATTCTGAGTATAGAGAGTAATATTTGGACTCACTTGAGACCGAGTTTGAGGCACAGTGATTACAAAGTTCAAAGAAATAGTGGTTCTACTCTTAACTTATATCGAATCTAGGCAATGGTTTAAATGTAATATTGTCTTCCAAGTCTTGCCTAGCTACAAAAATTTCTTCCAGAATTTTATGAAATATCTCATCAAATTCCAGTCTTTAGTCTTTTTCGAGTCCTCAGTCTGATTAAAATACTCATAAATGAGTTTTTTTCTGATCATAAATGATACTTTTGCCCTATCCGCGATTCTTCGTTAACTCCGTTTTTCTGATCAATTTCGACTCATTTTGTGAGTCTTTTTCGAGTCATTGTTTAATGAATCACATTTTGAACAACGAGTCGTCTTTAAATTACACCTGACATTAATCTCTTTTTAATTATCAAAAGGGCTCGAAAAAGACTTATCATTCTTGTTAAAATGATCTTCCAAATGCTAGGTGGGTAGTTCAGAGGTGCCCACTGACAATGCGCATACTACGCAACCGTTGTTTTGCGCATAACGCTAGCCGCGCGTATAAGTGTGTTCACCAAAGAATTTTATATATTTTCTCTGCCTCTTCCAAAATTTGAACGCATCCCCAAATATGAATGCGTCGTCTTCGGCATAGATTTTGTTGTTGGTAACGAACGATTTCGTATGCATCCGACAGCCAATAATCGGTTTTCTCTTTCTATTTCTTGTGGTGATTGTTGTGTCCGAAATATGTGTTCTTCATTTGTATTGGCCTCGGCATGCGCTCTGCTGATGTAGGTGTAAATAGCGAAATGTGTTCGGCCCCAGAGGGCTACGCTTGACCATCGCTGCTATAGAGCATTTCCGCACTAAAGCAAGATTTTCAAAACGAAATTCCCACTTTTTGAAGGAAGTTTTATGGCGTTAGGCCATTTTTCAAAGAAAATGGCAAGCCGATCTTAACACAATTGGCAATAGCGCTACCAGATTTAAGCAATTTATTTAAAATTGCCTTAAACTGGCTTGAGAGTAAACTACAGATTCCGACAGCGACATTGATAGCTTATTACCATTGGTGTGACCGCTTAATGACAAAATACCACCATTCAACAGCTTAATACCAGCAATTGTTAAACGGTCACACTATATTTTCAGCAGTGTTTTGCTAGCATTTGAATTTAATTAATGGTCTTTTGTAATATGCAGGCTTATTTGGATGATATATGAAAAGCCGCATGCAAAATCTTATCATTGGTTTCTTTTTTCCTATTTTTGCTACTAACAGTACTTTGGGTAGCGTCGGCATAAGTACAAACAGCTTTTTTCGCTCATATCTATCGTAGTTCAATCAGCTGTTTCGGCCAGACAAGTTAGCTGCGCCATGAGCATTCCGAAGCGGACATTTTAGATTGTCTGAGCACTGAGCCAGCTTAAGAACTAGTCGGTATTTAACGAAAGCTTATACCCTTCGGAATCGATAAAGCTTAACGCCGAATCCGGAAGGCAACGTTTTCTAGATTACTTTCTTTAAGAACTATTGTAGGGGAATATGAAACCTCTAGAAAAAGCACCCTTTAGTACTAGTATTAGTTGTAACTTTACATAAATTGATTAATTTAAATTGATTGGTTAACGAAAAACCGTCTACCCACCTCGTATGCTGCAGTACTTCACTGCGTTCTCGAGTACTAAACCGGACATCCACGTTCGAACTCGGAATTCCTTGAGCGCAGGGCACCGACCTAGGAAATTCATCATGTCTTCCACTTCGTTCATATTTGCAAAGCGTGCTCGTCCTTGTAGCAACACTTTGATATATTATATGTTACCAGGCCACCTCTCGCTTTCATTATACACATTATCTTACTTCTTGAAGATGCTTCATTGCTTCTTTGGTGTAATCAAGTTGTCTTTATATACGTTGTAGGCTACTTCTTGCCTTAGTCACGTAGTCCTGGAGTCCTCTTTGTTTAAGTTTAGTCAGCAAATTTTCAGATTCTAGCTCCCATGCCTGTTTCATCTGACTTTCTTCTAAGACTATTCCGCAATCGTTCATTTTGAGTAACAGATTTTTGTACCACGAGATTTCTCTTTCTTTTATCTTGCGCGAAAGAATACTTGGATGTCTGTCGCTAGCGTACTCGAAGATAGTCTTAGTTATGTATTTTAAATGTAATGCATAGGTATAGATGTTGCCATCTTCCATCCCCTCTCTCAGGGAAAAAACCGAGAACTTTGTTCTTGAATCAACTACAAACGGTGTCAATAGTACGGAAAGTACGAAAATGCTTGATTCAAGTACAACGTCTTATCTCAGTACGATTTTTTGCAAATCCCGAAATACTTGTTTTAAGAGATGTTTAAAGAATGTTTCGAACTATTATAAAATCTTTTTGGTCATACTATTAGTTTATGGTCTTGAGTGCACCCCGATTTACTCTTAAAATAAGTGCAAAATGTTTTTCATCGAAATATGATTAATTCTAATGTCAACCCCAAAACATTCTTGAAACAAAATAATGCTTCATAAAATAAGTATAAAATGTTCTTGGCTTAAAGCCTTTAAAATTCTAGGCTTTTCCCAATTTGTTCTTGAAACTGGGTCTCTGTATTATATCAAAATCCAAAGGAAATCAATTAACTAATGACTGTAGGTCAGAAATCTACCCTCACTCTATAACCAAAGTGTTAGACCCAGGAGGGAATTTTAAGAACAGATTCGACTTAAAATAATTCGCATTTTCCGTAGCACAGTTTTAGGAGCTTGCATTGTAAGTTCATTTTGTCCTTAATCCAAGAAAGTTTGTACTTGAACTAAGAACGATCCTTTTTTAAATTTTTTAGTTAAGGCCGGTATCCACGGTTCGCCGAAAAATTTCTTATGAAAAAGTTAATATTTCGCAGATTTTTAACAGAGTCTGCTAAGCCTATGTTAATAACACGATAACACAATTTACTCTGTCGATAAACGTTTCAAAGAAAACTTGCGCTGCTCTGGCGCTGTTAAATATGCCCGCAAACTTATAAACAACAACACCTTGCAGGATTATAAATATAAAATATTTAGCGACGATTTTTCTTCTTCCAGATGGCTGCTATGTGTCAGATAAGCTCAGAATTTACTCTGCTATTTGTAAGTTTATGTGACGTATAGCTCTATGTAGAAGATGAAAATGAAATGAATAATAAATAAATTGTTCTTATCATTATGACTTTTGACAATCTGCAGTATTAGCGCAGTGAACGTTGGTAGCTGCCTCTTCAGACATTTTCCTTAAAATTGTGTCTGGCACAATCAATGGCATTAAATGCAGTTCAATGTAGTCCCGAGCAGCGGCACTTAACATACAGCTCGCACTTGGCTGCCACGGCAAAGATTTCGTTCATCTCGATTGGAAAGTAATTCGCGCATTTCTGGCGATTTGCCTCCATTAAGTTGGTCAGCATGATGATCTTCTCGATATACTACTGTAGCATGTGTGACTTGGCGGCGTATATATTGCCGCTGAACTCGAAATTGGTATTGGGCAGCGGTCCCTGGGTGGTCATATAGCACTTGTCAGGGAAACGTTATGAAATGGAAGTGATTTATAAAGTTGAAGTTTGGTTTGCCCATTTCTTACCTTGATGTAATTGGCATTGCTGTAAGGCACATCCTCTTTGCCCGATCCGCTTTTGCTCGGTCACCTTCAGGGGGTCAATTGAGGCTACACTATCCGCTATACTACCGCTTGATAGGAGGCCAGTAGTTCGTTGTCCACTGAACTGGAAGCTGGCATTTGGTTTGTGGTGGTTTTACTGTCTCGATCATTGAGCACCGGCGGCTGTTCCATGATATTCCTTTTGGTCTGGTAGCTGTGATCGAAAGCATAGTTGAGGCGAATCAAATCGAACTGATTGAGGGAACTGGAGTGTAAAGTGTTTGAATGCTGGCCAAATAGATTTTAAGCTCCTCGCTTGTGGTTTGTGGTGACAGGAGACGCCACATGATGTTGCAGACCGTGCTCCGGTCCGCCGGTGTTCTTATCCGCCAAGTCCCGCACCTCGCTCCTCACTTTCACGGCATTTATTAAATTCAGCTTGCCCGCCATAGAAAGTGCCATTAGGCGACGCTTTCTGCAGGAATCTATTTTAGATGCGCTCATTTTCAATTTGGCTTTCCAATTTGGCCGCACAAATTAGAATCGAAACCTATTTTGCTCACGTCACGGCAAAATAAGAGGCGTTAACAGCACTTAAAGGCGATGTTAACTTTGAACACAACGTAGTGGCAAACGTAAGCATTTTTCGCGATTGTTAGAAACCGAATATTAAACGGCCACACAAAAAAAATCCTTAGCAGTTTTTATACTCTGTACCGAAGGTACATAGAGTATATTAAGTTTGTGCAAAAGTATGTAACAGGGAGAAGGAATCGTTTCCGACCCTATAAAGTATATATATTCTTGATCAGCATCAACAGCCGAGTCGATATAGCCATGTCCGTCTGTCCGTCCGTCCGTCTGTCCGTCTGTCCGTCTGTCCGTCTGTCCGTCCGTCCGTCCGTATGAACGAAGAGATCGCAGAGATGGTAAGAGATAGAGGTTTGACATGTATGGGGCATATATTTGTTATACTTGCAGGCAGATCAAGTTTATTTTCAATTTTTTCCACGCCCCCTCCCGCCCCCGCAATTTGGAAAAAACTTCATATCTCCTACAGTTTTGAAGATAGATCGTTCGTTCCTTCTAGAGATACCTTGTAAACAAAATTATTTATCGATTTGCTGAAGGAATGATAAAGATCGGATGAACGATACTCAAGTTATGGGCAAAAAACGGCCAGTTAACACCACCCACCCCCCCACCAACAACCACAGCAACACACCCTAACCGTTCAACCCAGGCAGTCTTAGTGCGAGAGAGAAAGAGAGAGAGAGAGAGAGAAATTTACAGAGCGCACCGCGTTGTGCGCGGGGTGTTAACTGGCCGTTTGACTCCTGAGCAAATGCGAGTGTAAGGGTACAGAGTATGTTATAGTCGGGCTTGCCCGACTTTCTTTCTTGTTTTTGAATGCATGTATGTCGGTGTGCTATTTGGTAGGTTGAGAATAGCACCCTTTACATTGCTGCTAGCACTTAGAACTCCTTTCGTTTTTACGCTTGAATAAACCTATTTTAGTAGCTAGTGAAAATCTCATTAATAATCCTCTTAAATATTATGCAAAACACAAACGGAAGCTTTCTGAAAAGTGTATTTAAAATATTATAATCATAAATTTAATACACTTGTACAAACACACGTATGAATACAGTTAACAACAATGGCAATGGTTCATTCTATTCTGGGAATATAAACAGCTGCCTGCTGTTTAGTGCCTTTTTTTGGGTTGGGGGGGGAAATCGTAATGCATTTCTTGGCCTCATCCATATGGATAAAGTATCATAAATTGTGGCAAAAATAATTAAATACAAAAAAAAAATATGATAATAAATTCTTTTTTTTTCTCTCTCTCTCTCGATTTTTTGCAGCTTTCGTCACGCGCATTTAGACCAACATATGGAGGAGGTAAGCTAAACTAACACAACAAATTTTCAATGTCAATTTGTAGCTGGAATTTATGAGTGGCCATTGTTTTGGTCCTACCTTCCTGACCAAATATGGTTAAGGCAGCGGGTTGGCCATTGTCTCTTCTGTTGGCTCTTCGTTATTGTGCCAAATGGCCATAAAAGGTTAATTGGGTCCTTAGCAACTTGGCTGCAACAAATAATGCAAGCATTCCTTACCTTTGCGACAAGCGACATAGAAAAATCTTAATTAGTTAATTAAAACAACAAACAAACTGGCGGACGGACGGAAGACACTGGCCAAGTGGAAGTGGAACTGGAACTGGACCTGCAAGTAGTTCACTTGGCCTACTGCATAATTCATGCGCTTTTAATGACAACGAGGCGTGGAAGCAAGGAGACCGAGAAGACCAAGAAGACCTCAATAGAGACACGTTGTCTGGCCCGGGCTCCTGTGCACCATAGATCTTAGCCAGTTGTTGCTGCCCGCCTAGCAGCTATCCCCCAGAGGTGACATTAAACTATGAAAGGCATTTAGTTTAGCGATTTATATAGGCGACTTTTGACAGTTTTATGTCGTGGACATTGCGCCTCGCCAGAAAGATGCTAGCATTTGGGTTCTGCGGTTGAGGCGATGGTAGATAACGAGCCGCTAACCCGGCAAAAGCAAAAGAGCAGTTGAAATGTTTATGCCTCATTAAATATGGCAATGTTTATATCTTAAGGAGGAACCGAGGAGAGACTCGTTAGTAAGACGATGCAATTGTGTGGAAGGGATTTATGTGCATTTAAGATGTTTGTAAGTGCAAATATAGCACAAGGTGTTTTTTTGAGTGGGAGACTTGGGCACAATTAGTTGGAGAAGAAATCTATTGAGGGGTTCATTGCCTGGGCGGAGCTAAAAGGACCTGATTCTTGGGGAAGATTTATGACTTTAAAACAGGAACCCACAACAACACAAGGAATGCTGGTAAATTGTACAGCTGTTGCAACAATCTCCCGGTTATTGATACTAAAACATGAGCAACCCCCTCATTAGCCACTCAGTTGCCATTAAGCAACTTTTCTAATGAGTTCCTTAAGGCCACTTAAATGTCAAACAATAATTTTTATTCATGACAAATTTTTTGAACTCATCTCCACTTTCACTTTCATTTGACCTTTAAGAACATTTGAACATTCTAACATATTGTTCAACATGTTTTGGGCTTGGCCAAATGTGAGAAATGTTATTTTCAATTTTTACCCAAGACCCTCCTACTTCCATGCCCACTCTGACCACATACTGCCTAATCTTGTTGAAGCAAAATAAAAAAATAAAAAAAAAGGACTGAAAGTCATAAAAAATGACCAACAGCCATTAAGGAGGGCACACAAAAATGAAACCATTTTTGTCATTTGACAGGCAATTTTCAAGCGTAACATTTTCGATTTTTCTTCTACTTCTCCTTCCTCTTCTCCGTATCCAACTAATTTTACGCCACAACGCAACCGAATTATCCGAAAGAAGAGATAGGGCAAAAAAAAAAAAAAAAGAATACATAAAATATGTCCCCTAAAAAAAAAAAAAGGAAAATCTGACGATGATAGTTTATACAGCTAAAAGCATTTGGCCCACACACACACAAACACATTCGCAGGACATATATGTGGGTAAATCTGCTGCCATTTCTCATGTCCTTCGTCCATGTCCTGCAGGCTAGCGGCTGCTCTGGCATATTTAATCGAGTAGCCACATTGAAATATACATGGTATATTGACTTTATTATCAACTGGCTGTGGGGTATCATTTGATTAAATCTAAATCTGTTTATGAACCAATTTCAATCTCTCGTTTCTCAGCGTCACTGTAAAATGCTGCTAATAAACTAAGTTTGTGTGTTTTTTAACTAATTTTTGGGAATTTTGTAGTTTTATAATTTTGGTTAAATGAAGTTGAGAGCAGGCATTTTTAATGAAAGATCTAAGAAATATTGTAAACATAAAACAAATTGAGCTTCGAAAAACAGTGTGGAGTCTATAGATAAAAGACTCATCTTGAAATGGCCTTAGTAAAACGTAATTTCAAGGCCTTTCCAACAAGCAACAAGTATAGAAGTTTATTATTATTACCAAGCACTACTAACATACTTTTGTACATCATCTGCATACATCTAAATTTTGACAACCCACTGTGAAGATCATTTAACTTACACTGTAAACAGAAGAGACAGAGTCCCTGTGGGACTCCACTTTGAATATGCAGAAACTTGGACATGCTTGTTTTAGTATGAACGCATTAGTTTTATGGCCGTTTGGGAAAAGTTGTATAGATTTCTTAACTAGTAAATGTAAAATTGGGGACAAGCCAAGCTTCTCTTAATCTCTGGGCGTGTGTGCTTATAATTTAAAGAAGTGATGGTAAAGAAAGAAAAATGTCAAATAAATCTCTCGCAACCGAAGTTTAAGTAAAAGATTGTAAATGAGAAAGAAATATTATAAAAAGAAGTAAAGTAGAGGTGCACTAAAAGTGAGAGTTAGAGCAAAGAAACCAGAAAAGAAAGGAAAAAAAGGAGGTTTAAATAAGCAAATAATTAGAAATTAAGGAGAAAGAAATAGAATACAGATTAAAGGCCTATACAAAAAAAAAACGAGAAGGCCAAGCTAACTTCGTCTGTGCCGAAGTTTTTATACCCTCGCAAAAGCTGTTTTTGAAATGACAGAGTTTAAGAACGCTTAGATAAAAATCAAAAACTTTTGTAACTAAAATCCATTTTCCGTCAGATGAACATCAGATTTCGACCAAATTTCACGAATCTTTTTGAAAACATCAACAATCGCCGAGTTTAAGAAGGATAAAATTGAAAACAAAAAAGTTTTTCTCACTAAGACTCATTTTCCGACCGATCGGTCCTATGGCAGCTATAAGATATAGTCATCCGATTTTGACTAAATTTTGCGAATCTATTTGAAAGCATATAGAATTAGTAATCAGTGAGTTTAAGGACGCTAACATTAAAAACAAACAAAATTTCTTACAAAGAACCATTTTCGACCGATCGATCCTATGTCCACCATAAGATATAGTCACCCGATGTCGATCAACTTTTGCAAAATTGTTTGAAAGCGTTTAATATTAAGAAAACTGATAAATACGAGATTTGGGGGCGTTTGTAGTAAAAACAAAAAAGTTTTTCTCATTAGAACTACTTTTTGACCGATCGTTCCTATGACAGCTATATGCTATAGTCATCCGAATTGGATCAAATTTGGCAGAATTGTGTAGAAGCTTATGATATTGCTCAGTAACACTTTTGGAAGCGATAGCTTTGGAAACAAAAAAGTTTTACCTACTAAGACTTTTTTCAGAACTATATTTTGTATGGCAGCTATACTAAATAGTTGTCCGATTTTCATCCAAGTTGGTGGAATTGTGTGAAAGCATAAAAAACTTGTAAATACGAGGTTTGGGAATGTTTGCGCTGAAGACAAAAAAGTTTTTCTCACTAAAACTACTTTTTCGACTGATCGTTCCTATGGCAGCTATATGCTATAGTCTTCCGATTTGGATCAAACTTGTCTGAATTGTGTGGTAGCATATTTTATTGATCAATTACAAGTTTAGGAGCGATAGCATTGAAATCAACAAAGTTTTTCCTACTAAGACTTTTTTCAGAACTATATTTTGTATGGCAGCTACTATACTACTATACTATACTATATATTTTACCGATTTTCATCAAAATTGGTGGAACTATGTGAAAGCATAGAAAACACTAAGCACGAAGTTTGGGAGCGTTTGCGTTGATGACAAAAAAGTTTTTCTCACTAAAACTAGTTTTTCGACCGATTGTTCCTATTGCAGCTATATGCTATAGTCAACCGATTGGGATCAAACTTGCCAGAATTGTGTGGTAGCATATAAAATTGATCAGTAAAAAGTTGAAAAGTAAAAAGCATTGAAGACAAAAAAGTTTTTCCTACTAAGATTTTTTTCAGAATTATATTTTGTATGGCAGCTATACTAAATAGTTGTCCGATTTTCATCCAAGTTGCTGGAATTGTGTGAAAGCATAGAAAACTTGTAAATAGGAGGTTTGGGAACGTTTTGCGTTGAAGACAAAAAAGTTTTTCTCACTAAAACTACTTTTTCGACCGATAGTTCCTATGGCAGCTATATGCTATAGTCATCCGATTTGTATCAAACTTGTCTGAATTGTGTGGTAGCATATAACATTAATCAAGAACAAGTTTGTGAGCGATAGCCTTAAAAAAAAAAAGTTTTTCCTACTAAGATTTTTTTCAGAAATATATTTTGTATGGCAGCTATACTATATAGTTGACCGATTTTCATTAAACTTGGTGGAATTATGTAAAAGCATGGATAACTTATTAATACGTGGTTTGGGCACGTTTGCCTTAAAAAACAAAAAAGTTTTTCTAGCTAAAACTACTTTTTCGACCGATAGTTCCTATGGCAGCTATATGCTATAGTCATCCGATTTGGATCAAAATGGGCAGAATTGTGTGGTAGCATATAGTATTGATCAGTAACAAGTTTGGGAGCTATAGCATTGAAAACAAAAAAGTTTTTCCTACTAAGACTTTTTCCCAGACCCATATTTTGTATGGCAGCTATACTATATAGTTGTCCGATTTTCATTAAACTTAGTGGAATTATTTAAAAGCATAGAAAACTTATAAATACGAGGTATGGGAACTAATTCGTTGAAGACAAAAATGTTTTCCTCACTAAAACTACATTTTTGAATGATGTTTCCTATGGCAGTTATATGTTATAGTCATCCGATACGGCCGGCTCCGGAAAATGTGCAGCGTATTTGTACCTAAAGACTTTGTTCAAAGTTTGGTTAAGATAGCTCTAAAACTGACGGAGGAGATGACATCGCTATATCAAGGTTGTGATTTCCCCGAAAGCAGCAAAACGCATCTTTTGCATCATTTGCTATATCTGCTATACCTTATGCACAGAGAAAAAAGGATATTCATGGATGACCAATTGAATAAAATTTGACATCCATTTGGTCTGGATATTATTAATATTCATATTTGGGTAGTAATATATTCTTTTAATTTAAGAAATAATTCTTAGCCGGCTCGAGGTCGTGTATGTTTTAAGTGCCTAACCCAACAACTATCATCTAATGGAGCTGAAAATTTGCCAAATGGTTATGAAAAAAGTATATTATTGTATCAGTTATTTCATTATTGTTGGGGAAATAGCGCACCGCGAGCAATCCTGGTCTATTGTGCCCCCCTACTGAGTTTACTACTCTTCTAGCAGCCCTATTTCCTTTACAACGGTTCGGATTTTCGTAGGTTCTAGGTTACTGATGATATGATTTGGGTGTAAAATGTGTTTCACAAATCTGCGCCTCGTTAGAGCGTCACAGTGTGCTAGTATATGCTCAGAAGATTTCTCCTTCTCTTCATAATATGTGCATAGTTGGTTGCTTGTTATGCCTAACTTGTACATGTGGCTCCGCAGTCTGCAGTGGGGCGTGTCAGAATCCTGAGGGCATTCTTTCTTTGTTGGATTAACTTTTGGAACCTTTTAAGGTTATGGTTCACTATTAATGCTTTAGCATGGTGTTCACCCAAGAGGCTGTTCTAAGCGTATTCTCTTCCTTTCTAAGGAGTCTTTTTAGGGTTCCGAACCTACCATTGCGGTGGCTGCACCATTGCGTGCCAATTTGTTTTCGTGGATATTGTTATGTCCCGGTATCCATCGTAGGGTCAGCTTGATCCTGCTGCCTAGTTGATCCAATTGGTTCTTTGTCTCTAACACTAGCTTAGAGCTGCTTGGCTATCTGAAAGGATAGCTGTTCCTCTATTATGGTGATTCTTTCCCATATTAAGGTCTGCCCAAAGGGAGATGGCACATACTTCGGCTTGAAATATACGTGCAAATGCTCCCATTGCCTCGGACCTTTTCGTTCCCGGTGCTGCTACCCCAATTTCAGTTTGTTTTACAGTTAAAAGGATATGAATATCCTCCAAATAGAACTTAGATGATCTTGATAACCAAGTTGACGTGAAAACGCTATGTGTTTTCTCATTTGCAGTACAAATATACTTACTTCAAGAACCGTTTCGAGTCCTACGTGCTGATTATGAAAAACTCTGCCGAGTAGACAGCTCGGAAGATTCTCTTCATGCTTTAAAAATTACTTTTATAACTTATTCAGCAACTTTCGCAAAAATTTGGCGATTTGAAACCGTTTTTTCGAGCAATTTTGTTTTCCAAATTGCAAAACTTTTGCGAATGAGGAAATGGGAGTAAGGCTCTTTATGTTATTTGCTTCGCGGTTTCGTGTCGCACGTTAGCGGCTGCGTCTTACGGTCGATTGGGCGGGAGATGGGCTGCAATTTGGCCTCGTAAAAGCCCCTTCTTGGTGTTGCATGGTTCACTTGAATGTACGGTGCATTGTACGCTCAACTTCCAGATATAAAGAACAATGTTTCGCCTATCAAGTTGAACGTTCTTTGTTTTACGAACATTAAGAACATAAGAATTGTAAAGTTTAAGTTTCGGTTCGCGCACCGTTTACTGTACTTATTGAACCTAAGGTTCTGGTTCGAATCTGGGTTCATACATTGACCGATTTTTACCTCAAGAGAAGCCGAATGGAACACATTCCTTAGTGTTTTCAATTCACAGGCCCACTAAAAACGCTTTCAAAAGTGCTGGGTTTTAAAAATGACTCAAGATGAGCCACAAACGTTGCCAGCAAACAGTGTAAGAAACAGTAAGAACATGTAACACATTTGTCCTCATAAAACTTAAGAATATATCGTTCTCGTTTTGAGATGACGGCTACTTAGTTACTGAACAGGTTTATTCCCTATTTGTACGTTTCATTGCTTTGTCAAGATGTGTTGACTCACCCCTTTCTACTTTGCCATAACCCACTGTGAGCCACTGCGGCACCCTGAACTGAATGCTTAAATCTTCTTATATTATTCTTACTAAACAATCGCATTTTCCCCACACAATTTCTTTCACTTAGATTTGTTAGCCATCATTTAGTCTACTTTTCGAATTATTCCACTTTTCTTACTTTTCACAGTTTTATGGAAAATTAGTTGCAACATTTTCTTTTTTTTTTCATATTCAATTTTGCCCCAGTCCGTCGACTGTACGCTGGACGAAAGCCAAAGAATCGAAACTCAAACAAAAAGTAAAAAAAAAAAGCGGGAAATTCGTGAAAAATCGTGAAAAATGCTTCACTGAAGATGCAGCTCAGACCCCGAGCAGGTTGAAAAATTGTAAATTGAACGCCTGAATGGGCGGGGACAGTGCAAACAGACAAACAAATAAATATTGAGGTCTTTGCAATAAAGCAGAAAAGCTGACCTGAACCTGAGGAGGACGACGACTGGGGGCGACTAAAATTGGTTGGAGGAAAATTCATGCATATGCAAATGAACAATTGATTTCTTTGCGGCTTGCTGCCAGCCTTATTCGATTTTTCTGCCATTTGGCGTCCATTTGGGGGGAAAACTTGTTTGACCCTCAAATGAGTTTTGGGGCTTTTTTCTTTGGGTTTTGGTTTTTTGGCGGAGTGGCAGAAACGGGCGGTGTTGACCTTGTTTTTTTTTTCATTTTGTTGTGTTTGTCAGAGGCGGCAAGTGCAAGGTCAGCTGAGAATGAGCTGGGCAGAAGCAATAGAAATGTTTGAAAAGAAGTTTTTAAGAACTTATCGCATACAAAAGGGGAATGCTGACTAGATTGGCTTGAACATTATTTTTCAACAAGTTTAACAAGTTTGTGAAAGAGTTTGAGCAGATAAAGTGATTTCATTTGGTGACAGTTTTCAATTTTATTGGTTGAGTAAAGCGAATGCTTTTTCTCCACCATCCAGTTCAAGTAACAGCATGTGGCTTTTGCTAAATTTATAAGATTAATCAATTTATTTGGCTCAATTAACACAGAAAAGCATCCACATCCTCCAATCAATCAATCTGCTAACATCATTGGCCTGTCATTTTGACTATTATTTAATTGCGCTTTAATGGCGCACTCATCCTGTAATTTATTTTCTAACAAAATGGAAAGCAAACCAAACGAAAAACAAGCTACAAATTGGCCATGGCAGCAAAACATTTAATTACTTTTTCAATTCTCTGTGCGTGTGCGTAAGTGTGTGTGTGTGTGTGTCTGAGAAATGGAGAAACATTTTAGCTCCGTTGTCAGATTAAGAGCCATAAAAAATGCGTGGCATGTTTCAATTGTCGATGCAGTCGAAGAGGATGCAGTGGAAACTGGTCCTGTCTGCCTGGCAAATTAACAGTTAAGCGCCAACGGTAAATAATTGTCAAAGACAACAGCAAAACAACGAGCCAAGATGCGGCTGCTGCGGTGGCTGCGGTTTGCTGTTGCTCCAAAAAAGCATTTCGTGATGCACAACCAAGATGAAGACTCCACTCCACTCTGAAGCTGCTGCATGCAGCCATGGCACAAATGAGGTTTGACTGGTTTTCGTGACATGCACCAAATGCCCAAAAGGAGTTTGCCACAGTGAATACTCGTAAAGTGGTCAAGTTGAGAAATAACCCAACTCTGTCCAACTGCATCAAAATTAAAGAAAAACTAAACAATTTGATTGTTTCCTTAAAAATTACTCATACGACATGTATGCCAGTGCGTAATTTTGTTCAACAAAATTTTGAACCCATTTCTAGTCTGGTATAATTTTGTATTTCAAACAAAAAATGAAGAAAAATATTAAAGGTTTTTTTGAGTTTGGCAGCAGTCCAACAACAACATCAATAAGAACTCATCGATTCTACTCTCGATTCAAAATGTGATCCACACACAGCACACTGGAACAGAATGAAAAACTAAACAGCTGAAATTTCAAAAATCTAAGTTTTAATACAGGTGCCTTAAGAGGAATAAACAATAGCCCATGAAGTTCTGAGGTAGTTTTAAGGGTTTCATGAACGTTGTTCTGCAGTCTAGGAACTCGAAAACGACCATTGTTGCAATAACTGCACGTAGGCTAATTTTTGTTCATTTTTAGCAGTTGCGTGCTAGGTGAAGGCTATGTTTCTGAGTCCCTGGTTAGCTCTCTTTATATATATTTTGTGTTGCCAGTCAAAGTTTGCATCTGGCTGGCTCAAGGTCTATGGTTGAGTATAATTTTATATAGTCAACACAAATCAACGGATATTAATTACAACATTTTGGAATAGCAATTGGGTATGCCCGTACAACGATCGCTGTTTCGAGAATAACCAAATTCTCTCATCAGCGGACTTGTTTTTGCTATTCACACTTCACAAACAAACATACCAGTTAGTATATAAGCTTCTTCTGGGGACGAGTAAACACATAGGAATTCCAATGTTGTAAATTCGCAGCTCGAGTTTTGGCTATGGTTTTTTGTTTAAAGGTGGCTATCCGTCCAATGATCCTACTTAGTAGGGCAAAGAGTTCAAGTTTGCCTGGGGTACGAAATTGAGTATTCGATCAATTTAATTTACATTTGCTTCCAAGTAAAAGTGTAATGCTTCCAAACGGACAAAAAACACTTATTTCATCTCTTTTGGACCGGGATGTTCGGCTCTGTTCGCAAGCTACCCATTCGTTGTTGCCTTATGGGCTGTGTAAAGCAGAGCCGGCTCGCCATAGCTACCAGGAGCCAAAGTCAGACGTGATTTTACGCAAACGCGAGTCGAACTCATGATTGTGTGAATCGGTAAACATTGAATTGCAATAAAAACGTCTGTAGTCTGGAGAGACCTCTCTTGCTCACCAACACAAGCACACTTTTTGTCCTCTCCATTTGGCTGGCACTAATGTAAAGCAAAAACACATTCATATGCGTTCTCTCCACTCTTTTTTCCGAGCGAAGGTTTTGTTGTTGCACTTCATATAAGGTTGTCAAAAAAGTCTTGCGGTATTTCAGCAAGCTTGTCTTTGCAAGCGCGTAGTTCTAGTTGTATTCGTCGCATCGGTTCACGCTAGAGCTTTTTGGAAAGCTCTTTTCACGCACTAACACGTGTTTGATTTATTGTTGTTTGTTTTTAGTCGTTCGTGAGTTATAGCGTCGCAAACATGGAGCAAAATAAAGAGAAAATACGGCATATTTTACAGTACTACTACGATAAAGGCAGTGAGAGTGTAGCGCTGACATCCAATGACATGGCAATGTTAAAAATAGCACTACCCAGCAAAACCCAAAGCGCTCTAACGAGCGCTATTAGAGCGCTCAAAAGGAGCAGTGAAGCGCTCAACTCTCCTTGTAACTAGTGCTATTTTTAACATTGCCATGTCATTGGATGTCAGCGCTACACTCTCACTGCGAAAAAAGCGCTTTAAAGCGCTCCGCTCGCAATGTAAAAGGAGCTCTAGGAAGCGCTACACTGTCACTGCGAATAAAGCGCTTTAAAGCGCTCCGCTCGCAATGTAAAAGGAGCTCTAGGAAGCACTGTGCTCCCAGAGTAAAAAGAGCTGTAAAAAGCGCTCCAAAAGAACATTTTTTATACAAAATTAAAATACAAATTGTTCGAATTGCATTTCAATTTATTTATAACATGATTATGAAGTCTTATGTGATTGAAGATGGGAAAACTTAGTAACAAAGACTTCAAGTTAAGCGAACATTTGTTGTTGCAAATCGTTAAATCAAAACAGGTCACTAAAACCCATACAATTATATTTTGAAGATATGTTATATGATTTTAATCAGTAATCAGGGTAAATGTGCTTCAACTTCTGCTATTGGATTCCCTTGGCTATTCGCACTTCCACCTTTTCCTACTTCTTGCGCCACAAGCCTCTTAAAATGCCGCTTGCTGTAGCCAAGAAGTTTGTGCGTCATTTTTGTACCTGTACTTAGCCAACACGCTAAGCCCGAGCCAAAACGCTTGACTTTTTATTGCAGCAAGACTCATGACAGAAGAGGCCATCTTTGCAATGCAACAACGACCGAAAGACCGAACTGTACGTGTCCATCAAACGCGACAACTGCCAGATCTCACATTTCCCTTTGACACTTGACTTCGTCGCGACGGCGCACAGTGGGAAGCTTCGTACATTTAGGTGGAATAGATTCAAATTAGAGATTTTTGACATATAATAAAACAAAGACATATATTTTGACTTTAATTTTTAATTAAAAATTTAACACCGTAGAGTCCGGATCTCGCACCAAGTGATTACCACCTATTTCTGTCCATGGCGAACGAGCTTGGTAGTCGGAAGTTGGCCACAAGAGAGTCCTGTGAAAATTGGCTCTCCGAGTTTTTTGCCAATAGGGAAGCGAGCTTCTATAAGAGGGGCATTATGAAGTTGGCATCTCGTTGGGAACTCGTCATCGAACAAAACGGCGCATATTTGACTTAAATCGCATTATTATCAAATTTTAAATTTGAATTAATTCCAGTTAAATTTACCAAAACTCCCACTGTGCGGCGCGTGCCGTAGAAAGCAGAACAAAAAGAACAACATAAAGAAGAAAAAATGCAAGCAGGCGGCGCTAGCATACTGCTTTCGTGGAGCAGTATTTACAAGGAGAGTTGAGCGCTACAATTGAGCGCTTTCGTGGAGCAGTATTTACAAGGAGAGTTGAGCGCTTCAATTGAGCGCTTCTGTAGTGCTCGCAGTGGAGCGCTTCGAAAAATTTTGCTGGGTAGTTACAAGGAGAGTTGAGCGCTTCACTGCTCCTTTTGAGCGCTCTAATAGCGCTCTTAGAGCGCTTTGGGTTTTGCTGGGTAGTGTAAAGCAACAACACATTCATATGCGTTCTCTCCACTCTTTTTTCCGAGCGAAGGTTTTGTTGTTGCACTTCATATGTGCCTCTCTTCTCTCTCTCTCTCTCTCTCTCTCTCTCTCTCCCTCCTATGTCTCTGGCAAACTCGAACGCATAAGCGAATGCGTAGTTTAGCAATTGGTCTCGATCGCCGCGCTCGCAGTTCCCGAACACTTTTCACTATTCACACCGACACACACACACACACATATAATATAATACAACTATAACAGGTAAGGCGCTCTGTCAGTGCGCTCTCTTTTCGGGACTCCCAGATTCAGTGTGTTGCTGTCTTTTTTGTTGTTTTTTTGTTGTTTTACCGACGGGATTTCAATTTTATTTATAGTTTGTGAAAATGTCGAGCTAATACTGTGGCGTATGTTGATGTAAAGCAGCGATGGTCACCGGTATCCCCCAGGGGTACGAGCCGAGTGCATGCCGAAGCTGATGCCAAACGAGTAAACAGGCCTGATGCGGCCAAATTGAAGCTGGTTCACGGCGCTTTATTTTTGCACACCAATACACCTTCACTTTTTGGCATCGCTCTCGTTGACCAACGCTGATGTAAAGTATCGAACCTTGTATTCACACACATACCACATTTGAATGTGTATGCTGTTCGCTCTTTTTCTGACGCTCACACTCTCTCGCCCTTTCTCTCTCGATTTCAGCAAAAGCTGTCAGTACTCGATAAATGTTGAGTGCCATCCCTGTTATAGTTGTATCATGCACACCACACACAAACAAAAATCCGGATTCTCTTTCTATTTCTTGTGGTTGTTGTTGCTCCACATGGCCGTAAGCTCATTCAGGGCAACCCTGCTTTAGAGCTTAACGGAAGTCACTAATCTTACCGATACAGTCCGATGCAAAACAAAAAAAGGTTTTTTTACTTGTCTTTTACTTAACTTGTCTTACATCTAACCGATCCTAACGAAATTCGGCCAGAATATTTGGCTTCACTTATAATAAGCGTGTACTAAAACCTGTCCAAATCGGTCGAGTTGTAAAAGTAACCCCTATGGTCAGCCCCCTTCCAACTGATTGGAGAAATATTGCCAGAAATGAAATCAGATCCCAAAAATCATAAAAATATATTAGATTTTTTCAGATTTTACTCCTTCTCCCCTCCACAATTCAGCCCGCTCCTCTTCAATCGATAAAATATTGCCAGAAATGGAATCGGAGCACCCAAAAACCTATGAAACGATACCTTATTGCTTTTTATACTCTGTACACAGTTACACAGAGTATAATGAGTTAGTGCAAATGTATGTAACTGGGAGAAGGAATCGTTTCCGACCCTATAAAGTACCTGTCTCTCCGTCTGTATGAACGCACAGATCTCAGAGATGGTAAGAGATAGAGGTTTGACATGTATCGGGCATATATATCTTATACTTGCTGGCAAATCAAGTTTATTTTCAATTTTTGCCACGCCCCCTCACGCCCCCGCAATTTGGAAAAAACGTCATATCTCCTACAGTTTTGATGATAGATGGTTCGTGCTTTCTAGAGATATTTAGTAATCAATATTATTTATCGATTTGCTGAAGCAATGATAAAGATCGGATGAACGATACTCAAGTTATGAGCAAAAAACGGCCAGTCAACATTTTTTAATTCACTTGATTCTTCAGTTTTTCCAACTCTATGGAAAGTAGTTCCATATAATTCCTCTGGTAGAAATGGTAGCTTTTGGGAGTAATGAGAACAAAGGCATTCCCTCCGCTGGCTTAGATTATTGCCTTACTTTCCAAAAGGTCCTTTTTTTTTCTCACATCTGTTCTTAAAACTTAACATCTCTGAAGGTGTCTTCAACTTTTCAAGGTGCAAATATTAAACAAATTGCTTGGATTAGGTTTTTTTTTATAATTGTTTTTAAGACTTGTCTTTTCATCTCCTCTTTAGTTCAGAGATTGGCAAAAAACACATTCACATTTTGGCATTGTGCTTTGTGACGCGAAGTTTATACTTTCGGTGAAGAAGCTAGCAACTGCCACCAATTTGTTATACAAATGCGAGCAGAGCCTTCACTGTACCCCCCCCCCAGTCTATAGTGGAAGACCTGTCTGTGTCGTTGGTGTCTCCTCCTCTCTCCCTCTCCTTTTGGCCATCGGCCTCGACCAACTCATTCAGTTTCTTGGACTGGTAATTCTAGTCGCCTTGGCAGCTTCTCGCTTTGGCGGATGTGCAAATATTTTGATTAAATTTTCTCCATGGCAACTTTCTTTCCCCGAAGTGAAGATGCAGTAGCATATCTTGAACTCACTCCCCTGGCTTCGATTTGGATTCTTGACAGCGTGTGCGTGCGATGCACCAACAACCACTGCATTTCCTGATTCGCAACACGAAACACGTTTGACTTGAGCTGCTGACCTTTGGCCAGAAGCCAAAAAAAAAAGGAGAAGAAAAACATAATTTTTAAATCACAGGCAGGTTTACAATTTGCGGTTAAAGGCAAGTCAAATTGAAAATGTACAAGAAAACGAACTTCATTAGAAACTGAAAACTTTTGCCTGTGTGCGGGCGGGCGGAATATGCAAAATGAATATTAAGAGCCGGGTTGCTAGGCAAAGAGTTTTTAGACTGCGTTTTAATAACTACGGATTAAGTCTGCATAAATAATAATGATTATAAGCTGTGCGCCGGCGGAGGAGGGAGGGGAGCTTAAGCCGCAGTCACCGTGAAAATGTTGGCCAAAAGTTTTTGCATAAGAAAATGACAAATGATCAAAAAGTAACTTGACGTGGGTGGAGCAGCTCCGGAATGAAGAGGAAAAAGAAAATTCCTTCTTCCTTTTTTTGTTTTTGGCTTAATTTGCAGTTAAGTGTGCATCTAATTATGCTGATAAAAGAGAAACAAAAACTTCCAAAAATTTACATTAAAAGTGCTTCTCTTACTTGCTTATTCAATTAAAATTTATCTTATCCGCAACTGAAAAAGAAACCAAACCAAAAAAAAAACTCATCTAAGCAGGCACAAATTGTTGGCCACGCTTATCAGTCAATTAGCCAGCAGATAAGACGAAACAGCAAATGGAATGTGAAGGTAAAAATTCAAGACAAGTAGCCCCCAGGTAGGGCTGTCAGCGTAACAATGACTGGGATGCTCCTTTCTAGTTCCGTTTCTGTTTCGGGTCATGCTCTTTTATTGCAATTCATTATCCAGTCGTAAGTAGTTCAAGTGAAGCGTCGAACAAATGGCCAACCCACAACACATAACGCAGCTCATTTAAACAGAACATTAAAAATGTAAATTACCTTTAAAATGCAATGAGTTATCCAAATAGATAGCGTGTGTGTGGAGTAGAGAATAATGGTTCTTGTTGCCTGACGCTAACATGACTAAGAGGGCTGTTTTTAAAGTATTTGATACAATAAAGAAAGCACTCGAAATGTAGAGAAAATATATACAGATAGGACAATAGTTAGATGGATAGGCAATAAAACTATGTCATCTGCAAGAGAGACAAAGATTTAACCTTTGCCCACTTTATATTTGAAGTAAAGTAACATTTTCTTAACTTTCGCCCTAATTACTACCGAATCGTACGCTCTCCGAACAACTTTAGTTGATAGATGTTTCAGTAAAAAAGTCGGTTCTGACAAAGATTGTAACCGAAATGTGTTGTTTTGTTGCTTATAACTCGACTATCGTTCATCTAATCGTTTTCAAACTTGGTGAACCTTTAAATAGTATACTCTAAACGGCTGTTTTTGCGGGTTTCAGGCTTTTATTTATATACTATTAACACGGGTTTCTATATACACATGCTTTGGATTGGTACGGGTTTCTTCTGTCCCTTCTATTTACAACGTCTGTCTTTGTTCTTCTTGGTCTCGTCGCGTCTGTATACTATTTTCGATTAAAATACCTTAATTTAAGTCTACAATTCATAGATTCTTCCAGAAACTAACCAATTCTTTGGATGATTCCTAAAGTAGTTTAAGCAAGGAAACATTTAATGTCTTTATATACTCTGTACCAAAGGAACTCTGTGCAAAAGTATGTAACAGGGAGAAGGAATCATTTCCTACCCTATCTATATTTATAAAAGAGTTCAACCTGACTAACTGACTCACTGGTGACCCTCTCGCAGCCCAAACCATAAGACATAGGATGCAGAATTTTTTACAGTAATTTTATCTGCTGCTGAAAGTGAGTACTAAGAACGGATATTTGGAAAATTCTGTCGGGAAATGTGAAAAATTCACGAAAAACTTTTGTATGAAATTTTTTTGTTTTTCATCCGATCAAGTTCAAATTCATTTTCACAGATCTACATGGAAATTCAACAATAACTGCATACCAATTTTCCGGAAAATTTACCCCCCCCCTGGGTGGAAAGTGGGTGGTCAAGGTTGGGTGGGCGAAAGTTTAGTTGCCAGCGATTAGCTTCAAACTCATTTTCAAAGTTACACATCCGATTGACTTGAAACTCTCTTTGTAAGGTTAGAATACGAAATAGCTTGAAATGTTGGAAAACCCTGGGAAGTGGATAGGAAATTGGTGAGAATTTAATGGGAACTGGGTGGGAAGTGGAAGGGAACTGGGCTGGAAGTAGTTGGTAAGTGGATGGGAAGTGGTTGGGAAGTGGGTGGGAAGTGGGTGGTAAGTGGGTGGGAAGTGGATGAGAACTGGGTGGGAAGTGGATGGGAACTGGGTGGGAAGTGGGTGGTAAGTGGATGGGAAGTGGGTGGTAAGTGGGTGGGAACTGGGTGGTTAGTGCGAGTGATGTGGGTGTGAAGTGGGTGGGATGTGGGTAATAAGTGGGTGGGAAGTGGATAGGAACTGGGTGGTAAGTGGGAGGGATGTGGGTGGGAAGTGGATGGGATGTGTGGATGTGGGATATTGGTTATATACTGATATAGGCTATACTGATGGCGGCGCAGCGAACCGCGACGGGTTTTATACCAGTAAAGTATATATATTATTCATCAGCATCAACAGCCGAGTCGATATAGCCATGTCCGTCTTTCCGTCTGTCCGTATGAACGCACACATCTCAGAGATGGTAAGAGATAGAGGTTTGACATGTATGGGACATATATTTGCAGTCAGATCAAGTTTATTTTCAATTATTTCCACGCCCCCTGCCTCTTCCGAAATTGAACAAAATCGTTATATCTCCCACAGTTTTCTAGATATATGGTTTGATCCTTCTAGACATATTTAACTATCAACATTATTTATCAATTTGCCGCAGAAGTGATAAAGATAGGATGAACTTTACTCAAGTTATGACCAAATGTCAGTTCCCATCAAAGATCTGTTTTGATTTGGTCTAGCTACTTGGTGTAATATGTGGCCAGGGATGCCAAAGTCCTCCTCCTCCAGAGACCATGTGGAAACGAATGATCTTCAAGTTTTGAGTGTAGTTGGGATGTATGTCCGGGGTGAGCACCTACAGGATTTGTACAAGTCCCAATTCGGAGGAAAGCTTGAGTTTACTTCTAATTGTGATGTTTCTTTCGTAATTGAGTCGACGAACTGTTTACGATGAGTGTAGAAACTGATAAGTCTTCGAATACAAATTGCGTAGTTGCTTCGTTGGTAGCCTCGGTTGTTGTTGTAACGGCTTTGTGGTTTGCGGGTTGTATGTAGGGGAGGGAGAGAAAGAAAGTTAGAGTTAGGTTGTGAATAAGAAAGGGGTGTAGCATAGAGAGTTGGATTTATATAGTGGATAGTGGGGATGTCGAATCTTCTGGGTCCAGCCTCAGAAAGGTAGCGCACTCGATGGGGTGCGTCCACAGGTCTTGTGGTGTGAAGTTTTGCGGGAGCATTAGGGCAGTTGAACAGGTGGCGTGTGTCATGAGGGCTTCCTTTAGCTGCAGCTGTTTAGAAAGCATGAGTATCATGACCTGACTTGGGCAAGAGTCGTGCGCGTGGTCCGTGGCAGCCGTTTTTCTAACGTGCTGATGGGTGGTAGGCGACCACCGAGCACTATGTTGCTCTTGAGACCATTGATCGCTGTGTTTACTGTTTCCCTGTGAATTTCTTCCTTCACGTTTATGGCATCAGCAGCCGACAGGGTGTTGGCATTGTTTGTCAGCTGTCTGATCGCAGGCATGAAAAAGCGTAAATCTTGCCTGCTGGTGCGTGGGGGAAGGGGAACCGAGAGTGAAAGGTGGTTCGGATATTGTGCCACTAGGCTGCTGGCAAGAAGTTGTTTGCCCAGCATGCTGCAATGGGCTTTGACTCCCAGCATTTGGACTTCCTCATAGGGATGGTAGCCTCGGTTGAGGCCGTTGCTTCCATTGGGGGTCGATAAGCAAGTTCGGCCAAGCAGGGATGAGGTTGCCTCGCATCGAGGACTTTCGTTTGCCACGCTTTGATGACTTCGAGTGCCACGCGTTCTGGACTTTTGTTTGCCACTCATTGTGGACTTCGTTTGAGGTCGAAAACTATTAGGTAGACTCAGGCAGGCATGAATTGCCATATAAAGAGCAGTTGTAGCAGCATGCTTGTTGTCAATCAGGTATGAGGATGGTTTTGCATTAACATCGACGACGATGAAAGATGCGATGAAGATCCATATTTAGCTGCGCGACGTACTTTTATAAGTATGAACGATCGTCTGGCAGGCTGCGTGCAATGTAAGATCTGAAAAATTGGTGGGATGCTTGACCAACTTGAGATCGGTTACATCTAGTTGTAGAGTCGGCTAGGTGTACGTAAATAACAGGCGTGAGCAGCAGGTGTAGGCAGGAAGGGTGAGTACAGCGCTACAGGCGAGAACAACGCTTGATTGTCAGCATGGGCTGCACAAAAAAACAACCCTTGTCGTTTGCACTCATGTGCGTGTGTGTGTTTGCAGCGACAAAAATCTCGTTTGCCGGTGTCTTTTGTGTGTGTGCATGTTTCCAGGCGTGTGTATGTGTGCGTATGCAACGCCGCAGTCTGCGCCAAAGATCTAGTTTGCCCGTTTCCTTGTGGGAACCGAAGAACATATCATGTGCGTCCATGATCGTTGAACATAAGAGCCGCCTTAATGCATTTTTTGTGTGTGTAAGTATGTGTATGTAAGCCCATTGAGAGAAGCTTGCCCCTGGCCCTCCTGGAGGTGCTGTTTAAGCCAATTTACATTTTACAAGTATACGCCCAAATTTGCTTCATTGTAGCAGTAAGCAGTAGCAGTGAAAGCTTCCACTGTGGCGCCATTCAACGTTCAAAATTTGGAACCAAAACGAGCAAGGTGCTAGTGTCCCCTTCGGTTGGGCAACACCTGCCTAACCTTTAACTGTGGCTCCTTCGGTTGCTGAAAACGTGAAACCTTTCAACCGCTGACTGACTGCATTGGTAGAGCCTGTGCAGCCTCACAGTGATTCAGGTTTATTTGGGTGACTATCAAGATTGTTTTGCAAGTGCGCTCCTAAAGAGGGGGCACCTACCACTTACTGCTACATGTTTAGCATCTGTGTTTTTGTCCTTGCAAGAACATGCAGAGAGTTCGCAAGGTGATCATTTCTGGCCACAGCGTCGACACAGGTTGTAGGTCAATTCGCCTCACTTTATGCAGTTTCTTGCTTGGTGGCCAAACGCTTGGCAGCCGAAGCACCTCATCAATTGAGGTTTTTCCCGATATCCTCGTATTAACCCATCCTACTCGTAGTGATCCGTTTTTTAGTGTCTTTTTGGCACTGTCTGCGGGCAAGCTTAACATAGCAATCTGGGTGTGGCCGTATGCTTTCCTTAGCTTGATGTCAGATGGGGATACATCTGCTAGCTGGATCTGCTTCTTTAGCGCGTCGCATATGTCTTCGTTGGTCGTTATTTCCTCCAGATCCTTGCCATCAATAGTGGTTAGGTGACAGATTGATCGCACTTCTGCTTCTTCCCCGAGTGATTCTCCTAGGAGGGGTTTGAAGGCAGCTATCTCCTCTCCAGACTTATTTAGCTCCAACAGAAGCTCTCCTTTCTGTGTTCTCCTAACCTTGGCTACCGCCTCGTCAGCTTTAACTTTTCTGAGCAACTCAGAGAAGCTGGCATCCCCTTTTGCCGAGATCATTATTGCGTCTGGCCTTGTCTTTTCTCTTCGGGGGGGGGGTTTTGGTCCTCTCCGAGTCTTGCTCCCATTTTTAACCACATCTGTCCATTTTTCACCACTTTTATGAACTGGGGTATCTAGAAGGCTTGTTGCCGCAGGCGAAGTCCCTGGAGGGATTCTTCTGGGATTCGTGGGTTTTGTTCGCCTGGTCTCTTTTCTCTGGTTCTCTAGTCCCTGCTTCCTTTTTACATCCGCTATCGTCCTGTGTGCCTTATCACCGCCTTGGCACCATCGTCATGCAGTTGGATAGCTACCAATTCATACAATGCCCTTATGCTTTAAGAGTCGCGCATAGGTTGATAAATGGACCGCCTTTTGCCGTCTTCAAGCATGACGAATAACTTAGTAATTTCCTCGCCGAGGTCGCGAAGCACTGTACTTGTAGACCGCTTTTCATACTCGGATGGTCTGATACTCGGCTCCTGGGGAATGGCTAATGGAATACCATCTGGTGATCTCGCCAACATTCTACTCCTCGAAAAAGCAGCACATTCATCCTGTGACGGAGTAATGGAGCTCTCTCCTACCATTTTGGCTAGGAGAGCAGTAGCATTCATGCTACTAGTGTGTGTGTCGCAGGTCACCACTTTAGCTACTTGGCTACTATAACTTAACTGCTAACAATTATTGTTTGATCGTCTAGCCGGCTGCTGCCGCGGCCCATGACTCTCACTCATGACTTTACCTACCAGTCTTTTTACTCCACTCTCCAATAATGTGCAGCATCAAAAAATAAAGTAAAATAAATTCCCAACTCTTCAAAACTGTTTTAGTACCCTCGCAGAGGGAGTTTTAAAAAAAAAACAAACCATTTATGCATGTCATAAACTAAAATGCCATCGAAAACATTAAATGCCATTTTAGTGCCATATTTTGAAAACCAAAACCATAAACTATGATACGTATAACAACACATCTCTGCACAGGCAAACAAACTGACTGCATATTTCGGCCTATTTTCTATCCCTCGTTATACATTTTATACAAAAATATGGCGCATACGTCACGTGCACCGCTACCGAAAAACCAATGCCGCAGCAACATGGACACACATTTTAATTAATATACGTATACAATTTAAATGCGCAAACATTTCACTGCAGAAAAAGCCACTCATCAATTATAAATTTCGATTGATTGTCAACGGAATTGATAAAGACTTTGTGCAAGAGCTGTCATCTATGTTCGTTTGAGTTCGATTATCTTTGCTTGTTGAAGCCAAATTAGCTTGGAGACTGAAATCAAGCAATTACTTGGTTATCATGACGCTGAGGCGTTCAATTTGTTAGCTATTTTCGTTTTTTTGGGGGAAGGTCTTATTCCATAATTGACAGTGTCAACACACTGCTTCCCCCCCCGCTCGAGTGCCTGTCGTCTGACTGCCAACTCTAATCGCTCTATTTTGTCAGAGCAAACTTTTTTTACAGCTGAGTGAGGACATGACATGTTTTTTTTTTTGCTCTTCCCCTCCCGCGGGCCCTTTGTTTTCAATTTTATAAACACATCCAACGGAAATTGCCAACAGAGAGGGACACGGGGTTGGCATTTGAACCCAACGAGCCATAACAAAAGGCACACGAAGTAATTAACTTGTATTTATTGTATGCAGACATAGTTGGCATAGTTGAAGCAGCAGAGGCCCTGTGGTTGCTCTGTCTAATTGATAAGCCCTGGAGCAAGCCTTTCATTGATGATGGTGCATGTGCACTGAACTACTAGGGCCAAGACTACAAGCCATTGACTTCGACTCGGACCCTGACTACCAACTTTAAGGGCTAGCTAATGCTTATTTGTACAAGAAGGAAGAATTTCAAGTCAATTTGTTCTCTCCCTTTTATGCTGAGCTAAACACGTCCAAATGATAAAACGATTGTATCGATAAGTCAAAACCTTTACTAAACTTCATAGGCAAACTCATCTACTTAATTGGATTACCAAAAGGGTATTCAACTGTGTGACCAAGCTAAAGAAGAGCAACCCATACCCAAACTCAATTTTCCCAGTTTCATTCAACCCGACACGCAACTTGGTTACTCTCTGTTGGGGCAGACACCACAACCACTACCACCACCACCATCACTTGAGCTCTTCTTGGGGGGCTCAAGTGCCCGTGTCCATGTCATTTACCTGGGCAAATGTTCTGCCCGGCTGCGGTTTTTTACTGCAATTATATAATATTGACATTAGTTGCATGTTGGCTGTCGTTTTATGGGCAAGTCGAGGCCAGAGATTGACTCTGCACCAGTTGAACGAAGGAGCAAAAAAAATCAATATTATCTTTAATGCGTCAATTATTTGATTTGCGTTTCAATTTAATGGCTTAATATCATAAATTAATTGAATCTGTTTTGTTTCTTCTTGGACTATTTGCAGATTAAAGAAGGCGACTGCTGAAATTGGCAGTCATATCCCCACATATCCACACAGCTCAGACATATCATCATTAGTTAACAAAAACATATCAAGCATTGATTAATGTTGCGTATACGCCAAGTGAGCCACCCCAGAGGCGGCCTCTAACTGAAAAGCACAACACGCACAAAACACAAATAAAGAGAGAAAGAGAGAGAGAAAGACCATTTCCATTAGCCACTGTCATCCATCAAAAATACTTAAAAATTTCCCCAAGATGGCCTTCATTTGGCGACGCCGCTCCACCACAATCGTTAAGCTAGTGGCCGTACTTTTGGCCATTTGGTTTTGCATTGCCTTTCTCATCTATACGGACGACACACGACGACAGGCCGCCCAGTCCAGTGTGGGTGGCAGTGGTGGCAGCGGTCCCGGTGATCCCGTGGCCATGGCCCTAAGAAATGGTCTTGATTCGGGCGAACATCATCAGGATCCCATAATTGATGGGAATAATTTGGGTGATGGTGTTGCACCCGGAGTCAATGAGGCGGATATACCACCAACAGCCGCAAAGCATAAGGCCAGCGAGTCGGCACGTCGCCAGGCGCTGGTCCAGCATTTGGCGGAGAGGAAAAATAAAGTGGTGGCAGCCATCAAACCAAATCCAGATGATGGTAAGTACAAGCTCAAAATAAATTTAAATGGAGTTAAGTGGGGCTTTTGAGTGAATTTTGCGGTTGAATGTGAGTCGGCTGATCGAGCATGTTTGGTGTAAACTTAATCAGTGAACAAAACAGTGTTGAATAGAGTCAGCTTCATACCGGCAAACACAACGAGCAGTTGAATGTGAGTCGGGGCTGATCGAACTTGTATGTCAACTTCATACCGGCAAACGCATCGTGCGGTTAAGCGAGAGTCGGGTGATTGAACATTTTTACGAGTAATTCGGCTTTCGTATTCAAGCAGACAAGTGAGAAAGTCGGTCTTAAGATACTATGTAACAGTTAATGACGTCGCTCGCATTTGCTTGCTCGTTATATGTGTTATACGCTGTCTTACGCGTTCTATGCGTTGTACGCTGCTATACGCTCATCTTTAAGTTTCTCTCTCTCTCCCAAAGATTGTGTTTGTTTGACCCCAGCGGTGGTTGGCAGTTAGTGGAGGGTTGGGGGGCTGCCGGCTAACTTTTTTTTTTGCTCATAGCTCATGTATCGTTCATCCGATCTTTATCATTCCTTCAGCAAATCGATAAATAATTTAGACTACTAGATTTCTCTAGAAGGTACGAACAAACTATCATCAAAACTGTGGGAGATATGACGTTTTTTCCAAATTGCCTGCAAGTATAATGAGTTTTTGTCCCATACATGTCAAACCTCTATCTCCTACCATCTCTGAGATCTCTTCGTTCATACGAACATGGCTATATCGACTCGGCAGTTGAGGCTGATCAAGAATATATATACTTTACAGGTTCGGAAATGATTCCTTCTTCCTGCTACATACTTTTGCACAAACTTAATATACTCTGTGTACCTTTGATACAGAGTATAACAAGCACATTTTTTCAGTTCTCTTCATTCACCGAGCCCTGCTTTAAATGCCAGAGAAAGTTGTCTACTTCTTTCTCCCAAAAACTCTCGTTCAATCGTTATAGACAGGACAAAAAAGTGTGCTTGTGTTGGTGAGCAACAGAGCTTTCTCCAGACTACAGCCGTTTTACTTGCAATTCTGTGTTCACCGATTCAATATTAAGTGCAAGTAAGTCACAGAGGGCGGGGGAAAGGGTGAAAAGACAAGACCTCTCTAAATGGAATTTGGTAGTCTGGATCACCGTAATCCCTTTGAAGTAAGTCACGTAGGGGACAAGGGAGAAAAGACAAGAGTAGGACTTGGACCTCTCAAAATGTTATTTGGTAGTCTGGATCACCATAATCCATTTGAAGCTGCCGCTGAGCTTTTAAGTAAAGTGAAGTTTTAAAATGGAATGGAAAGCTGTCTAAGTTGTCCCTCAATGCGTAAACATTCTTAAAGCCTAATGGATTTTTGAAAAGATAAAGTTCAGACTTGGGAGGATCTAAGGTTAGGTAAGCTGTACGGACATCTAGCTATCAATTCCTTCTACTTCTTGTTACCATATGATTCTAAAACAGAAAGACTAACTACGTGACAACTAGGCCTAACCGAAGGCTGGCATAAAACCTGACAGATTAGAGATTAGAGTCGTCTATTAGAAAGTAAGTACCAGTCAGTGCTCTAACCACAGCTGATTAGTGAGATCTACTGATTGCTTAGGGCATAAATTTTTCCACATCTTGCCTTGCAAATCGTTAGGTTAAAAGCTCTCACCATTTCTGATTTGCTTTGAGCTTAAAGTAATATTGTATTATGAACCTGCATAAGGTTTTTCTACGTTTTTTCTATCGGTAAGAAGGTGAGCGTCTTTCGTCCTTTTCTCAGTTTCCCCTAGATGTCCCGTCGCTCTGCCATCTCTGCCTTTGTTTGCTGATTTCGAACTGTAAGTTATCGAACTGAATGATTTAATTGCTGCGTGGCTGTTTGAGAAGATGCAAATTGTACTCAGAGTCTGTATTGAGTATTTTGCTTCCTCTATTGCACAGATTTCCGCCTGGAAAGCCCTACAGTGATCAGGGAGTCTGAAAGAATGAACGAAGCCGGGTTCCTCGAACTACACACCTTCTCGCACTCAGTGATTTGTGCTTTAAGACATCCATTTAGATTTGAATAGATTTATTTGGTCCCGGTAAAACTTGATTTGTGAGTTTGTGTTTCAGACTACTTGAATAAGAGTATTTGCCTGCTAGATCTTCGAGTATCTGAAACTGGTGCTGCACCATTGTTTTGGGTTTCTCATGCGGAGAGCAGATAAGGTTATTATTTTCATCCTCATCTGTTCAATGCGGAGTAGGTTGAGAATTGTGTCTAGAGCAGTGCCGGCCAAATGGGGAGGACAAAAAAGTGTGCTTGTGTTGGTGAGCAAGAGAGCTTTTTACCAGATTACAGCCGTTTTATAGCCTATTTCCACCAAAGAAATGAAGCTTCATTTCTTGAAATGACAAGAAATGAAGAAAATGATATCATTTCTTCCATACAAATTGTTGTTGCATTTTGCCCTTCATTTCCTTCATTTCTCAAAAATGATGGCATTCCCCACGAAGCGAATTTGGTATTTTTTATAAAAGTACTCGGTACTACTCGACACTACTCGTTACTCTCTGGAAATAGAAAGTGTCATCAGCGCAATAAACTGTTGATTTGAATTTAAAAAGTAGGCGCAATTTTGTTTAAAATAAAAATTAGTAAAAAAAAGTTGTGTATTTAGCTTTCTGCTGATAATTCAGGGCGATAACAATGCGTCTTCGCCCCTCGTAATTGCATTCCTGACGGGTGTGTCTTTTTGTTCTCCCCAAGTATTCCAAAAAGGCCGCGTGAGTTTGAAAGTGGCGCCCGTTCTTTAAATCAAACCATTCAGCTGTTTTTGTCAACGTGGCATTGCGAATGAAGTCAAACATGATGGATGATTTGTCAATGGAAACAGCATCATTTTTAGAAATGAAAACTGATAAGAAATGAAGCCAGTGGAAATAGGCTATTACTTGCAATTCAGTGTTTACCGATTCACAGCAATCATAAGTTCGGCTCGCTTCACCGACTTCGGCTCCTGGATAGCTATGTGCTGGGCGGCTTTGTTATAGAGCCAAATCGAACAAAGAACCCGAATTGATCTGAAACGAAAACGTTCATGATCATAATCAGTGCGCCAACAAGGTTTGATTGATTGGATTGAATAAAAATCAGCAGCGAATATGTGTGTGTATGCTAGTTTGTTCGATTGAGGCAAGTTTATTCGGGTGTTGATTAATGTATGAGCCGTTCTCTGATTCCTAATACTAAGGTCTGTATTCAGTACTTAAGCCTCATACTCAGAACGACAGAAAAGAAAGAAATTTTCTGTCGTTCTGAGTACAGAGCTTGATTAAGGAATGTACCGAAAAGAAACCGCAAACTTATTAATCAAAAGTACAAAACAAAATATTTTGGAAGAAAGTCGAGCTCTTTTTATACTCTGTACCGAAGGTACATAAAGTATAAAATCGTTTCCGACCCTATAAAGTATATATATTCTTGATCAGCATCAACAGCCGATTCGATATAGCCATGTCCGTCTGTCCGTCTGTCTGTCCGTCCGTATGAACGAAGAGATCTCAGAGATGGTAAGAGATAGAGGTTTGATATGTATGGGACATATATTTCTTATACTTGCAGGCAGATCAAGTTTATTTTCAATTTTTGCCACGCCCCCTTCCGCCCCCGCAATTTGGAAAAAACGTCATATCTCCCACAGTTTTGAAGATAGATCGTTCGTACCTTTAAGAGATACCTTGTAAACAAAATTATTTATCGATTTGCTGAAGGAATGATAAAGATCGGATGAACGATACTCAAGTTATGAGCAAAAAACGGCCAGTAAACACCCCAAACCACCCCACCCTTCACCACAGCATTCTATTGAACGGCAATTTTAGTGAGAGAGAGAGATAGAGAGAGAGAGAGAGAGAGAGAGAGTGAAACTTAGAGATGAGCGCGTATAACTCGTGAGCAAATGCGAGCTGCGACGTTTAGGGTACAGAGTATGTTATAGTCGGGCTTGACCGACTTTCTTTCTTGTTTTTGCTTGAAGTTAGGCATTGCACACCTGCTTTGGTAACCAGTTTTTCCATATTTTCGGCAATTCTACCGTCCATTCCTTAATTTCTTTTAACTATAGCCCAATATCGCTCTATGGGTAGCAGCTCTTGACAATTTTGTGGGTATTTGTCTTTATGCCCAAAGCTAATGCTGTCTTCCTTAAGAAGTGTCTGTGTTGATCGAGCGAAGTTCGCGAATGCAAGATACGGACAATGATTTGGTAAAATGGTTGTAGGTGTTTTTCAAGCATTCTTTTCTATAAATATCGGCATTTATGGTGCCCTTTGTAAAAAATGCAGTTGTTTTAAGGCCACAGTTGCAAATGGCCTGCCAAATCAGCATCTTATGGCCAAATTTTTGCATGTGAATTGTCGATACAGACCCATCAACACTATTGCCTTTCTCTTTATTGAAAAATTGTGGGCCGGTTAAAGTTGTTAGTGCCAGTTTCACTTATGTTTCGTCATCCATCACAATGCATTAGACACCATCATTTCACAACCGATCAAAAAGCTTTGAAGCACTCTGCTTTCCAGCTTCCACTTGTCGCTGACTTTTTTTTTAAGCTTTTTCCTTTTTGTATGTCTTTAGGTTATTCCTTTTGCTTCACACTTTTTATCATGACACGCTTGTGCCCATTTTTTTTGCCAAACTTTGAGCCGACATCGTTTAATTTGATCAAATATACAAACTCTGGGTTACAGAGTATGTTATAGTCGGGCTTGAACGACTTTCTTTCTTGTTTTCTAAAGGTTTATGGCAAGTCTTTTAGTGAACTTGTCTTCCCAAACTTAATTATAACGTTTTTTTTTCGCTATTTCTACTAATGTATAAGGGGTTTAGTGACCTGCTTTGATCTTAGTCAAAGTTTTGCATTTAGCTGGCTCAAGGTCAAGTACGCTGATGAAAGAATTTGGTTATTCTCGAAACAGCGTTCGATTTATGGACATACCATTGCTATTCCAAAATGTTGTAATTAATAACTGTTGATTTATGTTGATTATATTGAATTATAATTAAGCATTGACCTTGAGCCAGCCAGATGCAAACTTATTTGTACAAACTTTAAAGCGTCTAGCTAATCTGTCTGTACGAAATTCCATTTTCAGTACTTACCGCAACTGTGCACACTTTTTTATGCGAACTTGCTCTTCGATTCGAGGCATTGTAATAACATTATTATAAACAAGTTCAATTTTCCTAACATTTTCCTGATTATGATTGAGGAGAATGCTCCTCTTCTGCTTATCTTCCTCTCATTAAATTTTAACAATGGTTATTTGTATTGCAATCGCTGACACAATTATTCACATTGCTCAATCCGCTGGCTATTAGTAAAGCCCGCCTCTGCTCTTTCAAGTCGCCGGGTTTCAGCTTCCCGCTTTGATTCTTTTCAATTTTGTTAGCGCGCTTTTCTTGCTGCTGTTATCAGCCTTGGCAAATCTTATTTTTTCGCCTTTTTGCACTTCATTTCCACGCAATCGCTTGCAACTAATTCCCATCAATTCAGTGCACATGCAGCGATTCCTTCCTCCAGCGTCTGCATTTTGGGTCACCAAAAGATGCAAAAAAAAAAAAGAGAGGGAAGACGAAAACGGGGATAATAACACATATTGCTTTCCTGTGTTGTCTCCCCTTCGCTCTCGCACCATTTGCCTTAGTGCCTTTAAGAAAATTTCTAACAAGTTCCACAACAATGTCGAAGATGCCAAAGGCAAACACTAACAACACTGGAGCACTTAACAACTTGCAATTGTTGCCAAACAACATTTTCAATGTCAGTGCAAGGGGGGGGGGGGGGGTGAGAGAGCTGTTCATTCCTCGGTGTCAGTCCGAGGCATTCGCATTAAGCATAAGAAAAAAAATTGTTTCTTACTAATCAAGGCAAGGCTCGGAACTTGAGGTTTCTTTTACTCAATGGACACTTGACTCGGGGCCCAGGCAAATCAATGAAGCAAGTCCAACCAATCTTCAGCCAGGCATGAATCGAGGGGGGCGGGCGGGGGGGAAGTAGCCGATGCTTCCTGTATGCCTTCATCTATTGCTTGGCATGTGGAACAAGCGTTTAAGATTGCATCAGCATGTGGTCAGGGCAGGGCATGGGATAGAACACAGACAATGCACGTATTTGCAATTTCGCATATCATGTTTGCATCTCTGGGTTCATAGCATCGTAGCGTCATCATTATCATCATTATCATCATCATCATCATCATCAGGTCTATCACTGAGGTGGCAAAGCTACAAGTTGGACCTGGTTGGCTCTGCTGTTGCTTTAGTGATCCTTTTAAAGCAGCAGCAGCTGCCCCTTGGCGTTAAAATTGTGTGCAAGCCTACAACGTTTACCAACACTCCCAGGCCACGCATATAAGGAGACGAGACATGAAATCAGATGAGATGTATGAGAGTTCAACGTACAGTGGGGCAAGGTGTAGAGAAACAAGAAGTGCTTATTAATTTTATTTACCTTTAAGTGATTCCCAGCCCCAAATTCGGGCCGAAATTTAGAAATTCGGCTAAATTTTAGAAAACATTGTTCTAAATATTAATCAATTATGATACTCAAACAGCTGTACAGCTGTTTCAAGAATCTCCCGGCTTTTCTACAACATAATGCAAACTTTTCTAAACTAAAAGGCAAGAAACCTTGTATAAAAGAAAATCATTTTAAGAAATTTTGAAGTTTTTTTAATGAATCTTAGGAGTATTGAGTATTGAGTTTTGAGTATTGAGTATTGAGTATTGAGTATTGAGTATTGAGTATTGAGTATTGAGTATTGAGTATTGAGTATTGAGTATTGAGTATTGAGTATTGAGTATTGAGTATTGAGTATTGAGTATTGAGTATTGAGTATTGAGTATTGAGTATTGAGTATTGAGTATTGAGTATTGAGTATTGAGTATTGAGTATTGAGTATTGAGTATTGAGTATTGAGTATTGAGTATTGAGTATTGAGTATTGAGTATTGAGTATTGAGTATTGAGTATTGAGTATTGAGTATTGAGTATTGAGTATTGAGTATTGAGTATTGAGTATTGAGTATTGAGTATTGAGTATTGAGTATTGAGTATTGAGTATTGAGTATTGAGTATTGAGTATTGAGTATTGAGTATTGAGTATTGAGTATTGAGTATTGTGTATTGTGTATTGTGTATTGAGTATTGAGTATTGAGTATTGAGTATTGAGTATTGAGTATTGAGTATTGAGTATTGAGTATTGAGTATTTACTCAATACTCGAGTAAATTTTGTCTATGTTCTTGCGCGATTTTCTCAAATATGTAAAAACTATTTTCTGATTGCACCTCTTTTGGTGTCTGCCAAAATGTTATAGCCACTGTGGCTTGTCTTCGCCTTCACCTGGTCGTCTCTTTTGGCCTTTCGGTGTATGTGCCACAACGCAGCCTGTGTTCATAGCTGGTAATTAGTGTTGTTGTACTTATTGGCATTGGCCCTGGCCTTGGGGCGCGTTACCACCAAAAGACGTGGCCAACACGACGTTTATCGCGCGCACGCATCAAGTTCCCCAAGTCTACCACAAAAAAAACCTGCCTCTTGGCCAAGTCTTTAATATGACTGACTATCTTGATCGCTGCCTTTTGTTGACCAGCCTTTGATGGGGGCCCCCAGCTCGCGAGTGTGTGTAGAGCTTTTTATGTTTTTTTTTTTTTTACAATTTAACAGCGATAATGATTTTGTGCAAATGCGCCACGCCCCTCTATTTTTAATCAATGCTAATCCCTCTTGGGTCTGGTTTCTGAAAACAGATTTTCTGCCATTCATAACGCTACTTTGGCATATTATGTTAGGTGCCTGAGGGAACATGATGAACATTGGCCTGAAAACATTTGTCATGTGGCACACACCCCACTCTGAGCCAACTCCGCCTACATTTATAGCTTCCTGTCACGCTCAGGCGTGTCCCTCGAAAGCTTTGTCGCTGCGATTGTCTCTTTAGCCTCTTTTGTCTTCTCTCCACCACCTCTCTTGGGTTTCCGCTTGAATGTCGATAAACTGGCATCACGTTGAAATATAGCTTATACGCAGCGTAGAACAAACTAACTCAATTTTATGCCTAATTTCGTTAGTCCCAGGTGCTTTACTTAGCATCGACAGCCATAAATAAGTGAATCAATAAAACACATAAAACCCGAGTTCCACTCCTTCTTCGGTCCTTTTTATGATTGTATTTTATTATGATGCGTGTGCGCGCGCTCAGCATGCAAAAAAAAGTTCATTATGTCCAAGAGTCCTTCTTGGCAACACGCGTGAATATACCGCAATGGAGTTGTTACTACGACGACAAATCATAAAATTTATGCCCAGTCTCCTCCTCCTTAAGGACCATTTTAATGGTATTCTCGCTCTGCCTTTTTTGCCAACAAATTTATCGCCAGCTGATTGGCCCTTTGGTTAGCCTAGTCCCAACATTTGCAGCATAATGCGGTTGCTTTTATGGCTTTTTATTTTCCAGCTAGCTTTTTATGATGCTTATTGAAATTGAAATGATTGTGGTAATTGAAATGTTTTTGCATGGTTGAAGCTGACCAAAGTGGCTAAAATATGTTCATAACTGGTAGATGCGTATTTATGCAGGGATAAAGAGAGTTGGACAGGTAAAAATGTTAATTAATGAGGAAAATAAATAAATGTTTTGGGCATTTGCGTTAATTAAATAAACTATCTTTGTATGATATTCGCCGTGAGCCAACTTATAGGAATGGGGTGTTGAAAACGGAATTTATTTTACAGAATAGCTTGTGTAAAGTTAACTATTTCGTGGAAATTAGTCACGAGTTAGACTTAAAATGATGATAAATATTGCACTTAACTGTGCCTTTAAAAAAAAAGAGAGTACTTCTAGAAACACGAAGTATTGGTGGAATATTGTGAAGACGCTGAAAAATGGAACTTTGCAGGTTGGAAATAGTATCACAGAAAACGTCCTTAAGGTGCATTTCAATGAATTATTAAACCCTCACAGAACAGCATTAAGCATTGTGTATGCGCCGAATTGGAGTGCAGATAGCAGCCTAGACGAGCCCATCACAATTATGGAGATACGATTAATGCTCGCCAGGAGAGGATCGAATAGCATACGAATTCTACTCAAATGCCTCTGACGAATTCTTGCAAAAGCTCGTTAAAGTGTATAACAACTTACTCACAAATACAAATTGTGATGACTCTTTCAAGCGAAGCATAGTATTTCCCATTCATAAGAAAGGTGACTTAAATAACCCGAAAAATTATCGAGGTATGTCCTTTATGAACTGCTGTGCGAAAATTCTTATGGGTATAATAAATGAAAGGCTGACGGAATGGACCAAGTTAAACCACAAAATAAACGAGTTTCAGGTCGGATTTCGACAAAACTACTCTACAACTGACAATATATACAACCTAAATGCAATAGTGAAGCTTAAATGGGCAGAAAACAAAAAGTTTATGCATTTTTTCTGGACTTCCTTAACTTTGTTAAAGTACCGATAGATATTTTGATCTACAAGCTGCACCAACTTGGTGTGTCCACAAAAATTGTAAACTTTATCGAGGTTGTATACAAAGATACCGTAGCAGCGGTGTGCTCCGGAAAGAATATGTCTCAAGACTTTAATAAGAACAACGGAGTTAAACAAGGATGCCTTCTATCAGCCCTGTTGTTTGCGCTATATTTAAACGACTTACACGAGGAGCTTGAAGGTGGCCTGCGGATAGATGAGCTTAATATACGGCTTCTTCTATACGCGGATGATATAGTCACATTGTCGGATAATGCAACCACACTTCAAAAGATGATATCAAGACTGGAATGTTATTGTGAAACGTGGGGAATGGAGGTGAATCTGGAGAAGTCTCAAATTATGATTTTTAAAACAAGAAAGAACGTCGGTCAGGCCCGACTATAACATACTCTGTACCCTTAATGTCGCAGCTCGAATTTGGTCACGAGTCAAACGGCCAGTTAACACACAACGCACAACGCAGTGCGCTCTCTAAGTCTCTCTCTCTCTCTCTCTCTCTCTCTCTCACTAAGATTGCTTAGGTTATGGGTGGGGTGGGTGGTGGGTGTTAACTGACCGTTTTTTGCTCATAACTTGAGTATCGTTCATCCGATCTTTATCATTCCTTCAGCAAATCGATAAATAATTTTGAGTACTAGATATCTTTAGAAAAAACGAACCATCTATCATCAAAACTGTAGGAGATATGACGTTTTTTCCAAATTGCGGGGGCGTGGCAAAAATTGAAAATAAACTTGATCTGCCTGCAAGTATAAGAAATATATGTTCCATACATGTCAAACCTCTATCTCTTACCATCTCTGAGATCTCTTCGTTCATACGGACGGACAGACAGACAGACAGACAGACGGACATGGCTATATCGACTCGGCTGTTGATGCTGATCAAGAATATATATACTTTATTGGGTCGGAAATGATTCCTTCTCCCTGTTACATACTTTTGCACAAACTTTATATACTCTATGTACCTTCGGTACAGAGTATAAAAAGTGGAAGGCGCGCAGCGAATGAATCATGGATATATAGGGGCACAGCGTTGGACGTGACTTGCCAGTATAAATACTTAGGTGTTTCTTTGATACCAGGAAAGTCCTTTAAAAAGCATGTCATAAGTCGAAATGGTGAAGCAAAAAGGAGCTTAAGTATCACGTGGGGCTCTTTTACTGGGCGATCAGACATATCCCTTACGGACAAGTGGAATCTATTCCGAGCAACATGTAGATCGGTACAAGCATATGGAGCGCAGGTATGGGGTTACTCCTGCTTCGAGGAAGTTGATAGTCTCCATAGATACTTCGTAAAGAGAGTTCTTCAATTACCAACGCAAACACCGAATTACGTCATTGCAATAGAAACGGGATTAGAGGATGGGCACTTTTATACCTTTAACTTGCACTTAAAGTATATAACACGAACATTGTTTGATTGTGGAAGTCAACGGTTACCGCATATTCTGTCAAGGAAAATTTTAGAAAAAAATAGAGATTGGAGCAAAGAGCTCAATGATAAATTACATGCCTGTGAGATAAATTTGTGCAATGAATCTGACTCGTATATCGAATGGTGCAACAAGCTTGACGACCTATTTATTAAACCTAAACTGCAAACTATTCAGAAATACTATGCAAGTGCAAAAATAAGCCAGTCAAGATTCTATAAAGAACTTAATCATCACGTTGCAGTTACCGGATACTGCAATGATAAGTTTTCCCGAAAGCAGATAACATGGATCATCAAGGCAAGAGCAGATATGTTATGGCTAAATGCAAATCGAAAGAAATGTAGTCGGACTCGATAAAAGATGCAGTCTGTGCAACAAACAAGAGGAGGAGGAAATAAAACATACGTTAGGAAGATGTCCAGTGCTTGGAAAGTTTAGACAAAGATTTTTTGGAGTTAAAATTATGAGTGATGCTGATTTAGTTGGAGTCCTAAATGGAGAAAAAGGATGGGTGACCTTAAGTTTATTTGTAGAGAATATTATAATGTATCGTAAAATGTTAATAAATGAATTCAATGTTTAATGTAAACTAATGCATAAATAATAATCACAATCAATGTATTTTAATGCTAATTTTTAAAATATTGTCAATGTAAATTTATTTCCTACGAGTGATCCGCTAACGCGCCATTACCGGTGAACGATTTGATATCTCGGGACGACCGGTATAGATGAACGTTTTGAAAACTATTTCTGAAGTTTAACAATTTAAAAATTCTTAATAGACAATATAATACAGGCTGTGGCAGTTAGGCGTTAGCCTAGCAAATGTGACTCAATGCTTTCCTGGTTTCCAAATCACATATCACTGTAGTCCATAAGGAAGCCTCTGCGATATTGCAGGCTCTCCCGCAAGTAGAAAGTAAGGGAGCGCCAATTGACTCCGTTCAGCACTGCGTGTTAATTTTCCAAAATGCAGAATCCTGAGCTCCTGGCAAGAAAGTGTTCAGTGTCCTCCCTCTCTGCATTGGCTGGGCGTGGTACTGTACGGGATATAGTTTAAATTCATCAGTTCAGTTTATAAAGAACACGGTATATAGTTGTCTGCGAGCGCTTCTTCTTCGATGCTCAGCTAAACTGGACCTTGGGGAATGTGAACCTGGCCGGGACCCGTTAAGGGGGCTAGCAAACAGTCGGATGGGGGGGTTCTTGACAAACACAAATCCCACCGCATTACAATAGTTAAATATTACAAGCCTAATACTCCAATCATTGTTATTACTTGAAGATACTATTAACTCTACTTAACACGACTTTAATGAAATAAACAGAAAGGATGTCGGATGCATTAATCAAATCAGAGGCACTCGCGCAGTTGGAGATGCGAGGCCGGCGTCTAAACCCTCCCTCCATGACTCACTTTCGCCGTTGATCATAGTGAATCCCTAATTCAAATGCCTTTAACTTCGTTCACTCCATCACAATCATATTAAAACTTAGCTTTTCATTCGCAGCAATTACAAGGTTTTATTCCACTTGAACATGTAACTTAGAATTCATTTTGATTACGTAAACTGACTCGCTTAGGTTTCAGTTAAATTCGGTATCGTACGAATATTTTAGTAAATATAATTAATATAGAAAATTGAGAAAAAATGAAGAAAACTTAATATTCATAATATTTCCTGGGGATTACTGCCAGGGGGTAAGGTGTAAAGGTATGTTATAAACTAATAAACTAATCTAGTCGGTATAATATTGGGAAGAATTCATATTCAGAGATTCTAATCCGGTTTAACCAATATTAGAAATCGTACTTCAAATCAATTTAAGCTTAAGTTTCGTTTGAGTTTGATTAATTTTCTCATAATTTTCACTGTTGTAGAGCAAATACAATTTTGATTCTATGCTATTAGTATTAAGTTACAGGTTATAAACACTACCGAAACATACAAGCAATAAGCTAGCGACACGATCAGCTGACTTCGATACGGCCATCATAACAACAATATTACAATTATGCCTGGTTCATTCGCTTGTTGCTAATATATCCATGTATGATTACTCCGATCGCAGGAATTTTGTCATTACCAAATAGATTCAACTCCAAGGCACATAATTGCAAGCGCAGAAGGCGCACTTGAGAGCTCTCCTCGATGCTGTGGAAGTGGTTACGGTGACGATTTGATGTAAAAGTTTAATTAGATTCTCATTTGAAAATGGGCTGTAGTGTGGCGATTTTTCTGCGAAGGGCGTTAAATTAATACATTGTCAACAGATACTGATCCAATCAACTACACAAGAAAATCAATCAAATCCAAAAATAAATCAAAACATAAATGTCTGTCTGGCACACTAGTTAGCTGCCGGCATTGGAGCTACGTTTCTGACGAGTTTTGGTTTGTTTAAGGTTAGCTCAATTCAGCAGTGTTCCCTCTGTGCAATTCTTCACACCCAGTCTCCAGCTTCAATCGCTTTGTGTCATCCGTGTTCTCTCTTCTCTACGGATCCTTCTTCTTCCTGTGACCGAGTTTCGACCTGCAACTGCCTCAAGGTTCTAGTCTGGTGATGACGTCACTATTGCGCACTGCTCCTATTGTCGCTGTTTCGCACCCAGATACTACAGGTTGTTGGTGACATCCGCAGAACAAATTGGCTACACGTTGTTAGCGTTTCTAGCCGGAATTTGTATGTAGAGCCAGCGCACTTGTGACGTCAGCAGCTCCGACGCTGCAGGCGCACGATTTGCGTGCTTCTCGCCCAGTCCGATATTCTTCAAGACAATTGCAATAGAGGGCCAGTGGCCAAAACGACAGTTGTGCCTGTGATTAGTTGTGCAATAAGTCAACTTGCTCCTAACGCACTACTACTGATATTTACCTGGCTCAGAAGCAAAGATTTGACTTTGCTGAGAATGGCCGTATGAAAGAATGGAAATACTCCTATTGGCTCTTGTTAGTTAGTTGCTAGGTCAGTATTTTTAACACCAAACGATTTTATAGGTAAGGATGCGCCTTGTTCACAAAGATTAAGCGAGAGTACGTCTGCTCAAAGTCAAGATCAAGAGAGAAGAGAACGCTTGACAGCAAGCGGAAACAGCAGCCAACTTCACTCACCTTTGAGCAGCTTGTACACCGATTAACTATCGATAGGTTTCCCCATCGAATTTCAGTTGCATGAAGGTCTATACACGTTCATGCTGATCAACTTCATCATGCAAAAACTTGGCATTTAATTTTGCGAAACTATTGCTGAACGAATTTGATCGACCATTACATGTGTGGACCGAATACATTTTAGTAGAGCTGGGATCTCAAGCCCGGATATCTCCGAGAGGTTGAGTAGGAGAGATTGACCAAGTGAGAAGGTGTTGTACCCTTTCCTCCTCTTCTTCGTATCCGCAACTTCTGAAGAAGTCATGGTAAGTGACGCCTAGGAGTGCTGCGTGTCTAACAATAAGACAGTTACCCGTGAGGGTTCCCATCAGAAGTGATATGTGGTCCCTTTTGTGACATAAAATTGTGTTAGTACGTTTTTGGTCGAATGTTGGCCACATAAGTCTGGGTACAGCACAGGAGGAAAGATCATTTCCACCGATCCGCAGCAAGACGGAGTGTTTTAGCTTTTGTTTGAAGCTTATATGTTGCCATAGGCAACGTGCTCTTCTCTGAAAGCAGCTCGTTGGTGGTACCTATTCTGGCCAGTTTCTGCGCAGCTACTCATTTCCTTCTATGTTGCGATTTCCAGGCACCTATATAAGACGCATACAGAAATGTTGTGCGATCTCATTCAGAAATAAGCATCATTTAGTACTTAGTATTCTTCCCTGAAAGGAGTTCCATAGTGGTTACTTGCTCTCTACTTGTCCTAGAGTTAGTTTACTTTAAAGTCGAGATATCCCAGAGGTCTTACGGCCCATTGTGATGCCTAATTGGTGGGTTAAGAAGGGAAATGAAATGAAGGGAGGGAGAGTGGGTGGGTGTTGACAAAGTCTCTATTTGAACCATTTTGAGGAGTCGAAAAAAAAAGCAAGGTACTCTAGGGGCAGATTCGCCAGACTGTCCAGATCTTCAAAGAATGGTTTTTCCAGTCGCAAAAAAAGGGTGTTGGATGTTTTCTATCTTCTTCTCATTCCCACAACTACGACAGAGTCATGGTGGGCCATAAGACCTTTGGTGCAGTGTAGCTTTGGTGGCTAAAGTGTAGAAGTTGGAAAGTACTGCTTGGTGAGTAATTTGAACAGAGTGATCGAAAGGTGGGATAGCCAGCTGCTAGGTCCCATTGTTGTTCTGCCCTAGTTTTGGTTTTCCGTTGTGCTTCTGCAGGTTACGTTGTGTGTCCGTTACCGTCACCCGTTGCTCGTTGCCCAGTTTGCCCGCCTGGCCAGGAACCCAGACGAGAATGCTGTAGTGTCTCTCTCTCTCTCTCGCGCTCTCAGCAAAAGCGCTTGGGCCACAATGTTGACTGAGTGCCATACCTGTATTAGTTGTATCATAGAAAAGCTGACTAATTTCTGACAGAAGCGGTGTTGTCGACTGCGCAATCTTTCAGTCTATATATCCTAGTATGTGCTATGGAAATCTCTTCAATAGACTTGACGCTTCAACTGCAATTCAGTAGCTACCTTCTCATGCTGGTAGGGACTTCCAAGGCAACGGTTAGTGGAAAAAACCCACACTGCTACTTACTCTACTTACTTCCATCTCGAGTCAGGATTGTTTGATTTTCAAGTAGATTGATTTCAAGATTGATTCAATCTGAATTTTCTTTCTGTGCAGCTTTAAAACTAACAGAAAGAACTTACCCAGCCGCCGGACAGGCGGCATCCAATTTAATGAAATCTAAGTCTAATCTGCTTAAATGGAATTAGATGTAAGCTGCAGTTGGTTCTTTTTTGTGTTGCACTACAAACAGTATAACATTTTTTTGCCATCAACTTAAATCCCTTTGAATTCTTGTAACCTTTTGACTAGCTAAGCCGCTTATGCAGCTAATTTAAGAATAAATGCCAAATGGAAATCCTTAATTTGTTTTAAATTTAACATCCTTTGTATGAATTGATTGAAAAAAGTTCAATGGGTTTAGTACTCTAAGGACACACCCAGACACACACACACATGTCCAATAAGTGTCACTTGTGTATGACAAATCGCATAAAAAGCAAAAAGCAAAAAAGCAACAACTGGAGTAGAATTCATATTTCCAAGGCAAATGCAAATAACAGAACAAAATATAATGCACAGGACATGCCTGGGAGGAGAGGAGCACAAGGGAATTTTGCAAAGGCAAAACCCATTTTTCATAGCCAGGTTGTTGGATGGCTACGTCGCTGATGCTGATGATGACAACTTTTCATGTCACTTGCACTGCCAGAGCAAATGTATTTTGTCATAAATTTCACACACAACAAACCTTCCACTTCGGGATGTCGTGTGCCACCTTTCACTTGGCGACAATTTCAAGCCAAATCAAGCAGCAATTTTCTCACGCATTTCCTTTTCTCACTTCCCTTTTTTTTTTTTGTTTTTTTTGCAGACAAAAAAGTCATCGATGCTCCCATTGATTTGGGCGAGAATCCCGGTGAATTGGGCAAAGCTGTCAAACTGCCCAAAGACATGCCGGAGGAGATGAAGAAAGCAGTTGAAGATGGCTGGACAAAGAATGCATTCAATCAATATGTCTCCGATTTGATATCCGTGCACCGATCTCTGCCTGATCCAAGGGATGCCTGGTGTAAGGATACCGCACGCTACTTAACCGATCTGCCCAAAACGGATGTAATCATCTGCTTCCACAATGAGGCCTGGACAGTGTTGCTGAGGACAGTACACTCGGTGCTGGATCGATCGCCGGAACACTTAATTGGCAAAGTGATACTGGTGGATGACTACAGTGATATGCGTGAGTTTTGAAGGGAGGAAGGAAGTGAGAAAGCTAACATTTTAAATTGTATTTTTTTTTTGGTTACCTGCAGCCCATTTAAAGAAACAGCTGGAGGATTATTTTGCGGCCTATCCCAAGGTAGAGATTGTAAGAGGCGCCAAACGAGAAGGATTGATACGTGCACGTATTTTGGGAGCACAGTATGCCCATTCGCCGGTTTTAACCTATTTGGATTCACATTGCGAGTGCACAGAAGGTAAGAGGCACGAATCTCTGTGGCGGATGAGTAATTTATGAGGCGTGCCTAAAAGTAGGCAACACTTTTTATAAGCGCAGCAAATAAATTTGCTTTTTATGGCAATTTCTGTGGAAATTAGCTGAGGCAAAAATTTATGTTAAGCCAAAAGAAACTGAAAAGAAATGAAAGAAAGAACCAAACTAACAAATAACAGAGCAAAACATGGCAGCAAGCTGGAAGAATAGAAATCGGTGCTTAAACAAAAGTCAAGGTCTGGGGACAAACCTAAACAAATTGTTTTGGTTTTAAAGTAAAAGCCCATTTAAATAGTCAATTATTTCCCTTAATTTCCACTCATTAGCTCACGGTTATCGGCATTTGCCAATAGTGTGAAATCTAATTCTAAAATATGTATAATTAACTTTCCTAATTGTTATTGCTCGATTTTGGTTTTCGTTTGTTTAAAATTAACGGTTTATAAATATTTTAATTACTTGCCCACAAAATGCCAAAAATACCAAAAAGGCTAAATCCAATTGAGCATATGCCAATTTTTGTTGGCCATAAAATATATTGAATGGCTGCAAAATTTTGGCCTTATTCCCCTCCCCCTGAGGATAAACTCTTGTTACAATTTTGATGGCTATCAAATGAAATCCGGCGAGCAGAAATGATGCCAAATAAAACAAAGCCAACTAGTGAATCACTTAATCTTTTCGGATTTCTCTGCAACATTTTCTGTTGTTTTTGTTTGCCATAAGAAACAAAGAAAAACACAATCAATTTTGTTTATTGAGTTTGGCTGAAGATGATGAAAAACGGAAAAAAAAAACTATATTTGGATTAAACCTAACCATTTTTTTGTTTTTTTGTTGTTTTTGCAGGCTGGCTGGAACCTTTGCTGGACCGAATTGCCCGCAATTCCACCACTGTTGTTTGTCCCGTCATCGATGTCATCAGCGATGATACTTTGGAGTATCACTATCGTGATTCCACGGGTGTCAATGTGGGCGGTTTCGATTGGAATTTGCAATTCAGTTGGCACGGTGTGCCCGAACGTGAGAAGAAGCGCCATAATGTAAGTGTATGGGTGGTGGGAGGTTTTCGAATACCATTTATGATAGCTGCCTCTTCTCGCATTACAATTTTACAGTGTTTTGTTTGGTTTATCTTTAAAATACATAAACGTTTATCTTCTGTTGTATCTTTTCTATGTTTGTTTTTTGCCTCCCCCGGCCCTCATTTAACTTTCAACCCCGTTTTGGCAAATTCGCGCACGCAAAACGCCCAAAAAATAACACATGAAGCCGGCGCTTAAAGCGTTGAAACGTGACTACAAAAACGGAATGTGGCAGTCAATGTACACATTCACATGGGAGGAATACGGTCTCCCACTTTATGGCACAGGTCACAAAAGTGTCAAGTGTATTATGAGAGAAACTAGTTTTTGAACGACGGCGTTTGAAAGTGAAAAGTGACAAGACAAGCGACTGGCATAAACAGAAATAAACTCGTATGGCAATTACTTAGCCTGCGCCTTCACACTCTTTGATACCTGAGACATGACAATCTAGTATTCACTTTTAAATCATAACTAAAAGCAGGACTATTAGACTATCAGGCCTAATGCATCAAACAATGTGAAGGCATAGACTAGAAAAGAGGCCGGCAAAACACACATCACAGCAAATATCATCAGCCATGCTCCCATTTTCGCTTTAGCAAAACTTTTACGATTTCAAACCGGTTTTTGTACCAAATTTGTACTCTAAATCGCAAAATTTTTACGAATACGAAAATGGGAGCATGGGTGTATGTGCGTTTTCTGACACTTTTCGGACACTTTTCTATGACCATTCACTGTCATAATGTGCACAAAAAAAAGAGTCCGGAATGAGCTTTTTTTTTTCTATGAAGCCGGTCGGACTTAATGTGGAAGATTTCTGAGTCCAATCTGACTCTTTCCTGTCACAGATATAAGTGTTTTCACCCTCCCAATGAAGCATAGAAAAACATTATAAAATACACATAAAAGTTACTTTTCTAGAACTACTGAAAGGCTCTTTCCAGAAGCATATTGGGAGCAGATCCAAAAATGCTCAGACATAAGTGCTTCTCATGAGCCCGTACTTAGATAGCTCTGAATATGCTTCGAAAACCCTCAAATTTATGTGTTTACTCCAAAAACGCTCTTAAACTCGGCTCTTTTCAGACACATAATTTTGAGCACTCCGAACTTGGTTTGCTGGAATGCTCATTTTGACTTTGCGTGAGTGTGTTTAGCCCACGCGAAAGCGCGCTCATTTAGCACTTCTTTGTTGTTGCAATAGGTAGCAGAATAAGCTTGTATACTTTCGGTGTGTCGACGCTGTTGTATACTCATTAGATAGGGACGCGCCGGACTCTGGACTAGAGTATCTAGACTTGAAAAATTGCTCAGTCGACACCGCTTCGGTCAGAAATTAGTCAGCTGTTCGCTCTCACTTATAGGCTTTTCCACTGGATGCAGCATTGTCGCAGCTGCGAAAACCTGCCAACTCGTAGCTTTGAAAACAGAGCTACTAATACTTAGTATGATTGTAAAAGTATCGCCAAAAGTACTCGGAAACAATTATAATCTACGAGTTATATCATGTGTAGGCAAAACCCCCTGGGTTGCATCAATGAAAGCTGCGCTGGAGCTTGAATGTTGTAACTTTTGAGTGAACAGTCAGTCTACTTACTTCAACATGAAACATGATGCTAAATTTATGGACTTAATTTCAAAATCACAAGCTCTCTCAATGGTATCTAAATCAGCAATTGCAATCTTTCAAAAAAGAAAACTAAAATGGAATAGAAACACCAACTCTTGTTGTCATATGCTGCTGTGTTCTTTCATTTTTTTGTAACTCTTCTCATGAAAATTCGACCACTGTTCTCACACTGTTCAAACACTGTTCACACACTGTTTCCACATTCTTTCTTCACGATTCCCACACTCTTCCTCCACGGCTCCCACGCTGTTCCCACGCTATTCCCACACTTCTCCCCAACGGATTCTTACACTGTTCCCACAGAGTTCTCACACTCTACACACACTGTTCCCACACTGTTTCCACACTATTCCCACACTCTTCCTTCACGATTCCCACACTCTTTCTGCACGGTTCCCACACTGTTTCCACGCTATTCCCACACTTCTCCCCAAAGGATTCCTACACTGTTCCCACAGAGTTCTCATACTCTACACACACTGTTCTCACACTGTTCCCACACTGTTCTCACACTGTTCCCACACTGTTAACACACTGTTTCCACACTATATCCACACTCTTCCTTTACGATTCCCACACTCTTCCTCCACGGTTCCCACACTGTTTCCACGCTATTCCCACACTTCTCCCCAACGGACTCCTACACTGTTCCCACAAAGTTCTCACACTCCTACACACACTGTTCTCACACTGTTTCCACACTATTCCCGCACTCTTTCTTCACGATTCCCACACTCTTCCTCCATTGTTCCCACACGGTTCCCACACTGTTTCCACGCTATTCCCACACTTCTCCCCACCGGATTCCTACACTGTTCCCACAGAGTTCTCACACTCTACACACACAGTTCCCACACTTTACTCGAACTCTCTCTTTCCCCCCCTTTCCACACTCTTTCCCCCCTATTTCCCCACTCTTTCCACCCATTCTGACCACACCCTCTTGTGTGTGTGAGTTTGCCGGGACACTCCACACACAAAACAACAACACAAAATATGAATGACGTCACGCGTCACGTGACGCTGAAATCAAATTTGACTCCTATTAAAATCTTCCATACCGATATTGAAGATGTTTCACATCAAAAAAAATCTCGCAGCTGCGACTTTTACAGTTTTTTCGATGCTGCGGCCAGTGTGAATTGACTATTACTGAGGACGGAGATATATGACAAGTGTAAAGGTAGCCTTACGAAGCTATTGAAAAGCTTAAACAATACCAGAAGGGAACTCATTCGCTATAGCTAACTCTCTTAATTTCTCCGTAAAGGCTTACAAAAGTGCCTAAACTGCTATGAACATAAATAAAAGAATTCGTTTTGACATTTAACAACTTATGCTTCGTTTTCGAAATTGTAATATGCCAAGTTTGGATATGATTTTGCAATGATAGTGCCTACGATTATGATATTGTGATAGTTTTATAAGTTGTGGAAACCAAACCTTTTTCGAACCAATGAATGGGTCCATTGGTCATTCGAGGAACCCAAAATCCCGAACCGTATCGGTTTAGTACCTGTTTGCTGCCCAGCCAGAGAGAACGGGTTAATAGCAATCAAAAAGTGTACTGGGCACGACTCGGTGATGCCTCCCAAAGATAGTTATCTAAAAGACCTTATGGTCCATTCTGATAGTGGTCCTCTAGGCGAAGATATCCAGGTCATCAAAGAATGGGTTTTCATTTGTCTACCTACCTAGTAATCAGTTCTGATGTTTGTAACGCATAGAAGGAAGTACATACTGATTTAACCATGTGCGCTGTGGCTTGGCTAGCCAAATTTTCACAAAAGAAACACGACCTATTGGTCTACTTGAATACATATCAACTTGCCATTTTTTAAGGAAAAACTAATACTTTTTTTTAAGAAAATTAATTCATACCTGATAAAAACCAGAAAGAAAGTCGGTCAAGCGTGACTATAACATACTCTGTACCCCCAAAGTTTGTATATATATGCTCAATTTAAGTTAGAAGCCACACAAAGTAGCAAAACAAGCCTTAAAGTGTGTGAAGTAGAGCAGGGAAAACATCGATGTTCGCAACCAATGATGTTTCTGATGTTTGACAAACATCGATGTCTTCGATGATTTAAAAAAAATCGATGTTTCTGGTAGTAATACATATAAGTTAAAAATAATATTTGTATATTTTTTTATGCGCTGTTCCACCTACTTTCAACGAACTGCGACCGTTTAAGCTTTGCATTAGCTATTGCGTTTGACTTGAAGTAAGCAACAATGCGCTTGCACTTGGTCAAAATACCTTTAAGACATGACCATTTTAAAGCATCCTGTACGAGTAAGTTAACAAGTGGGAAAAGCGTGGTAAGTGAACAAGCTTTAGTAACTCACATGCTTTCTTTGTAGTTGCTTCATTATCAGTTACAACTTTCTCGTGTCAATATACTTAGTATAGTTTCTGATATGTTGATTGCCGAATGATTTGTGAATGTTAAAAGTTACTGCGTAGTCAGAAGAATCATCGACTGTAATTGAAAATTGTTATTTATAAAATGTCAAGTAACTGTAATATACCCTTCCTTCTGCGATCCCGGACGTCCAACAATCTGTGGTTAGCCGACATAACCTATATTATTCAAAATTGTCATTATGTGGGCTTATTTGTTCATATTTTCGATCCTACGACTGGGCAAGTCCAACACCACCACAAGCTCTCTTATTTATTTATATTTTAACAAGTTCTCTTACAATTTCTTCGCTTCCTCTGCCGATGCTTTTAGAGATGGTAGAAAAGTAAAAACATCGATGTCGAAAAACAAACATCGATGTTTGCCACTTCTTCCAAACATCGATACATCGCTAAGAACATCGATGTTTTGCCCTGCTCTAGTGTGAAGTGCTGCCCATCGCCATTGCGCCCACTGCTATCCATCATATTTGTATTTTTTCCTTATAACTCTACTATCGTTCGTCCAATCTTTATCATTTCTTTGGCAATTCGATAAGTAATACTGATTACTAAATATGCTTAGAAGGTTCCAACCATCTATCTACAAAACTAAGGAAGATATGATGTTTTTTTCAAATTTCGGGGGCGGGAGTGGGCGTGGCAAAAATTGAAAATTAATTTAATCTGCCTGCAAGTATAAGAAATATATATCCCATACATGTCAAACCTCTATCTCTTACCATCTCTGAGATCTGTGCGTTCAGGCAGACGGGAAGGAAGGAATAATAAAGATTGGATGAACGATGCTCAAGTTATGAGCAAAGAAAGCGCATAGCAAATGCGAGCGGCGGCCTGAACGGGTACAGAGTATGTTATAGTTTGGTTTGACCGACTTTCTTTCTTGTTTTAAATTGAGTTTAGATTATCATAAAGATTTGATAGATGGCAATTGTAATGTAAGTTCAATGTCTTCGTTTTGCTAAATTTTAACAATTTTTGAAGTTTATTCAATTTCCATCGAAATCGTTTGTAAAATGATTGTCTCCTGACTCACACAAAGGGCTCACGTACCAGCCCTAACCCATACACAGACAAGCAATTAGATGAACACACACACACACACACTGACAAAGGACAAACTGCTCTACAAATGGCCATTCGAAACTGCTTGCCAAGGGGCTTTCAGCACTTGCTGTCTGCCTGCCATTCGATTTCAGGCAGAAGAAACCAAGTTTAAATTTAAGCTATTTTCTTACACTTTTAACTTAAACATATTAATTACAACAAAGAAAACAAAGAAGAATCATTACGCCGCAAATTGTTAATTACAACGTTCTGTGAATGGTGTGAATTGGCATAAATTACAATCTCAGGCCACACACATGTAAGTGATATTACGCAAGAGAGGAGAGATGGAGCAGGAGGCCCGTAGGCAGTAGGCAGGAAAGAGAAATGGGCCATGACTGCAATTAAAGGCCAAAAATGTTAACAGCAAATTCCCCGCTGCAGCTCTCGCTGGATGCTGGCTGCTGACTGCAGTTGGCTTTGCCTTTTGTGGCGTAAATATCTGACATAATTGTTTTTACAAGCGCCAGGGGATTTATGAGAACATTGTTGCCGAAAAATCCACGCCAGACAGAGACAGAGAGAGAGGGAGAACAGACAAAAATTGTTGCTGCTCCTAGCTGCGCTTCCTGGCGACACATTTTGCGTGCAATTTTTGCCTCGAGCTGCACTTAGCAGCTAAATCAAGTAAAGCATTTCCTCTACCCGGTTTCCTTCCACATGGCATTGGCAATTTGCCGGCATAACTGTAGCTACTGCCAAAGCCATGTATAAGTGTGCTAGTGTGCGTATGTAGACAATAATAATGGCCGCCTAAAGCTTACATTGCGTATCTTTTTTTTTATAGCGCCTAGCTGTTTGCAAATGACAGAACCAAGTTTTTGTGCATTGCCATCAACAAAATTGAAAGTGCTTTTAAGCGGAAATGTGGGAAATGAATGGAAATACAAACTGTGCTTCACTTACCGTAAGCATTATCGCGTTAATCAATCACTGTTTATATGTATAAATTAAATGTAGTTTTTCTTATTATGCCCAGAAGTAGACTATGAAAAATTTGAGAAATCACTTCAGCAAAGCCACTTTTGTTGGATTAAACTTTAAAGTCTTTACAAATGAGAAGATTTCGAAATCATTTTGTACATTTCTGACTGGTTTTTAGCTGTTCTCAGGGAAATAAGTATATGTGCATAATAAATTTTGATTTTCTGTACAGTTTGAATAATTTATGTGTTTCTTAAGGCCACTTGGCATAGAATCTTCAAGATATTGAAGAGTTACATTGCTTATTAACTCCCATTCTGCAACCAATGCGTCCTTTAATCGGTTGATGGTGTCAAACTGCCTTCCTGTTTTCCAAACCCTGACTGAATGTATTCCCCAAAGGTCCTTAATTGGTTTAAAATCATGACTTAACGCCGGCTACCCTAAAACTGGTATTTTTTTTGGCTGGATTGGATCGTTGCAGTGCTGAAATATCTACCTGTCTTCGTCAAGGTCGCCTGCAAATTCTATTAATTCTCTCTCAAACTCTGAATTTGTATGCAAGACTTTCCTGCATATCCGAAACATGCCTGAATCATCGTTGATACATCACAGTGGTTCCTTTTATATCGAGTTTTTCTTGGTTGTCTTAACTCACGCCAATATTTATGACAGCCATCAGGACCATCCATATTGAACTATTTTTCATCCGAAAAAGTAATATTGCACAATTCTTCGGTCCAAAATGTATGCCTGTCTGCAAACGCCAAACGTGCATTAAGAAAACTAGCGAGAACTATATATTTAATGTTCTTATTTACCATTGAAAGTTAATGATGCCGCCTCTTACTGACATTGCTTTCTATCTGACCATAAGAGTTTGTATTTTTTTTTAATTCTGTGTCGAAACACTCTAAAAGCATTTTCAGATATGGTACGCCATCAAATTTACACTAATTTCTGTTTGCACATATACTTATTTCCTAGGAAAATCAAATAACGGCACGTAAATGTGTAATAACGGCAGTAAGAAAGGTGACCAGAGAAGAGTTTTGCATAAGCATTCTTAAAATAGAATACAACAACTATCTTTTGCATACCCAAAAGCAATGAACTGTTATTATTGAGGAAGAGAGTAATGAAAACATATCGCTCACTTACTTCAAGACTGGCATAAAAAACATGATTTTTAACTTAATCATGCATAAATATTTCCTATATCGTTTTCTATATTGTGTAAATTTTTCATATTGATATCGATTATACTTTCCATGTGGGATGAGAATAAGTCGCTGTTTCATTTTACAAGTTCGTTTTCATGCCCTTCAGTACGGCTCAGTCCGGAATCAGAGCCGAATCAGCCCTGGTACTGAAATCATGCCTGCCTTTACATGAATTTCAGCCATGAATTTAACACAGACAGGGTCTACTACGTCATGACCTTCTCTTTTTGCAGGCATGATTTCAGTACTGAACTTATGGGTAAGTTTCATGGGTAGTACAGAAAATAGTACTGAAATCAGTCATGAATTGGAGCAGTTCGTACTTTTCAGGTCTGAATCAGCACTGAAAAATTCAGTACTGATGCGTAGAACTGCAGGGTGGTAATGCCAACGCGTCATATTTCAGTTCACAAAATCGATTATTTTGAGTTATGCGAGTCTTGAAGTAAGTGAGCGATGTTTGCACATATACTTATTTCCCTGAGGTACTTATCTTTCCGAAGAATAGTATCCAAGTTTCCGAATTGGTATTACAAAAATCAAAACATTTGTGGTTACATCGCCCACAGCTAAGTAAAGACCGATCACTGCCTCTTCGGTAGGCATTCAGCACTCCTAGGTGTCAATGGCTGTAGATACTACTACAACTGCAGTGGAAGAAACTCAATTCACTTGTTCTTGTATTTCTACTTAACCTCTCGGAAGAATTTTGGTATTATAAAGTACCTTTAGACCAGCGGTCGGCCATGTGAGCAGAGAAGTTCCTCACTGGCAACAAATAAAATATTCTTAAACATATAAAGGCTTCTCTGTTTTTATACCCTATACCCATTATAAATGGGTAAAAAGCATAGCTCGTAAATAACTCTCAACCCTTTTTTCAGTTCGCTCTGCTCACGTAACTCACCTAAAAATCAAATATAAAAGGGGCCCGGGCTTCCCGCAACCGAATGTGTTCTGTTATCAAGCTCACTGTTAATTGGCTGTGGTTGACCACACATCACTGATCGGTCTGACAGCAACCGAATAACAGGCCCAACTCAGTCAATTGAGTTGAGTCAAAGTCTCAAAATGTTATTTGAAAAGATTGCAGACTCAAGAGTTGCGCCACAGTTTTGCATAAGCAGAGAGAGAGAGAGAGAGCGCGCATATAGTTCGTCGCATACATTCATATCGTTAGCCGAGCCTTACACACCTATGCTTACATACGAAGAAGACCTTTTGAATACGGGAATTAGGCCAAACGGTCCCAAAAAGACCTAAGAGGAAAAAAATCAGAAAAATGTGTTTCTCTCCTCTCAGAAGCAGAGAGCGTAGTTACAGGTTGTTTCGGTACCTCTTTTCAATGTGATCGCACGAAAGCTGTCGCTTTCTGACAAAGGCAAACGGGGGACAGATTTTTGTGACCTCTGGTAAAAAGGGATCATGAAGTTGTGCAAATGTATATACTGTATGAACACGTCGATTTTAGAGAGGGATAGAGCAACCACTCCTAGTATTCTTGATCAGCATGACGAGCTGAGTTGATATAGCCATGTCCGTCCGTCTGTCGGTCTGTTTCTATGCTACCTCCTCCGTCAGCTTTAAAGCAATCTTAACCAAACTTTGCACGAAGTCTTTTGGTACAAAGACGCTGTACATTTGTCGAAACCGAACGGATCGAATGACTATATCATATAGCTGCCATAGGAGTTATCGTTTGAAAAAGTAGTTTTAGTTAGAAAAACTTTTTTGTCTTCAACGCAAACATCCCCAATCCTCGTATTTATAAGTTTTCAATGCTTTTACATAAGTCCACTAAGTTTGATAAAAATCGGTCAACTATATAGTATAGCTGCCATACGAAATATAGTTTTCAAAAAAAGTTTTAGTACGAAAAACTTTTTTGTTTTCAATGCTATCGCTCCCAAACTTATTAATGATCAATATTATAAGCTACTACACAACTATGCCAAGTTTAATCCAAATCGGTTGACTATATCATTTAGCTGCCATAGGAACTATCGGTCGAAAAAGTAGTTTTAGTTGGAAAAACTTTTTTGTCTTCAATGCAATCGTCCCCAATCCTTGTATTTGTAAGTTTTCAATGCTTTTACATAATTCTACCAAGTTTGATAAAAATCGGTCAACTATATAGTATAGCTGCCATACAAAATATAGTTTTCAAAAAAAGTTTTAGTACGAAAAACTTTTTTGTTTTCAATGCTATCGCTCCCAAACTTATTAATGATCAATATTATAAGCTACTACACAACTATGCCAAGTTTAATCCAAATCGGTTGACTATATCATTTAGCTGCCATAGGAACTATCGGTCGAAAAAGTAGTTTTAGTTAGAAAAACTTGTTTGTCTTCAACGCAAACGTCCCCAATCCTCGTATTTGTAAGTTTTCAATGCTTTTACATAACACCACCAAGTTTGATCAAAATCGGTCAACTATATAGTATAGCTGCCATACAAAATATAGTTTTCAAAAAAAGTTTTAGTAGAAAAAACTTTTTTGTTTTCAATGCTATCGCTCCCAAAATTGTTAATGATCAATATTATAATCCAAATCAGATGACTATAGCATATAGCTGCCATAGGAACGATCAGTCGAAAAAGTAGTTCTATTGAGAAAAACTTTTTTGTTTTCAATGGTAGCCTCTTTAAGCTTTCCTGTTATGAATATTAGCTGTTTCCACACAATTTTGAGGAGTCTGTTGAATATATAGTTTAGCTGCCATATAACAAACTGTTAAGCAAATGGTCAAAGTAGTGGAGTTGTTGCTGAGTTTGGAAAATAGTTCTACTTAAATCATTTGAAACCTTAATTTATATAAATTACACAATTTACAAGGGTATACAAACTTCGGTCGAGCCAAAGTTAACTTTCTTTCCTCTATTTTTACCACTTCAAACTGTGTGTTTGTGGTTGTAATTATCAAGCTTAGCTCATTTCGCGTTTCACTTTGATTATTTCTCTCAAGGACTTTAGTCAGCTTCAATGAATTTCCGAAATCCAATTGACTTTGACAGAAAAATGTAATCGGCTTTGGCATTAAAGAGGCACTTTCTGCCTAAGTTCCCATTTCTCAAATCAGGCCTGGAATTGACTGCTCAACATTTGTCATTCAGTCGAAAATATCGAAATTTTCGCATACGCAGCAGCACACACACATTGAACGCACACAGAGGCAAAAATTGTGTAGCTCAATGTTATGCACGATTTGACTACATGGTTGAGTGTGTGTAGGTGGGAGGTGGGAGGCACAACAATGCCAGACAAAGGCATAAAAAGGCTCTCCGAAAATATACACGGATAGGCAATCAGAAAGAAATAAACGTGAAACGAAAGAAATGAAATGAAACGTGGCAATGGCCGAGATGAGGGGACATCAGGCTACCCTCTGTCTCACTCTCTGGGGATATTAGAAAGCATTTACCTTTACACACAGGCCCCATTAGACACCTGCATATAAAAGAGACGATGAGCATTTTTATAGGTAAACTTCTGGATAGGCTTGGCTTACATGTGTGTGTGTGCGTGTGTATCTACACATGGTTAAACGGCTGGCCCAGCATTTAGCACGCATACGCCCTGGTGTCTACGTAAGTTTTGCAAATAATTGGATTAGTGTTTCAACCACACATTCCTTTCCCCGCTCCGCTTGCAGATTATTTCTATATGAAATTGTGTTTGTAGTTTCATTTTATGTGCTGGGGGTTATTTGAGATTTCATTTTATTTTACTTTTTTTCTGGGTGTTGCGGTAGCTGGCAGCATGGATTAGTTTTCATTATTTTATGAACAAAAAACGTATACATTTTCCTTTTACAAATGAGCAGCTGACAGAAACATCCACACGAACATGAAATCGCAACGAAAAGGTACAGAAAAAAACGCCACTCGGAATGGTGCAGAAACTTGAGCAAAAAGAATTTAATTTCAATTTGGGGATTAAGCAAATTCCAACTTTTCCCATAAAATTCTGTTTATTTACTTTCATTGGTCTGATTTGTTGTTACAATTTACTGATTGAACTTGGACAGTTGAGTTAATGCTAAATCCATTAGCCTCAGTCTCCGGCCATCGTTCAATCAGCTTCTTTTCAATGGCAGCACTTTCCAAAAATAAATATATATCCATTCTAAAGTAGCGCGCAAACCAGGAACTTCAACCTTTCCTAAGGACTCAAACACAAGTAAAAACACAAACACCAAAACTAAAGAAACTTTTGCCTTAAACTTTGTCGGAGTGTGGAGTACGGGTGAGTGTGAGTGCCCATAACGAATATGTATTTTTGATTCCCTATGCTCTGTTTATTATTGTTGCTGTTGTTGTTGTTGTTGTTACTGCCAGCTCGTAACAAGTTAAACAACTTTCGGACAGACAGCAGCAGCAGCGGCAGCAACAGCAGCAAGAGGCAAAAGTTGTAAGGATTTTTGGTTCTGGCATCGGGCTTTGAGATTGTCAACAGCTGTGTGCCGCATAAGAATGAAAGTTTTGTCGGTTGCTTTGGTTTGGTATTTTTGTATACCTGAGATTTATGGCAGAAACCCCAAGAAAACAAAGTATAAGTGAGTGGATAGAATAATTGGAAAATTTGACATTTAAAAAGTTGACGTTTTGTGGAAAACAATTTATATCTGAGATCAGAGTTATGAAAATGTTGAGAGCATAAAACATGATTTCTGATTAAAGGGCTACACTCAGATGAGATACAAATTTAGTTCGGCACGATACTCATCATGAATAGAAACAATTTTGAACAGTTTGAAGTCGGATTGCTTTTGAACGGCAGTCCTAATTATATGAAATATAGTGCCGAACGAAATTTGTATCTCATCTGATCTTGTCTACTTAATTAGATAATATTGAAAATCAGTTGAAACTTAATCGGATAGAAAACAAAAGAGTTTCTTAGAACAGTTTTCCGACCATTTTCCGACTTTGGAGTTCGATTTTCCAACAATTTGATAGTCATCTAGTATACAGTGCCGCTTTGAAACGATGTATCTCTGTAACAAGCACTCCGATTTAAGCGAAATAAATTTTGTTGTATAAAGAAATCAGTTATTTGTGAAATAGCAAAGTTTCTGTTCTGTTAGTTTAGTTTTTATATAATTTTTATTATTTTTTCAAAAACATAACAAAAAATCTCCATTTTTTTCGCTCAACTGAATAGGTTTGACCACTAAAACCATTAAACAAAAGTATATAAAGCCGAATTTCCAGGCACTGGGTAACTTAAACCATAAAGGACACTGTTTTAGCATTATTTAGTATTTGGTTTGCCCACCCTTGTTCTTAATTAGTTCAAACATACGGTTTGGTAAAGCTGCCTTTACACTTTTCATATATCTCTACATAGTCGGTTGTCAAACTTCTCTAAAGAGAATTTTTTATCAAATTGAACCTGTCAAATTACATCAAAAAAGCCAACATTTTCCAAATATTTAGAGGTATTTGCTTTGCTATTACACTATCGTCAGATAGTCTCTTTAGAGATGTATGACAAGTGTAAAGGCTTAAGGAATCATAATATTTTTCAATTTCATTTAGTGTAATTGTTGACCAGGCTTTTTTAATTGCTTCAACTAGGGTCCCAGAGTCACTAAATTGTTTTCCTCTTTCGTATACTCGTCTGGACAAAAGTCCCCAAATGTTTTCGATAATGTTAATGTCAGGGGAGTAAGGCGGCCACTCGAGAAATTTGACGTTTTGGTATTTAATCCACAGTTTTACAACCCGATCGGTATGGATGGGAGCGTTGTCTTGTTGGTACGTCCATGGAATATAATCCGAAAACTGGGGAAAAGCCTTTTGGAGCACAGTTGGAGTACATATTTGCGTTCATATTCGAGGTGACAAACTGGAGCTCGCATGTTCCATAAAACGATATGTATCCCCACACCATTACTCCTCCTGCACAAGAGTGATGACGACTTAAAAAACATTCTTCCTTTCGCATATCGTGGAAATAGTAATTATAGCCATCCGGTCCATCGAGGTTGAACTTCTTTTCGTCAGAGAAGAGCACCGTCTTTCACTCCTTGTTCCACGTAATGTGTTCTCGGGCAAATCGTTGTCGTGCTTCCTTACGATTGGTTTTTTTTTTGGTTTCTTCAATCTCTTCAAGTGTTTGGCGCTTCGAATAATTCGTTCTACAGTGGCCACACTAGCATTTACGGCGCATTCTTCTCTAATTTTAAGAGCAGAAAGGTGGGAATTTAAGGCAGTTCGTAGGCAGTTGCTGTTGTTGCATATTTATACCCATGCAAGGGGTATTATAATTTTGCCCAGAAGTTTGCAACGCATAGAAATATTCATTTCCGACCCCATAAACTATATATAATATATTCTTGATCAGGGCGACGAGCTGAGTCGATTGAGCTTTGTCCGTCCGTCTGTCTGTCTGTCTGTCCGTCTGTTTCTACGCAAACTAGTCTCTCAGTTTTAAAGCTATCGAGCTGAAATTTTGCACAGAGTCTTCTTTTTACTGCACGCTGCTAATATGTCGGAACCGACCGGATCGGATGACTATATCTTATAGCTGCCATAGGAACCATCGGTCGAAAAATTGGTCTTAGTGAGAAAAACTTTTTTGTTTTCAATGTTAGCTTTCTTAAACTCGGCCATTATTAATATTATAGGCTTTTAGACAGATTTTCACATTTTGGTCAAGATCGGATGACCATATCTTATAGCTGTCATAAGAAGCATCGGTCGGAAAATGGGTATTACTGAGAAAAACTTTTTTGTTTTCAATGTTAGCTTTCTTAAACTCGTCCCTTATTAATATTATATGCTTTCAAACAGATTTGCAAACTTTGGACAAAATCGGATGACTATATCTTTTAGCTGCCATAGGATCGGTCGGAAAATGGGTTTTTGTGAAAAAAAACTTTTTGTTATTAGGTAAATCGTTCTTAAGGTTGGTGATTATTAATATTAAACGCTTTCAAACCAATTTAAAAAATTTGGTCGAAATCAGATGACTATATCTTCAGGCTGCCATAGGACTTATCGATCAGAAAATGAGTCTTAGTGAGAAAAACTTTTTTGTTTTCAATTTTATGGTTCTTAAACTTGGCGATTTTTAATTTGATAAGTTTTCAAAAAGATTAGCGAAATATGGTCGATATTAGATGTTCATCTGACGGAAAATGGATTTTCATTACAAAAGTTTTTGATTTTTATCTAAGCGTTCGTAAACTCTGTCATTTCAAAAACAGCTTTTGCAAGGGTATAAAAACTTTGGCACAGACGAAGTTAGCTTGGCCTTCTCGTTTTTTTCCTCCATTCATTTTTTTGTCCATAGTCTGCTTCATTACGGAAAAAATTACTCACAACGTTTTGACTTTGACCGATTTTCTTCGCTATTTCATAGTGTTTTAAGCCAGATTCAATATAGGCTTTTATTTGACCTTTTTCAAAATCAGTTAAAGGTTTTCCGCGGCCTATTTTACAAAAAAACTGATAGCAGTTGCTTTTTAATCATGCAGTCAATCAAAAAGTGAAGTCAAAAGTGTCAAACCTATTCAGTTGAGCCAAAAAAAATTGAGATTTTTTGAAAAAAAATTAAAAATGATATAAAAACATAACTAACAGAACAGAAACTTTGTTATTTCACAAATGATTGATTTCTTTATACAACAAAATTTATTTTGCTTAAATCGGAGTGCTTGTTACAGAGATACAACGTTTCAAACCTAAAAAAAGAGTCAAACCTATTCAGTTAAGCGGCACTTTATATTTTGGTATATGTAGCTTTGAACATGAGTTAGGAGCTAATCGCTAGGAAACTCAACTAAACCATAAAACCTTAAACACGCATTTTCCACCCAATGGGAGAATTTTCCGGAAGATTGGTATGCAGTGATTGGTGAATTTTCATAAAGATCTTCTAAAATGAGTTTGAATCTAATCTGTCAACAACACATCAACATATAATCTATCAAGACTTAAACGTGTTCACTATTAAGAAGTGGTCCCAAAAGGTCTGTTGCTATGGATATCCAAGGTTCTGTTGGAATCTTTTTTCTACCCATTGAAACCATTAAACAATCCCTGCATGCTTTGACTGTTTTCTCTGCTTCACGGTCCATTAAGGGCCACCACACCTTTCTCCTCAATCTCCGTTTCATGTAGATTCGCCCGGATGACCCTCATGTGCCAGTTCCAAAACTTTGTTTCGTAATATTTTCGGAACTATAATCTGAGTTCCTCGTAGCAAGATAGTTCCGATGGTCGACAGTTCCTAACGGTAGAGAGGCGTTATCAAGAAACTTTATAGCATCGATTATTTCTTCGTCCGTGGCACTTTTTTCTGCGATCTCTGTGATAGATAATGAAACTGGAACCTTCTGTTCCAACGCAATAGGAATCCGCCTTAACGTTTTTTGGATTGGTTTCACGTTGGTATCAATAACCAACTTTACTGAAACATATTTCCACTTCGGGAATGGCTTGGGGACCTCCAGCATATTTTTTCTCACGCCCTAATTTTAGGACCTTGAGCTTAGTCGAAAATTTTCCGACTGGGGGATAGATTTTCCAAAAATTGAAGAACCTCGTAGTCCATACTTTTGGATGTGAGGCTTTGAAAATGAGTTTGGATCAACTCGCTAGGAAACTAAGCTTGAACATACAAAGTTGACCACACGTTTTCCACCCAGGTTGGGTGAATTCGTACAGTCGTTAGTGAGTTTCCATATAGATCTATGCAATTGAGTTTGAAACTGATCATTTTAATGCGAACTTTCAATATTTTCCTACAAATTTTTTCAAAATCTGATCTTAGTACTCTCTTAATGCGTAAGAGAAAACTACTGTTAAAAATAAAATTCCTTTCTCTTATGGTTTGGGCTGTGCGTTAGTCACCAGTCAGGCAGTCAGGTTGAACTCTTTTCACAAATAAAGATTTCCATTCACTTTTCTCAACGATTGCAGTTCTATTTTTTCTATATATCATGCACATTTATTCTCAAATTTTAAAATAATTTCAATTTGGTCAACAAAAAAAACCAACTTCGCTTAGTTAGACAGACGATATTTGACCGCTCTCAAAATGGGATACTTGTCATTGGTGCAAAGTCCACGGAAATCATCATAGGACAAATCAAACAGAGCAACTCCGCCCAAATTATTGTTTCTCACATAGCCAGCCTTATCCGCAGCCGTATCCGGATCCTCATAGCTCACCCAAATACCATTGTCTCCCTTCTTGTCGGCTGGACGATAGGCATAGGAACCAAATCGCTTGGCAGGATCTTGCACCTTGGTCAATGGAGCATTGGCACCCTTGGCATAGGCATTATTCTGATTGGGCAACAGGGCACAGACCTCGGGCCAGCTGTAGATGCCATGGAGTTGTGTGTTTGTGCCCACAGGAGCCTCATCGACCACATGGCTTACAGGTGGTACACCCGTTTCACCCGAATCGTCAGACAATTTCCAGGGACGACCATAAGTGGCCACACCCACATTGATTTTGCTGGCAGGGCAACTGTGTCGCAGCCAATACTTGACCTGGGCGTCCACATTGAACTCGGGATTGCGTTCGCTGAGCTCATAAATGGGTGCCGCATAGTCCGCCAAGTCAGGATTACGCTGAGGCGTGTAGAAATCAAAGGCAGCCAGATTGACAAAGTCCAAGTAGTTGATCACGGCGGGCACATCAAAGAACACTGGAAAAATATTACTGAAATTAAGTGTCTGCCAGTTGGCTACAATGATGACCACCTACATGATGAGTTCACATTGGGCAGCACTGTGGTGGACAGCAGCAGATTGTCTGGCCTCAAGGCATTCTTCACATCACGCAGCAGGGCGGTAAACTGTTCCTTATGCTCCTCCGATTTCTCATCTACAATGGAATCACCAGTGAACACCTTCTTGAAGCCCTTCCAGAAGCTTCCGAAGCCACCGTGCACCTTTTTTGGTTTATTCTTGGGGAATTGCCAGGCAATGTCCAGGCCATCAAAGCCATAGGTCTTCACCAGCGAGTACACAGTATTGACGAATCGCGAACGTCCGGTGGGATTCTCCAGCAATTCTAAATATTTGTTGGGCAACTCCTTGGCATCCTCGCCCGTCTCTATATCCTTATCACCGCCCACACTCAGCAAGATTTTGACATTGGGGTACTTGCGCTTCAAGCGGGTCACCGTGCGGTACAGTCCCTTACCCAAATCCAAGTCCAATTGCTGATTAAGACTCACCGCCTTGTGGGATTCACGCTCAATGCCCGCATAGCCATAGATGAGATAATCACAGAATTGCAGGGCCGGCTCCAGCTCATCGATCACCAGCTTGCCTAGACCTACCAAAATAACAGAAAATGGAAACCACGGTTATCTGCGTTGACCTCAATTCAGGGAATCAAAAGTGATAAGCCTAATGCTGCTGCTGCTGCTGCTTCTTTTCGGTTTCGTTTTCTTGAATTTTTAATTAGCAACTGTCGAGAATTATGTAAGAGTGACTAACCTTCTTTCACAAAGCTACCCGAATCGTAGTAGCAGACCAAATGCTTTTGTAGTCCCTGCTGCTGTGGTGGTCCCACCTTGCCAGCTGGCACTCCAGTGGCCAGGCACATCAGCGTCACCAACGCCAAAAACTTCATCATCTTAGCTTTGTCTATTGCTTAAGTCCGCTGAGTTGTTTGCCGTGGAACTGTCGACTTGAAACTGATCGAGGCAGGCAAAACTGAAGCTCAGATCATCGAAGGTTGGGAGATTGCTGTTGTTGTTCTTGTTGTTGTTGTTGCACTGAGCAAAGCGTAAGCTGATAAACAAGGCAAAGATGAATTTTCAAAATTTACATACAGTAAACTATGACTAAGAACTAATTATAACTCTGGGTATTTGTGAATATAAAATCAATGCAAATGATTAGGAGAGATCACATAGTACAGTTAACTGTACTCATCTTTCCCAGAAATTGATCACTGCTTTATTAAGTTTTATTTCAATATGCTAGAGCTTGTACTCACAGCTTGGGAGGTCGTTAAATAAGGGATGTGTTTATTTTATTAACAAACATTAGTTCAAAGCAAATGCTACAATTTGGACGAATTCGTAAGTCAATCAATTGACTTGAAAGTTGAGTGGAAAAAGGCTTAAACGTCAAAGTGTATATTCCTGAATAGGCTTTATCAATGATAACGGCCATAGGTTTGGTTGGAAAGCGCAAATGAAGGTTTAATGCTTTCTAGGCTATGATCATGAAGAAAAGGTCTTCCCTGATAAACCAATTAGAAAGAAGCACGAAAGATATTGTAGGAAACAATACAATAAAACTCTCATCTGCAGAAGTCGTTTGTTTTAAATAACAGGCGTCACTTTCAAACTCACGTGGACTTTTTTGATTAGTTAGTTTAGCTGGCTCTAGGTCTTAAAAGTTGCGTTTGTTCACAACTTTAAACAACTTATGCAGTGTACCACCATAAAGAGCTGGTTGCCTATACAGAACTGTTTCATCGTTATCCCTAACGACTCTTCAGTAGGCTTTTCGCTGAAGAAAGCATGCCTGCCAACGGCCTCTCCATACAATCATTGCTTAGATCAGTTGGGAACGGCTAAGAGCAATGAAAGCAATAGCTTTGAGGCTGAACTTTTCTAAGTGCAAAAGCTTGAAACTTTTGAGCTTTTGAGTTTAGAAGTGCCCTTTTTTGTATATTTTGCAACCCAACTTTTGTTTGACTAATTTATATTTTAAACAAAATTGCGCTTTCTTTCCAAATTGAAATCAACAGATTATTGGTGATGACAATTTTTGGTTGCCTAAGAGTTAAGAGTACTTTATTAAAAAATATACCAAATTTTTTCGGGGCGAATGTCATAATTGACATATTTAAGAAACTACAGAACCGAAAGGCAAAATGAAGCGGAAAATCGTTTGGAATCGCCTTGTCATTTCCAGAAATTAAGTATAACTTCTCTGGTACAAATAGGTTATAAGGCAGTCTACCTAGGTGTGGCGCACCAGTAATGTGTGTGTGGCTGTTGGTGCGGGAGGTATGGGTTCTATACCGCCTCGGACCATCTAATAAAAAGTGGTTTTCTTTCTTTTTTTACACACCCGGTCACCTTCACCAACTATTAGCGCCAGCTGTGAAGTAACTTGCCATTAAAAAGTTTCTCAAACTTTGCCGTTCGTATTCGGCGTTAAACAATGGGTCCTTTTCGCTTGTGCGAATAATTTTATAAGCACACAAACCAAGAGATTGAGAGAAGCTCGTCTTATGGCCCTCTTCTGAGGGCTGTATATAGCCAATTTCACATTTACATTACATTTACCTACGAAGTAAGGCCTTTGTTTTCTTTATATTTAGAGTAAACCATACGATAGAAAGGGTATTATAATTTTGCTGAGAAGTTTGCTACGCATAGAAATATTCATTTTCTACCCCATAAACTATATATATTCTTGATCAGGGCGACGAGCTGAGTCAATTGAGATTTGTCCGTTCGTCTGTCCGTCTGTTTCTACGCAAACTAGTCTCTCAGTTGTAAAGCTATCGAGCTAAAATTTTGCACAGAATCTTCTTTTTACTGCACGCTGCTAATATGTAGGAACCGACTGGATCGGATGACTATATCTTATAGCTGCCATAGGAACCATCGGTCAAAAAATGGGTCTTAGTGAGAAAAACTTTTTTGTTTTCAATATTAGCGTCCTTAAACTCGTCCATTATCAAAAGTATATGCTTTCAAACATACTTAAAAATTTTGGTCAATATCGAATGACTATTTCTTATAGCTGCCATAGGACCGATCGGTCGGAAAATGGGTCTTAGTGAAAAAAACTTTTTTGTTTTTAAGTAAATCGTTCTTAAGGTCGGTAATTATTAATATTAAACGCTTTCAAACTAATTTGAAAAAGTTGATCGACATCGGGTGACTATATCATATGGTTGCCATATGACCGATCGGTTGAATATGATTCTTAGTAAGAAATTTTTTTTGTTTTTTATGTTAGCGTCCTTAAACTCGCTGATGACTGACTTTATATGCTTTCAAATAGATTCGCAAAATTGGGTCGAAATCGGATGACTATATCTTAGGGCTTCCATAGGGCCGATCGGTCGGAAAATGAGTCTTAGTGAGAAAAACTTTTTTGTTTTTAATTTTATCGTTCTTAAACTCGGCGTTTGTTAATTTGATTTGTTTTCAAAAAGATTCGCGAAATTTGGTCAATATCAGATGTTTATCTGTCGGAAAATGGGTTTTTGTTAGAAAAATGTTTGATTTTTATGTAAGCGTTCTTTAACTCTGACATTTTAAAAACAGCATTTGCAAGGGTATAAAAACTTTGGCACAGACGAAGTTAGCTTGGCCTTTTCCTTTTTCGTTTGTTGGTAGTTTGAACTTCAAAAGTGACACCATCAAGGGTGTTTGGAAGGTGACGCATTGTACTGCTTCCATATTCTTAGTCTGTGTTACCACGGTGACCTTTGCTTTATGAAGCTCTCTTCGATTTTGTTTTGATGCATCTTTAAAACTGCGTGCACATTTACATGATAAAGTTGGACTCGTGAAGTTCAAGTTCAAGCTATTTGACAACAAGAGTTATCGATAAACAAGAAAGAAAGTCGGTCAAGCCCGACTATGACATACTCTCCACCCTTAATGTCGCAGCTCGCATTTGGTCACGAGTCAAACAGCCAGTTTACACACAACGCACAACGCAGTGCGCTCTCTCTCTATCTCTCACTAAGATTGCTTCTGCTGAACGCAATGCTTAGGCTATGGGTGGGTAGTGTTAACTGACCGTTTTTTGCTCATAACTTGAGTATCGTTCATCTGATCTTTATCATTCCTTCAGCAAATCGATAAATAATGTTGAGTACTAGATATCTCTAGAAAGTACGAACCTTCTATCATCAAAACTGTAGGAGATATTACGTTTTTTCCAAATTGCGGGGGCGCGAGGGGGCGTGGCAAAAATTGAAAATGAACTTGATCTGCCTGCAAGTATAAGAAATAAATGTCCCATACATGTCAAACATCTTTCTCTTACCATCTCTGAGATCTCTTCGTTCATACGGACGGACGGACAGACAGACAGACGGACAGACGGACATGGCTATATCGACTCGGCTATTGATGCTGATCAAGAATATATATATTTTATAGGGTCGGAAATGATTCCTTCTCCCTGTTACATACTTTTGCACAAACTTAATATACTCTATGTACCTTCGGTACAGAGTATAAAAAACGACTTACAAATCAACTCGCATCAAATCTATCCGAATGAGGCAAAGAAAAACTATCGCAAAAGTTCATGACCAGCTCGACGATTAGCAACTTCTGTCGATAGCTGAAATAATATAAACCATATCTGTGTGTGGCCCTGTCTTTTGAGTGTGTTTCAGCTCTGGACGCATTCGAAAAGTCACTTCCTGTTGTTGGCACTCGGTATGAAGTGAGGCATGAGTTCGACTTGGTATGATGATTTCATACATGGATCATAATATTCTTGTGACCATATTTTTAATGAGAGTGTTACAGCCTCCTGTTCTTATTAATATACCTTGCTATAACAATTTTGTATTATATCAAAAAGGCCTCTATGGACTTATGAAGTAAGTAAATTAGCTAACTTCGTCATATATTTCGTGGAACATGCTTCTAGTGTGACCAGACTTACGAAAAAGTTAAGGCGAAAATGTAAGTTTTTGGTACTTTTTAATAAACTAGGAGTGGGTCACACGATAAGCAATGTTTTTCACTGCTTCATGCTATCAATAGATAAGAAAACTTTTTTGGATATGATAGTCAAAAGAAAGCTGACTATAGACTTCGTCTACACATTAGGGAGGTCAATTTGTATGGGTAAAATAAAGTCCACAAAGCGTATAGCAAAAACGAAATCTACAGAAAATTCTAAGAAAATTTCAACCATGGGTCTGAAATGAATTTCTAGCCTTCTCAAATCGACCTCATATTTGTAGGTTATTTTTAAAGATTTTGCACAAATTCAATTAAAAGCAAACAAAGTTGAAAAATAAATGCATAAAACGAAATAATATTGTAGCGCCCTTGTAGTAGATTTTGGTACCCACCACACACAAAATCGTTTTCTTCTCTTTTTTTATTCATGTAAAATCTTATCCATTCTTTATTGCCAATCTTCACTGTTATTAATTTCAATACATTTTGCTTAGGCTTTGCAAATCTATTTAAATTTTTACGACTTATTTGTTGTTTATTTTATCATCACATTGTCTGAGCTCCTAAAAGCTTTTGCCGTTTCTGTTGCTTGCTATGTGATTATCAACACCCCGGACCAGTTTGACTTGGGGAGTTCTTTTTTTGTTCCGTTTTTGTTTTTGTTTTGGCATAATTCTTCGTTCTAATCTTTGTTCAATCCACTTTGTTTTCGTTTCCACTTTTGTTTGCTTCATAATTCATTTGGTGTAACGTCCATCAACTTCGTCCCCAGCAGGCCATAAAACTGTTTGGGTATTCATGGCGCCCCCCACAACATATCTAAAAGCAAAATAAATGTAACATTCAGAGAGAAAGAGAAAAAAGATTGCCTCTTTTCTTTCTTAAAGTATTTGCATAAAAAAAGGTTGCCAACGTAATTTGACGTAATTGTTGTTTGGTTTTTTATTTTTCCATTTTTTTTGTGCCAATATTAATTATCACTTCTGTGAGTCGTTTGCCCTCGTCAGTTGTATATAAATGTGGGTGTGGGGTGTGTTCATTACTTAAATTGGGGTCAAACTGTGCTCAGTCTAACTTCAAAGGCCCACACACAAGTTGATGATTAACCCAATCACATGCACGAGCAGTTTTCAAAGTATTACAAAAAAGCGTTGATTTTGGACCATGGCGACTCTTTAAAGTTGCTAGAGTATACAAACTTCGGCTTATTCACTCTTAGCCGCGTTGCCTTGCTTTGCTGGAAATTAATTTTCGTAGACAAGAATATTGCTTACACATTTTGTGCTCGGTACGCGGATAATTATGTGCACGTTTAACTTTTAATTGAAATGTTGTAACACGAGTTGAACGCGCACGCCTCGCGGGTAAACAACAAAACCCGACAAAGAGGAATCCTCTTTCACTCTGTTCGCTGCAGCCGTTCATTTTATATATTAAATCAAGCTGCTGATGTTTTAATTAAACTGCTGCCCAAAAGTATGCTGTGCCTCAGTAGACCAAACAGTTTGGCCTGCTTTCTGGCTACTCCGTTCAAGTGTTATAAAATGCACCGCTAATTTAAAGAGCTTAAACGAAAACTGACCACAAAGGGGAGCACATGGCTCGTTCGCCCCATAACTTTGCATTTTCAGCCATATGCAACATAGCAGGCCAGCTACTTCAAAAAATCAACCAAACCGAAAACTTTCCTGCTGTTACACACTCATGATAGCCAAACCGCAAAAACAACAACAACCAGCCATACAGAGTGGGCGGGCGGCAGGGATGATGGGGTAACGATCAGCCTGCAATGCCGCCCGGCATCGCTAGTGTATTAATTTGCACCCAATGTGGAGTGACGACGAACGACGACCCTGTGAACATTTCTGTTCTGGGGGAAAAACCGAAACTAACAACCGCTTCGATGGGCACTGTAAGGGGTTATGGGCAGTGTGTTGCCAAAGTGATTTGTGCGTTCGCCCTTTTTCCGCCGCCATCATACATGCACAGAAGAGGAGGGACAACAGCCGCCAGGGATGGCCAATCCTCTTAAACTTCTCAATCGAAATAATCAATGCAAACTTTAAGCCGGTTAAAGACCAACATTTTTGATATGCGGTTCGGTCTAAACTAAAATGAAACATATACTACGATTAAACACACAAAATGTAACATGATTAATGCCCTTCAAAGTATGCAGAATTTATATACTTTTATAATTATCTATTAGAACGCAGAAATTGAAAGCCACAAGGCTTTCAATTAGAACGGACAAGGGCGCGCTTCAATTCAATATTTGGGTATCAAGTAGAGCAAGCCTTAGTCTCGAGAACGGACCACAGTTTGGATTCAGTTCTGGGATACCAGCAGGCCAATCATCCGTAGAAATGAAGTACGGTAAATGGTTTTTTAACCATGTTTGAGTTGTTTTTGCTTTGTGAGTTGGAGCGAAGTCTTGTTGAAAGGTCCACGGCTTGTTTGCAAATAATGTCAAGTGGAGAGGTTTACCAACGTTTTCAAAAACGTCACATTGATACACTTTCGATGAAGTTTTGACTCTTTTTTTTCCACAAAAATGGAGCTTATTGCCCCCATCATAGGAGACTCCCCACCAGACCATCACCTAAGCCGGATGGTAACCTCTCTGAACTCTCGAAATGAGTTCGATCGTATGTTTTGATGATACAGCATACACTCTATCGTTCTGTTTGTTAGACGATTCCTCTATGGTGAACAAATTCTCGTCAGTAAACAGAATTCGTCTGTGGGCATTGTTCGCGCACTGACGACGCAATGCTTTCGCTATTTTCCTGCGTTTTTGTTTCAGTGCTGTTGTGAGCCAAGTGGTCGGTGTGTCTCTTGTTAGCACTGACTCCCAAGTCACGTTGCATGCAGTTCTTGCTGATATTCATCTTACAAGACATGATTTTCTGCTTGCGCAGTGGATTCCGAAGAATTCAATCTTTCACGGCTTTGATGGCTTGTGGCGTTCGCACAGTGAGCGAATGGCCGGATTTCGAGCGGTCTTTTATTTCATCAGTATTCTCAAATAATTTCACGGTACGATAAACAAAGTTTCAGGTGATTACAGGTAAAAGGGATAAAAACGTATCGTTAAAGTTTGTGCCAGCACAAATATCGGTTACGTTAGTTTGTCAAAGGTATTATAAAAGTTAGTCAAACGCTTGTTACTAAACACTTTGGCGTATATTACGCGAATCTCTATTTGAAGTTCGTTTGTTTGTTCGCAAAAGTCCCATTTATTGAATATTTGGTTGAAGCTCTAACCCACCTAGCATTTGAAAAATCATTAGTTGATGCGTCACCTTGGTGAGTCTTTTTCGAGCCCATTTGATGCTTAAAAATAGACTACTTTCATGTGCGATTTAAGAAAGACTTGAAAATGACTAATGCATTTGCTCAAAATGTAATTTATTAAAAGACGACTAGAGAAAGACTTGCAAATGAGTCGAAACTGGTCAGAAAAACGGGGTATAAACGACTCTTCATGAAAAGTCGCAGCTAGGACCCCATTTTCTCCTGAAACCTCGCCTCCCGCACAGCATTCAGACACACTAACCGCTGAGCCACACCGGCCACAATGCTCAAAATGTGATTCACTAAAAGACGACTCGAAAAAGACTTTCAAATGACTCGTAAATGAGTCGGAATTGATCAGAAAAATGGGTTAAAATTGACTCTTCATGAAGAGTCGCGGCTAGGGAGCCATTTTCTCCCGACAAAAGTATCGTTTATGATTCGAAAACGAGCGCATTTATTACTATTTTAATCAGACTGAGGACTCGAAAAAGACTCGAGTTTAATCAGAAATTTCATAAAATGCTTGCTGGGAAGGTTTCGAACCAAAACAATTGGCCCAAGACCTCGAACCTCAAGTTTTCGGTAAATTTTAGTTCGATCCGTCGAACCGGTGATTACAATCGCTAACCGTTGTCGCAGTTTTCATTGGGGGAGTTTTTTGGACGGTGGTAGATACCCACCAACCCTATTAACCCTATTAGGAAGGTACTCCGTTTACATTAACCAGCAGTTTTGCGGATGCATTACTCTGTTAACAGGGAGCACCAACTAGGAGTCGATTTGAGACGCAGTAAGCCAGCTACGCACTGGATTCATCAAGTTCAACCGGTCAGCAACTTTATCTCAGTACCTACGCCCCCATTAGGTATTGGAAATCTTGGGGCGCACGCACACATTCGACTGAAAGATGAACTGACGGCTGACCATGATATTTTACTATGTCAGCAAGCAGAAATAAACAAACATGCTTGATTGATTCGATAAAGCTGAGCTTACAACTGAGTTTAAAGATCAATCCATGCACTGAGCGTGGATATTTGTCAGGATCAGCCTTAAGTTTTGCCGTCAGTTCATCTTTCAGCCGCAAGTGTGCGCGCGCCCTTAGTCTACAAATTTGTGGGACCACCCAATTTGTCTGGCAGTAAGCAATTAACAGTCACTGTTAGTCGAGCGCTCAATAAATTGAAAGCATAATGCCTCTTCTTGTTATGGTGTAGCGAAAGCAGAGTGTATCAGTGGGAGAGACATTAAATACAATACACCGTACGATGCTGATGTCTACAAAAGAGTATGTGGTTAATGGCTTGGATCTAAATATAAGTCTTTTCCCTATTCATAATACTTTGGCTTTTTTGTCTGATTTATTTAAGGCTTGGCTTGAAAACCTGTTTTAAGAATCAATTTTTTAGTTTCTTAAAAATGTGTCATTCTAATGTGAATTCTTTGAAGCTAAAGGTACTTAAATTTGCCTTAGAATGCCAGCCCTGGTCTAGAACATATGCAAATCACTCACTGTAGCAGCGGCATACCAACATAAACACACACACACACACACACACGCACACGTACGTACACTCGGAGAGAAATGTATCCTGTATATGAAAGTCAGCTTACGTGGCGCATGATTTATTAAAAAGCGCTCGTAAAAATGCACACCACACACACTCGAAAAAAAACAAAAAAACAAAGGGAAACCCAACAACATCCCCAGCAGTAGCTGCGACACTCTATAGCTGTATGTGAATGTGTGTGTGTGTGGGTGTGGGTGTGTTTGCCCAGTAAAAATGCATGAAAAATAACTATGGAAATAAGCAAGAGCAACTGCAAGCAAGCACAGGCAAGCGGCGGCAGGCCCTTAAAATAGATATGAAATTTTCAAAGCTTCGTTGTCGTCGTCCTGCTTGTGGGAGTCGAGAGCTCTACGCTTAGCTGCCCATGATGATGAGAGTTGTGGGAGGCTGTGGATCCCAATTTTCAAGCCCATCCATCAACTGTCAGAATTTTTGGCCCATTTATAAGCAATTTTCGCAAACGATACGAGAATTTCGTGCATGACGTACAACACTATGATGTTGGATGACCATCCATCCGGGTGGCCATTATTAATTAGCCGCCATTGCATATTTCCACTGCAGCAGGAGCCACTGTTCATGTCCATGTCCCAAACACATTTGTTCTCTGCCGGTAGCTGATACGGAGCAGCAGCAGCAGCAGCACCAGCCGCAGCAAATTGCCAGTTAACCCGAACTCACCAACTGGGCATCATTTGCATAGCATTTTGCTGAAATGTATGTCTTAAGCCTCATTTACACTAGCTAATGGATGGCATGCGGGCATTTTAAATGACACTCGGGGCGCATGATAAATGAGGAGGAGGAGAGTTGAGTTGTGGTGGAAGGCGACAAGTGGAAATGACATTTTTTTTTTTCATTTTCTTGGAAATAAAGTTTAATAAATCATTTTAAATTAAGAGGGAGAGAAAAGTGAATTAAACGTTCATCCATTTGAGTAAACATAACTTAGAGATGATGGGAGTTAGAGGTTCGAGTAGACAAAATCAAACTTATAAAAATCATTACAAATATTTGTATGCTTAAGTTTAGAATTTAGAGATTTAGTATTATGGGCAAGATCACTTAAGACTTCGATACCAATATAAGAATTTTCATTACAATTCATTTTAGCATCAAAGTTTCATCAAATCTTTACTTTACTTCTTCAGAATTCTTTGTATTTGAGTGGTCAGTGACAACAGTTTCCAAATTTTCCGTAATTTCTTCAACAAGCCAGTCTTTGCCGTTGCTTTCGCTAAGAAGGAATTGTATAATCGCTTGAATATAGTGTTTTAGTAGAACCTGTTCAACGTCTTTTCTGAGTTCAAAGTGCTTTCGCAAAGTAATTTCAAGCTCTATTAACTTTAAATCAGAGTCTTCTATAAACTCAGGCTTCACTTTTGTTCCTTCAAAACTAAACACTTTAAATGCTTTACAGAAGTTGAATGAATTCTCAGTAACTGTTCCACATATTTGTCCGTATTTGCTATGAACTTTAGCTAATACAGTAGCCTCCATCCATTTGAGCAAACATAACTCAGAGATGGTAAGAGTTAGAGATTCAAATGTATATAACGTAGATCTTCTCGCTCACTCTCTCAACAGAACACTTGATTATGTTTTTCTCGTGTTTTCTGGTTCATAGTTATTGATGAGAGAAACTCAAAAAACTGTGTTGCAATAACTGCTCTCAACAGCTGAGCTTAAGCATTTGAGCAAAACGAGCCAAGTTTCAGCGCAAAGTGTCTTTTTATCAGTGTTTGAAAGACTGCAATAAGTTTTATTTCGTCTGCTTTTGATTTGGCTTTTGCCTTTGAGAAAAAAATTAGCCACAGTGGAAGGCAGCAGCACAAAACGATTATTGAGAAAAAGCGAACAGCAGCAACAGTCATCGTTAAGTTTGTGTAAAAGTTTGACACAGGGAGACTCTATAAAGTATATATATTCTTGATCAGCATCAATAGCCGAGTCGATATAGCCATGTCCGTCTGTCGGTCTGTATGAACGAAGAGATCTCAGAGATGGTAAGAGATAGAGGTGTGACATGTATGGGACATATATTTCTTATACTTGCAGGCAGATCAAGTTTATTTTCAATATTTGCCACGCCCGCTGCCGCCCCTGTAATTTGGTAAAAACGTCATATCTCCCACAGTTTTGATGATAGATTACTCGTACCTTCTAGAGATATCTTGTAAACAAAATTATTTATCGATTTGCTGAAGGAATAATAAAGATCGGATGAACGATACTCAAGCTATAAACAAAAGTCATTTCCAGTGGTTACATTAGTGGCGCCATCTACTGGTCAGTTTAGAAAATCAAGTAGTGGCGCCATCTATAATAGCAGTTTCTAAGCCAAATAGCAGTTAACTAACTATTTCTCTGGCTGCTAGATCTAGAGGGATGACATACAACATAATGTTAAGGGCTTCTGTAGGAGTAGTACGCAAAGCACCGCTCATGCATAAGCTAGCACTGCGTTGTACTTCATGACGAGTCCTAAGAACAGAGGGTTTACCCAAGAACGGCTTACAACAGCTGAATAAAGTCAGTGTATAATTTAAGGGGAGCCTAGTCGCCTTTTTGACCCGTTCAAGTATATTTTCATTCCAGTTTAGTTTTTATACTCTGTACCGAAGGTACATAGAGTATATTAAGTTTGTGCAAAAGTATGTAACAGGGAGAAGGAATCGTTTCCGACCCTATAAAGTATATATATTCTTGATCAGCATCAACAGCCGAGTCGATATAGCCATGTCCGTCTGTCTGTCCGTATGAACGAAGAGATCTCAGAGATGGTAAGAGATAGAGGTTTGACATGTATGGGACATATATTTCTTATACTTGCAGGCAGATCAAGTTTGTTTTCAATTTTTGCCACGCCCCCTCCTGCCCCCGCAATTTGGAAAAAACTTCATATCTCCTACAGTTTTGGAGATAGATCGTTCGTTCCTTCTAGAGATACCTTGTAAACTAAATAAATTATTTATCGATTTGCTTAAGGAATGATAAAGATCGGATGAACGATACTCAAGTTATGGGCAAAAAACGGCCAGTAGTTAACACCACCCACCCCCCCACCAACAACCACAGCAACATACCCTAACCGTTCAACATAGGCAATCTTAGTGCGAGAGAGAAAGAGAGAGAGAGAGAAACTTAGAGAGCGCACCGCGTTGTGCGCGGGGTGTTAACTGGCCGTTTGACTCCTGAGCAAATGCGAGTGTAAGGGTACAGAGTATGTTATAGTCAGGCTTGGCCGACTTTCTTTGTTGTTTTGTCAAGTAGTATACCAAGATATTTAGCAGTGTCACTTGAATTCTAGTACTAAGTTATTTAAACGAGGGGGGAATCAAATCTGGAACTTTATATTTCCTGGTAAACATCACAAGTTCTGATTTTGTTGGTTTGACACTAAGGCCACACCCAGCTGTGCAAGTTGGATAGAGTTTGCGGAAATTGGCCTCTGTTTATTATGATGACACCGTCCGCATAGGCGATCACAGTATGTCCTCGCTCTTCCATGATTCGTAACAGCTTGTTTACCTTTAAAATCCATAGAAGCGGCGAAAAGAACACCTCCCTGAGGAGTACCCCTATACATCTATATCTTCGAGCGCAGTAAGCAAGTGTCGAGTGAACTCTACTAGTGGTCCCCTGCACATTCAGATCCGTCAGGGCAGTTGTGATTGCGCTAGGAAGGACGTCATTAAAACGCTTAAACGCCAGTGCGTAGTCTTTAGTCTCTATTAATTGCTCTACTTTTGAGACTAGGGAGTGAAGTGTTGTTTCAATAGATCTACCCTTACTATATGCATGCTGCATAGGAGATAGAAAGGATGGACTTATGGTTTCTCTGAAATGAATGTCTAACAATCTTTTCAACGTTTTCAGCAAGAAAGATGATAAGCTGATTGGTCGAAAATCATTGGGTCTGACATGTGAGGCCTAAAATAAAGACCACTTTAATCTGCTTCCACTGAGTGGGGATGTAAAATGTGTTTTTTTTAGTTGCTTTCGTATATGACCGAAAAAAAATACCTAAAATTCAGAAAAATGTATGAAATCTTTATTTGAGTCAAGTTCAATGTTGACCGCGGCTGCGCATCAAATGGTTCATACGCTGGGTTCAATTTTGGCATGCTCTCTCTATGTTACGAATAAATTCCTCAATATTGGCTTCCACTGCGTCAACTGTTGTGGGCTTGTCGCTACAGACATGAGCCTTAACATAGCCCCACCAAAAATAGTCTAAAGGCGTTATGTCGCACGATCTAGGCGGTCAAACATGAAATAAACTGTTCACCGAACTCGCCTCTGAATTGGGCCATTGTTTCGCCTGCTGTGTGGCATGTGGCACCGTCTTGTTGAAATCACATGTCAACCAAGTCCAGCTCTTCCATTTTAGGCAAATCATAATTGTAATCATCTCACCGTAGCGCTCTCCATTCACAGTAACGTTCCTGCCTTTGTCAAGTACGGCCCAATGATGCCACCGGCCCATAATCCACACCAAACAGTGCATTTTTCGGGATGCATTGGCAGTTCTTGCAATGCTTCTGGCTGTTTGTTCACGTAACCATTCAACCAGAACTGAGTTTCGTCACTGAACACAATAAAAATCCAAAATCTGCAAGCGTTGTTCGTTTGTAAGTTGATTCATGGTTAAATTATAAACCAAACTGAACATGGTTGACAGTAACATGTGACTCGAAAACAGCTGAGCTGCCAAATAAAGTGTGACCAAAAAGAAAGTTGCTAAAAATGCATCCATTAGTCGATGAGTCAGTGAGTTCTGCAGCTGAGGGGGAATGATTTTGGGCTTCTAACTTAAATTGATGAGATTTATGCAAACTTTGGGGGGTACAGAGTATAGTTAAGGTCGGGCTTGACAAACTTTCTTAATCTTTTGTTGTTGTTGGGCTAAGTTTTCAAGTTCATCGCACGCAAAGCGTAATAGGAACTAAGGTACAAGCGCAGCTCACACATACATGAACAAAAGACACTTTCGGCAGATTCTGCCCATCAAAGTGTCTCTTGGAAACAAATGCTCAAAAGAGAGCGAAAAAAAACTCTCGTTGATTAAGCAAAGAGAACTTTGAGTAAAGACAGAGTGGATATATCATTTCGATGCCATTTTCCTTCAGCCTGTAAAAAGGATCAGGGTTAATTGATCAAACTTTCTATATATATAGTTAATAGCCTTATATATCGATTGTACAAGTTGGGTAACAATCAAATGAACGATAGTGGGGTTATAGGAAAAGCAACTAATTTGGAGCAACACTTAAGCAGGGCAGCGCTCCGTGTTGATGGGCAGCTCTTAATGCAATACAGTTTTAATGTATTTACTTAATGAGGTCAAGGCGTAACATCTGATATGACCAATTTTATTACATCCTCTGCCAACGTACTAGCTTCTCTACATCTTTAAACTCAATGCCAAGAATTTAACTTAACAAATTGTTGAAAAGACTGTATAAAAAGTACGTGTGAAAAGTGCTGAGTAGAGCTGAGTTTTTTTTAACGAGTTTTCAAGGCTGAACCTTTCATTGTAAATGGAACATAAAGTCTGAATAGCTTTCCCCCCCTCTCTCGCTAACTTATTTTCAAGCTTGCACAAATTGTGGTGCATAATTTATGCGCTACATTAAACCCATAAGCTCAAAGTCTAACCAAGTTCTCATCATATTTGGCCATCAACTGGAAAAAGGCACGTACTTAGCTGTAGTTTCGCCTACCTTTCCTCTCAGTTTGCACCATTCAGGCAAATTGTGCGCGCATTTCGCAGAACCGAGAATTACGATTTTTTTTTCTGTGGGTAAAAGGGCCCCGGCACACGTGCCCCAAAAGTTTGCCCCACCAAGCCGGCCGATTGCTTGGCTTAATTACATAATGGTTCTGGCAGGAGCCTTGAAATTCAAGACGCAAATGTGTGCCGCCCCACTTAAAGCGTCGGCTTAATTTTAAGTAAAAAACCTACTTAAATTAAATAAACTGTAAACTTACCCGCCGCCTGGAGGCACGTGTAGCTTCTGGTTGTGGCTGGAATTTTGACAGCTTAATATAAAGTTGCTTCAGCTGCGTCAAAGCGTGAGAGAGAGAGAGAGAGAGAGCGACAGAGCGCAAGGCAGGCATTTTATTTTAATCTTCGCACAGTTTAATATCCTTTTCGCAGATTTTACTGCTTAATACGCAGAGTTGCACTTCACTTTTATTGCAGACCAGGAGGATGCGCTGCGTGGTAAAAACTACAAAGTTTTTTTTTGCACGCTCGCGCATGAAAATCTGTGCTGCGTTTTATGGTTCAGCAGTGGCGTGGCCAGCGTGCAGAAAGGGGGCCAACTTGGGTTAACAAATTCTGGCTACGTCCTTTGCCTAGAAAGCTAGGCACTCGCTAACGGTCCACTGAACTGGTAATCAAAGCAAAATCAGCAAAGCACTGAAACAACTTTTTATGCTAATTTTTTACTTTTACCTTTTATGTGTGTGTGTGTGTGTCTGTGTGTGTGTGTGTGTGTGGGTGCACGCTACATTTAACATTTAAATACGCTTTTAAGCAGGTTAAGAGGCACGGAAAGAGATTTCCTCCTACATCTGCCTACAGCCACTCGAGTAATAAGCCAAATTCTTAGCCAAAGATCTCTTTGAATCCTTCTCTCTTTCTCAAGGATGCCTCAACTGTTAACTTTGAGAGCAATTGCGACTTTTAGCGCTTGACTTACATATGCAAATACCAAAAAGCGAGGCCTGGCTAAACTCTCAAGTTGTCCCGCTGAGTTCCACTTTACCACTCAATCCTTCACATGTGTGTGTGTGTGTGTGTGTATGTGTGTGTGTGGGTAGGAGCAGACTCCTTCTCTGGTTGCACTTGTCAAAGTCAACTTCACATTATGTCAAGCAGCGTTTTTTTAGGTTCCTTCCTTCCGACGATGTCTTTCTTATTGTGTCATGTATTATATATTTTTTTTATGTTTTTGGTTTAGTGTATATTATTTTACTCAGAGGGTAACTGAGAGTAGATTGGATAATAAGGTTATTCAGTGAAAATGATAAACCCTTAAGAAGTAGAAATGATAAAAGAGAATAACAATTCAATTGTGTCTAAAGACTAGCAACAAAATTTAAAGAAAGCTGCTCAAATATTGCATACCGCTATAAATGCTGCTGTGCTGCTGCCGACTTTAGTTAGAGCTTTTTTTATACCCTTGCAAAGGGTATTATAAGTTTGCCCAGAAGATTATTCATTTCCTACCCCATAAACTATTTATACACATCTCAGGGCGACGAGCAAGCTGCTAATATGTCGAAACCTACCGGATCGGATGACCATAGCTTATAGCTGCTGGGACTAAGTGAGAATAACTTTTTTGTTTTCAATGTTAGCGTTCACAAACTCGACCATTATTAATTTTAAATGCCTTCAAACAGTTTTGCCAAATTTGGTCAAAATCGGATGACTATATCTTATAGCTGCCATAGGAACCATCGGTCGGAAAATGGGTCTTAGTGAGAAAACTTTTTTGTTTTTAATGTTAGCGTTCACAAACTCGACCATTATTAATTTTAAATGCTTTTAAACAGATGTGCAAAATTTGGTCAAAATCAGATGACTATATCTTATAGCTGCCATAGGAACCATCGTTCGAAAAACGATTTTTAGTGAGAAAAACTTTTCGGTTTTCAATGTTAGCGTCCGCAAACTCGGCCATTATTAATTTCAAATGCCTTCAAACAGTTTTGCAAAATTTGGTCAAAATCGGATCACTATATCTTATAGCTGCCATAGGAACCATCGGTCGAAAAATGGATTTTAGTGAGAAAAACTTTTCGGTTTTCAATGTTAACGACCCCAAACTCGGCCATTATTAATTTTAAATGCCTTCAAACAGATTTGCAAAATTTGGTCAAAATCGGGTGACTATATGTTATAGCTGCCATAGGAACCATCGGTCGGAAAATGGGTCTTAGTGAGAAAAACTTTTTTGTTTTTAATGCTAGAGTTCCCAAACTCAACTATATCTAAAATGTAATGTTTTGCCAAATTCTGTCAAAATCGGATGACTATATCTTATAGCTGCCATACGAACCATCGGTCGTAAAATGGGTCTTAGTGAGAAAAACTTTTTTGTTGTTAATGTTAGCGTTCACAAACTCGACCATTATTAATTTAAAATGCTTTTAAACAGATTTGCAAAATTTGGTCAAAATCGGGTGACTATATCTTATAGCTGCCATAGGAACCATCGTTCGAAAAATGATTTTTAGTAAGAAAAACTTTTTTGTTGTTAATGTTAGCGTTCACAAACTCGACCATTATTAATTTTAAATGCCTTCAAACAGTTTTGCCAAATTTGGTCAAAATCGAATGACTATATCTTATAGCTGCCATAGGAACCATCGGTCGGAAAATGGAATTTAGTGAGAAAAACTTTTTTGTTTTCAATGCTAGCGTCCCCAAACTCGGCTATAATTAAAATTTAATGCTTTCAAACAGATTTGCAAAATTTGGTCAAAATCGGGTGACTATATCTTATAGCTGCCATAGGAACCATCGGTTGAGAAATGGGTCTAAGAGAGAAAAACTAAATTTTTTTATATTTTATCTTTCTTAAACTCGGGGATTGGTAATTTGATATAGTTATCAGCCTTCTTCTTTGAAGGATTCCGCGGATTCTGCGTCTTCTTAGCAAGTTACTCGTCAGATTATATGGGTGGTGCGATAACTTGTCGTGGTATCGGGTGGCCTGCTTGTTGATGATACCTTCCACCATGGAAACAGCAAGGTCCTTTTTGATGTTTCTTGCTCCGCTTCGATAATTCGCCTTAGGATTTTGGCCTGAACTACTCTAACTTTGCAGCTATACCATAGATCTGTAGGAAATACCTCTATAACGGAGACAGAATGACCTTGTATATCGGAATCTTGTTCCTGAGTGACAACTTGTTGTTCACCCCTGTCTGAACTGTTGCCTTGACATGATGCTCAAAAGTCAGTCTTCTGTCCAGTGTGACCCCAATATACTTAAGGCTGCTTTGTGCTACAGAAGTTGACCGTGCAAGAACACTCCAGGGCAGTTAACACGGCGATTGAAGTTTGAGTCGCACTTTCAGTGGCTCAATCTTTAGTTGCAGTTTGAGTGTTTTTGAAATTTAAAAAAAAAAAAAAGAAAGAAAGTTGGTCAAGCCCGACTATAACATCTATCTATGTAACTTTGGTACAGAGTATAAAAACTATTAAAAACGAAAGCAGCTTTAATTTAAATTTTATTATCGAAATTTTGATAAAAAGTCAAATGCGAATGGACACCGACTTGCTAGGCTTGACGAGCGGAAAACGATTGAGGCCAATGCTTTTCTGTCTTCTTGCCATTGGCAATCATTAGGCTTGTGTCGAATAGTTTTCGTTTAGGGAAATTTGCTTTTCCAACGGTTGGTTTTGTTGTGTTGAATTATTGATTTAGACATATTCTTAAAAAAGTGCCAAATCAGTCTGAAAATGATTGTGGGCAGCACTTTCTTAATACTATTTTATAAGAAGAGATGAAACCGGTCAATAATTCATGTCACTTCCATTTTGCAATCCAGCGCACATTTAAAAGGGAAGTCCAGTTCAAGTCAGACTACAATTTCGTTAACCTAAAGTACCAAAGGACCAAAAGGACCAAAATGTTTATTGGTGTTGGGTGAAAACCAAAGTTAGAAAACTACTTTTTTGGTTAAATTTCCAATTTACAATTTTATTCGGTTCAACTTAATTTAAGCTGTATTTTAACTTGTGTGATTATTTTATGAATTTCTTAGGGGTACCTCAGATAGTGTATCTAAGTCTGAGATGCTCAAAAAATGTTCTAGTAGCCCATTTGAGCTTCTCATTTAAGTATTTTCACAACCAACTCATGGTAAACTAAGGTAGTTTTCAGCCATATCATACCTATATCAAAACTTAGACATGTGAAATTCCCAACTTCCAGTCTTAGCAGCCTTCTCCACTTCTGACTTGCGTATATAATTATGAAAAGACTTCATTTAAATGGCTTGTAAACAACAACGCAGTACTCAACTATCTTTCAACCTTCTTCAATAATGAACATAAAACCAAAATCTAATTATCTCAATTCCCGCAACGTAACTGCCCACTTCTTGTCATCCCAAATTGGGTATCTCAAAGTCGTTTCCATTTCGATTGAATGCTTTTTGTTAACATAATCATCGCCTTCAGCATGCTTTATGTCTGCCTTAGGGCGCCTGCTGTGAACCAAAGGCACTTGATGCCTTCCAGCAGCTTCCCCTGCTGGCATCACCTCTGCTCACATATAATGCGACTCTGACATTTACGATATTTCTGGGCATATTTTTTTTTTTTTTGGGTGCCTCCTGCTGCTTTACGTGACTGTTTTATTTGATGTTAATGTGGATGCGGCAGCCATGCTGGAAGATTTCGCTGCCGCAGGTTTCGCACGTTATTTACATAGCGGGTGTGGACTTTAAATTGAATCCCCCACGGGTTTCGCTTGCTTAATTTGCGGTTGTGCGCCCGTAGGGGTTCCGCCAGTTGCTCAGTATCCTAAGCTCTCTCAGTGTGGCTTTCACCCCGCCCTACTTGATGGATTTCCTTGGCAACCAAATGGCCATACACATTTTTCAGCCTAATATGTGTCGTGTCACACATACTGCCTATTGTTACTCTCCAAGGCTAACCATTATAAATGCTTTGAGATTTATTTTGATAACTAAATAGACGCCAAAGCTTGGATGAGAAATGTGAGACAGTTGCTTTTGATGTTGGCATTTGGGAGCTGTGTTGTTGTCATGACAGCAACCGGAAAGGATTTGATTTCAGAGATTTGTGTGCGTGTGTTGTTGATGTATTTCTGAGCAAAATTGAATTGGTTCTCATAAATCTTTATATTGCTAATGGGGGAAGGAAAGGTAACAAGAAAAAAGCTAAAAAAATTTGACAAATTTTGAAATTTGCATTTGCTATAAATTTCCATTACAAATATTGAAAAAAAGTAGGAAAACAAGACTATCTGAAGTTTTCACACTTTTTTAGCACCATGGATTGTAGGATTCTTGAGATAATCCAAGGATTGGTACATATATTGATTGCAATTTTGAAGTTAATACAAAATATGTATATGGATTTTACCAAACGGTTTAAATTTTAGTTAAAGCAATTGGTTTGTCTGTACAGTACTGTTTCAAGGGCCTCCCGGTCGTATCATCAGCAGACTATCTCGATGTCACACTTCAATACGATATGCAAGTTACTTTTATATCAAATGTCCAAGGCAAATAGATTACAAGGAACGAAAAAAACGATCGTTCAATCATATAGAATCCACTGCCAGGTTATGGGGCACCGTTTTCAGTACTACCGAGCGTTGTTCTTTTTGTTGTTACTTTAAGACTGCTGGGAGCGGAGGAATCTTCCCAGAGTTCCTTTAACAGGACCAAGATTTCTTGTTTTGTATAAAAAGGGTGCACTTCTTTTGTAAATTCGAAGTAATTTTTGGTTTTTTTAATATCAAAACCCAAACAAACACTTTGGTTAATGCAAAATGTTTTGGCTTGCAACGGCCACTCCTCTTTTTTGGTATCTGCTAAAGAAATCCAACTTTGATTCTTTCTTTAGTCTGTTTCTGTATAAGATAATAGTCTTTAATGTTGCCAATTAGAATACTTCTGGTATCCCATTGATTCCTTGTGGCTATTGTAGTCTTTGGAGTTTTCACTTTGAAACAACTTTGATACTGAAAGTTAGACAGAAACATGTTACACCTGCGGGAAGGCTGCAAGGCTTTGGTTCGCCTACATACTTCCTGGCTGTTCGCTGCATATCCAGTCTCCGAAGCTTAGCCATAATGGTAGCTGCGAAGTCACAAGTGGCCTCCCAATTTTCCTTAGACATCAGCATGTATGGGACTAAATTATCTTCCATCACTCTGGATAGTTCCAACCTTTCAGTTTGAAACCTTTCACAAACGAACAGGACCTTTTTCGCTGCATGGGCTCTACTAGCTATCATCATGGCCGACTCTTTTGAGGTAGCTTCTAAAACAGTCATGTCCACTTAAGAGCTGAGTTAGGTGAAAGTTCACCTCACCATGTTTTCTAGACAGCAATAATTTCGGCATTAGGCTATGAATTAAATGATTCTTAGTGTATTGATCCCAACGATGTTGCCACTTCTCGCTGCTCCGCTGCCTCGCTTCCTGCTGTTGTATACCCTTGTAAGGTTGACTTGCGCCAATCAACCGTGAATCGCTGGGCCTCAACATTTGCTGCTGTGCCCAGCTCATTAAGTGGAATCATTCTGGCAATGACCAAAGCAGCATCTTCAGATACCGTACAATACGCAAAAGGTATCCTGAGCGCACTTAAGCCTTTTATGTAGCTAGAGAACACCATGGAATAATGCCATACTCGCCAAAAGTAGTCATCGGCCCCTGTTCGAGACCAAGCTTGAGACCCTCCGCGCTTAGCCATTGGTGAATACGCTGAATGCCAGAATTGTACGCCTCTTCGGTCCTTCTAAGCACTTTGTCTACAGCAAACAGTGCCACATTGTCCACAAAGTCCACTAAGTGCACATCCTGGTGGGAGAGACAGTCGGAGGAGGAGGAAAGGTCCAAGTACGAAGCCCTGTAGAACACCTGCAAACACCTCGTGGTTTTTATTCCCTTCTGCCACTGAAGTACAATCTTATAATTGCCTGGAGATAATGCGGAACACCAAATTCGGTTCCAATCAGCGCTGTGGAACGCGTTTCTCACGTCTAGGGTGACCACCAGACAGTACTCCTTGGATTCTCGTTTCCAGTTTGCAATTGTGAACACTTAGTCAATCGCAACCACCGTTGACTTTGCCTATCTAAAACCAAACTAGTTTGGCGGTAGCCCACCTGCTCGACTGATGTCCTCGTCGAATCTCTGAGTTAAGAGTTTTTCCAGTATCTTACCTACCGTAACGAATAGGCAGATAAGATTGTTTTGAAGTTAGCCGCCAATTGTAAATATATGGATAAGTGTTAAGACGATGGTCACACTGTATGGAAAACGCAATAGCAAAAGGCGTTAGAAGTCTATTAGAGTGACAGACAGACGAGACTAAAGGACGAACTAAGACGTTGTCGCCTTGTGTTGGTTAGCCAAGCGGTATTACTTATTTTTGTTAGGTGTTGGGGGCTAAATCATCCGCCGATTGGCCAGCGCACGCAGCGCGAAAGAAAGAAAAGCAGAAGATACGCAGCCAAGGAAGAGAGAATCTTTTATTCATCTGTGTGCACTTTGCAAGACGAAAAACTAGAGAGATAAACCGTCATCGGTCTGATCGATGTATCGATCACAAATTAGCCAGCAATCAATACATCATCGATACATGCCCTTAGCACCAAAGACTAGCGTACTAAAGGGTGATCCATTAAGAAGCATTTCTTAAATTACAAATTAAACACAAACGAGAAGGCCAATCTAACTTCGTCTGTGCCGAAGTTTTTATACCCTTGCAAATGCTGTTTTTCATATGTCGGAGTTTAAGAACGCTTACATAAAAATCTAAAACAAATTTTAACTAAAACCCATTTTCCGACAGATAAACATCTGATTTCGACCAAATTTCGCGAATCTTTTTGAAAACATATCAAATTAACAACCGCGGAGTTTAAGAAAGATAAAATTTAAAACGGAAAAGATTTTTTTCACTAAGACTCATTTTCCGACCGATCGGTCCTATGGGCAACCATAAGATATAGTCACCCGATGTCGATAAACTTTTTCAAATTGGTTTGAAAGCGTTTAATATTAAGAATCACCGACTTTAAGAACAATTTACTTGAAAACAGAAAAGTTTTTTTCACTAAGACCCATTTTCCGACCGATGGTTCCTATGGCAGCTATAAGATATAGTCATCCGATCCGCTTGGTTCCGACATATTAGCAGCTTGCAGTAAAAAGAAGACTCTGTGCAAAATTTCAGCTCGATAGCTTTACAACTGAGAGACTAGTTTGCGTGGAAACAGACGGACAGACAGACAGACGGACGGACAAAGCTCAATCGACTCAGCTCATCGCCCTGATCAAGAATATATATAGTTTATGGGGTCGGAAATGAATATTTCTATGCGTTGCAAACTTCTGGGCAAAATTATAATACCCTTTGCAAGTGTATAAAAATGGATGGCAATTGGATGGTGGCTTTTTTATTATGGGCTGAAAGAACTATCTCTGACATTTACTTGTTAAAGACAATTTCATTCAAATGTTGACCGCCAATACGCCTTAAATGGACAATTCGAATGGTCCAATTTTGGATCACTCTTTCCAGCATTGCTAAAACACACACACAGGCACATTTCTGCCTAAAAGTTAGCTAAGGTCCGGAGTTGGGCACAGGTTCGCTACAATATATTATGGATAGACAACCCTTAATGATAATGTATATAGTTGCCCTTAAGTGTATATAGTAAGCCCGTGTGTGTAAATAATGTTGTAAATAAAGCCCGGAAAAGATTTCTAAATGGAAGAACGCTAGAGAAAGTGCGGTCCTACTAATATTTAGGCGTCTCAAATCACATTAATTGCTATAAACACTACATGGAGGTCATTGCTGAGTAGAGACAACGTGAAGCCAAGTTGCAAATATATAGTCTTTCAGGCATCAGTCTAAGAAGCATCATGTGTAATGCTGCTGAAATTTTTGGTTTTCTTAGATTCGACGATGTTAAACGCTTGTTGACGTTTTTTCATCAAAAAAGTTTTCAAGCTAAAACTACCGGCCTTCCAACTCTGTATACGTATACACTGCAACTGCAATTCAACTATGTAGCCAAAAGCCATGAACATGCCTGGAGAAAAGACTGCCAAAGCGAATAATCAGTCAACGGCTTCTTGGGGAAAACTCTGCTTTCTTATGACCACCATGCTAAACAACTTTGATGGGGACAATATACAAGGATGGTGTCATACACAAGCTAAAGTCATAAGAAAGCTTTGCAAAGAATAGCGCAAACTTTTTATAAACCGAGCTTGACAGAACACTAAAAGGACCACTCAACCTGGGTCAATCAAACTATTTCCAAGATAGCCTAGGAACAAACTGCATTTGCAATATTTTTACTTTGATGAAATCTGCGGCTTTTGTAATATGCGTGAGATGGAAAATGTGGCACTTGTCCCATCCTTAGAGAGGTGCGATATCTCCACTTCCAACGCTTTCATTCATATTGTAAAGCCAGCTATAAGCTGTAATCAATCTGTTGTCAATCTTTTATCTTCTATACGCCTACTCTTGTGCGTAAAGTGCAAGCAAGTTCAGCCAATTCTTTTCATTTACAAATGGCAGTGCACTATTAAAAAAGCAGTATGTGATATAGGAGAAAGTGTACCAATTGGGTCGTTTATCAAAGCCTTCCTAACCTTTCCCAAATTCAGTTTTAAGCAACATCTTTTCTAATGCTTTTATGCTTCAGAGCCTTAAATTCTTTACTCCTTTCAAGCACATTTGAAAGTCAAACAATTTCAATTTGTGGTCGAATGTTCTTTAACCCACAAAATTCCCTTAAAGATTCATTCACATTTTAAACCATGTAAGTCGCCTTGTACTTATGTGCAGTTCAGAGCAAACAAAGATGGAGAACGAAACGAAAAGTTATGCCACGTTTGTGTTTTTGCTGAAAACTGCCAACAGTAGTACAGTACGCTTCACTCATATGCACTCCACATTCATGCATTTATTTTTGGTGTGTTATTTATTGTTATTCAGCTCTGAATTTTATTTCATTTCACTTTATTTTCGCACAAAAAAAAAATAAAATAAAAAGCGAAACTTGTATTTTTGCCTTTTGCTTCCATTTCCGGCGGAAAAGAGGCCGAGAAGGAGGAGAGGGAGAGTGCAAAAAAACGCAACTATAACAATAAAAAAATCACAAACACACACACACATGCATAGACTTGTTGCCCATCCAACCCCTTTTCTGCTGTGCGCAAGCCTTTCACTTTTACTATTTGTTCTGTCACTTCCGGCGGGAACAGAAAATACAAAAAAATGGCCGCCCTGCTCTCCCGCTTGGGGTGTTTGTGCTTGAAATGTTTCGCATATTTGACTACATTGTTGTTTGTCTCGTTTCCTTGGGGCTTGGTGTTTTTACAGGCTCGAAGCGTTTATTAAATGTCACACTGCGAATTTGCCCACGGCCGAGCAAAAGGCACTGCTCTGCTTTGCTTTGCTCCAGTTATCACCCCTGATGTTCCCAAAACACAGAGGCACTTGTCGCTTTTCGCTTTTCGAGATTATCCTTAAGACAACGGCGCTATAGTTTTGTTTCAGCTGAAAAGTAGACTATGAAAAATGAAGTCAAATTTGTAAACTGAGTTTCATTTGCACTTTTTTTTCTATACTAAACTATCTCATATTATATAAGGTTGTCAAAAAAGTCTTGCGGTATTTCCGCAAGATTGTCTTTGCAAGCGCGTAGCTCTAGTTGTATTCGTAGCATCGGTTCACGCTAGAGCTTTTTGGAAAGCTCTTTTCACGCGCTAACACGTGTTTGATTTATTGTTGTTTGTTTTTAGTCGTTCGTGAGTTATAGCGTCGCAAACATGGAGCAAAATAAAGAGAAAATACGGCATATTTTACAGTACTACTACGATAAAGGCAAAAATGCAACTCATGCTGCCAATAAAATTTGTGCAGTTTATGGACCCGATACAGTTTCTATTTCCACCGCACAACGATGGTTTCAACGTTTTCGTTCTGGTGCAGAGGTGATCGAAGATGCGCCACGGTCCGGAAGGCCTGTCGTCGAAAATTGCGATAAAATCGCTGAATTGATCGAAAGAGACCGGCATAGTAGCAGCCGTAGCATCGGCCAAGAGCTGGGCATGAGTCATCAAACCGTTATAAACCATTTGAAGAAGCTTGGATTCAAAAAGAAGCTCGATGTATGGGTGCCACACGACTTTTTTGCCCGTATGGATGCATGCGAATCGCTTCTGAATCGCAACAAAATCGACCCATTTTTTGAAGCGGATGGTGACTGGCGATGAAAAGTGGGTCACTTATGACAACGTGAAGCGCAAACGGTCGTGGTCGAAAAGCGGTGAAGCGCTGCCCAGATTGACGGCCAGGAAGGTTCTTCTGTGTGTTTGGTGGGATTGGCAGGGAATCATCCACTATGAGCTGCTCCCCTATGGCCAAACGCTCAATTCGGACCTGTACTGCCAACAACTGGACCGCTTGAATGCAGCACTCATGCAGAAGAGGCCATCTTTGATCAACAGAGGCCGAATTGTCTTCCATCAGGACAACGCCAGGCCACACACATCTTTGGTGACGCGCCAGAAGCTCCGGGAGCTCGGATGGGAGGTTCTTTTGCATCCACCGTATAGTCCGGATCTCGCACCAAGTGATTACCACCTATTTCTGTCCATGGCGAACGAGCTTGGTAGTCGGAAGTTGGCCACAAGAGAGTCATGTGAAAATTGGCTGAGAGCCATAGCGATCTTCTATAAGAGGGGCATTATGAAGTTGGCATCTCGTTGGGAACTCGTCATCGAACAAAACGGCGCATATTTGACTTAAATCGCATTATTATAACCAATTTTATGAACAATTGAAAATTCAATAAAAATACCGCAAGACTTTTTTGACAACCTTATATATAGTTTGTTGTTGGGGAATAGCGCACAGCGACCAATACTGAGCCCCCATACTTAGTTTACAACTCTCTTAGCAGCCCCATTACCTGAACGAATGTCAGGATTTTCGTGAATTTTAGGTTACTTATCTTGTTGGGGGGGTGAGCTGTGTTCCCCAATTCTGCTGAATCTGCGCCTCGCTAGAGCATCGCAGTGGGCTAGTATATGTTCTAAGGACTCCTCCTTCGCTTCTCAGTATCTACATAGTTCCTCAGGTTTACTATGTAGTTCCTGCCTACTCCTTCTGCTGTCAGTCTGAGCAATGTGGCTTTTTTCTTCAAGCAAGGTGTTAGCTCCATTAGTACTTCTAGGGCAGCTGTCGGACAGGTAAGCTTGGCTCCGGTCATGCATACACATGCCAGCCTTTGCAGCTTTTGCAACTGCGTCCTTACAGTGAGAAGATTTGCTCTATCTCCCCACACGACAGCTCCATATGTGAGCATCGGTCTCACCACCATTAGGTATAGCCTCCGGAGTCTGTGTGGTGCCATGCCCCACGATTTGCATGTACACTTACTGAGTGTATTCTCTATGTGTTTGTCAAATTTTAGCCTGTTGTCGAAGACGACGCCAAGATATTTGACCTCCTTTTCCGGTGTTAAGAGGCAGCCGGAAAGACGTATTGGCCTCATTCTCCTAAGTTTATATCTTCTAGTGTACGGTACAACGATGGTTTTTGCAGGGTTTAGGTTGAACCCAACCTCCTTGCACCAATCGGACGTCAGTTTCAGTCCCCTTTGGACTATGTCACATAGGGTTTCTTCGAACTTTCCTTTTGCAAGGATAACAATGTCATCTGCGTATCCTGGCATGTGATGCCCTGGGACTCTAGTCTTTCTAAGAGTTCATCCGCAAGTAGGCTCCAGAACAGTGGGGAGAGTACTAGTTGTGGTTACTTTGATAGATTTTCCACCTTCCACTGCAGAGGCTTCTTTGCATCGTAGAAGTGAGTCTATCCATCTGCCTATTGTGGAGTTTATTCCTCTTCTGATTAGAGCATTTTTGACAGCACTATGGAATGTGTTGTCAAATGCTCCCTCAATATCTAGGAAGGCGCACAGAGCGACTTCCTTATCATCTATTGTTTTCTCGAGCATCTTCCCGAGCTGATACAGTGCCGTGTCTGTTGATCGGCCTGCTCTGTACGCGTGCTGTGTTGGCTGTAGGGGTGCCTCCTTTAACAGCGTATTGGGTATATTGTTGTTCACCAGCTTTTCTATCGTTTTCAGTAAAAACGATGTCAAGCTCATGGGTCTGAAGGACTTGGGGTTAGTTATATCCTTCTTCCCTGCCTTGGAGATGAAGACTACCCTTGCTCTGCGCCAAGCGTGTGGGATGTACCCAGTAGCAAGACTGCTTGTCATGATTTTCCTGAGGAATGGTAGGAGTGTTTCCTTTCCTTCTTGCAGGAATGCTGGATAAATGCTATGCGGCCCGTGCGATTTGAAGGGCTAGAATGTTCCAATTGCCCACTCAAGTCTCCCTGCGGAAACAATTTTCATGGCTTCTGCCCAGTCAGAGCCACGTGGGTGATAATAGATCTCTGGTTTGTCACATTCTTCCATGGGGATGTTTCCCGGGAAGTGTGAGTGTCTAACAAGAGACGTACTCTCTCCTCGTTGCTCTCTGTGTATGCATTGTTAGCCTTTTTGAGCGAGGTGTGGCCGTCAGGGCTTTTCCTGGACAGGACTTTATGTAACCTAGCTCCTTCTTTCGTGTCCTCAATGGACTCGCAGAATTTCTTATAATTCTTTCTTTTAGCTTACCTGATTTCGGTATTTTATATTAAAACAAGAAAGAAAGTCGGTCAAGCCCGACTATAACATACTCTGTACCCTTACACTCGCATTTGCTCAGGAGTCAAACGGCCAGTTAACACCCCGCGCACAACGCGGTGCGCTCTCTAAGTTTCTCTCTCTCTCTCTCTTTCTCTCTCGCACTAAGATTGCTTGTGTTAAACGGTTAGGGTATGTTGCTGTGGTTGTTGGTGGCGGGGTGGTGGTGTTAACTGGCCGTTTTTTGCCCATAACTTGAGTATCGTTCATCCGATCTTTATCATTCCTTCAGCAAATCGATAAATAATTTTGTTTACAAGGTATCTCTAGAAAGTACGAACCATCTGTCATGAAAACTGTGGGAGATATGATGTTTTTTCCAAATTGCGGTGGCGGGAGGGGGCGTGGCAAAAATTGAAAATAAACTTGATCTGCCTGCAAGTATAAGAAATATATGTCCCATACATGTCAAACCTCTATCTCTTACCATATCTGAGATCTCTTCGTTCATACGGACGGACAGACAGACGGACATGGCTATATCGACTCGGCTGTTGATGCTGATCAAGAATATATATACTTTATAGGGTCGGAAACGATTCCTTCTCCCTGTTACATACTTTTGCACAAACTTAATATACTCTATGTACCTTCGGTACAGAGTATAAAAAGCTTGAGAAATTGTAAACTGGAATAGTTTTTTTTACTTTGTTGTTGGTTTTGCGCTGTGCTTGGCTTGGCATTTCTTTGTGGAATTTAAGTAACATTTATTTAGTTACCAACTTGCTCTCTTCCACTCGCCTTGGATTTCTTTTGCCATGACAATTTCATTTGCGCGCTGCCCTCACTCAAACATTTGCTCAGGGTTATCCTTTACCTTCCTCCTTACACCCTTAAAACTCAATTACTTATAGTATGTGTGTCACTTTTTTGTTTCTTCCTTTTTTAAATTCATTTTCATAATTTTTTCACAGAAGAAGGTTTACAGTTTCAGTTTATTTACTTTTCATTTAATTGCCTTTTGCGTAAATTGTATTTATTTTTAATTATTATGTATGGTCAAACACAGCTGCGCTGCTCCTCCACAAATAAGAAAAACGAAAAAAAAAGAAGAAATTTTGTAATTAAATTGCAATGAAAACCAAATGCAATTCTCCAATTAAGTGCACAAATTTTATGCCGCAAGATGCAAAGACTCTAAGCTCGGTAGACAGAGCATTCAATTACACTCAGAGATAGAGACAGAGAGAAACAGCCAAAAGGAGATGGCAAAAAGTGAGAAAATGTTGTACTAAATAAAATGTTGCCTCGAGTGTTTTTCCCAAGCTGCTGTTGAAAGTGACCAAAAAGGGCACCTGAGTTTCAATTAGTAAAATTAAACGCCCTCCCAACCTTTTGTCTTTGTCGTTTCAGAGCTCTGCGGAACCCGTTTACTCACCCACCATGGCCGGCGGCTTATTCTCCATAGACCGTAAGTTCTTTGAGCGTTTGGGCACCTACGATTCGGGTTTCGACATCTGGGGCGGTGAGAATTTGGAGCTATCCTTTAAGACTTGGATGTGCGGTGGCACCTTGGAGATAGTCCCCTGCTCCCATGTGGGTCACATCTTCCGCAAGCGTTCGCCCTATAAGGTAAGCATTGAGTAACAAAATGGTCAAATTATTTGCTTTGGTCTAAGCCAATATTTATGCACTTCTTGTGGCTCATTAACGCCCTCCTGCCAAATGGGTGGAGAGTTTTAAACTCTTACACAACACACAACGTGTTGTGTATGCCAGGGGTTTTGTGTGCCACCAGCTACCAGTTGAGATTCGTGTTTGGTCAACAGTGGCCCAATGTGGTTCCACCCGTTGCACATGTCGCACATTCCAGCCACATAGGACATGAACATGAACATGAACATGCATTGCGGCTCGGTGTCTGGCTCCTACTATCTGCGCCTCGTTTGGAATGTGTGTGTGTGTGTGTGTGTGTTTGCTCCTTTGGGCCTGCTTCAATTATCAACGGTTTACGCTTGACAAAAGTTTGGCAACTGTTTTGATGTCACAGCCGTATTTGCTACTCTATTTTCTAAACTGATCACAGGAACCAGTTGGTTGGTTAAGGCTGATGATGAGCCAAATAAAGAGAGAAACAACCAAAAGTCTTTATTGAAATGATGTCGATTAGCATAGAAATAAAGCACATAACAAAACGATATGAGGTAGACAATTGTAATTTATATTCAACGGATTTTGTAAGGACTATTTAAAGTAGTTTTTTTAAGGGCTTAGATTCGACTCGCATTTAGAATAATATTCGACTGTATTACTTTAAGAAGCAAATAAGTCTCCACAAATTGAGAATTTTATAATTGCATACAGAAAAGGCTCAAAGTGAGCACAAATGTTGTCCAAAAAGAGTCAAAGATCAGGTTTTCTCACTTTACATTCAAATTTTCTCTGATCTAATTGGTCTTTCTTTCTTTAAGAACATTTAAAGCATTTGGTTTTATAAAATTTGAGAATATTTCATTCTTGTTTTCAATTGAGAGCATTATACTACGTCCATATCCCAAGCCGACACGATTGGGACAACCTTAACCATAGCAGAGCTAACGTCATTAATATCTACACTGATGGTTCTAAGCTCGACGAAAAAGTAGGAGGGGGCGTTTTCTCTCCCAACCTAGACTTGAACTTATAGTTCCGCCTTCCTGATCACTGTAGTGTGTACCAAGCAGAGGTGGTAGCCATCCAGGAAGCTGCCACTTGCCTTAGCACACTCACGGTCAAAGAAGGAAACTTATTTATATACTCAGATAGTCAAGCCGCCCTTAAAGCACTTGACTCCCATACCAACAATGCCAAAACACTAACGGAATGTCGCTTATCTCTGAATGAGATCGCACGACATTTCACTATACACCTTATATGGGTGACTGGACATCGCAACATAGAAGGAAATGAGTCTGCGGACAAACTGGCCAGAATATGTGCCGCCATCGAGCTCCTTTCAGAGAAGAGCACGATAGGGATGCCTATGCCAAAAGCTGAAACACTTCGTCGCGCTACGAATCGGTGGAATAACCTTTCCTCCTGTGCAGTAGCGAGGCTTACTTGGCCAACTTTCGACCAAAAACGTACTAACACACTTTTACGCCACAAAAGAGACCACATATCACTTCTGATGGGAACCCTCACGGGTCACTGTCTTATTGTTAGACACGCAGCACGCCTAGGCGTCACTTACCATGACTTCCTCAGAAGTTACGGATACGAAGAAGAGGAGGAATCGGTACAACACCTTCTTTGCCTTTGCCCCGCCTTGAGTAGAAGGAGACTCAGGACACTTGGTCAACCTCTGCTACTCAACCTCTCGGCGACATCTGGGCTTGAGATCCCAGCTCTACTCAAACTCATTCTGTCTACACAATGGTTCAGTAACGAGGACCCCCTCAGTTTTAAAAAGGGTAATAGGGTATAAATATGGCATCGCAGTGGGCCCAATGTGGCCTAAGTGAGAGAGCGACTTGTTGCTCTCAGCCATCGCAACCTAACCTAATCTTGTTGTTTTTTGGTTTGATTATTGAGCGGGCGTTCCCTTAGCGTCCTTCCTTATGAATCATAGTTTCAGACAGTTTCAAACAAAACAACAAAAAAATTCCTGTTTTAAAGGGCACAAGTTGCTTGAAAGTTTTAAAATTACCCATACGCCCCTTAAGGTACAACAAAATTTTAAAAATGAAAACTGTACTACATGCGTCGGGTTGTCAATTGTTAAAATATATCAAATTAATCGCAATTTTGAACAAAAATGGAAAACGTATATCCCGCATTCTTGTTTGACCCAGACTGACAAGTCAGATGGCTGCCTTGTAAAAGGACTATCCTATCTGTACTTTTATTTAATATGAGAACCCAAAGGGTAACACTATAGGAAGTGCGAATAGAGAAAGAATTTTTATTTCTTTTTGCGCAAGAGAAAGAAGAAATAGAAATGGAGACAGAGGCTCAGGCATATGAGGTGCAGAGTTCCTTTTTCTGAATAAGAGCTGAAAGAAGAGGCCAGGTTCAGTGGCATTGTGTGACGAACGTTGTCGTACAATGCGCAGTACGTTCAAGCAGCCAAGCCGAAGCTAGTTACGCGCGAACCCCAGGCTTAATAGCAGCCCACCTCCCGCTCAACCGACGTGTGACACGAAATCGCGAAGAAAGAACATAAAGTAATGTTAACTACGGGCTAAATAAGTTTAAATATAAATTTTTATAGCAGGAAGAGAAGCTTCTGAGCTAATTATTCGGTAGAGTTAATTGTAATCAGCACTGAGGATACGAAACGTTTCATGCAAGGCTTAGTTAGTATTACAACGATGTAGTGATTGAGGGATAGAATTACGAGGCGGTCTAATTGGAACGTTGAGATTTATTTGGACAACCTACTCAGATGAGTCGATTTCACCATTAATTAGTCTATGTATACGGTTAATAAGGAAGGGAAGGTTAATCAAAAGAAGTCTACTAGAGTACGATGGTAAACGGATCTTTGGATTCCAGCCCAAACCACGAACATTAAAAACTGTTTTTGCACAGATTCAATTCTATCTTGATGGGTCGAATATGGCGGAGACCACACACATCATCCGTACTTGAAAATCGGACGGACAAGAAAAGTGTACAATATGTTCTTCGCATAGGGCTCATGTAATTCCTTCGACCTGAGCTTAATAAACCCAAGATCACTCCTGGCCTTGCAAACAATAGTAGTAACATGAGAGTAAAATTGAAGTCGGTGATCATTTACCTCATTGCCTGTATCATTTTAGCACTCTAGTGGGACATTATCAATCAAATAAGTGAAGAATTTGTGGCAATCTTCTGTATGTCATAACCTTACACTTGGAACTGCAAACTGCATTTTGCATAGCTGTCGCTTTATCGGATGCACTCGCATATCGCTCCGCCCTCACTCTGACACCTTTTGAGCGATTGCTTTAAAAAAAGGTTGCAGTGGTTTATTGCGCGTTCTCGCCCAATATTATCGCATCGCTTCTCGCGTGCACTCTGACATCAGCCTTATATGTTAAACATAGTTTCACATCATCGGCGTACATAAGCACACAAGAGCTAGTCAAAACTGACGGAAAATCATTTATGAAGAGCAATGGACCCAAATGACTACCTTGGAGTACTCCTGAGGTTACCTGGACTAGTATCGATTATGAATTACAAAATAGAACTTTTTGTGTTCTAGAACTTAGGTAATCAGAGATACAACTAAGAAGGTTAATTAGAAAATAAATTAAACTCAGTTTATGAAGCAACAAGGAGTGATTAACAGAATCAAAAGTCTTACTTAAATCAGTATAAATGACGTCACTTTGCATCTAACATAAGAACCCTTTGATCACTAATGATGTAAGCTTTAATAAGTTAGTGGTGGTAGAAGATTTACTCTCTAAAGCTTTAGGAATGGCAGACAACTTGGAAATACTTCTATAATGCTGAACATCAGACTTATTACCTATCTTATGAAGAGGAATGATTAAAGGTTCCTTCCACAACACAGGGAAAGAGACAATTCAAATAATTTATGAATAGGCTTACAATGTGCTTCAGCACAAAACCTAAGTACACAAGCAGGTACTCCATCGGGACCCGGTGCATACACAGGTTTAACAGATGTGTTGAAAACCAACGAACTGTTTTAAAAAAAATCGCTTTTAAAAGAGGGCTTATTTCTTCGAAGTTACCTTGGAGCATTATATAACATGATTTAAATCAAAGTCTTATGAGGTTAGTTTATTCCATCCAACAGTGTTTAGTAATCAAGCAACGGGCATTGTGAACTTTAAGTGGCATCATCCTCTATGCATTGCTAACTATAGTTTAAATCAAAGTAACCTTTTGGAAGAACGAAAATATTTTGTTTGAAATCAACGCCAACTGCCAAAATATATAAAAATCTCATGCCACACGGCGTATGAGTAATCTACAAAATCTTCTCGTTAAATATACAACATTAACTAACCAATCAAGGGTCGCCCGTATGACCTTAAAACGCATTGAATTGTGCAGTTTTTTCAAATTAATTAGTATAAAGTAGATTGTTACAAAAGCCACCTTGATACTTAGCATTAGCAAATCAAATGGATTAAATCCACCTAGATACGCTAAAATAGCAACATGAGAAACCCGCCCCAAAGGGCGCGCGCACACATGTGGCTGAAAGATGAACTGACGGCAGAACTTAAGGCTGATCTAGACAAATAAGCACGCTTCGTAGATGCTAGTGCGGACAGCAAGCACTGCACAGTGTGTTATTTCAGCCATCTAGACGATGAAAAGGGAAAAAAAAGTTCTCAGAAAAAATATATTTTCACATATGTTTTCACAGATATGTCACATACCAAAATGTCCCGGAAAAAAACCAAGAATTGCGAACTCAGAAGTTACGGGACATTAAAGATAAGAAATGTGTTTGCCGTCGGAAATTAAGTGTAACTTTAATTGATTGAACTGATAACTAAAACGTATGTTCGCTATAAAGAATTTGATTTAAATTATTGTGCTGATATATTTAGTAAATTTTGCATCAAAAGTAGACATAAAACTAATTCACTAAAAAAGTTGTAAAGCTTTTAATAATTGCATTTTTAAAAAAAAAATTTTTTTTTTATGGAATGTGGAAATTGTGGAATTTCAAATGTGTAGAGCATCGGCTAGTTTCGATTTGTGTTTGACGCGAAATTGAAGGTCGTTTCAAGGTCTTTTCAAAATGCATAAGTTTCTTTTGCACTGATTTGCACAAAGTTGTATTTTTTTCGATAGACTATAAGTCTAATTAGAAGTTGGTGTTCAGAAAATTTCGACTCAAATGAGTCTGACGATATTGAAATTCAACGATACTTTTGCGTTAAAACGAAATAATTTTTTTCCCTAAAACTTATTTAAACGATTTAGAAATGATAAATACTTTCGGTACTTTCGAACAGTGCATGTCCGACCCACCCCTCTGGAACAATTTTTTTTTCTTATTTCGACCTCATAAGTACAAAAACATCATAAAATAGTTTTCATTTTCTAGATTGTTCTAAACGACACACTGTGCACTGGTTTGATATCCAGAATTCAGTTGTAAGCTCAGCCTTGCGGAATCAATAATCATGTTTGTTTATTTCGGCTTGCTGACGTACTAAAACATCATGGTCAGCCGTCAGTTCATCTTTCAGCCGCATGAGTGCGTGCACCCTTAGAGCTGCGATTTGACAGTAGAGAATTTTTTACTGCTGCTTTTTTGCAGTGTAAAGCACAATATTCACTCATTATACCCTTGTAGAGGGTATATTAAAATTGTACAGATGTTTGTAACGCATAGAAGGAAGCATCTCCGACCATACAAAGTATATATATGCTTCATCAGCATCACGAGCTGAGGTGATATAGCCATGTCCGTCTGTTTCTATGCTATCTCCTCCGTCAGTCTTAAAGCTATCTTAACCAAACTTTGCACGAAGCCTTTTGGTACAAATACGCTGCACATTTGTCGGAATCGGCCGAATCGGATGACTATATCATATAGCTGCCATAGGAACCATCGGTCGAAAAAGTAGTTTTAGTGAGAAAAACTTTTTTGTCTTCAACGCAAACGTCCCCAATCTTTGTATTTCTAAGTTTTTTATGCTTTTACATAATTTCACCAAGTTTTTTGAAAATCGGACAACTATATAGTATAGCTGCCATACAAAATATATGTCTGAGAAAAAGTCTTAGTAGGAAAAACTTTTTTGTTTTCAATGCTAACGCTCCCAAACTTGTCATTAATCAATATTATATGATTACACACAATTCTGACAAGTTTAATCTAAATCGGATGACTGTAGCATATAGCTGTCATAGGAACGATCGGTCGAAAAAGTAGTTCTAGTGAGAAAAACTTTTTTGTTTTCAATGCTATCACTCCCAAACATGTCACTAATCAATATTATCTGCTACTACACAATTCTATCAAGTTTGATCCAAATCGGATGACTATAGCATATAGCTGCCTTTGGAACTATCGGTCGAAAAAGTAGTTTTAGTGAGAAAAACTTTCTTGTCTTCAACGCAAACGTGCCCAATCCTCGTATTTCTAAGTTTTTAATGCTTTTACATAATTCCACCAAGTTTTTTGAAAATCGGACAACTATATAGTATAGCTGCCATACAAAAGATATGTCTGAGAAAAAGTCTAAGTAGGAAAAACTCTTTTGTTTTCAATGCTATCGCTCCCAAACTTGTCATTAATCAATATTATCTGCTACTACTAAATTCTATGAATTTTGATTCAAATCGGATGACTATAGCATATAGCTGCCATAGGAACGATCGGTCGAAAAAGTAGTACTAGTGAGAAAAACTTTTTTGTTTTCAATGGTAACGTCTTTATACCTTCCAGTTGTGAGTATTATTAGTTTCCACACAATTTTGGGGAGTTCGGTCAAAATCGGATATCTTGGACATGCCTAAACGAGGCAACAGCAGCTCAGCAGCATGCGTACTTGTGATTAGATCAAAGGCGTTTTACGCTGCGGACACAAGTGTCCTATATGAGGAGAGTTCTCTTAGGCAAAAGCTCACTCGATTGCTTTAGTGAGCGAACGCAAAAACAGATAATACAGAGCAGCTTATAGACCCACTCGGAGTCTTTATACCAAATTTGTAGCCCTCAAGTTCTTAGCAGTTCGGAGAGCTCTTTGGCACAGAGCACAGCCAATCAAGTAAGTAGTACGTCCACACAACCACTTTATTCTGCCCCCTCCATTGGTTTGGCTCTGGCTTACACTCCAATGAGCTACTGATTCGTCCGTTTGCTTTCTATCAATAATTAATTCCTTTTGCAACTTATTTATTCATTGTAATCAAATACTTTGTCTGATTATCACTCAAATCGTAGCTTATCAAAACAATTAGCAGACAGTTATCTTTCGTGTTTGTAATTTCAATAAATGCCAAATGCAAAAGCTTCAAATTCCCTCTTGACCCGTGCATTGTGTACATGGCACTTTCTCTTCGGCACCCGCATTTCAAATGAATCCGCAAAACCTCACACACTTGCACATCGAACAAGACACGCACACACACACAGACAACAACAGATGGACAACACATAAGTTTGGGTCAGGGTGGGATGATGGTTGACTGAAAAAGACAGATAGCCCAAAGTCCAACCACAAAAGGCAACAGCACAAGCCAGAACAGCAAGGCAAACAATCCGGTAGTAGGTAGCTGGAGTAGCACACGACGCCACTAAGCAAAAGCCACTCATTCAGGTAATTAGGCTGGTTGCAGGACCAGAAACTCCCTTGTACGGGCTACTCCAAGTGTGTTTGCAGACCAAATAGATTAATCCCCTTCACCAACTTCTTGTTCCAGTGGCGTTCGGGTGTGAATGTTTTAAGGAAGAATTCGGTACGCTTGGCTGAGGTCTGGCTGGATGATTATGCTCAATACTATTACCATCGCATTGGCAATGACAAGGGAGATTGGGGTGATGTCAGTGATCGCAAGAAGTTGAGGTAAGTCAAATTGGAAAAAAAAAGCTAGAAAATAGCTAGAAATTCAACTCATTTTAACCGGCAGAGAGGATCTCAAGTGCAAAAGCTTCAAATGGTATTTGGAGAACGTCTACCCCGAGCTCTTCATACCGGGTGATTCTGTGGCCCATGGCGAGGTAAGTTTTATAATTGTTGTCGTTACCCCCGCCCCACGTCCCCCCCTCCACCACTTAACTGAAACACTAACCCATAATATGATTGATTCTCTGGTAAACAGATCAGAAACTTAGGTTATGGCGGTCGCACCTGCTTGGACTCACCCGTGGGCAAGAAGCACATGAAGAAACCCACCGGCACATATCCCTGTCATCGTCAGGGTGGCAATCAGGTTGGTTATACAGACGGCAGCCCTGCGACCGCCACAAACTCCAGTCAAGCGCAAAACCGTTGAAAAATGTTACTACTAGTGTACACCACTTCTGTCCTCTACTAAATACCCAAAAAAAAAAAGGGCCTGCGGTTTAATCTCCTCCTTTTCTTCTACAGCATTTAGATTGCCTTTTGCCTTGTTTTGTCATCCGTCTAAAAACTTAATTTACAGATTGCCAATATTCCCTCGAATATGTGCCTCGATGCGTTAGTTAAGGGCGAGGCTGAGGCGCCCATGGGTATCTATGAGTGTCATGGCCAAGGAGGAAATCAGGTATCCAAAACCAAAAACCAACAACAATCCAACGGCTATGGCAATAGAAACATAACGTTGGGGAGGCGGAACTGGCCTTTCCTTCCACTCCCCCTCCTTCAGCTAGCTTTAACGGAATTGTATTAATTATTTTTGTATATTTGGTGCTTTGAGCTTGGTTTTTTTTGTAGTTTTGGTTTACAATTTGTTTGTTGTTTTTTAATGTGTTTCTGCTTGCTTTTATTAATATTAACAACTTTTCACTCAAAAACATACCCAAAAATAACATGAGGTGCGGACTCATTCTAATGCTTAACCAAAGTAAACATAAACTTCTGAAGTTGCAAGTGGGGAGAGTAAGATACAACAGGTTCTTCAGATTTCAAGTAGGGATTTTGACAAAAATGGATGGAGTATTTTGCAAATGATTTTGAATTTTTTTCACGATTTACCTAATTTTCATTGAAAACGGAGATTTTAAAAACTGGCCAGAAAAGAATGCGCCACAGCGGTGATGGTTAGTACTTTACACTGTTCGTATGGCGCCACAGATTCAATGGGTAGGTGTAGCATACAAATGTATAACAACCAATATGAAGCAGTACTTCAAATAGTTCGTCTAGCGCCACAGCAGCAGTGTGGCGCCACAACAGTCAATGGGTAGTACTTCACACAGTTCGTGTGACGCCACAGTGATGATAAGCAGTATTTTACACAGTTCGTTTAGCGCCACAGCAGCGATGGTTAGTACTTTACACAGTTCGTGGGACGCCACAGCACCAATGGGTAGTACTTCTCACAGTGCGAAGCCACAGTGATGATAAGTAGTATTTTACACAGTTCGTGTGGCGCCACACCGGCACATAGATAGATTTGCACACAGTTCTTCTTCAGTTATATACAACCTTTGTGAGGTCGGGATCTCTTAGAGGCCATTTCATCTTGAAGCAAAATGTTTCTATTCCACATGTTCCTCATGAAATTAAGTAATGGCAGAGAAACTTGTCATGCATTATTATATATTTTTGATTTTCTAAATTAAGGGCCGATTTCTATGCTTCCAGATAGCTGCTATGTGTCAGATGAACTTACAATTTACACTGTTATTTGTTAGTTTATGTAACAGATATCTCTATGGAGAAGATGAGAAATCGACACTAAGGGCCGTTTTTTCATCTTCTACATCTTACAAATAGCAGAGTAAATTCTGAGCTTATCTGACACATAGCAGCTATCTGGAAGAAGAGAAATCGGCCCTAAGTCTGCTAGAAAAACACTCAAAAACGCCTTGCGTTAAAGCTGGTAAACAGCTGGTAAACAGTCGCTCGCCCCATAAGGGACATGATGCAGATCTTTCTATCTTTTACGCAAAGGACCCACATTAATTCAAAAATTTCGAGCAGCAAATGCCCATATACCAAAACGCCCAAGATCTAAAACTGATTAATTTAGCAAGAGCATTGGAATTCGCAAAATATGTCCCAAAACATCCAAATAGTCTTCCATAACTGATTGTTAATCATCAGCATAAGATGGTTACGTAAGGTTAGTTTAAATAGACCGCTCGGCTAAGGGCGAATTGACCCAGAGTTCTTAGTTGGGTTCTTCTGATGGTCAGGCATTACGCATGAACTACCATATCGTTAATAGAAGTCTATAATCAATCCACAGCCCATGCGGCCAACTCAGATTTGTCATAGACCTTTGTTTAGTTAGGAAAAGAAAGAAAATTTGGAAAATTTTACCGCGAAGAAATGCAAAATAAGCAAAAAGAGAAAAAAAGAAGAGAGAGTAAAAACACTGACAACAATATAGGTTAGGTTAGGTTAAATAGGCCACTAATAGGACTAAGGCCGAGTTCACCTAACTGGGGGATGGGAAATGGGATGATAGGTGGGGTTTGTTATGTTTTGACGGTCAGGTCTATCTAAACCATTCTGTGGAGTCGGCAACAAGATCCAGGTTCTTCAAGGGCAGATCTGCCAGACTGCTCAGGTCTTCAAAGAATGGTTTTGCCAGATGCTGGGTATGCTTCTTAAGAAGTGCAGGGTCGCAAAGAAGATGTTTAATGCTTTCGAACTCTTCCTCAAACCCGCAACTAAGACAGAAGTCATGGTGGGGTACGCGCTTGCTGATGGCCATATGGCCTATGGTACAGTGCCCCCTTATGACTCCGATCATAGTTCTAATCCTGTTCTTGCTAAGGTGTAGCAATTAAGAAGTTCTTTTAGATGAGTGTCTGGGCCCATTGTTGTTCAGCCTTAGTTCTGGATTTATGATGTACGTACTTCTATCATGATACCCTGCAGAGGTCTTTGTATATAGCTGAACCGTTCCTTGCACTCTCGTCCGCTACCTCGTTGTTTGGCGTGGCCAGGTACCCAGACGAGAGTGATGGAGTGTGGTTGGATTTGGTTCAAGTCGACTAGGCCTACTTATTGTTACGTTTGATGACAGAGCTTTAAGGGCAGGCCTAACTGTCGACCAGAATTGAAATATTCCTTGGAGTTTCGTCCAGGATGGCTTGACAGATTGCATAGACGCTGCACCATTCCAGTAAACAAAGTGAGAGCTGTGTCGCTAGTTCTTGGGAGAAGATGCCAGCTCCACTTCCCACCTCCATCTTCGAACCGTCTGTATAGATGGTAAGCTCGTTCTCCCTGCATTGACTTGACAGATGTAAGATGTTAGTGGTGGCCAATGTAAATTTCCTTTTCACTTCTTCATCAGATTCACATGTGCAATGATGATAATGATTCATTTAACTAGAACATTTGGTACCTTTTCTTGTTTTATAGTACAAAAGTCATTTGCAAAACCTTCACCCAACATAACAGGGCGGGCACAGGTAGAAAGTTTTCATTATCAAACTGTCGTATGTTGATAAATATTTTATGAACTGAAATCAAAATCAATTTCCGATGCCCGTATGCCCAATGTGGCATACTCGCTTAGTAGCAAATAGAAAATCAAAAATTCCTTAATATCTCTCTAACTTGCACTCTCTCTACGTATATTTAGCACCGTACGAATAATTTTCCTTTTTTCTAACAATTTTATAAATAATATTTCCATTTCTTTTCATGTTTTTCAAGTTATATTTGACTTTTGTTTTGAAATTTTGAAAAGTTTACTTTGATTTTTGTCTTCTTAGTAATCCAAATGATATAAATCCTACGGTTTTGAGCACTAATTTTGACGGAGTTTGTGGTTAAAATATTTTTAAAAATTTTTCAAGTAGCTCAAGTGAAAAAAAAATAACCATAGATAGGTTTTAGGTTAAAAGTTGTCCACACACACACACACACGCATACACGTACATCGCTGCATTTCATGGGTGTACCAGATTTATTTGCCATGTCGTCGCCCCCCCCCCCCCCCCCCCCCCAAAAAAATTAATTAAAACACAATCATAACTCTAAATTCAACTGATAAATCATGTTCAGAGCTTTTGCTTTTACAAGCCAGAGAACAATTGTTCAAACAACAACCAGGAAAACTATGACAATTTTTGTTTGCTGGAAACATTTAATAACCAGAGTTTCGACAACTAAGCAACAACAACAAAAACTGCATACAAATGAACTGCAACAGACAAAAGGACCCTTTACATGCCTCACACCGACGCACACACACACACACACACACATTAAATAGCAAAGTGTTGACCTCGTTCTGTACCATCTGCCCCCTAGCATGAAAATCGCCAAGCCCTTCCCTTTATCCACCCAGCGTAGAACTGCAGAAAAAGATTCCTCCAAATGTTTGTTTGCACTCGGAAATGCGGCTGGGATAAAATAATCAACATTTGTGCAGACTGAGAGGGGGCGGCCAGAGGGAAAAACATTCGCTTTTTTGCACGCAAATTTTAATTTCGCACATCGTAAAATTTGCATGTGAGGAGCAGAGAGGCAAAACGGGGTCTGTCAAAGCAACGCGAAGGCGCGGTTTAGTGGACAAGCAATTTTTTCACACACACGTAAAATAAGCGAACAAAATTTGTTTTGTGCACAGCCAGCAGCAAAATTTGTTCATGCAAGAGAAAAATTTAATAATTCCATGAAATATAAAAATAAAAAAAAAACACTAGAGCGAAAAATATAAAATAAAAACATAATTAAAAACGCATCACGACGAGAAAAGGAAATGCAAATGCATACAAAAAAACATGAAGCTGACAAATTGTTAAGAATGCAAATGGGAAAAAAAATACTAAAAACAAGGGTGAATAATAAATAGAAATACAGTTAAGAGCGGAAAGGACCTTGGGAGAAGGGAAATGAAACAAAGAAAATCCTTTAGCTAACAAAAGTTTTCTTAGAAATAGAATAAAATAGCTGAGAATAAATTGAAAGCAGTTTTCATATTGGAAAAATTGAACATTAAGCCATGCTTATACGACCCTTGGAGTTGGAATATATGCAAAATACCGTTCACTTTCACTACGAAAGGCTGTGCGTTGATGATGAACATAAAATCAGTCAATCAGTCCTAAGAAGTTATACTCGGTTGTGTCCCAGAAATCTGTAGACATATTCGTGTTCAAACTGTTGACTTTTGTATGTAAAGTGACACAAATATGCTCGTTTGCCAGATTGGAAGACGAAAGTTATGCAATCTAAAACCGACTGTCTGAAGCAGAGAAGATTTAGTATATGCAGTTTGCTTAAATGAACCTTTTCTTGTCACTTCATTTTGAACAGTGCCACGAAGGCACCCAAGAATGGTTAATCACAATGCACTCCCAAATGGGAGTTTCACATTTGTTAGCATTTAAGTCCTTCCAGTCAATGTTAGACTGTGTGAAGCATGGTATAAGTCTAATCAAGAAATTTATAAAAAGAGACCAAATGCCAGAGCTAGGCATTCAAAAGCGAATTCGAAATGCAATCGTTTATAACAGCGGTGGGCCTGCAATTTCAGTTTGGGATTAGCCCAACAACAACAACAGAAAAAACAATCGCTATCAGCGAACTAATTGTACCGGTACAGTTTCGGTTCTGAGTGCAACGACTAGAATTCAAAGCTGACACTTAGTTTTGGGAGACTTTTAAGCAATTTTTAACAAAAAGGAGTCTGGTCTTTCAAAACTTTTGTATTGTAAAATAGAAAAAAACGAGACCAGTCTCTAGAAAAATATTGCATTCTTTATTCTTAGGCCCACATTATAATGTCATGCTTACCGAAGAGTTAGAAAAACTCATAATTTTTGATCTCAATAAAAAAAAATCCGAAATTAGATTTCGACATGCCCACCAAAACGTAACTTGCGGTTTTGGAATAAACCATTTCTGTTCAATTTCTTAAACAACTTCAAAAATGGTTTAGGAAAGCATGACACAAATACATTAGATTAGGCAGGACGCTGAGTCAAATTAGTTCAGTATTTGCTCACCAAGAACTGATTAATGGCATCAATCTTAGACTGAATCAATTATTGATCTGAGCTTCAAATACGTTGTTCCAAATTTAAGCAAGTCTATAAACTGGTACCGATATTTAAGATGTTCAGGTCACTTAAGCCGTAACATAAACCGATATGATTGATCACCCAACTGTATAGAGCAATGGTTCACAAGAATGACCGAAACTGACGAAAGACTTTTGTATGTATACCAGGCAGTAGATAGTAGCCATTTAGATGGACGCCAAGAACCTTAGCAAGCTCGTGATTAAAATGACAAGCAGACAGACAGAGAGACAGAAAGAAAAATCCATATCGACAAACCGTGAAGAGAAAAACACGTATAGAGACATTGTAAAAAAGAAAACCGTGTTAAATAGTGAAACCCAAAAACCCGAAAAACTTCTCGTTTATAAAAATAAAGAAAACTCTACACAGTTTCCACAATTGTGTGGCCTTTGAGAAGGGAAAGTAAGCGTTTAACTTTTATTAAGTCTTCGCTAAGAAATCGAATGAACGCGTAACCAATGACCGCTCTTTCTTCATATTTTACCGGTTCATACCGGTACGTACTGGTATACCGAAATAAGAAAGCAGCTACCGGTACGGAACCGAATACCGAAATATTATTAGAACCAAAACAGAAACTTTTACCGAAACACATGTTTCGGTACGTACCAGAACTGGAACCGGAACCGAAATACGATTCGGTTTGATTCACTGTTGTGAAGTGACACAAATATACTCGGTTGCCATTTTAGAAGACGAAAGTTATAAAGAGAAGATTTAGTTCATCCAGTTTGCTTAAATGAACCTTTTCTTGTCACTTCACAAATACATACATTCGAGTTGATTTAACATATTTGAACAGTGCCACTATCTGCTTGCGTTTGAGCACAAATGCGATTCCCAGGCTGTACTGTAGTCACTGAGTCAGATAAGCCTCTTGACCTACACACGCATCAAAGCAATATCCGAATTAACATCATCACTCCAGAGAAAATCCGTTGGGCGATCGACTCGTTCGCGAGTTACAAATCCCCAGGACTGGATGGAATATTCCCGGCCATGCTAAAGACAATCAAATGCGCAATCGTCCCATAGCTGCAATCCATTTTGGAAGTTTGCTTGAGATGGAGCTATGTATGTACCTGTGGTCTGGAGGACAGCACGCGTTGTATTCTTGCCAAAAGCGGGAAAATGCAGTCATGTGTAAGGAACCTGGAGTCGTCGAAACTCTGGAACACCTCATCTGCAGTTGCCCAGCGATCGCTAAGACATCTGCACTCCCCAAGTCTCACCTCTCTTGAAGAGGCGACAAGGAGGTCTCCCAAACAACAATTGGCATTTGCCAAAACGTCAAACATCCTCTTGGATTTCTAATGGTACCCAGAAAAAGCCACCCGGCCTCACTAAGGACCGTAAGGTCTACTACTTACCTACCTATAGTTTATATTACGTCGTTTAGTAATCGTTGTATCCTATCTGCCTGGATAATAAACTTAAGCTAATCTATTTGGTATTTATTGTGTTATTGGCCAATGGGTGGCAAGTCATAGTTCGAACTGGTCATAGCCACATGAGGTGGCATCAAAGTTGAATTCAAACGACTGTGGAACATTTTTACTTAAACTTTGAAACGGAGTTTCTTACAAAGTGTGCAAACTCTTTGTACTAATATCAAGCTGAACTTTCTTTAGTACAACGAACTGTATTTATAGAGTACTCCATGGAATCTATTGAGGTAACTTGGTCATCGTGCAAATCAAGAAATGCTTTTGATTCCCATGAGCTACCTTCATCAACTCTGCAGTTGTCATTTGAAAGTTCTTCTGCTCAAACTTTATACGCTCCATTATAAGACGGTGATAATATAAATCTGACCTAGAGAAGACCTAGAGTAGAATAGGAGAACTTCTTGAGTGTTAGCAGTCAGATTACAAAAAATTTCTATATTTCCCTTTGTGTGTCGTGGGAAAAACTACTTAATTTTGTGAACCCCGAACCTAATTATTCAAAAAAGTGGTGCGGTTCGGGTTCAGATTCGAGGAGTCGAAAATATTAGGGGTCCGGTTCGTCGGACCCAAAAAACCCGAAAAAACACCGGAATGTCATAGATCCTTAAATGCGATCGCTCGGTATTTACGTATACACCTCATTTAGGTGCCAGGACACCGCCAGATTGAGGGAAACGAGTTAGCCGAGAAACAGGTTGCACAGGCAACTATCAACCAGCTCCTCAAGTAGAAGAGCGTTATAGGGTGGACTTTGTCTACTACTCACAAGTAATGAAAGATGATGGAATAACCTTGCGGTTTGCGCGGTAGAATACGTTTAAGCTGGAACGTACCAGTAGTCATTTGCACCCAAGTGGAGAAAACATCTCACTTCTAGTCGGGGCCCTAACAGGTCACTGCCTCATTGGTAGGCATGCCGCACGGCGTCGCTTCCAACGACAACTGTAGAAGCTGCTTGAGACGTTACTGCCCAGTTCTCAGTAGAAGGAGACTCAAAACATTTGGTCACTCCTTTAAATAAGCAAATGAAATATCTTGAAAATCTTGAGCGTTTTGCAAACCAATTATAGGCGAAATCTCTAGAGATTTCTGTGTCACCCACTCACTGAAACTCAGACCAAATCTTAGGTATCAATGCTTTGTCGCCGGCACCAAACCTTTGTTAGGAATGAGGGGTTAGCAGCCAGGTTTTTTAAGAGCATTTCATTCACCTTTCTTAGAAATTTTTTGTTCCCAAAGAAATTTAAACTTCTAAATAAAAGCCACTTAAAATTTGCACCCAATTTCTTTTCAACTGAAAATGAGCAGCAACTAAAACCATTTTTCAAGCTTAGGACAAATTCAAAATTAAGTAACTGCTTACACTTGGAGAACTTTTCCGCCCACCCGCTCCATAATCTACACATTAAATTAATTGTGTCATTAACTACTCTAGTTTTGGTTGTTTATAACAAACAACAATGAAATAATACAAAATAATAAATGTGCATGCAGCACTAACAGCAGCAACAACAAATGTTCATCATCATGCCACTCCGAGCAGCATCGGTGCTGCGCGGAAACGGAAATGGTAACACAACAAAATGGCGGCCTGCTTGGGCTTTGGTCATGGTCCGTTTGCACTGTGGCTGGCAAAGAGCAACAAAAGGCCAGGCCAGCTGGCATGGGCAACGTGGTTTAAATTATAAATAATCATGGCGGACGCGCATTCAGACAAAATCCAGACAAACATACACTTACACACACACCACCCACATAGACAGCTAAGCAGCTTTGGCATTTAATTTAATATTACATTATTATGTAATAAGTTATGCGATTTGTAGCAAAAAAAAAAAAACACTTGGCAACTTGTGTGCAGTCAGCAAAAATTTCACTTGAGTCGCGCAACATGCCTTGACAATTTGTATTAATATCCGATATCGTTTCACCCACCCCAAAACAGTACTGGATGCTGAGCAAAGCTGGTGAAATTCGACGCGATGATTCCTGTTTGGATTATGCTGGCAAGGATGTGACTTTATACTCATGTCATGGCGGCAAGGGCAATCAGGTGAGCAAAGTTTAATGGAAAAAGTAAACATAGGTTAAGCTTATAAATCATAAAAGTCTACAGGAAACAAGGGGAATAAGTAAATTCAAAAGATGTTCAAAACTGAACGAACCGTACGAATACAAAATATGTCAATTCGATGCCTGAATAGTTCTCAGAATTGATTCAAAAATGAATCATTGGGCGCATTCAGCAGATAACAGTCCGTTTTTTGCTCATAACTTGAGTATCGTTCATCCAATCTTTATCATTTCTTCAGCAAATCGATAAATAATTTTGATTACTAGATATCTCTAGAAGGTACAAACCATCTTTCTCCAAAACTGTGGGAGATATGAAGTTTTTTTCAAATTGCGGGAGCAGGATGGGGCGTGGTAAAAATTGAAAATAAACTTGATCTGCCTGCAAGTATAAGAAATATATGTCCCATACATGTCAAACCTCTATCTCTTACCATCTCTGAGATCTGTGCGTTCATACAGACGGACAGACAGACGGACTGGAATATATAAGGTTGTCAAAAAAGTCTTGCGGTAGTTTTATTGAATTTTCAATTGTTTTTATGAATTGGTTATAATAATGCGATTTAAGTCAAATATGCGCCGTTTTGTTCGATGACGAGTTCCCAACGAGATGCCAACTTCATAATGCCCCTCTTATAGAAACTCGCTTCCCTATTGGCAAAAACTCGGAGAGCCAATTTTCACAGGACTCTCTTGTGGCCAACTTCCGACTACCAAGCTCGTTCGCCATGGACAGAAATAGGTGGTAATCACTTGGTGCGAGATCCGGACTATACGGTGGATGCAAAAGAACCTCCCATCCGAGCTCCCGGAGCTTCTGGCGCGTCACCAAAGATGTGTGTGGCCTGGCGTTGTCCTGATGGAAGACAATTCGGCCTCTGTTGATCAAATATGGCCTCTTCTGCATGAGTGCTGCATTCAAGCGGTCCAGTTGTTGGCAGTACAGGTCCGAATTGAGCGTTTGGCCATAGGGGAGCAGCTCATAGTGGATGATTCCCTGCCAATCCCACCAAACACACAGAAGAACCTTCCTGGCCGTCAATCCAGGCTTGGCCACCGTCTGGGCAGCTTCACCGCTTTTCGACCACGACCGTTTGCGCTTCACGTTGTCGTAAGTGACCCACTTTTCATCGCCAGTCACCATCCGCTTCAAAAACGGGTCGATTTTGTTGCGATTCAGAAGCGATTCGCATGCATCCATACGGGCAAAAATGTTTCTTTGCGTCAAGTCGTGTGGCACCCATACATCGAGCTTCTTTTTGAATCCAAGCTTCTTCAAATGGCTTATAACGATTTGATGACTCTTGCCCAGCTCTTGGCCGATGCTACGGCTGCTACTATGCCGGTCACTTTCGATCAATTCAGCGATTTTATCGCAATTTTCGACGACAGGCCTTCCGGACCGTGGCGCATCTTCGATCACCTCTGCACCAGAACGAAAACGTTGAAACCATCGTTGTGCGGTGGAAATGGAAACTGTATCGGGTCCATAAACTGCACAAATTTTATTGGCAGCATGAGATGCATTTTTGCCTTTATCGTAGTAGTACTGTAAAATATGCCGTATTTTCTCTTTATTTTGCTCCATGTTTGCGACGCTATAACTCACGAACGACTAAACAACAAACAACAATAAATCAAACACGTGTTAGCGCGTGAAAAGAGCTTTCCAAAAAGCACTAGCGTGAACCGATGCGACGAATACAACTAGAACTACGCGCTTGCAAAGACAAGCTTACGGAAATACCGCAAGACTTTTTTGTATATACTTTATAGGGTCGGAAATGATTCCTTCTCCCTGTTACATACTTTTGCACAAACTTAATATACTCTGTGTACCTTTGGTACAGAGTATAATTACTGATTTACGATTGCCGATTGCTGAAAAGTCACTGCTAAATGGCATTGAAAGCAGGCTTTAGGATATTTTGTGGCTTTAGTACTTTTTATCAAATAAACTTCAATATTTACGAATAATAAATAGAAAATTACATATGAATGCTTGCAAAAAGGTAGGCCCCGGAATCTGTAACCCATCATACTTATTGTTCGATTTCTTTCTCGCAATCATGATTGTCAATTTTGTCAATCGCAATCGATAATCACTGCATTCAGCAGGTCGTAAATCGTAAATCAAAATTGTGTGCTGAAAGGACCCATTCCTTTACAGTTCTGATATGTTTCAATATGCCGAATGAATCTTTATCTGAAATTGTTTCTCTTTTTATACAAATATGGTTTAACCCAACGCAACGCTTCACAAAGCCTTCAGTTGCTGGGGTTTTCTTACAGATGTGATTGTATGGTCTAGTCAATTTTAGAGTACTTGAGTCCCAATTGCATTCCTTGCAGGTACCTAGACTCAAGTGCACTGTTCAAATATTATTCAAAAAAAAACCATTAAAATACTTTTTAAACTTCATTTCTTTCATTTTCATTTCTAGTTCTGGACTTTCCGTGAGAATACCAAGCAGCTGCATCATGGCACCTCTGGCAAGTGTCTGGCCATTAGCGAGAGCAAAGATAAACTTCTGATGGAGGAATGCAAACCAAATCTGCCACGTCAGCAATGGTCACTGGAGAACTACGATAGTTCCAAATTGTGAGGCTATTTCTATGCGAAGGGCAATATTTTAGTGCCCACTTCGCAGCGACATAGAAGACAGATGGGAGTATAGCAGCAGGAGGAGTATTAACTTTAAGGGCCCCGAAATTTGTGCAATAGCCGAAGGAAGAAAGCGCGTAGCAGCATAAAAAAAAGTTTTTTTTGCCATGTTTTGAAGTACATTCTACATGCATACACACCCACACACACCACACACACACAAACATACATTTATAATTTACAATTATTAACTTTAAACTATTCTCTAGTTTTAAGCATACATCATGAAAGAGAACGACTGTTGTACAGTAGCCAATTAAGAATTTTTATTACGCTAAGTTAGAAGCCAGAATTGAAGTCGTAGCGCAATTTTTGCATTTAGCACAATTTTCTATAGCAAAGGAAAACAATGTGTGTGTGAACATTCGTATTTCCTCACATCCAAGGGCTTTGCAAAAGCCGCGTTCCAAATAAAATATTGTCTAGTTCGTAAGTCTCTTGATGAGGGAAAGCATTTGGTGATAGCCACGCAGCATTCCACAATGGTTTGATTTTATTTATTGTACTTATTTACTTTTATAGTGAAAACTTATGCCAAATTATGTTTAGATTTTAAATGCCTTTTCTGTACGTTTTTTCAAAGTTGCTTCAAATGACACCATATCCTAGCCCAGCCTGTAGTTACTTATCAATATCAGTTTCAGACTCACTAAATGGATATCACCGTCAAGGTAAAGCCTAGTTCTTAAAACTAAACTGCAAATATGCGATAGTGCCTTCTACTTATAACTCTCTAGTAGGCTTAGACTGTAAATATTTTGTATTGTCAAATTTCATATCGCATGTAAATAAGATTGAATCGAAGCACTAACCATATAAATGTATAACTAGTACGATATCAAGCTAATCCATACTATATATAGGTACTACATATACATATATATATATATATATATAGGATTGACTAACAGTTTTATACCGTTTGATTTGATAGTTGGATTTTGAGCTGCATTTGAATTTTAGCATACGAAACCAAAAGCCATAAGAAGTGGTCACGAATGTGTTTTTTTTAAAACTTTTTTTGTTTAACTAAAGAATATAATATAATAAACGAGTTAAGTGTGTAGTGTAGTAGCAATTTAAGCAATTACACAAATTGTACAAGGAAGCAAGAAATAAACGTTACAAATAAAAAATTAAAAGAAATTTGGAAAGGATTTTGATGGGGAAATAATGGGACAGATTATAACTATAATGAAATCGAATCGGAAAATGTTACAACCGATAAACTTTCTTTTGAAGTGTAAACAACATAGTTTTTGTACGCTCCAAAAATGTCAACTTTTGTGCCAACAAAACACAATTTGCGTGAAAGTTTACTTTTCTGCTTTTATTCGAAGAAAAATGCAGCTGAAAGTCATCGAATACTGCAAAAAGCTTATGAGGAACAGCTCCAAGCACAAAATCATACGTTAAAGTCAACGCCAAAGCCGAATATTCAGGCTCGCAAGGTCTTGCTCTGTATTTGGTGCCACCAATTGCGTGTGGTATACTATGAGCTGCTACAACCGGGTGAAACCGTCACTGAGCTTTAAAGCAAAGGCACAACAAGGTAATTTTGCCACATCACAACGCTCGTTCACATGCCGGTCACATGACATACTTTGAAACGCTGAAATGGTAAGTTTTACACCAACCGCCGTATAGCCCAGACATGGCCCCTTTCGACTACTATTTGTTTTCTTCATTGCCCTTGAGGATCAAATTTTTCGCTCTTTTGAAGAACTGCAAAAGAACTCAAAGAACGCATCGTTTTTGCGAAATTGTATTCGAAAATTGCCAGAAAGATGGGAAAGAATCATCTCCGACCGTATAAAGTATATATATTCTTGATCAGTATCAACAGCAGAGTCGATATAGCCACGAAGAGATCTCAGAGATGGTAAGAGATAGAGGTTTGACATGTATGGGACATATATTTCTTATACTTGCAGGCAGATCAAGTTTATTTTGAATTTTTGACACGCCCCCTCCGGCCCCCGTAATTCGGAAAAAACGTCATATCTCCCAAAGTTTTGTAGATAGCGGGTTGGAACCTTCTACGCATATTTAGTAATCAGTATTATTTATCGATTTGCCGAAGAAATGATAAAGATCGGATGAACGATAGAAGAGTTATAATGAAATCAAACTATTATGATGGGTAGCACAGGCCGCATTGGCGATGGGCAGCATTTCACACACTTTATGGCCACTTTGTGTGGCTTCTAACTTAAATTTATTACATCAGCTTGTACTTTGCTGGTACAAAGTATATTATACAGCCGTGATCCCATTTTCGCAAAACTTTTGCGATGTCAAACCGGTTTTTGGACCAAATTTGGGCTCAAAATCGTAAAATTTTTGCGAAAGTGAAAATGGGAGCATGGCTGATAGTCGGACTTGACCGACTTTCTTAGTTGTTTGTTGTGATTCTCATCATCTACATCTACATACTTATCTACATCTACAGTTTCCTACTAACTACTTAACCGAAAAGCTTCAAATATACACTCAAGCTTATGAGCTTTAAAAAGTAACTTAAAGCTTAAAGTTTGATTTTTTTGAGTGAAACTCGTCTTAAGCTCAGCAAGTGAGTTCTCTACAAAACCAGGAGCAGAGCAGGACAGCGCTTAGACACCGATGGCCAAAGTGATTCGTATATTTCACACCAGGCATAGAAGAATTAACATAGAAGCACACTTGGAACGCCTCTCTTTTTTGAGTGATGTTAACAAATGTGACAAGTAGATACTTCATAGAGACAACAAAATCTGCTACTCAAAATTACTGTCGACGTAGGAAAACACGGTGGTTAGAGGGAGACGGACATAGTTAAAAAAATAACTCAGAGAGTCAAAAAATAACTCAAAGAGCCAAAATGACAGCGAATAGCTGAGAAATATCTGAGTGAAAAGTTGTCGACGCAGCAGATTGGACTTCTATGTTAGTTTTTCTATGCACCAGGGGTGCCCAGAATGAGCTTACGAGCGCGTGAAAGCCAATACAAATGCACAAAATACAACTCAAGCAAGAACAATTACAAGAATTTGAAAGAGAAACCCAATTTTTGTTTGTTTGTGTGAGTGTGTGTGTGTGGTCAACATTGTTGTTGCTTTTTATACCCTTGCAAAGGGTATTATAATTTTGCCCAGAAGTTTGCAACGCATAGAAATATTCATTTCCGACCCCATAAAATATATATATTCTTGATCAGGGGGACGAGCTGAGTCGATTGAGCTTTGTCCGTCTGTCTGTCCGTCTGTCTGTCTGTCTGTCTGTCCGTCTGTTTCTACGCAAACTAGTCTCTCAGTTTTAAAGCTATCGAGCTGAAATTTTGCATAGAGTCTTCTTTTTACTGCACGCTGCTAATATATTGGAACCGACCGGATCGGATCACTATATCTTATAGCTGCCATAGGACCGATCGGTCGGAAAATGGGTCTTAGTGAAAAAAAACTTTTTGTTTTTAAGTAAATCGTTCTTAAGGTCGGTAATTATTAATATTTAACGCTTTCAAACTAATTTGAAAAAGTTGATCGACGTCGGGTGACTATATCTTATGGTTGCCATAGGACCGATCGGTCGAACATGAGTCTTGGTAAAAAATTTTGTTGTTTAGTTTTGTTAGCGTCCTTAAACTCGCTGATGACTTATTTTATATGCTTTCAAATAGATTCGCAAAATTGGGCCGAAATCGGATGACTATATCTTAAGGCTGCCAAAGGGCCGATCGGTCGGAAATTAAGTCTTAGTGAGAAAAACTTTTTTCAGACTTTATCTGTCGGAAAATAGGTTTTAGTTACAAAATTTTTTGATTTTTATGTTAGCGTTGTTAAACTGTGACATTTGCATTTGCAAGGGTATAAAAACTTCGGCACAGACGAAGTTAGCTTGGCCTTCTCGTTGTTGCTTTTTAATTTGCCAGAGACATAGGAGAGAGAGAAGAGAGTCACATATGATGTTGTTGCAGTTCTGCACGCGCCAACAACAAAACCTTCGTTCGTAAAGAAAGAGAGGATAGCACGCATATGAAATTGTTTTTGCTTTGTATGGCCTCGTATGGCCGCGTTTTTCGTATGCTCGCGGGCTATGCCTTAGCGCAAAGCAAAAACAAATGCGTGGCTTGCGGAATAAGCTTGGGCACCCCTGTTTCACACAGTCGCGTGCCGAACTTCAATCGGTGAGCACAAAGAAGCAAGTAAATCGTCTCTAGGCTCTTTTTACACACCAACACAATCAAATATTTCTGTTCGCTTCAATCGATTTTCTTAATCGAGAGGTTTCTTTTACGTTTATGTATAAAGAAAACTTTTCTGCTGCAACCAAACTTATACTAAATTGTTTTCATGACATTTTAGAATGTCTTCTCTAAATATTTCAAAATAAAAATAAACTACTTTTGTTTATTGAATTGCATTTGGATTATTTATTTACTCATTTAAACCATTCAAACTTTAGCATTTTCCTTAATCCACGATCTCAGTGCACCCACATAGGTATACATGGCCGGACGTCCCTTCGCTCCACAGCCAAATCCCCAAGAGACCACACCAAATAGCTTGCCCTGCACTGTCAAGGGTCCACCCGAATCACCCTGGCAAGCACTGACCTGTCCGCTAGGATGTCCCGCACAAATCATACGATCCGTAAGTCCCGGAATATTCTGTTCATTACAATAATCGCGACTCCACAACTGAACTTGGGCAAACATCAAACGATTGGGCAATTGCAGATTCTGATTGATGGCTCCAAACCCACTAATGGTGGCCATGGTATCGGCAGCATAGTTTGAATCAGCCTCCGCCAACTGTATCGTTTGCACTGCTCCACCCAGGGGCACTGGACTGCTCAAACGGATCAAGGACATGTCAAAATCTTGACTTTTTGGATTGTATTGTGGATGTATGATGAACTGAGCAATGTTAAAGCTCTGACCATTGCCAGCACTCAAGTCATTGGTGCCCACAATTGCCTTCATCTGGCCCGGCTGTTGTCCCAGGGTGCAGTGAGCCGCAGTCAAAATCATGGTATTCGAAATCAAAGAGCCACCACAATGATGACGACCATTTAGCTGCAACGAGACCTGATGAGGAAATTGTCCTCGGGCAGCAAATTGACCACCTATGATGCGGGACACATCAGCATCAGCGGATTGAGTGCTGCCTGCCAAGACAGCGAGTAGAAGGAACAGGAAAGTTGGCCAATTGTTGTAGACAGAAGACATGGCGAAAGTTGAGTGTATGGAAAGTGGCAAGTGAAGTGGGTTTTTATAGGCCCAAAAAGCTTATCGCTGTGGCAGGCTTTATTGCCAAGTGTGACACACTTAACACAGTTTTTTGGCAACGAAAATCTACACACTAAAGTCAGTCAGTCTGTACTCAAAACTGAAAACTTAGATCAACTTGATAATTGAAATTGGTACCCACGCTGCCAGTTTCAAAAACCATATTTGATGTGGGGAGTTATTTCCCCAAACTCAGTTCTAAATATAGTATTTAATTTCCCATACTATAACATAATAATGCCAGTTTACAGGGTTTCTATTCATATGTGAGATATTGTGGTGATTTATATTTTTATGTCATCTAAAACTAGGTCTTTCTGCACATAAACTTTCTTTGTAAGTTTCCCCCACTGGCTTATCAATTTGTTTTTTGTTTTCGTATCTGGGTCAAAACCACAGGGGCCCAACCCAACCTAATTCAAAGTGCAAAATTCAAATTCTGTTTGCCAACTTTACTTAACATTCAATTGCCTTAACCTTTATTTTAGAAACAAAACCATAAATTTACTTAGTTTTTCTTGGTGCACCTGTCCTATGGCCATTGCTTATCATCCACACATTTTTCCAAATCTCACGCTTATAGATGTTGCGATAGTTTTGCACTGAAACCAAAAACTCGGGACCAAATAAAGTCTGAATGACCACATTTTCGGCAGCTAAATTCTTGTTGGTAGCCGCATGAACAATCACCAGAGGAGAATTGCTCTACAAGAAATGGGACTTGTCTTAGTAAAAGTTGCCAAATGCTTACTCTTATCAGACGTACCGGCAAATCCTCGCCCTCGCTTTCGAAACGTTGATGGGGATCGACATGCACACAAAACCAGTTGGTGAAGGCATTGGGTATATCGCCACCCGGGCAGCCACATTTCTAATTAAATCACTTTAAAATTAAACATTTTCCTCTCTAAACTATTTGTACTTACACTACGATGCACCAGACCCAAAGGTAGATTCAATTCCCCATGCTTTTGGGAATTGAAGGTGGTGTGTATGCTCTGCACCAGATTACATTGCTTGGGCGCACTATACAGCCAAATGGGATCTGCGGATACGTCCATGCACTGCAAACGAAAGCGTTGTCCATACTTAATGGGCTCCCCCGTGCGATCTTTATCATCGCCACTGACTATGCGAAAAGAGTTGCGCACACAAGGACGCACCGAGGGTGCCACAGTGATTTCACAATCCTCGTTTATGCTTTGACTGGTGCGGACTACGCGCTCATTGATGACCACCGAGAGGGCAGCATTTAGTTCGGAAGTATCCATATCCGAAATGTTCATACAGACGGGCATTAGCTGTACGACAGCGCCAAAGATGATGCTTTCCTTGGGTGCAGCCAACACAATTTCCCGATTAAAGTTGTCAAACAGATTGCGTGCCTTCTCCACAAGAAGTTCACCATTATCGCGCATTTTCTTAAAGTTGCGAATTTTGTCCTAGAAGTGAGTTGAATTACAGTTGATTGATATATTGATTGTGTGTGTGTGTGTGCAGTTACCTCCTCCAGGCAATTCTCTTCGAACCAATTGCCTATGCGCACCACAGGACGAAAACGTGCCGAACCCGAGTGCAAAGCAGAAATCTTGCAAGGCATCTTTAAGTGGTACGAGTGTTGAGAGAGGAATTTGTATAACAATTAAAGCAGCTGTGTTTGATTTAGTTTATGTTTTTACTTGTGTCAACGTTGAGTGAAGATTTGGTACAATAATATTTGGTTTAAAACATTAAAGTCAGGGAGTGCTAGATGGAAATTTAATAATATAGGGAAAGTGTTGTGTACACTCGACTGGCAGAGTTCTAGGCCGTTTGGTATAGAATTTATAGGGTTTTGTACTTAAAACTTCAAGTATGTTTTGATCTTGGATTTACTAAAATGAAGTACGAAACATTCATTAACTTTTCGTAGTTACTATAAGGCTGCCTTCACACTGTTTGATACATGAGACATGTTATCTAGTAGACCTAAAATTCTATGAATTTAACTAGCTATTCAAATTTGGAACCTAACAAAAAGTTGGACTACTTGACTATCAGATCTCATGAAAACATTAAGAAAAGTGCGTTCTTAGTGCAAGTACAAAATATCTTTGATTGCTGACAAAATAGACTTAAGCTGCCTTTACACTTGTCATATATCTCTAAAGAGACTCCCTGACGTTCGTGTAATAGCAAATCAAATCTCTTTCTCTGTAGCCTTCTTTGATGAAATAGAACAGGTTCTATTTGTAACAGATTCTCTTAACAAAAGTTTGGCATTCTACTATTTAGAGATATATGTCAAGTGTAAAGGCAGCTTTTCAATGCAAGCTCCAAAAAGTGTGCAACGGAAATTGAGAATTTTTTTCAAAGCGTATCTGTTCTTATGCAGCAAAAAATTTGTATGGCAGAAGATTACAATGCAATTCTTTCAGCGATATCGCATAGCCATCGCATTCTCATATCCCTTCGGGAAGAAGCGTGCCACTCTGCGACACTGCTGGGAGGAAAGAAAGCGTTCCTTCTGGGGGATATTAAAAAGTCTCTTCTCAGGGATAAGAAAGCGTTTCATCAAAAAAGTCAAAAGTCAAAAAGTGACTTCTAAGGGATAAGAATGCGTTTCTTTTTGGAGATTAGATAAAGTATCTTCTGGAAATAAGAAAGCGTTTCTTCCTGATGATATGAAAAAGACTCTTATGTGGAATAAAAATGCGTTTCTTTATGGATATAAGAAAATGTTTTTCTTAAGGAGTACAGAACTTATTCTGACTGTGATAGTTTGTACAAAGGAAAACTCTTCCTAGGGGCGGAAGAAAAAATTATAGCCGAAGTCTACTAGGAGGGTGAATATAGATTGATTCCAGATTCAGAGAGAAGGAAATAGGCAAAACAGGAAATTATAATTGTTACTAAAGCTAAAGTCCCACACTCAATTAATTGGTGCATATATGGGAAAAAGATTGCCGAATAGTTATTATTGTAGATTTTGAACGATTTATATCCCAATCTTATATCTGGAGACTAAGCTTCAAATACATATACACTCCAATTATCTTTGACATGTTTCCGTTTGATAAATGAGTTGTCTAAGTAATTGTTAAGCGACGAATCGTCAATGCACTGTTTGGATTAGCAGTGGGCAAGCCCTTGCGCCCATTGCTCTGAGATTGTTTTTCGGCAATTGGCGCCAGTCAGTTTCAAGTAACTCACTGCAAATTGTGAACAACAACAAAGTCAATGCGAATCGGAGAACGGCGCATTCAAGACACACACACAGACTGCCCAACAGCTGAATTTTGGCGATCGACACTCGCTGATAACGGTTGGTTTTTCTGTTAATGTTGTTTGGCTGATTTGGATGATAAAAATGCGATACTCCTTTAATAAGAATCGCATTCATGTTTTCAGCGCGATTTTTGAGGGATATACCGCCAATTTACAAATTGGATGAAAAAAAAGGGATACGAAATAGTGCTAATTTAACACTTGTTTGCTAAAGATACGACACCTAATGTATTTTGTTTGTGTATATAGCATAACTATTACCAAACTCTCTACTCAAACTATCGCCAAACTCTCTATATAACGAGAAACATAAGAAACACGACAAAATGTTTGCATGTTAGTTCCCTCATGGTTCTAACACTTTGGTTATTAACATTTCTGGAACATATGGATGGTTGTTTTCAAAAAAATGTATTAACTGTCCGTTTTTTGCTCATAACTTGAGTATCGTTCATCCGATCTTTATCATTCCCTCACCAAATCGATAAATAATATTGATTACTAAATATTTCTAGAAGGTTAGAATCATCTATCTACGATACTGTGCGAGATATGAAGTTTTTTCCAAATTGTGGGGGCGGGAAGGGGCGTGGCAAAAATTGAAAATAAACTTGATCTGCCTGCAAGTATAAGAAATATATGTCCCATACATGTCAAACCTCTATCTCTTACCATCTCTGAGATCTGTGCATTCATACAGACGGACACACGGATATGGCTATATCGACTCGGCTGTTGATGCTGATCAAGAATACATATACTTTATGTGGTCGGAAATGATTCCTTTCCCTGTTACATAGTTTTGCACAAACTTAATATACTCTGTGTACCTTTGGTACAGAGTATAAAAGGAAGAATTTTTTACTTGAATCAAGTATTTTCTTACTTATCGTACTATTGACACCGTTTGTACTTGATTCAAGTACAAAATTCTTGTTTTTTTTTTGCTGAGTGTAGGAAAAGAAGCGTATTTCTCACTTTAGTTAACACAATAAGCATGGAAATCAAGCAAAATTCGACCGTTATTGTGGGAATCTGCACCATCGATGTCTAAATTTAACCAAGAACACTTAACAATGTTGACCAAGCCAGAAATGGATGACAAAATACGTGGAAATGAACAATGCGTGGCTGTATGAGATGGATAAAGAAGTAAGCATCTCACTTGAATCACTCATGTTAGTACGCTTTCGGTTGAATGTTAACCACATAAGCCTCGCTACCTCGCTAAAGGCGGAAAGGTTCTTCCAAAGCGTTTCAGCTTTTGTGTAAAGCATCCCTAACGTACTCTTCTTTAGAAGGCGCTCGATGGTGGTACCTACTTTGACCAGTTTCTTTGCAGACGGTTCAACAAAAGCTACAAACTCTTAGAAATTCTAACCTACTACAGAGCAACATTTGGTTATCTAGTCGATATGATGCTACAAAGGTACGTGAGTCAAAAACGCATAGCTGTGTAAACAAAAATTCCCCAATCTTGTTGAAGTCGTAATTAGTTTATTTCCGATTGTTTCTGTGTCTAGCATAGAAACAGATCAATTCAGTTTTTGATCTTACAAACATCTTCAACTGCTGAATACAAATGGATTTGGTGGCAATTTGAATGTCTCAATTTCAAAAAGGCTTGCATACTTTTAGTTGCCATGTCGAAATGAATCAACTGACTTTTCGCCTGGTTGGTCAACACGGCGTATGCGTAATCGAGACAACATTTGCCGGTATTCTATATTTGTCTATTTAATCATTTATCAGTTGAATGTGTTTTTGCTTGTTTAACAAAATGATTTGGCCCAACAGAATACCGAATTGCCGGTAAAACTGCTTATAAATGTCGCCAGTCATTGAGCTCTAGCTCTTTTCTCCTCCTCCTTCTTTTCCTGTGGGCGGTCGGGACCAATATGGTTGACAAGATAAGAAATTTATCAACATTTAACACATGAGCCAAGCCAGTTGTTGATCGCGTTAATTGCTGTTGTTATTCTCGATTGTTTTTTGTTGCTGTCTGGGATGGCGTGCACTTCACGTGAACGTGAGCGCCCGGCTCGGCCGATCCGCAACACGTTTCTTATCACTGACGGGCTATATAAACTGGGGTTTGTGGGTTTTTGCTTTTTATCGATATACAGTACATGCCAAGTTTTATGGACATATTTGCGACAAATTTGCTTCAATAAATTTACTCTGTATTAGTCTGTCATTTAGATAATGTGTAGGTAGGGTGAACTGATTTAGTTTCGATTTAGTTTATATTGCTTTGCTCTTTGTTTATTCAAAAGGATTCAAAGCAATAAAGAATTATGTTTATTTGTAGGTTTAGGCTTAACAAACGGAAGTGGGCAACCGCTGGGAAAAACTATGATGAATGCACGTTTAGTTAAGTTAATCAATTCGCTTTGCTTGTTCTGGGATTAATGAGCGTTTCTTTATGCTTATTTATTATGCTAATTTGGAATAGAAAATTGAATTCCCCTGCATTTATAAGTTACTTTTGTACTCACACATGTGCTTGAGCAAGCGCTTGGTTATGTTAGATATTCCTAATCCTAATCTTTTTAAAACCAATCAACTTACTGTAAAGCTGACAAAAACACAAAAACCATTCACCATATTGTGTAGACTTCTATTCTTATCTTCATAGTTCGCTCCACTGCCATACCAATCAATAACCATTATTTGCGCATTTGCTCTTGTGCAATTCGATTAGAATCCTATCTTTACCAAGAAAATTATAAACTCGTTTCTTTATCAACACCCAAAGAGTCGCACACTTCACATCCCGTTAAATGCGTCAAACCGGGCCAGGCCCCAAAATAATAAAAGTTAAGAAGATAATGGATCAAATGGCGCTGAAATATTCTCATCACTTACCAATGTCGTCACTGAACCCCCCGAAAAAATTCACTTATCTCAAATTGTGAAATTTTTGGTTAAATAAATAATTAATAAGATTATTTCATTGAGATGGAGTCAACATTGATTTAGTCAACGGAATGGCGGAACATATATAATAATAAGGCAATTGAAAAGCACTTCAAAGTGTCACTGTCAAATAATGCCAGAGATAAGCTTTAGCATGGGATTTAGAATTTTCGTTGTTTTGGGGCCCATGGTAAATCCAAATCCAAATCATGTGACTGAACTTTCTGGTACCCTCTTATGGAGAGCATAGACATTTTTATAAGAGGTTGGCGACCACCTGACTATAATATACCCTTTTTAGCTTTAATAAAATGATATACAAGAAAATAACGTGAATTTGTTTTCTTCTAGATATAGGCCATGTGTCAGATAAACTTGTATTTTAAGCTTGGTACGGAGATACCCGCGAAATCAAAAACTCAATATACAAAAAAAAATGAATTCGCAGGTTGTTATTTCGTGAGTTGGTCTGTAGTTCACACGGGAAATAGTCATATCGATATCACAGCGCTGCCAATCGACGTCATCATGTCACGCGATAGTCACCCGATAGTCACGCGTTGAGTGATTATTTCGAAGGTGTGAAATACACGTATACCATGTAAACACAATAGTATGTCCACAAATACATACAAGTGTGTGGTGCGGTGTTTAAAAATGAGTAATAAATTGCCAATTTTTCATTGGAGGAGAAGGTGGTCCTATTTGCTGTAATAAAAGGCGTGCTTGTGGGGTTCAGCTTCACATATGTCTTTCTTGCCAGACTTGTTGGCGTTAACTCTCTTTCACAGAACCTATAGCTCCTTGTTCGAGATGATGAGGAACTTTAGCCCAGCTCTAAGTGATTCATTTGTGGAGCTGCACAACTTTCCAATGGTCGACTTGGGACTTCTTTGTCGCCGCAAGTCGTAGACGACATTTCCTAATCTATGCCGATGCATTATAAGTACATGATAACGAGATGAAACGGACCAAACGGTCGATTTAGCCCCTTCCCTAGTCGTGTCAATAAAGAACCATTTGCCTATTACAAAGAAAAGGTCACGATGGACCTAAAAACCATTTAATTATTTGCAAAAAAGGTTTAACTAAAGCTCTGTAGAACCCCTTCACTACCGCTTCTTACAAATCACAGAAAGCTATTGTATCAACTATTGCCTGTTATTGGAAAGGTACCCAATTTTCTTACCTAGGTAAGGTACAAGGTAGATGTTTAAAAATATATCTAGGTAAGGTAAAAGGTATCCGGAAAGTTTAAGGTACAAAACGGTACATTAAAACTAAAAAGCAATTGTTCATCAATTTATATTAGTAATAAATATTAACTGTACGGTCTCAAATCCAAATATTAGGCTCAAAAATCCAGGTTTATTTGGAATCCACTTCAATTTCAAGCAAAGGTCTTTGCCACGCTTGAAGTCAAAACTCCTTTTAAAAGAGCATCTTTAATTTGATCACAATATTACAAATTTTTTAAGCATTGTAGTCAGGAAACATCCTAATAAATCCTATTCTGACTAGTACTTGTAGCACTGGGCTAGATCCGAATAAATAAATTTAATTAAAGATCAATAGCCTTAGCGAAAATGTCAGTAACATTATTCAATCCATGAACAAAACAAGAAAGAAAGTCGGTCAAGCCCGACTATTACATACTCTGTAGCCTTACTACCCTCGCATTTGCTCACAAGTCAAGAGAGACAATCTTAGTGAGAGAGAGAGAGAGAGAGAGAGAGAGAAAAACTTAGAGAGCGCACAACGCGGTTAGATGGTTCGTTCTTTCTAGAGATAGAGAAGGAATGATAAAGATCGGATGAACGATAGCTTCCAGTGCTAACTGGCCGTTTTTTTTGCTCATAACTTGAGTATCGTTCATCCGATCTTTATGATTCGTTCAGCAAATCGATAAATAATTTTCATTATAAGATATCTCTAGAAAGACCAAACCATCTATCATGAAAACTGTGGGAGATATGACGTTTTTTCCAAATTGCGGAGGCGGGAGTGGGCTTGGAAAAAATTGAAAATAAACTTGATCTGCCTGCAAGTATAAGAAATATATGTCCCATACATGTCAAACCTCTATCTCTTACCATCTCTGAGATCTGTGCGTTCATACAGACGGACAGACAGATGGACATGGCTATATAGACTCGGCTGATGATGCTGATCAAGAATATATATACTTTATAGGGTCGGAAATGATTCCTTCTGCCTGCAATTTCTTAAGCAATTTACGATTTAAAACCGAATTCCAGTACAAGATTGGTCTAAGAATCGCAAAACTTTTGCGAAAGTAAAAATGGGAGCATGGCTAATAGTCCGGCTTTCTTTCTTCTAGCATGGATCGGTATAGTTTTAAAAAACACGTGATATTTATCGGACGTCCAGTTAAAGCCACAAACAGGTCCCGTATACTTTTCTTTTCAATATGGCAGAGCGAGGCAGCATATCGGCTATTATGTAATCAGAACCAAGCTTTACTCTGTTATTTGCTCACAGCATTCGTTCCTTAGGCAACTATATCTTAAAGTCATTAAATCTGGCTGCTTTCTTTTCAGTTTCAACCAGATCGTCTTCGAACTGTGTAAATTCTCTCAATTTCATCGCTTTTGGTACTGTGCAAAGCTTAAGCAGATCTCGATAATGACTTGTGCTGTAAAATTAACCCCTTAAACAGCTTCTCCAAGTTTCGAATCTCAAATTAGGTTCAAATGTAGATGCCAATGATATTGGTCGTTTTTATACCCTTGCAAAGGGTATTATAATTTTGCCCAGAAGTTTGCAACGCATAGAAATATTCATTTCCGACCCCATAAACTATATATATTCTTGATCAGGGCGACGAGCTGAGTCGATTGAGCTTTGTCCGTCCGTCTGTCTGTCCGTCTGTCTGTCCGTCTGTCTGTCCGTCTGTCTGTCCGTCTGTTTCTACGCAAACTAGTCTCTCAGTTTTAAAGCTATCGAGCTGAAATTTTGCACAGAGTCTTCTTTTTACTGCACGCTGCTAATATGTCGGAACCGACCGGATCGGATCACTATATCTTATAGCTGCCATAGGAACCATAGGTCGGAAAATGGGTTTTAGTAAGAAAACCTTTTTTGTTTTCAATGTTAACGTGATTAAACTCTGTCATTAATAATATTATATGCTTTCAAACAGATTTGAAAATTTTGGTCTAAATCGGTTGACTATATCTTATAGCTGCCATAGGACCGATCGGTCAGAAAATGGGTCTTAGTGAAAAAAAACTTTTTTGTTTTTAAGTAAATCGTTCTTAAGGTCGGTGATTATCAATATTAAACGCTTTTAAACTAATTTGAAAAAGTTGATCGACATCGGGTGACTATATCTTATGGTTGCCATAGGACCGATCGGTCGAACATGAGTCTTGGTAAAAAAATTTTTTGTTTAGTTTTGTTAGCGTCCTTAAACTCGCTGATGACTTATTTTATATGCTTTCAAATAGATTCGCAAAATCGGGCCGAAATCGGATGACTATATCTTAAGGCTGCCATAGGGCCGATCGGTCGGAAATTGAGTCTTAGTGAGAAAAACTTTTTTCAGACGTTTTTCTGTCGGAAAATAGGTTTTAGTTACAAAATTTTTTGATTTTTATGTAAGCGTTCTTAAACTGTGACTGTTGCATTTGCAAGGGTATAAAAACTTCGGCACAGACGAAGTTAGCTTGGCCTTCTCGTTATTGCTCATACCATAAGCTATTTCCACAAAAAACGAAACATGTCGCACTGAGCTTAAATCCATAATTTAAAATTGACATCTTTAATATTTTAACACAGATTCACTTTCTGCATCTTAACTCGCCTTTTACCTGAAACCATTGCCCTATAAATTTTGGCAAAATGTCAGTGCAAGCAGTAGCAATTGATTGTTCAGGCACTTTTACAGTTGGCTTCACATGATTTGAAACTTTGGACGAGATATTGTTATTTGGAGGACACTCTTTGTACTATCAGCTATTTTTACGAAAACTTTTAGAGAGCTCAAGCACTCCAAACTGTCTGTCTCCTCTGCAGCATCTTTTCTATTGGTGGTATGCCATAGGCTACTCAACAGAGTTGAGATAAAAACTTGTGCGTTTTATTGTTTACTTTCTAATATTTCTTAGATAACGAGTTGTTTGCTTAAATTTTAGTATGTCTTATTCAAAGTTTCAATGTATTCTGAATTGAAAGTGGTCACTTTAATTTTAATATTTTATATTATATATTAAAAGCTAATTGAGCTAATAAAACCCTTGCTGTTTTTACTAATTGCTAATAAAACCCTTTGCTGTTTTTACTAATTGCTTTGTATTAACAAGTACAAAACAGCTCTTACTACTTTAGAATTATTAAACTTGAAAGTTACACACAAAGTAAAAAAATAGTTCGTTAAGTTATAAATAACTACTTGGGCTCTACATCTTCATATTTAAGGTCAAGTCGTTTTTCAGACAAATCAAATTCAGAGCATATAGTAACATATGCTACGGTGCACCAAAGTAAGCAAATTTTCTATATTCCCTATTCATACAACTTTAGTTCTTCGGTCCGGTTATAACTACTGTGCGCCTAGATTATGTTTTATAACTTGTTTATAAGCACACAGAAATCATTTTGATATAGTCGCTTGTTCCAGCAGAACACCTTATCGATGGTCAAAAGTTAATCTTTATTCTTTACCCACTAATAGCTACCGTTTAAATACAACTAAGTTAGCCTTCTGACGCTTTTGCCGAATACATTTATAGTTCACCATATGCACGCGCCTTAGACTTTCTTAATCGAAGGTCAAGTGTGCGGAAAAAACGTATGGCTCACGATTTAATATGATTTTTGCTAGAAATCGTTACTATAAGAGATTAAAAACTCAGCTCACTGTTTTGCATTATGGGAAACAGTGCCTATTTTCATATACGTTAGTTGCACAAAATGTAAAACGGATTCGAAACAGTTCATATCCAAGAGTGTACAACCTAGGGTAGCCCCTAGACTTGATCACTGGTACTGAGTGGGTTCAAGACGGAAGTTCTCCGGCTAGAATAGATTAACAACCATGCACTAGGGCTCATGAAAATCTTAAGTGCTATCTGCCTTGAAACCGCCTGGCTCATCAAGTCAAAGATAGCTTTATCACAACGTTGTCGATAGCTCACTTGACTTATCTCTTTGGGTATGCCATCAACTATTGAATGAGTTTTGAAGCGCAACTGATCTGATATGCATGTCAGTTGTCACATAGGACGAGCATACGAGCAGCGACAAGGCAGTAGCAGCTCATCAGCACCTTACATTCTAAGAGAACGACGCAAATACGTGTTACAAGATCGACAGTCTCTTGAACACTTTGAAGGCTGCGTGCTTTCTGTATACATTTACGTAAGCTTGGCCGTTTTCGTGAACCTGCTGAATTCAAAACATAGTTCTATGTGATCGGAAAAGTGGCCATCAGGGGAAGAATGTTTAATAGCCTTCCTGTGTTCCTAAGGGGCGAAAGCCAAAAATTATGCTACATTTGTTTTAACTCGGCTATTTATTATGCGATCTTCATGAAAATTTTGGGTTTATAGATTTTGGGAATATGTATAAATGTAAGTTTTAAGTTTAAATCGATATCTTCTTAGCTCTTCTACTCTCTGAGATCTAGGTGTTCATACGGACGAACTGACAGGGCTATGTCGACTCGGCTATTGTTGATGATCAAGAGTATATGTACTTTCTATGTTTCCTTTTGCCTGTTACATACACTTGCACACAGAGAAAAACAGATCAAATTTATTTTGACATTCACCTGATGAAAATGAACTTTTCAAAAAAATCAATTCTTTTATTTCATTTGGCAAGAAAATAATATAATTATGATCCAAAATAATATCATTTACCTATATTGATATTAAATAGTTTCAGAATGATCCTAAAAATGTAATAATGATATGTTAAAAAATATCGATTTGAAATTTTTAACATTTCACTTTGATATATTTTCATAACGAAGTAAAATTGAAATGAAAAATATCATTTTTTTTCTCGGTGCACGACTTTAGTATATTCATAACGGGTATAAAAACACTCAATATACAACTCAGAATACGAATCATAGTGAGAATATTTGATTACGTGGGCATCAAAGTGGATGAATGCTGTGGACTGACCTCTTTCAGCTCTGCACAGCTGGGGAACCATGTTCCTGCTCATATAACATAGAGTTAACACAATAAAGCAGCGGTGGGCAACCGCATTAACCGCCTTGCTTCCGCAACCGGGCCCATTATTTCTCTCATCACACAACGCACTAGATTTTACAACAACCTCTCGCTGATCGAAAGCAAATGATGAAAACAGCAAACTTTATGAAGTTTTCTAAATAGGCAAAAGAGTCCAAAGTATTTCTGTACCTTCATTCAAGTAACCACATTAAGGGAAAGTAGGCCCATAGCTAATACATTGTGTTTAAAACTATTGAGAGGCTGTAATTATAAGTCCTTCCAGACTATTGTTTTTTTAGCACTAACTTTCGGTTTTAGTAAGAAAAACTATTTTGTTGTCCAAGTAAAACAACTCAAAATCAGCTATTATCAATTTTCTCCATGTCAAATTCTGCCTTGATCAAAGATATATAAAATTCCCCTTTCCAATGTTTTTGCCCAATAACACTAGGCAACAAGGTCCAGTATATTTAAGGGTTGGGGGTGATTATAGATGATTTTCGTGTGCTGAAGACAAATCTATGTTCAGAAATGGTCCATCACGTCGAGGTTTTCAGTAATTTGAGCTTAAAGTTGCAAAAAGTGCATATTTCAACCCTTTTCAGACGCGTTTTGTGGAGAACCTATACTTTTGTTTTGCCTTTTTTTGATATTATCTTAAATTACTATTTCTTAACTTTAAAATAAACTATCCCAAAGAGTTTTACGATTTTTTTTAGTGAAGATATCGATAATAATAAAAAACCAAAACTGCCTACTGCACAAAAGTATGCCTTACAGAAACAGTACAACCGGCTAGTAATTTGTATAGAATTTCAATGAAAATTTTCTACAAAACACATTGCATATTTTGGGGCAACAACCATATATTGGGTTGTTGTTAAATCGGATACAATTACTAAAAATTGTAAAGTACAATTCTAAAGTACTTTCAACACGCAAATTCACATTCTTAAGTACTTTTATACGCAAATCCACATTCTAAAGTACTTTTCATACGCAAATCGACATTCTAAAGTACTTTTCATACGCAAATTTCATTTTAAAAAATCGTAGAACTGTTTGGGATAGTTTATTTCAAAGCTAAGGAGTATTTCTTTCTGATAACATCAAAGAAAGTCAAAACATAAGTATAGGTTCCCCACAATACGCGTCTGAAAAGGGTAAAAATAGGCAACTTTAAGCCCAAATTTCTACAAATCTCGACGTGATGGAAACAGATTCGTTTTTAGCTCAACAAAACTCATTGCATACATTGGGGCAGCAACAATACATATATTGGATGTTTGTGAAATCGAATACAATAACTAAAAATTGTACATCTTCATTGGAAAAAACCGTAGAATTGTTTGGAATAGTTTATTTTAAACTTATGGAGTTGTTCTTTCTGACAATATCAAAGAAAGTCAAAACGGAAGTATAGGTTCTCCACAAATCGAGTATAAAAAGAGTCAAATAAGACATTTTTTGTATCTTTAAGCTCAAACTACTGAAAATCTCGAAGTGATGGACCATTTCTGAAAACAGATTTGTGTTAAGCACACGAAAATCATCTAGAATCACCACCGACCCTTCAATATACTGAAAAAAGTGTAATTGATATGGTCATCGGAACTGGCTATATCACATATATATAGCTTCTACAAATAACATGAACTAAAAGAGTTCCAACAGTTCGCTTGGAAACAGCAAAATGTACCACTGCGTCACGTCTTAGCATCATTTTCCTAACGTAGAACTGTTTATGGTAGGTTTTATATGACTGTTCCCAAAGACTTTTGTATCGTAATCCCCCCCTCGCTCTTTGACGTAAGCAGGCGTAGCCATAAATCTTTTCATCTTTTGCTTGTCAATATTGTAAAACAAAAAGCTCTAATCAGCAGGTGTCTGTCTCCAGAATATGCCATATGTAAGCACGTGAGTTGCAGGCGAATGAATGGATGAAGAGAGTGCAAGATGAAATAACGGCCCACCCAACTCTCTTTGCCGGCAGAGCCAACCAACCGGCTCTCCGTAGCTCCCTCCCTCCGTTCGATATTCGCACATCAGCAAATTTCGGGCTGACCATAAAAACATCATTTAATTGTTTATAACTCCCACCCCCCACAATAAAGCGTTGCCATTATCACTGAGCGTACAAACATACAAACATACCTACTTACGTACACACATCACAGGCGTAGTTGACTTCGTTTCTCTCTGCTCGGCTGATGAATGAAGCTTCGGGCTTCCTCTGTTTCAAATGTGAGAAACAGAATTATAAAAACGTTCAATTAGCTAAGGTAGTAAGTCATTACAGAGCCAGCGCTCGGTCAGGCAGCTCTCCAGCTAACTGCAGTCCTCTCCTGAAAAAATAAGAAAGTTGTGTGTGAAAAGTGCGCGAAGTTGCAGAGAAAATTTGTACCAACAACAACAACAAGTGAGTGTCTTTCATATTGCAGATATCAGTTGTGGGTTCTCGGTTAGATGAGAGATCAGCTAAACAAACTGTTCAAAGTGTGCGAAAAAAAGCGAGATGAAAACAGCTGATGAGTATTTTTAAAAACTTGCTTTTCTTTTTGGTTGTGCAGAGTGTGAGGTGAGTGAGGTGGTTGCGAAACATTTGTTAAGCTCGTGCAGGAAGTTAAATGCCAACTGATTATAATCGTTAAGAGCCCTGGCTAGAAGTCCAAGTGTTGACACAAGTTTACTGACGATTCATTAACCCTTTACCACTCAAGTGCAAAAAATGTGCAAGCCAGCCGATAAGCTGGGTAAATACTCCACAAAGCCACCAACTTGAAAAATGTTCCCACTGTAACAAACGACTACGAGAGCCACTCGTCTGAAACGAATGTGTGTGTGTTGTATGGCTGAACTTGAACTTGAATAGCAACAAAAAAAACAAAAAAAAAAAACACTGAATACCAAATGACACACACACCCACAGCAAATGAAAATGAGAAAATGAAGAGAAAAACAACATCAAATTAAAATAAATTACAAAGAATTTGATTCAAATTGGAATTCAATGTGATAGCTTTTCCACACAAAAAAAAAAAACAATGAAATGTGGAAAATTTTTCGAAGGTAGAAGCAAGGCATTGTATAATTAGTTTAATGCCCGCGATAAAGTTTATTAGTTCATAATTAAAGTCATAGATTGTTTATGGTGTGAATTTTTTTGGGCAATAAATGGCAAAAGTTGAAACCCGTTTTGATATACCATAAACATACAAAACAGTTGGCCTTGTGAGGGATATGAGTAAAAATCGAAATCGATTCTTACTGAACAAACCGAACTAAGCCAACTGGAAAACATATGAAAATTTCTTCCCAAACATTTTGAACGGTTTTATCACGGTTTCAGTACCTCATAACAAAAGTTCAACGTAGTGCTGCATTATGCATGAATGGTAATGTTACACCTTATGCCTCTAGATCAGGGTTCCCCAAGCAGAGAGCACTAAAATGTGACTGTGTCTCTCTCTAATACACAGTGATGCATGACTTCGGCAAGCATTTGGTGTGAATTGGCGAGTATGTTCGTGCCCCAGGGGCTATCGCTGGTTAACTCTGCTCTAGATCTTCTGGGTAGAGAAATCGCCAGTAACACCGCTCTCAGGCTGAGAGAAAGTGGTACCTGGAAGGATAGTAACTCTAGCCACTCCTCTATACTTCTGCATCAAGTTGACTACTGCATCCCAACAATAACGTTTACCACCATGTATAAAGTCACCATACCGAGTCGACTGCCATCCGAATGCTATCAATTTCTACACTGATGGCTCCAAACTGGATGGACAGGTAGAAGGAGGAGTCTTCAGTCTAGAGCTCGGGATCGAAACTTCATTTCGACTTCCTGACCAAGCAGAGGTTGTAGCCATCCAGGAGGCAACCAACCTTCAGGAAACTCTAGTAACCAGAAGAAGCGAAGTATACATTTTCTCAGATGGTCAAGCCAAAACTCTTACAGAGTGCCGCAGATCTCTTAATGAGATGGCTCAGCACTTTAAAATGGGTGTCTGGACACTGCAACATTGAAGGCAACGAGATGGCCGACCACCTCGCTAGACTTGGCACCACCAATCAGCTCCTACCGGATAAGAGCAACATAAGGGTCCACTTGCGACCTTTAAGCTACAAACATAAGAAACAACTTGTCGAATAAACATAATTCGATGGCAAAAACGATTCACACATGTGAAGTATCTAGGCTTACATGGCTTACTCTCAATATTAGCAAATCTAGGACGTTACTCTGTCAACAAAGAGAGAACATTTCCCTAATAGTGGGGGCCCTTACTGGACACTGCCTAAACGGAAGACACGCCGCGAGGCTTGGCATCAGACACAATGACTTCTGCAGAAGCTGCAATTCAGTGGATGAAGAGGACAGTGTACAGCACCTCTTCTCTCAGCAGAAGGCGACTCACAGTTTTGGAAAGTCCTTTCCTAAACGATTTATAAGACATTTCTGAAATAGGTGTTGCCCCTTTGCTAAAATTTGTGCTACTTTCTAAATGGTTTAACGGGACAGACTCTCCCTCTACGACCCCAGCATAGAAAGGGTTATAAGGTACCACAACGGGACTTCGATGGCCTAAGTGAAGAAATGTGATCTACCTAACCTAACCTAACCGTTTCAACAATTTATGGATAAAAACCAGGGAATCAAACCGAAACCGGAACCGTATGCCGAAAAGAATCGATTAAAACTCAGAACCAGAACCGGAACTGGAACCGATATTTGAAATTGATTGTGTACCGGAATACGAGTACCAATATTTTTGGAACCCAAAAGACCAAAAAGAACCTAAACATTGTACCGGTACAGTTTCGGTTTTGAGTGCAACGACTAGACTTCAAAGCTGACACTTAGTTTTGGGGGACTTTTAAGCAATTTCCAACAAAAAGAAGTCTGGTCTTTCGAAACTTTTGTATTGTAAAATAGAAAAACACGAGACCAGTCTCTTGAAAAATATTGCATCCTTTATTCTTAGGCCCATATTATAATGCTAATCATGCTAATGGTAACTTTGAAACTGAAAAGTACTTGTGTTATCCATTTCTGTTCAACTTAAAACTTAATAAGGAAAGCAGCACAAATACATTAGAAGCAGGACACTACAAATAGTTCAGTATTTTCACAAAACTGATTAATGGCATCAATCGTGATCAATTTTTCTGAGCTTAAAACGTTTTCCAAATTGAAGTCTTTGGAATTATTTGAAAATGACCGCCAAGATGTATAAATGTATCGATATTAAAGCGTTAAGGTATTGGTAAAAAATCGAATGATGGTCACACTGTATAGAGAATGGACGATGACGAAACCGAAAGTAGAACGCAGTAGATAGTAGAAGATGGACGAAGACAGAAGCTGTAATTAAAATGACAAGCAGACAGACAGAGAGACAGAAAGATAAATCCAAATCGACAAACCGTGAAGAGAATAAACACGTATAGAGACCTTTTAAATAGAACCCCGAAAACCCGATAAAACTCTCGTTTATAAAAATAAATAAAACTCTACAAAGTTTCCACTTTGAGAAGGGCAAATAAGCGTATAACTTTTATTAAGTCTTCGCTAAGAAATTAAATGAATGCATAACCAATGACCGCTCTTTCTTCATATTTTACCGGTTCATACCGGTACGTACTGGTATACCGAAATAAGAAAGCAGGTACCAGTACGGAACCGAATACCAAAATATTATTAGAACCAAAACAGAACCTTTTACCGAAACACAAGTTTCGGTACGTAAAGAGATGGAACCGGAACCAAAATACGAATCGGTTTGATTCACTGATAAAAACACATTAGCATTTTCCCCTTTTTACGAATTGAACCAACTTTTTATACCCTTGCAAAGGGTATTATAATTTTGCCCAGAAGTTTGCAACGCATAGAAATATTCATTTCCGACCCCATAAACTATATATATTCTTGATCAGGGCGACGAGCTGAGTCAATTGAGCTTTGTCCGTCCGTCTGTCTGTCTGTCCGTCTGTCAGTCCGTCTGTCTGTCCGTCTGTCTGTCTGTCCGTCTGTCTGTCCGTCTGTTTCTACGCAAACTAGTCTCTCAGTTTTTAAGCTATCGAGCTGAAATTTTGCACAGAGTCTTCTTTTTACTGCACGCTGCTAATATGTCGGAACCGACCGGATCGGATCACTATATCTTATAGCTGCCATAGGAACCATCGGTCAAAAAATGGGTCTTAGTGAGAAAAACTTTTTTGTTCTTAATGTTAGCGGCCTTAAACTCGGCCATTGTTAATATTATATGCTTTCAAACAGATTTTTAAATTTTGGTCAAGATCATGTGACTATATCTTATAGCTGTCATATGAACCATCGGTCGGAAAATGGGTCTTAGGAAGAAAAACTTTTTGTTTTCAATGCTAGCGTCATAAAACTCGGTCATTATTTATATTATATGTATTCAAACCGATTTGCAAATTTTGGTCAGAATCGGATGACTATATCTTATAGCTGCCATAGGAACCATCGGTCGGAAAATGGGTCTTAGTGAAAAAAACTTTTTTGTTTTCAAGTAAATCGTTCTTAAGGTCGGTGATTCTTAATATTAAACGCTTTCAAACTAATTTGAAAAAGTTGATCGACATCGGGTGACTATATCTTATGGTTGCCATAGGACCGATCGGTCGGAAAATGAGTCTTAGTTAGAAAAACTTTTCTGTTTTCAATTTTATCTTTCTTAATCTCCGCGATTGTTAATTTGATATGTTTTCAAAAAGATTCGCAAAATTTGGTCGAAATCAGATGTTTATCTGTCGGAAAATGAGTTTTAGTTAAACATTTTTTAGATTTTTATGTAAGCGTTCTTAAATTCTGACATTTCAAAAACAGCATTTGCAAGGGTATAAAAACTTCGGCACAGACGAAGTTAGCTTGGCCTTCTCGTTTAGCTCCAATTTATTTCCAAATTAGATTTAGTTCAATTCTTCCCAATAAGTTCAAATAGATAAGTCAAATTCACACTCCACTCTTAGCTGTATTTTATTATACGTGACATTTTCTTCACATGTTTTTTAGAATAGAACAAAGTTTAATCTCTGAGAGTACTTTACGTTTCAATAGCTTACCTTTAGATAAGAGTCCATTGTTTGATTTACAATATATGCCTCATGGCAACCCATCGAAAATGTAATCATAAATTTGTCCACTTGCTTACTTATTCTTGCAGTATTTCAAATTCGGTCACAATTAGTCATTAGCCCAGCTAAGTAACCTCTTTTTCCACTCGAAGCCTTCTACGATTAGCGATTAGATTCATAAATTTTGGTTAATAACTGCCTTTAATTCTACGGGAATGTTTAAAATTTATTATGCACTCTAATGCACATTTAATGCTATATAAATAGACTACAACAGTGACTTATCTGACTTAATATTTTATGGAATAAAATGAATTTTTATGGCATGCTAAAACTAGTTTTACAATTCAGTTGCAAAAAATCCCTTAGACTCTGGCATTGTGATCGCAAGGTACTTTTTTTTTCTATATTTACTATTGCCTGATTTGTGATGCATATCAAAAGCAATCGGTATCGTTTATAACAACCCATTTATATGCTAATTTAATGCACAACAAGTATGAAACTGGATTTATATGAGTAAAAAGATAAATATTTCAGGAAGCTATTTCTTGTTATCATCTTCAGTTTGAGCAGAGGAGATAAGTTATTCCGCTGCGGATGCGTTTGATGATCGATGGCAGTTTAGCAGTCTACCAAATGTAGACTCATTACGACTCCGTTTGGCACTTTGTATTTACCAAACAGCAAAACTTTGCTAATTGTATAAATTCATAAATATTTTGTGAGCTTTTTAACAACTCTAGTGAAACTTTATAAATACACTACAATCATTTTGATCACTAGTATAGATAATCAATTTTTTCCTACATGGACTCAATGTTTCATTCTAAGGAAAGATTTTCAAAATTAAAATACCCTTTCCCAGGGTATACAAAAACCCAACCTAAACCATAGTTTACAATTAATGTCGATGATTACATTGCACTCGTAGCCCTTGAGAGTTCACAAACCGCAGCACACTCAGACATCGAATGCGAGGGTCAAACTCAAGTCGCAAAAAAAAGCGACCAGATGCAATTATTATTTCGCCATCAGTGTGGTTAAGCTAAAGAAATGGACGGCGGATTTCAGAAGTCTAAATGGTTCATTGACCATTCCGCAGTTTCAAGCAGTTACCTAGTAAGATAACATCAGCATGATGTAAAGTTAAATACCAAAAATAAGAATTTTGCACTGTAATCCACCGACTCTTCTGGGTTTTTCGGTCTTTAAATAAACAATTACTATTTACATTATCAATACAGTCTCTGTAAATTTATACAGCGTCCATCTCCTACTACCCCACAATCCACAAACGCCTCCTTCTATGCTCGCATCATCCATGCAGTGTGACCATCCTCTCAACCATTAGCACTAGTTCCGTATTGTTATTAGAGTGCTTCAGACTAGTTCATCCAGAGGCCCAAAACCAGTTCATTCATTACATTTAAATATTTTATATTAGCCTGATACGAACAAGCCGGACACAATTAATTTACTTTTTCTTGAAACTGACACACAAACAATGTGCTTGTGGGTGTAGGTTTTTAGTTCATAAAACGCTCAACACTTTGAGGTTGACTGCAAAAACCTTATTTTGACAACATATAGATGGAATAGAGGGACTCAAAAGCACTTTTTCTATTGCAGCGATTGAAGCAAAACAGTTTTTATACTCTGTACCGAAGGTACATAGAGTATATTAAGTTTGTGCAAAAGTATGTAACAGGGAGAAGGAATCGTTTCCGACCCTATAAAGTGTATATATTCTTGATCAGCATCAACAGCCGAGTCGATATAGCCATCTCCGTCTGTCCGTCTGTCTGTCCGTCTGTCCGTCCGTCCGTATGAACGAAGAGATCTCAGAGATGGTAAGAGATAGAGGTTTGACATGTATGGGACATATATTTCTTATACTTGCAGGCAGATCAAGTTTATTTTCAATTTCTGTCACGCCCCCTCACGCCCCCTCAATTTGGAAAAAACGTCATATCTCCTATAGTTTTGATGATAGATGGTTCGTACTTTCTAGAGATATCTAGTACTCAAAATTATTTATCGATTTGCTGAAGGAATGATAAAGATCGGATGAACGATACTCAAGTTATGAGCAAAAAACGGTCAGTTAACACCCACCCCACCCATAACCTAAGCATTGCGTTCAGCAGAAGCAATCTTAGTGAGAGATAGAGAGAGAGAGAGACTTAGAGAGCGCACTGCGTTGTGCGTTGTGTGTTAACTGGCCGTTTGACTCGTGACCAAATGCGAGCTGCGACATTAAGGGTGCAAAGTATGTTTAGTCGGGCTTGACCGACTTTCTTTCTTGTTTAAGTGGTGTTTTTTCGCATATTATTGACTTACCAATTCAAAAGTGAACTTTTTGGATAATTACATCTGTGTGTGAGCCTCAGTTAACCTGTTGCATCATCTGTTTGTATGTATGCTGCAAATCTTTCTCTCCGCTCACGCTACACACTAATTTCTTTTCGTTCAAAGCACATATTTTATGAGCGCTCGGCTATCGTAGATAGTACAGTCACCAGGAACGCTATCGCAGCGCTAAATTCTGTTGGGCAGAGATCGAAAACGGTTCGGTTTCATTTTTTCACTGTCTTTGATGTGTGCAGTATTGAGTGAAAATATGTGTTGATGCTTATTTACTAGCTTTGTTCGTAAGACGAAAATGTTTTACATGAACGGAAAAAGAGTTTCTTTACTCATAACCTTATTCTCTATCTTATTCTTCAGTCAAAACATTTTGTTATACCCTTGTAGAGGGTATATTAAAATTGTCCAAAAGTTTGTAACGCATAGAATAAAGCATCTCCGACCACATGAAGTATATATGTAACTGGCCCCTGGGTTTCTGCAGTAATGCAAATAAGTCCAGAGACTACCATGACAATTCCTACCTGATTCCGGCACCGACTGACTTTCTTATCACAAGCTACCCTCTTAGCCAGGGTTTTCCAGCCATAGCCCCTAGAGAATTCACACTGATTGCTTGCCGAAGTCATACAGCACTGTATGTTAGAGAGAGACACACACACTTATATTTTCGCGCTCTTGGGGAACCCTGCCCTTAGCATATCGAAGTTCAGTAACGATGGCCATTTCGTACCCACTCTCTCAATTGCTTGCTCCCCTTTCTCTCTTGGCTATTCGCGGGTTCCTACATGTATATTCTTGATCAGCATGACGAGCTGAAATGATATAGCCAAGTCCGTCTGTTTCTATGCTATGTCCTTCCTCAGTTTTAAAGCTATCTTAACCAAACTTTGCACAAAGTTTTTAGGTACAAATACGCTGTACATTTGTCGGAATTGGCGGGATCGGATGACTATGTCATATAGCTGCCATAGAAACCAACGGTCGAAAAAGTAGTTTTAGTGAGAAAAACTTTTTTGTCTTCAACGCAAACGTTTCCAATCCTCGTATTTCTGAGTTTTCTATGCTTTTACATAATTCCACCAAGTTTTATGAAAATCGGACGACTATATAGTATAGCTGCCATACAAAATATAGTTTTGAAAAAAAGTCTTGGTAGGAAAAACTTTTTTGTTTTCAATGCTATTGCTCCCAAACTTGTTACTAATCAATATTATATGCTACCACATAGTTCTGTCAATTTAGATCCAAATCGGTTGACTATAGCATATAGCTGCCATAGAAACGATGGGTCGGAAAAGTAGTTATAGTGTGAAAAACTTTTTTGTTTCGATTGTTAGCTGCTTTAATCTTTCCAGTTATAAGTATTTCTTTGACTATTTTGCTCAAATTCGGATGAATATATCAAATAGCTGGCCTCTAAACATATGGCCATGTGGCGGTTCCAGTTCATCCAGCTCCAATCTCTGATTCAGTTCATCTAATGCTAAGGGTCCCACAGGCAAATAATTTGCTCAAATTCTGATAAAAATTTGGCTAGATAGCCATGATTGCAGATTTTTCAGGACTTTAAACTAATCAAATAATTTGCTCGAAAGTCGAAAATTTCAACAATTTGCTCTATTTAGACAAATTTTCATCAAAATTTGAGCAAATTATTTGCCTGTGGGATATTAGCTTATCTAGTTCGCACAACACTAACAACTCTCGATACTCAGTAAGACACACACACTTACTTAACTCTTCGTTTTTCTGTGATATTCATTCTAACACGGCAACAAGCCATCTGCAATAAACCTGAATCTAAATTCTCATCTAATCCGTGTTTTACATTCAATAATTAAAGTTAAAGCCTCACGAAAGTGTCGCCATCTGTTGGTTGGAGCTTGAGAAATCACTCAACTAACATTGTTCAAAGCGAAAATGAAATTATTCTATGAAAATTTATCAAAACCTTTATTTCTATACTGTTTACAAGCTGCAAGGGTATATAAACTTCGGTTGGGCTGCAGTTAGCTTTCCCGAATTTTTATACTCTGTACCGAAGGTACATAGAGTATATTAAGTTTGTGCAAAAGTATGTAACAGGGAGAAGGAATCGTTTCCGACCCTATAAAGTATATATATTCTTGATCAGCATCAACAGCCGATTCGATATAGCCATGTCCGTCTGTCCGTCTGTCTGTCTGTCTGTCTGTCCGTCTGTCCGTCCGTCCGTATGAACGAAGAGATCTCAGAGATGGTAAGAGATAGAGGTTTGACATGTATGGAGCATATATTTCTTATACTTGCAGGCAGATCAAGTTTATTTTCAATTTTTGCCACGCCCCCACCCGCCCCCGCAATTTGGAAAAAACGTCCTATCTCCTACAGTTTTGAAGATAGATCGTTCGTACCTTCTAGAGATACCTTGTAAACAAAATTATTGATCGATTTGCTGAAGAAATGATAAAGATCGGATGAACGATACTCAAGTTATGAGCAAAAAACGGCCAGTAAACACCCCCCACCTCTCCACCCATCACCACAGCATTCTATTGAACGGCAATCTTAGTGTGACAGAGAGAGAGAGAGAGAGTGAAACTTAGAGATGAGCGCGTATAATTCGTGAGCAACTGCGAGCTGCGACGCTAAGGGTACAGAGTATGTTATAGTCGGGCTTGACCGACTTTCTTTCTTGTTTTATTTAATTATGGTTCATAGTTTAACAAAGTTCGGTCAAACTCTTAAGTGAACTATTCATAACTAAGTTAAGACAATAAAGTATTCCTTACATCTAGCAATGGAGATTTTACTGAAAACAGATGGTAATACTTGTTGTAATAGGCAAGGATTGAAATAGATCGGGACATAATTTCTCGTTTTCCGTGCCCGAACCGCAAAACTTATTAGGCTAAGCAGAGCGCTTGAGTCAAACTCACCAGAAAGTAGCTTATGTAGGAAAAGTACACTAAGATAGATCCTGTAATTATGCATGAGTGGAAGGTCCAATAAGTGTAGTCATAATGCTCAACGCTTAAATAGGAACAATTTTATTAACTAAACTGAATGCTTCTGGGACGTAGCTTAGACATTTGTTAAGCTTGTATAAAAATAATTTAAATTAAAGCGAACAATTTAAAATTCAAATAGCGTTTAACTATGCAAGATCACTTTGAATTAGTTTTTTTCCCCCCCAACGAATGAGTCATAAAGCTGAGTAAATTTGCTCAATTTAGTTTAGTTAAAAGTACAAAACGTTTTCATGGAATTGCTCAAGCGATTACGGTTCTAAGCCACGTCTTTCACCCAGATGTATGCCAGACTAATTAAGACAAATGTAACTCCCCATCATTTTTAAAAGACTTTGCGTAAACAAGCCACAGACCCCCCCGCCAAACTTTCCAAATTAAATTTTGTGCGAATGACGTGCAAACAAAAAACACAAAAAAACAAAAAAAAAAAAACAATTGAAATTCCACTCACAAAAGGTAAATGCGAAACAGTATTGTGTTTTGTCGTTGTTTTATTTGCACGAAAATTATTTATGTATATTATAGAATTAAGACGGAATTATAAGTGATTTACCTAGAAATCGGAACCAGTTTCTGGTTTCGCCTTAAAAGAAGAAAATTTTTTGATAAACAGATTACATCACTCGAAAGTCGAATTTGCATACAGATAAAAATAAAGGCCAATTAAATAAGTGAGCTGTAAATGATGGTAAATATTTGGCCCAGTGTCGAGGTTAATGCGAAATCAGGTGGCCAACTGTACTGCGAATAAATTTGGCACTTTATTTCCATCAAATTTGTCAATTCATCCACAAATATTTGACAGATGAAAACGTGCGTGGGGAAGCAGACGACTCGTGAGATTCGTTCACTTGGCGTTTGCCCAATCCATTAAAGCCACAGCCGACAACGACTAAATTTATCCGACTAATTCGCTTCTGCTTACAGATTAACAACTTGATCAGCCTCAGCCGACTGAGTCCGCCGAACGTGCCAAAAAAAAACACACACAAAATAATACCCAGCCGAGCAGCAGTGTGAGGCGACGGGGCCGGACGGGACGCCTGCGCAATTCGCAGATCTCTCGAGAGCGAGTCAACATACAAACAAAACAAAATAAATCGTGTAAATAGGCAAAAAACGGAGCACCGCCTGCCACACAATTCCACATCTCACATCTCCGGCTTATTTAAAGGCCCGCGTCACAGCGTCGGTCGATCAGAGAATTTAAAGCTGCCCAGCGAGCAGTACCTTGCGCCGAGCAGCAGCAGCGAGAACAAGTGACAAGTGATTACCCCCCCTCAAAAGAAAATATGTCTTAAAGTACGTGCTTGACCAAACTTTTGAATACCGCAACAAAACAACAACAACCAAAAAATAAGTGCCGCGTCTACCTCAACCACTGACTGAAGTCGCTTATGCAATCCATGCAGTATTCTTAGATATACGTGTAAATCGTAAATAAACTTGAAAGTTCAAAATCAAATTTAATTCAAAAACACAATGTCTGCATCCAAGGAGGCCATTTGTGCGAGTACTGAGAAGGATCTCGATAAGCCGCAGTTAGGTGAGTACCAAAAAGAAACATTCAAATTAAGTTACAGTATACAGTACAGCATTCAATATAAGTTCCGGTATACAGATTGTCTCTTTTTCAAACGGAGGTGCTCTTTTTTTAACAGTATTAGCTAGAGATGCCAGCACCTGCTTATAAACAACCAGAGTTCACCTCAGTAATCAGAATTTTACTTACTTTATTTAGTTAGCTTTTGTGTACATTAATTTAGGTCACTATTTTTAACATTTCTTTGTTCTTTCGTCTGTTCTTTTTATTTCTCCGCGTACTGTTTTTATACTCTTTACCAAAGGTACACAGAGTATATTAAGTTTGTGCAACAGTGAGTAACAGGGAGAAGGAATCATTTCCGCCTCTATAAAGTATATATATTCCTGATCAGCAACAACAGTTGGGTCGATATAGCCATGGCCGTCTGTCTGTCCGTCTGTATGAACGTACAGATCTCAGAGATGGTAAGAGATAGAGGTTTGACATGTATGGGACATATATTTCTTATACTTGCAGGCAGATCAAGTTTATTTTCAATTTTTGCCACGCCTCCTCCCGCCTCCGTAATTGGGAAAAAACGTCGTATCTTTTACAGTTTTGATGATAGATAGTTTGTACCTTCTAGAGATATCTAGTAATCAAAATTATTTATCAATTTGCTGAAGGAATGATAAAGATCGGATGAACGATACTCAAGTTATGAGCACCCACAACCACAACATTCCGTTCAAGAGAGGCAATCTTAGTGAGAGAGATAGAGAGAGAGAGAGAGAGCGGTGCGCTCTCTAAGTTTCTCTCTCTCTCACTAAGAATGCCTCTCTTGGCTCGTGAGCAAATGCGAGGGTATGGGTACAGAGCAGGGCTTAATCCCGAATCGAATTTCGGTTCCGGTACCGGTTCCGATACGTCCCGAAATGAATATTTCGGTTAAAGGTTCTACTTCGGTTTTCAATTAATTTCGGTTTCGATACGGGACGGTATTTCGGTATACCGTCCACGTCTTATGTAACTAATATAGCATTCTTGTGATTTACTCGTGGTAACATAACTGCATTCAATGTGGTTGAGTCCATACAACTTCTTAGCGGATTCATTATAAATTCATCGCCAGAGAACCTGCCTTGCTGGAACAGAAAGCACGACTTTTGAAATCTCATACAATTCTGGGAACTTTGTGGAGGATTGAGAATGTTTTCATGGTTTCAAACACGCTTAAGTGCGAGAAAAGTCTTAATGGAATCCAGTAACTGTTTTGCTAGAAATCCAGTGTATCCAAATGGAATAAAAATCAACCAAGACAAGATTTTCGGTTGAAGTTTAGCAGTGGCCACCTTCGCTGGTTCTAATATGCGTACAATTTCGTGAACTGAGTCCCACACTTTCCGGTGCAGAAGAAAGTCATTATCTGCAGCCGCAAAACTGGAGCAAATGGTGAAGATGTCTTCCGACAGCAAATATTTTAGCATCTTGTATGTAGAGCTCCAACTCGTGACCAAATCTACGATGCGCTCTGCCAATGTAAAAAAAAACCGAAACTGTACCGGTGCCAACATTTCGGTTTCGTTCCGGTTCTATCTAGATCAGAGATGGGCACGTCGCGACGTTCCAATGCACACGAGGCAGCGAATGAATAGGACCTCTGCCGCGGCCGACTGCACAAAATCACACGTACGCTATAAGCATTGAAAGCTATTTATAGAACACGAATGCAGCGCACGCAAATTGTGCTTGTATGCGTGTGAAAAGTGTGACGATATGTGTGCATGCCCATCTCAGATCTAGATTCTATTCTATTCTAGAAAAAATTTGTATCGGTTCCGGTTCCGATTCCGGTACTTGATTTGAAATGGTTTATTTCGGTTAACGGTTCCGGTAATAAGCCCTAGTACAGAGTATGTTATAGTCGGGCTTAGACCGACTTTCTTTCTTGTTTTTATACAATTTACTTTTTTAACATTAAATGAAAAGAGCTGACAGCCGGCTTAACTAAGCTTATGAAGTTCATAATACGAACCAAATGGGTTCTTTGGAGTATAGACTTATTGTAAAAAGTATATGACATTTATGTTAAGTCTGTTACTATGTAAGCGGTACCCACTCTGATTAAGCCCGTTTCCAGTTCAGAAACTGGTTAATCCACAGGTTGGCGGTTGCGTGTGAGTTGGTCAACCGTCAGAACCGTGGCCGAACATGTCTATAAAAACTGCTAGCATATTTCTTATGTTAGTGGAAAAGGAATGAAGCATAGGAACACTTGACCTGGTATACCAGCTCTAGTATTGTTTTCTGTATTTCGCATGTTACAATGGATCCCCAGTTGATTGCTCTTTATTCTTGGAAATAATTCCATAGCATTTTAGTTCAGTTGGCTCAGTTCTAACCGACTCTAAGCTCTAACTTAGCAAGACGCTGCATTTACTGAATTTTTATACTCTGTACCGAAGGTACATAGAGTATATTAAGTTTGTGCAAAAGTATGTAACAGGGAGAAGGAATCGTTTCCGACCCTATAAAGTATATATATTCTTGATCAGCATCAACAGCCGATTCGATATAGCCATGTCCGTCTGTCTGTCCGTCTGTATGAACTCACAGATCTCAGAGATGGTAAGAGATAGAGGTTTGACATATATTTTTTATACTTGCAGGCAGATCAAGTTTATTTTCAATTTTTGCCACGCCCCCGCAATTTGGAAAAAACTTCATATCTCCTACAGTTTTGGAGATAGATCGTTTGTTCCTTCTTGTAAACAAAATTATTTATCGATTTGCTGAAGGAATTATAAAGATTGGATGAACGATACTCAAGTTATGGGCAAAAAACGGCCAGTTAACCAGTTTAGCTTGACATTGCGTGTTTTTTAAATTTAGATTTCGCTTTTAGGAAGGTCCTTAGGGTGGAATCTCTTAAGTCTTCTTTTCTTTTTTCGGCCTTGCTTCCTTCGTGGTCGCAGTAGTTTCCTAGCGAGGTGGTTTGGGTGAGCAGTCAGTCTTTCTGTATGTTAATAACATCGCTCACCTTAGCGTCTTTAAGGTTTTCCTCAATTAATCTCATGTACCAATGAGCCCCGGTTATGCGTCTAGGATTTTGGCCTGCAGAATCCTTAAACTGTAGTCCGTAACCTCCGTACACCTGTAGTCCGTAACCTCCATGCAGGTGCGAGAATGCTGAGTAAACTGGAGTACCAGTTTGCTTCTGGAGTTCAGCAGCCAGCTCATCTTTTGTGCCTTGAGCTGTATTGTTTTGCGACTTGAAGGTAAGCCTTCGGTCCTGCAAGGTGATCCAACAGCTCTCCTTGGAGGAAAACTCCTGGGCAATTGTCTTTTCTCAGCGTGTAGGTAACACTGGCACACTTTGAAAGGTTTAGTCCTATATTCCAATTGGAGCACCAATTTCCGATTCTTACTAGATACATTTGTATGGTGTCAGTAGTGGAATATATGCAGGGATCTCTTGCTAATTGAGCTGTGTCGTCTGCAAAGGTGGCGATCATGAAATCGTTTCTGTCAACAATTTGGGAATTTCGGTTAGTTTGCATATCGTGAGTGAAAAGGGTGTAGAGCGTTAGGCCTAGGACAATTTCTTGTGGGACACCAGCGTTGGTTAGCTTTGTCTCTGATGCTTCTCCCTCTTGGAAAACCGCGAAGGTCCTTTTAGTCAGAAAGCTCTTAGCAAGCAGGTACAATTGAGTTGAGAGCAGCGAAGCCAAACTCTGTCGAAGGCCTGTTTCACATCAAGAAACACAACAACTGTATACTCCTTTGCTTCAAATCCTTCCAGTAAGAAGTTTACAACTTTATTGAACTGCTCCGGGGTTCCATGACTCCTACGAAAACCAAACTGGAAGGGTAGAATTGCTTTTTTAATCCTATCGTACTGCAGAATTCTGTGCAGCATGAAAAAATTGTGGACATTGAGGGAAGAAGGCTTATTGGTCTGTAAGAGTCTGGGCTAGTTGCGGACTTTCCAGGCTTGTGGATCATGATCATGTTCTGGAAAATGACCAATTCTCAGTATGCCGTTTATAGCAGCACCATAAAAAGCAGCGCCTTGGTTGGCAGACTCTTTAACTTTCCGACTCTTCCGTCTTTTGACGGAATTAGTCATAAAATCAAACTCAAATTAACAATGTTTATAAATTCACTGTTTTCTGTTTTTGTTTTCTGACCATTTAATTGCTCTATTTACTTCACATGACAGATCGAGTCGCACTCAAACCATATAATTAACTTTTATCAAATTGTTAAAATTACTATAGATATGTGTGTGTAGGAGAAACTGTTGTGAAACGTGATAGAATTTACCGTGCAACTTATCTTTCTCACGATTTAGCAAGACTCTTGAAAATTTCACAATAACAATTTCCTACTGTACTTGAGTTTGATTCAATTGAGTACGCAGAGGGAAGAGGACAGCTGAAATGCTCACTTGATTTAAATAAACTGAGAACGGAAGTTATTTGTTGTGCCTCCAAAAAGAATTCTAAAATTTTATTAATAAAAATAATTCGTGAGCCAAATTCGCAATTATTGCGTGAGATAGAGAACGAACATTTAGACAACAGTTTGTTGACACATAGCCAGCTGTTTGTTGTCAACTAATTTGCCTATTGTGCGGCTATTTATGGTTCCTATTTTGCCCAAAAGATGGCGAGATCATCAATTTGACACAGTTTTATGTGGTCAAGTTCCTCAAAGACCTTTTTTGGGGGCAACAAGTTGGAACCGGTTACCGGCAAATAAAAATCACAATTTCTGTACGTGAACAAAAAAAACAAGTTTTCATGCAAGTGACAAACTTGGTTTCGGTTTCAGAGTTAAGGTCAAAGACGCTGTGCAAAAAAAAACAGGGGAAATGTGCAATCAAGTGCAGCATCAACAGCCTTGAAATTCCAGCCACAGAACTTTTTACTTTCACTTGCAGCAGCAGCTGGGTGCAGCGAAAGGGGGGGAAACGAGAGAAAGAGAGCAGAGCTTGAATAGCGTGTGCGCGGTTAGCTAACATGTTGGCCCATTGACAAGACTTGTGCTTTTGGCCCTGATATTGACATTCAGTTGGTCATATTTATAAATGGACCAGCAAACAATTTGTGTGCAATGTGACATTAATTTGCGGGAAGCTTTCACTTAAGAAATGCATCAGAGAGAATGCACTCAGGTCAAGCCAACGCCTTCACAAATAAGTATATAAATAATACAATAATATTTTGTGGAAGATTTGATACCCTGCAAATTTGCAAATTATTAGAAACGTAGAAATAAGTTTGCTATTTTGACTCATCTCATCAGGCTGATCAAATTTAAATTCACCCTTCCCCTTCAACTGTACCTCAACCACAATAAAAATCAACACATTGCTTAATGATGCACTCGTCTCTCGACTCTCGACTCATATCCGTTCTAAAACGCTTTTGTAAGGCGATTTTATAGCCTCATCTTCACTTTGTAGCTAAATTGAAAAATTGCTTTTGTTAGCTCCCCCCCGCCCCCATAGCTGTCACCTCTTCTCTCAGAGGCAAAACAGTTAAAATTCCTTACTAATTCGTGACTTTTGCCTTATTTGTATTTAGTTTCTAGCACATTACTAATCTCATTTTATTGTGCCTTTAGCTTAGAACAAATAGTTTGCTTAACTTCACAAAGACAATCATTTAACTGATGGAGACCTCATTTAACCTTGTTCAATGGATAACAAGTCGGGTTACTTGATTATTCGCAAATATTTGTTAAACTCTTTGGCACCTGTAGACAGAGCTCAGCCCATACCGGGAATGCTCAAGTGAGACAAGTATTTGTTATTAATAAAAAAATTTAAACAAACAGAACGCAGTTTGTTATAGTCTCTAATTACGTGAGGGAAAGGGGTTACTGTTTTTTTTTATATAGGGTGCTTAAAGAGATGATGATGTAAGCTATTATCATAAATTTTATTTATTTGTGCTGAAAAGATCGCTGATAACTCGAAAATGATTGCTTATAAATTGTTACTGATAAATGTTAGTTAACAAATGATAACTGATATATATTAAGAACAACAACAACTATCTTTAACAAAGTCAAAACACACTTCAAAATTGAACAATTTATAATCATTTATGAAATGTGGAAGAATAACTACCGATATATGTAAGAGCTGCCACTTGAGGTGCAGACGGGACATGCTTTAAGAGGAGGCCCACTGTAAATCAGTGCAATACTTTTCTTTATGGGAAACAGACTTCACAGATGGTTCGCCACTCAACCTCAGCTGGTGCCATCTATCTATGCTGGCTCCATCTATGCACCAACAAACGGGCTAAGTAATGCCAAGTTATACTAAGTGAGATGAAAAGTAACCCTCTTGACCGCCAGAGTGCGCTGCTATTGCAAGAAATTATGATGTCATATAGTCCATTATTTAGGCAGACATGTTAAATTTCAGTGCGTTACAGCCCTTAGTATTGTTTTGACAGCTGATTGTTTTAGAAGTGTTTGGCATCATGGAAAAAAACCATTTTCGTTCACTCATAAAGCAATATTTTTCGAGCGGCAAAACGGCGAAGGAATCAAAAGAAAAGTTGAACGAGAAGGCCAAGCTAACTTCGTCTGTGCCGAAGTTTTTATACCCTTGCAAATGCTGTTTTTGAAATGTCAGAGTTTAAGAACGCTTACATAAAAATCAAAAAAAATTTTAACTAAAACCCATTTTTCGACAAATAAACATCCGATTTCGACCAAATTTCGCGGAATCTTTTTGAAAACATATCAAATTAACAATCGCCGAGTTTTAGAAAGATACAATTTAAAACAGAAAAGTTTTTCTCACTAAGACTTATTTTCCGACCGATCGGTCCTATGGCAACCATAATATATAGTCACCCGATTTCGATCAACTTTTTCAAATTAGTTTGAAAGCGTTTCATATTAAGAATCACCAACTTTAAGAACGATTTACTTGAAAACAAAAAAGTTTTTTTCACTAAGACCCATTTTCCGACCGATGGTTCCTATGGCAGCTATAAGATATAGTCATCCGATTTTGACCAAAATTTGCAAATCTGTTTGAAAGCATATAATATTATTAATGACCGAGTTTAAGAAAGCTAACATTGAAAACAAAAAAGTTTTTGTCACTAAGACCCATTTTTTGACCGAAGGTTTCTATGGCAGCTATAAGATATAGTCATCCGATCCGGTCGGTTCCGAAATATTAGCAGCGTGCAGTAAAAAGAAGACTCTGTGCGAAATTTCATTTCGATAGCTTTAAAACTGAGAGACTACTTTGCGTAGAAACAGACGGACAGACAGAAGGACGAACAAAGCTCAATCGACTCAGCTCGTCGCCCTGATCAAGAATATATATAGATTATGGGGTCGGAAACGGATATTTCTATGCGTTGCAAGCTTCTGGGTAAAATTATAATACCCTTTGCAAGGGTATAATAAGTATTATGGGGCTAATGCTCCTTTAGATTACACAGCAGTGTGGCCAACGACTCTACACAAAAAAAGTACGGTTGAACCCAGAAAAAAGGACAGAAAACGGACAGATTTTTTTCAAAAGGATACAAAAACAGGACAAACAATGTTTCTTTATTAATATAATAAAACCTTAATGAATATCAAAAAGTTTATAGTTGGCGACCTTTCTAAATTGTGGATATTTGAGTTTAGCCGGCTCGAGGTCTAATGAAGGTGTATGCTATTTTCCCGATATATTTCGGTTGTTGCCCATCATCTCTACGGACAATTATTTTACACTTCAGTGCCGTCTGATGTGGAGTTTCGAATATCTTTATTTTCGTTTAATTCATATCGAGAGTGGTATTATCAGCATCAATACCGTGGGCATATGATGCATTCGTTCCAATTAACCGAAGAGATTGCTAGTGCCGCTTCCTGACAACAAGCAGCTGATGTTGAAAGTGGCTGAAACGTAATTTTTTTGTGCCTGTGTATGTGATTTTAAGGTCAATCTTTGGATTTAAACTGCAATTGCAGTATTTGCAGTGTCTCCGGATCCTTATAATTGGCATCTCAGCACATCCAATTCATTAATTCAGATTCTTTTAACCAAGATTCGCGAAATTCTCTGATTGTTAACGTCTTTCGGCATGTTGAAACTTTAAAGCGCAATGAACTGATATTCGATACGCCTGCTTTCGATTACACACAAATAAAACAGGTTTGCATCGCTTTGAAAAATGATAATCGAAGGCGGAAAATCAATATGAAAGCGATGCCACATAGTTGAAATTGATAAAAAGCCTTTGAACAATTAAAAAACGATGAATAAAGGATAAAAAAACAAGAAAGAAAGTCGGTCAAGCCCGACTATAACATACTCTGCACCCTTAATTCCTTCTCCCTGTTACATACTTTTGCACAAACTTAATATACTCTATGTACCTTCGGTACAGAGTATAAATAAAAAAGTAATTTTTCCGGATAGGGGACGTTTCAAAATTTTTCCGGAAATCGCAGTTCGCAGCAGTAAAAAGAACAAATTGGCAACACTGTTAAACAGTGAAATATTGGTTTCGGGAGATTCATGGTGGCCGAAACGCCACAGCCAATGAAGTCCGCACTGAAGTTACACAGGACAATGTCAAAAAAAATACATGAAATGGTGTTGGCTGACCGAAAAGTGAAGCTGCGCGAGCTAGCAGATGCCACAAGGACTAGTACTAAGCGCACGCGCCATATTTTGGGAGAGATTCTGCTTATGAAAAAGTTATCCTGCCGCTGGGTACCGCTCATGCTGACTCCGCAGCAAAAACACAAAAGCGAGCGCACTTCGAAAGAGTGTTTGGCCATGCTCCAATTGCTTCCCCATCCACCTTATTCGCCCGATTTGGCTCCCTCGGACTATTATCTCTTTCCAAACCTCAAAATGACTTTTCGAACAGAATCAAAGAATTGAAAAATTGGCGGAATAAGTGTATCGACCTAAAAGGGGACTTCTTTTTCTTTTTTGGTCCGGTTTGGTTTGCATCACAACCGCTTGACGGTTGCGGCCTCTGCTATAAATGACCTCCAGTTGCTTTTACTTAGTGCGAGCTGGCACCAGTTGTCCACAACAAGGTTGGAAATATCCTTCCGCACCTGATCCTCCCATGCTAGTCGTGGGCGTACCCTCTTGTCTCTTCCTTCAAAGTCAGCCGGCTTCAATATGTACGCCTTTTTTACTGGACATGTCCTATCCAGCACAGCCGCTGTTGCTTTATGCGCTTGACCAGACTGGTGTCCCCATAGCTGTTGCAATGCCGACATTAAACAATATGTGCGTTTTCGGACACTTTGTTATGTACATTCACCGTCATAATGTGCACAAAAAAGAGTCCGGAATAAGCGTTTTTTTCTATGAAAACGATCGCACTTAATGTGGAAGATTTCTGAGTCCAATCTGACTCTTTTCTAACACAGATATAAGTGCTTTCACCCTACCAATCAAGCATAGGAAAACCTCATCAAATACACATAAAAGTTACTTTGATAGGCACTTGAAGGGCTATTGAAAGGTTCTTTCCAGAGGCATATTGGAGTGCAGATCCGAAAATGTTTAGACATAAGTGCTTTTTATGAGCCCGTGCTTAGATATGCTCCGAAAACCCTCAAATTTATGTGTTTACTCCAAAAACGCTCTTAAGCTCGGCTCTTTTCAGACACATAATTTGGAGCGCTTCGAACTTGGTTTGCTGGGTTGCTGGACTGGAATGATGAGCGACTTGTATAGCGCTAGTTTTGTTCTTCAAAAGAAGGCTATGATCTACTGAGTCCGTAGAGCGTCGGTTTGCAAGTGTAATTCTTCTTCGGATTTCCTGGCTGATGTTGTTGTCGCTGGTTATTATTGTTGCGAGGTTATCAAAATCCTCTACTACCTTAAACTTGTACTCTTCCATTGTAACAGATTGTCCAAGACAAGACGTATACTTCATGTCCGTGGATACTAGGTATTTCGTTTTGTCCTTGTTTAAGATAGACCATTATTTTGGACACAAACCTTCTAACTAGATTTTCAATTAAGAAAATGAAATTTCTTGAAATCTCTAGGGTTTTCCAAACCAACCGAGTCCAAAATCTCTACAGATTTCCAGAACACACCCTATTTTGCTTGTTTGATGTTACTTTGTGGTATCCTAGACTTAAATAAAAGCAATGTTTAAACTATTATTAACAAAATAAAGGGATTGACAAGCTATTTTAAAAACAAACATAAAAATATTTATTTTGTAAGGGCCGCACAGGGTTCTTTATATTGACTCAGTACATTAAGCTGCAGCAAAATGTCAAGTTTTAGGTTGTTTGCATTTTATTACTAATTAAAATATGAGTCAGAACACTTAGCGACCTTTTTATCTCATTTTTAATCAAAAAAAATTTGCTAAATATTTATGTCATATACCACATCTACATGTTAACTACAAGCATTTAAATGAAAAAATTTATTTAAACCAGCAAAGTGTAAGCATTGCGGCTATAACTTACTTTTCTTCTAGCCAAAACCCACACAAGTTAAACTAATTTGATTAATTTTGTCATCATTTTACCTGAATTCTACATAATTTTCATACATAGCCGAAAAGTAGGCAATGCATTTCATGGGCTCTTAGCTCAGGCCTTGCTTTAGTCAAGACACAAACCCCGCTAAAATTGTAAGCTTTCCACCCACCCAAACCACACATTTACTTCATTCCCCCCGCTCAATTACTGCAATTATCTTTTGTTATGGTTATTTAATTGTCTCTAGCCTCATTAATTTACGGAAATAGAACAAAAGGTGTTTGTCAAATAGTTGGCAGGCATTGTCAAAAATCACTTAGAAGACTTCACTCGGTAAAACTGTACCTGAACATATTGTGGCCAAAAAAATTCATAATGAAATCTACCTGGGGCCCCACAAATAAATACACATACCGGCATTCAATTGAAACCCGCCGGCAATGATTCAGGCTTCTCGAGAAGCTGCTTCGCTCATTTGGAATTCATTTAGATTCTGGAACTGCTGTTCGATTTGAACTGGCGCAAGCGAAATAGCAGGCGAGAAGCACGTGCTGACAACTTGAGAGCCCCCGACATTGTCATACACACACAAATCCAATTGAATGAGTGTGTGAGTCTGGGTGTGTGTCAAAGCGTGACTGTCGCTATTTTTACTGTTCATTTTTAGGTTTGCTTTGCGGTCTGTGGAAATAATAAAAAAACTTGTTCTGTTGTTTTTAGAATTTGTCGAAATTAGCAACAACTTGTCAAAGCAAATTTAATGATTTTGCACAATTTCCCCGGTGTTATTTGGGCATTTGCAAGAATGCTTAATGGCACCCTAGGGGCGCCACCCTTAAGCTCTCTAGTTGTTCATGGTATTTTCTCGCATTTCTATGACTTCATCAGGCATATGTTGGTTTTTTTTTTGTTAGGGTTATTCTGGCTAAAGAATTGAATGAAAAGTATTTGAAAGTCAGCGGAACAAAGCTGTTGAGTACGAGCTTTAAAGCTCTTTATTTGCATCGGCAGCGGCCGAACAAAATAGGAAAGGCCACAAGAGAAGCTCGCTGGTTTGTAGAAAGCGACCTATTATAGCGAGTCTTGGTCAACTTGGGTTGAAAGAGCCAAAGTCACCCGCCGGTTGGCCGCGGTAGAGAGCGAAAAGTAGGAGGTACGCTGCCAAGCAGTAGCTGCTTACAACTTGGACAAGACTCTAATTTCCAGACATAACATTTAGGGACGATTTCTCTTCTTCCAGATAACTGCTATGTGTTAGATAAGCTCACAATTTACTCTGCTCTTTGTAAGTTTATGTGACATATAGCTCTATGTAGAAGATGAGAAATTGGCCCTTAGACAATTAGTTTAAGCACGGATATATAGACAGCTAGGTCAAGGTTATGATACAATAAATACAAGGTAGCGCAGCATCGATATTCTCAGTCGACCTGCTGGAATCTGATATATCGAATTGACATGATCACCTTCGATTTCCTGATGTGGTACCAAACTGCTATCGAAAGTTATCAAAAAATGTAAGTAACAACTGAGTGTCCTGGCTCGATAAATTCTTGCTCCATAGCGCTACCTTGTAGTTATGGTATCATGGGTCAAGGTGATACATCAGTCGTCATCGCCTGTCATCAATTTATCGTTAACCAATCTGTGACGCTGCTCTTAGTAACGGCTCCGTTTGCAGGAAACTAGTTTCTGGAGTCAAAGCCCCGGTTCGCTACAATATGTATACCATTAATTTCTCATTTATACCGATACTTTCAAAATAAGAACTGCATATAATTGCAAATTTTTCAAAATAATTTCACCTATTTTAACAAAATTCTCGAAATTCTATACACATTTCGATTTGTACTGAAAACAAACACTAATCAGTTTGGGATAACTTTTACTATTCTCTAAGCAAAATATATAATTAAAGTCCCTTTATTTCCTACCACAAACAATTTGTGTAGCATCACAAGTACCCCTAATAAATTTATGTATGAGTTTTGCTGTCATAAGCACTTAGCTCTGCATATGTTAGGCAGCGTCTCGCGTGTTTTTGTAGTTTTTTTCACAGTCACGAGACGAGAGTGTGAGGTGCTTACGTCTTTACGTTATATATAGACAATTTCATGATTTATTTCTTTAAGTAAAAAGATCATTTATTTAATTGACTTTAATGGCCTCAAGTTCAAATCGATGATGCATCCCACACAACCCAAACAAATTTTTGTGACAAATTTTCCCTCTAATAGATTAATTAGAAAATCACTGTAAGCGAGAGCGACGCCGGCGCCGTAGAATGTTCCCATACCCATTCCCAGAGTTTATAAAGCCCAGGCAGCGCAACAGTTGGGCGCTCAGTGAAAATATAAAGCAACAGCTGAACGAGAGAACGAGAGCAGTTTTTAGTTGTATATCCAACGTTGTGGCCGGCGCAACGCTTCAAGCGAATCATAATTGTTCTTGTGTGTAATCCGCGATATGTTTCGGCCCGGCCAATGTAATAGATAGACAATGAAATGCTTTAAGCGCGTACGCAAAAAATCTACTCCAAGCTAGAACAAAAAAAAACAAAAAAAAAACCCCAAAACATTTGATTTAATTTACACAACTCAGCGACTTGAACAAAATGCCCTTTCGACGCAGCAAACTTAATCATCGGTATCGTGATGGACATGTTTTGGTGTGGGATCAGAGGCAACACAGCGAGGAGTTGCCACAAAGTAAGACAACATTTTGCCATGTGTTCAAACTAATTAAATCGATAACAATTAAATGGATGAATTGCCTTTCGCTTTTTGCCGCCAAGAGCCAATCACTCTGCGTATACTTAATATGCGTTGGTTTTTTTTTTCATTTATAAAGACTTACACGCCCGATATACACGTGCTTCAACCATAGCCGTTGTGCAACACGAGACTGGATGGTTAGCCAGCAAATCGCGCGATTTAACGCTGCGTGCGCACAAATAAAAACAAAGCGTTTTTCATTTTTTGTTATACTCTTAAGATGGGGTATGGTTATTTTTTCAACAGACATTTGATCAACAATTAGTGTGAAAAAGAAATAGTTCAAAATATTAGGCAAATAATTTGCCCTAATTTTGATAAAAATTTGGCTGAATTGGCATGATGACAAATTTGGCATGACTAAAACCTAAAACTATGCTTCTATACGCAAATTATTTGATCATATATGAACGAAAAGTTTCCTATTTAGCCAAATTTGTATCAATATTTGGGCAAATTATTTGCCCAAAGTTCGCATAGACAAATAATTTGCCAAAATTTTGATGAATACTTGGCTAAATTGACATGATGACAAATTTGGCATGACTAAAACGTTAAACCATGCTTCTATACGCACATTATTTGATCAAAAATTAAGGAAAAGTTTCCTATTTGGCCAAATTTGTATCAAAATTTGACCAATTTTGATGAAAACTTTGCTAAATTGACATGATGACAAATTTGGCATGAATAAAACGTAAAACTATGCTTCTATACGCAAATTATTTGATCAAATATGAAGGAAAAGTTTCCTATTTAGCCAAATTTGTATCACAATTTGGGCAAATTATTTGCCCAACGGTCGCATAAGCAAATAATTTACCAAAATTTTGATATAACCTTGCTGAATTGACTTGATGACAAATTTTGCATGACTAAACCGTTAAAAAATGCTTTTATACGCACATTATTTGATCAAAAATGAAGGAAAAGTTTCCTATTTGGCCAAATTTGTATCAAAATTTGCCCAAATGTCGCATAGGCAAATAATTTGCCAAATTTTGATGAAAACTTTATCAATATTTGGGCAAATTATTTGCCCAAAGGTCGCATAAGCAAATAATTTGCCAAATTTTGATGAAAATTTGGCTAAATAGCCATGATTGCAGTTTTAGCTGAACTCGATACTACAACTATGGCTCTATACACAAATAATTTGACCTATTTGGCCAATTAAGTCAAATTTGTATCAAAATTTGGGCAAATTATTTGCCCAAAGGTCGCATAGACAAATAATTTGCCAAAATTTTTATGAGTACTTGGCTAAATTGACATGATGACAAATTTTGCATGATGCTTCTACGCGCAAATTATTTGATCAAATATGAACGAAAAGTTTCCGATTTAGCCATATTTTTATCAATATTTGCGCAAATTATTTGCCCGAAGGTCGCATAGGCAAATAATTTGCCCTAATTTTGATGAAAATTTGGCTAAATAGCCATGATTGCAGTTTTAGCTGAACTCAATACTACAACTATGGCTCTATACACAAATAATTTGACCTATTTGGCCAATTAAGACAAATTTGTATTAAAGTTTGGGCAAATTATTTGCCCAATGGTCGCATAGGCAAATAATTTGCCAAAATGTTGATGAAAACTTGTCTAAATTGACATGATGACAAATTTTGCATGACTATAACGTAAAACTATGCTTCTATACGCAAAATTTTTGATCAAATATGAACGAAAAGTTTCTTATTTAGCCAAATTTTTCTCAATATTTGCACAAATTATTTGCCCAAAGTTCGCATAGACAAATAATTTGCCAAAATTTCGATGAAAACTTGGCGAAATAGCCATGATTGAAGATTTAGCTGGACTTAATACTATAACTATGGTTCGATACACAAACAATTTGACCTATTTGGCCAATTATGACAAATTTGTATCAAAGTTAGGGCCAATTATTTGCCCAAAGGTCGCATAGGTAAATAATTTGCCAAAATTTTGATGAAAACTTGACTAAATAGCCATGATTGCAGATTTGGCATGACTAAAACGTAAAACTATGCTTCTATACGCAAATTTTTTGATCAAATCTGAACGAAAGTTTCCTATTTAGACAAATTTTTATCAATATTTGCGCAAATTATTTGCCCAAAGGTCGCATAGGCAAATAGTTTGCCAATATTTTAATAAAAACTTGACTAAATAGCCATGATTGCAGATTTAGTTGCACTCAATACTATAACTATGGTTCTATACACGAAAAATTTGACCTATTTGGCCAATAAAGCCAAATTTGTATCACAATTTGGGCAAATTATTTGCCCAAAGGTCGCATAGGCAAATAATTTGCCAAAATTTTGATGAAAACTTTGCAAAATTGACATGATGACAAATTTGGCATGATTAAAACGTAAAACTATGCTTCTATACGCAAATTATTTGATCAAATATGACAAAATGTTTCCTATTTATCCAAATTTTTATCAATATTTCGGCAAATTATTTGCCCAAAGGTCGCATAGGCAAATAATTTGCCTAAATTACAGATTTAGCTGCACTCAATACTACAACTATGGTTCTATACACAAATAATTTTACCTATTCAGCCAAATTTGTATCACAATTTCGGCAAATTATTTGCCAGTGGGACCTTTTAGCTTTAAGTTTCCAAATCCACCCTGAAGGATAGAAACCATCATTGATTTTGAAAGACTTAGAACCATGCTGTATAATTGATATTTAACTGTTGTATCAAAAGGATTGGAAAACTATTTAAGGTACATGTTTTTAGCAGAAATTTGTATCGTAGAACATTTTTATGTCAAGTTTGGTCTGCTTTATGGAAAAGTTGGAATATAACGTTACAGCTTAAAGCCTAAAATTACTAGATCAGGGTTCGATCATGGTAGCAAAGTCGTTAACAGAAATTCAGACGCTTCAATAGAATTTGTGAGTCAGCTGAAAGCACATTTAAACCAAAAAGAGTGGGTGTCATGAAACGCCCAGTACGAGCGAAGCGCCTTACGTCGATTAGTCTGATTGTACATTTAAGTGTTAACTCACTGTCAAGTTATTGACAAGTTATTGTCAAGTTACAGTCAAGTCACTGTTAAGTCACTGTCAAGTCACTGCCAAGTTAATGTCAAGTCACTGTCAAGTCACTGTTATTTCACTGTCAAGTCAATTTCAAGTCGCTGTCAAGTCACTGTAAAGCCACTGTCAAGTCACTGTTAAGTTACTGTCAAGTCACCGTCAAGTCACTGTCAAGTCACTGTCAAGTCAGTGTCAAGTCACGGTCAAGTCACTGTTAACCCCTTTTTTCACTCGCGCACCCGCGCTCCCTCCCACTCCACACACCTCTAATCAAACCACCCACCTGCAGCTACGGCAAATGGTAAAAGCGGTTGACTTTGCAAATACAAAATGCAAAGACATGGCATACCCAAAAGACAACATTTTTCTAATTTAAGTCCCTCAGTCGAACGTCCGTAAAAGAGCTTCACTCCAAAACAAGCTTTAAAACTCTGGCTGCATCGGTCGCGATCAAACACACACACTAAGCTTTCTGCCTGTTTTCTGCATTTGCATAGAAATATTATCTTAGTTGCTAGTGGCAAATTCTCTGCTACCATTGCCGACCCCTGGATTAGATAGAATATATACATAGATATACACAAGCTGATGCTTCAGTTTAGTCAAATTTCGTGTTAGCAGCACTTCCAAGCAGGTCAGCAAATCTACTAAAAGTCGGTAGGGGTTTACTTCGGGATTCGAACCCTCAAAAATGTTCATGTTTAGGTTCAAGGAGCGGTTTCATAAGATCGATGAACTTAGGTTCGGGTTCAAGCCCAAGTTCAGGTACATATTTTTCCACATTACGGGCAGCTAAAATAAATTTTCAGCCGTTCTGAAGCAATTCGCCCTGCCCACAAGGGTATACAAAGTTCGACATCGATTTGAAATTAGTTTTCTTAAGTTTATTTTGACTCAGCACTTCCTGCTTAATGAGCTTATTTTGCAATTACTGAATATGTTTAATTTTTACAACATTTTTCTTGTGATTCCGGCGAACTTTGGCTAATGAAAAAAAAAACCAATTGTAATATTTGGTTTGCGAATCAGTTTTGTCACGCCCTTTCGCAAAAACTGTACCTAGGAAACATCACGTGTTAGTCAGCCCAAACTCATACATAGATGCCATAACAAAGCTTACAAAAAAAACAAACAAACAATTCGTTTGTCAACAGAATAACAATAACAATTTCCATTAATGACTCTTGCACAAATATATGGAGGAATAACTAGAAATAAATATGGCATAAAGCTAACTGTGAGTCGTATAGCGGGAAGACCTTGAAAAATTGCATTGAAGCATTAATCTAAGTCGATCGATTTGGTTGCTTCTCTACATATATAACGCTGTAAGGCAATTGAAAAATATTCTCAAATTTATTTTGGCATTCATTCAAAACAATTATGGGTAGAAGATTTTCTAAAAGGGCCTATACTATATAGAGATTGTTGCGTCATCTTTTGATCATTCAAGAGCCAAAATGTGAACTGTAAGTTGTCAGTTTGCTGTTAAGATAAATTGTAAATTTTGTTACATATTTGGTAATGTCTTACCCCGCTTTAAAAGCGAAATTAGGGGCAGGCTCAACAAAGCCTAGAATACTTTTGTGAATCTAAACGATAATAGGCTAAGGTCAAAGACTTTCGAACTCATAAGAGCAAATTTTTTGATGTGGACCTTCGATTTTACATGTGTGTGCTGTGCATTTGCGTTCGTAACAAAGTTTTCCAGCCGGGGGTTTTAGCCTGACCAAGGTCAACTGATAGGGAGATGGGAGGAAATCCTCTACCATCAATTTCACGCCACTATGATGTATTCTAGGAAAGTGGAAAGTACAGACTAATAGGCAGACTGTAAAACTACGTGGTTAGTACCCGACACTGTGCCATCGTCTGACTAGGGACTGGTAGGGGATCTATCACGCGTTTAGTACCCGGCGTGACTGATTATGACTAAGTGAACACGCGGCTAGTACCCAGTGCGACTTACTCCTAACTCAAAGATACCGGGGATGGGACCTAACACGCGGTTAGTGCCCAATGTGGCTGGCAAAAGTTACGGATGGAGCATAGCACGCGGTTAGTACCCAACGTGTCTTGCTTCTGACCTAAAGACTCTCACGAATGGAACAGAGCACGCGTTTAGTACCCAACATGTCTTACTACGGATCTAAAGTCTCTCAAGAATGGCAAATAGCATGCGATCTTACTACTGACCTAAAGTCTTTCAAGGGTGGTACAGAACACGAGGCCTCGCTACTGACCTAAAGTCTCTCAATGATAGGACAGAACACGCGGCTAGTACTTAACCTGTCTCGCTAATGCCCTTAAGTCAATCAAGAAAGGGACAGGGCACGCGGTTAGTACCCAACTAACTAAGGATCAAATTGTACTTCCAGCTCAGTTGATTCATCTATAAAAGTAAAGAATAAGCCAAGGGCCATTAGGTTTCCTAAGTCAAAGCAACTGTATGTAAATTTACCTAAAAAAAACAAGAAAGAAAGTCGGTCAAGCCCGACTATAAGATACTCTGTACCCTTACACTCGCATTTGCTCAGGAGTCAAACGGCCAGTTAACACCCCGCGCATAACGCGGTGCGCTCTCTAAGTTTCTCTCTCTCTTTCTCTCTCGCACTAAGATTGCCTGTGTTGAACGGTTAGGGTAAGTTGCTGTTGTTGTTGGTGGGGGGGTGGGTGGTGTTTACTTGCCGTTTTTTTGCCCATAACTTGAGTATCGTTGATCCGATCTTTATCATTCCTTCAGCAAATCGATAAATAATTTTGTTTACAAGGTATCTCTAGAAGGAACAACCGATCTATCTCCAAAACTGTAGGAGATATGAAGTTTTTTCCAAATTGCGGGGGCGGGAGGGGGCGTGGCAAAAATTGAAAATAAACTTGATCTGCCTGCAAGTATAAGAAATATATGTCGCATACATGTCAAACCTCTATCTCTTACCATCTCTGAGATCTCTTCGTTCATACGGACAGACAGACGGACATAGCTATATCGACTCGGCTGTTGATGCTGGCATATATCAAGAATATATATACTTTATAGGGTCGGAAACGATTCCTTCTCCCTCTTACATACTTTTGCACAAACTTAATATACTCTATTGTACCTTCGGTACAGAGTATAATTAGCTATTCTGCACTCTACACTACACTCTGCACTACATTGTACACAGATTGAGAAAACCGAGAATATGGTAGTCAAGATCTTTTGGTAATCTTCTCTTAAGTTTATTGAATGGAAGGTAGTTGCTAAGTTAGTATATTTGTTTGTTGGGAAGTTCCTTAGGGAAACGTTTTTTGAGGCGTCGTCTTACTCTACTTCCTGCTTTCTTTCGTCTGCGCAGGAGGCTACTGGCTAGTGTGTTGGGGTGACTTCTTAGTCTCACCTGCCTGTTTATTGATTATTTCTCCAATCTTGGGTCAATCTGAGGTCACTCTCCAAATGTCTTGTGTACATATACCAGGGTGCTCCCGATAGATGATAGACACAAAGTTTTCTCAGATGGGATTTCGCAGCTATTCCATATACTTGGATCCCATAGCTCCAGGCAGGTGCTATGATAGCTTTGTATATATGCATCTTATTTCGGAGTGACAACTTGTTTCTGCTAGAGAGAAACCATCTCACTTTCTTTACTCTGCCTTACAAGCGCGTTGATATGGGTTCCGAATGTAAGGCGATTGTTCAGATATATTCCCAAGTATTTATGTCCAGATAAGTGACGTAATAGCTAATTGTTGAAGAATACCCCTGGATACTCATCATGACGAAGTGTATAAGTTACACTGACACATTTAGCTAGGTTAAGCTCAATATTTCATCGTTTCGCCCATCTGTTGAATCGATGCAAATACTGTGGCATCATAGATACACGAGTCTCTCGCCATAATAGCTTTATTGTCAGCAAATGTGGCAACGAGTAAGTCTTGGGGGGTCTTCAATGGGTATTGTTCTTCCGGTAGGCATATCACAAGTGTAGAGAGAGTAAAGGGGTGGTCCAAGTATTACCCTCACGCTGGAAACAGCCCCTTCCAATACAACCGAGAAGGTCCTGATAGAAAGCTTCTCACAAGAGTGTATAGTTGAGGCGGTAAGATGTTTTTCTACCTTACATAGTAGTCCAGCATGCCACACTCTATCAAAAGTCTGCATTATGTCCAGGTAGACCGCAACCAGGTACTCCTGAGCCTGGAATCCGTCGAGAATGAAGTTTTTGACTCTATTCAGCTGCTCAGGGGTTACGTGTGACTTTCTAAACCCGTACTGAAAAGGAGGTATTCTGTCACTCACGCCATCGATGGAAATGATTCGATCTAGAATACACACTAGAATATAACATTTTTGAGATCGCAAAAACTCAAATCGAGTTGATGATGATTGTTACGATTTCAAGAACATTTTAAACTCAACTGGGAAAAAATTTGATTGATTTTGTAAACGGGGCTTCAGAGAAACAGGGAACGACAACCATTTCAAGGACTCAGTTCCGTCCAACTTGTTTTATTGAAGTCTTTTTAAGCAAATCACTGAAGAATTGTTTTCAGGCTTGACTGGGAGTTGAACCCGGTACCCTGCTGCACTTAACATACACCGTATGAAATGGCGCGCTAGCACTTTAAGCTATTGCACACTTTATTAGCTTCACATCTAGGAAGCTACTTATACTTTTCTGTATGGTGACAAGAGAGAAATCAAAAAGATAGCCAACTCTCACTCTCGCTGCCAAAAAACCCGGTTTTGGGGTTTGTATAAAGCAAGTATTAACTGTTCAAACTTGAATATGATATTCGACTCGGCATTAAATAACCTAACCCATTAACATGTCACTCTTTGTAACATTACATTTAGTTAGGGTTGCTGACAAATTTGTCAAGACCCTTGAAGAGGACCGGCCGTGGCAGCCACTTGAAATGCGTGGCATGTATCTTACAAATACAGCCTTAGCTAAGATGAAAGTTAAGGGAGGAAATATAAGGTTGTCAAAAAAGTCTTGCGGTATTTTGGCAAGCTTGTCTTTGCAAGCGCGTAGTTCTAATTGTATTCGTCGCATCGGTTCACGCTAGAGGTTTTTGGAAAGCTCTTTTCACGCGCTAACACGTGTTTGATTTATTGTTGTTTGTTTTTAGTCGTTCGTGAGTTATAGCGTCGCAAACATGGAGCAAAATAAAGAGAAAATACGGCATATTTTACAGTACTACTACGATAAAGGCAAAAATGCATCTCATGCTGCCAATAAAATTTGTGCAGTTTATGGACCCGATACAGTTTCCATTTCCACCGCACAACGATGGTTTCAAGAGGTGATCGAAGATGCGCCACGGTCCGGAAGGCCTGTCGTCGAAAATTGCGATAAAATCGCTGAATTGATCGAAAGAGACCGGCATAGTAGCAGCCGTAGCATCGGCCAAGAGCTGGGCATGAGTCATCAAACCGTTATAAACCATTTGAAGAAGCTTGGATTCAAAAAGAAGCTCGATGTATGGGTGCCACACGACTTGACGCAAAAAAACATTTTTGCCCGTATGGATGCATGCGAATCGCTTCTGAATCGCAACAAAATCGACCCGTTTTTGTTGCGGATGGTGACTGGCGATGAAAAGTGGGTCACTTACGACAACGTGAAACGCCAACGGTCGTGGTCGAAAAGCGGTGAAGCTGCCCAGATTGACGGCCAGGAAGGTTCTTCTGTGTGTTTGGTGGGATTGGCAGGGAATCATCCACTATGAGCTGCTCCCCTATGGCCAAACGCTCAATTCGGACCTGTACTGCCAACAACTGGACCGCTTGAATGCAGCACTCATGCAGAAGAGGCCATCTTTGATCAACAGAGGCCGAATTGTCTTCCATCAGGACAACGCCAGGCCACACACATCTTTGGTGACGCGCCAGAAGCTCCGGGAGCTCGGATGGGAGGTTCTTTTGCATCCACCGTATAGTCAGGATCTCGCACCAAGTGATTACCACCTATTTCTGTCCATGGCGAACGAGCTTGGTAGTCGGAAGTTGGCCACAAGAGAGTCCTGTGAAAATTGGCTCTCCGAGTTTTTTGCCAATAGGGAAGCGAGCTTCTATAAGAGGGGCATTATGAAGTTGGCATCTCGTTGGGAACTCGTCATCGAACAAAACGTCGCATATTTGACTTAAATCGCATTATTATAACCAATTTTATGAACAATTGAAAATTCAATAAAAAATACCGCAAGACTTTTTTGACAACCTTATATTTAGAATAAAACCAACATCGCTCACAAGAGTGATTCAAATTTAAAATCATGCTCATTTAAAGTTGTATAATTCTATACATTAACCAATTGAGTGCAGTTTTACTCATTTGAAGAACATTTGGAACATTTTGTTGTCGAAAACTTTGACATCTTCTTCTCCTTTTTGAGTTAAAGGCAACTTATTTTCTAAACAGTCTATTTTCCACTGTGTAGGTACCCTTCAGTATGGCTCAGTCCTGAATTAGAGCCGAATCAGCCCTGATTTGGAAGGGTACTGGTACTGAAATCATGCCTGCCTTCACATGCATTTCATGCATCATGACCTTCTCTTCTTTCAGGCATGATTTCAGTACTAAACTCATGGGTTAGTTTCATGGGTAGTACTGAAAATAGTACTGAGATCAGTCATGAATTGGAGCAGTTCCTACTTTTCAGGTCTGAATCAGCACTGACAAATTTAGTGCTGTTGCGTAGAACTGCAAGGTACTTTAGATTAAAGCAAAGTATGTCCGATTTCTCATCTAAATAGCTTCTAAGTGACAGTTAATCTTGGAATTTACTCTATTGTAAGTAGAGAAATTAGCCTTTAGTAATCGTAATTAAGGAAAACAATTCAAAAACACTTTCCTAATTCGAATAAATCACAGCAATTTATCGCAAGCAATTGCACAATAGTCAAAGTAAAATAATAAATGATTTCATATTCGCTTAGAACGTGAGGCAATTAAAAATGGGTGGTGTCTAGCCTCAGTGTCTGCTGAGTCACTAGGAAAACATTCTCTCTGTCTATATAGAGACGTCTTATCTTTAACATCGAGCAACGAACCTTAGTCTAAGTAAACCTTGCATTGCTCTCCCTCTCTCTCTCTCTCTCTCTCTCTGTCTGTTCGGTTGGCAATTATTTAAGGTAAATGGATGATGCTGTTGTGGCCTTATCTTAGCCGATGACCTCGTTCGTTTTGGTATAATTTTAGTTTATTTTGGTATATCCGCCTTGAGCTGGGCAAATGTTGACAAGTTTTCCGCTTTAATTAAATTCAAAAAAATGATTCATTTCCTTTTGCCTTTCCAGGATGCTTTGCTACCCGCTATGTTGTCACATTCATGCTATTCCTGGGCATGGCCAATGCCTATGTGATGCGTACGAATATGTCCGTGGCAATTGTGGCTATGGTAAATCACACTGCCATTTCCAAGGATGATGAAATCTTGGATGATGAGTGCGGTGATCGTGATTTAGCTGTGGTAAGTAAATCAAACAGTTCAAACTTCTTCAATTTTTTCATCTCCTTTGCTTTTACTTTTCCTTAGGACAATGGTCAAGATGGCGAGTTCGCCTGGAGCTCTAGCCTGCAGGGTTACATTCTGTCCTCCTTCTTTTATGGCTATGTCATTACACAAATTCCCTTTGGCATTCTGGCCAAGAAATATGGTGCTATGCGTTTCCTGGGCTATGGCATGCTGGTGAATTCGGTGTTTGCCTTCTTGGTGCCCGTGGCTGCACGTGAGGGTGGCGTCTGGGGTCTGTGTGCGGTGCGTTTCATTCAAGGATTGGGCGAGGGACCCATTGTGCCGTGCACACACGCCATGCTGGCCAAATGGATACCGCCCAATGAACGTTCGCGCATGGGTGCCGCTGTCTATGCCGGGGCACAATTTGGTACCATCATTTCCATGCCTTTGTCGGGTCTGCTGGCGGAATATGGCTTCGATGGAGGCTGGCCTTCGATCTTCTATGTGTTTGGTGTAGTGGGTACCGTGTGGTCAATTGCATTCCTGATAATTATCTACGAGGATCCCTCCACGCATCCACGCATTGATGAACGCGAGAAGAGATATATCAACGATTCGCTGTGGGGCACCGATGTGGTTAAGGTAAGGGAGGGGAGCAGCGTATGCTATAAAGATGCTGGTTTAAGCCACTTTTTACTTCTTTCTTTACAGAGTCCTCCCATTCCCTTCAAGGCCATCATGAAGTCGCTGCCCTTCTATGCCATTCTCTTCGCTCACATGGGCCACAACTATGGCTATGAGACTCTAATGACGGAGTTGCCCACCTACATGAAGCAAGTGCTGCGCTTCTCCTTGAAATCCAATGGATTGCTTAGCTCTCTACCCTACCTGGCCATGTGGCTGTTCTCCATGTTCATTTCGGTCATTGCCGATTGGATGATTAGCTCGAAGCGCTTCTCGCACACAGCCACCAGGAAAATGATCAACAGCATAGGTCAGTATGGTCCTGGACTGGCCCTGATTGCCGCCTCCTACACGGGTTGCGATCGTGCTTTGACCTTGGCCATTCTCACCATCGGCGTGGGTCTCAATGGTGGCATCTATTCGGGTTTCAAAATCAATCATTTGGATCTGACGCCCAGATTTGCTGGCTTCCTGATGGCCATCACAAATTGTTCGGCCAATTTGGCTGGTCTGCTGGCCCCCATTGCAGCGGGCAATCTGATCAACAATAAGGTAAGTCGAAGCAGGATTACTCTCCAGGCACAGCTTACTAATCTCTTAACCCATACTTGCAGCCCACCATGGGTCAGTGGCAGATTGTCTTCTTCATTGCCGCCTTTGTCTACATCATTTGTGGCACCTTCTACAACATCTTCGGCTCTGGCGAACGCCAGTACTGGGATAATCCCGAGAATGATGAGGCCAAACCCGCCTTGGCTAATGGAGCCAACGATGCAAGTCTGAGAATCAGCAATTTGGCCCCCCAGGCCATCATCGCCAGCGAATCGCGGCAATAGTAGTAATTGTAGTAGTTAATAGTCGCATTACCCCTAGTTTAGGTCTCGTTTTAGGCATCTAGATGTTAAGTACCAAAGTTGTTATTAGTGAGCATTGACCTATTCCTAATCCCAAAATCGAAAGAATAAAACAACAAAAAAAGACAATCCAACCAAAATCAACCTCTGAGCACAAATTGTTACATTCAACTCACTTTATATATAATATGTATTCTTTGTTTGAGTTTTGTATACGAGAAAAGGGAAACCATTGTCTACCATTGCAAATGTGTAGTTTTCTAATTGTGATAGCAAAAGAGTTTAGTTTGCTTTTTTAAGAGTAAAGTCAATTCAATTGAAATGAAGTAGAAAATAATGTGCAAGACCAAAGAGCCGTTAAACAAAAGTAACAAAAGAAAATCGAAAAGGTTCACAAAATAAATAATATACATTTGCCCAAAAGGCAAAAGAAAATTGTGTGTTTTACTAATTGGGGGTGGCATTTACAGAGGCTATTAGAATGGAAATGTGCGAATTTGGTATGGCCAAATATTGTAACGTTTCCAAAGTCCAATGACGTCCATAAGAGATGAAAAAAACTTTTCTATTTTTAGCTAATTAGTTGAATTATATAAAGAACTGCATTACGTTGCAAACAAAATTGACAAGTCGTTTTATATTTAACATTGCTCAATTGGGCAATGAGAAACTAAATTTGGCAATACTAAGATCACTTTCAATGATCGAAGTCCGCTAAAAACAATTTTGCATAATAAATTGCATATTTGCATAAAAAAATATGCAAAATATGCAAAATATACAGAATATGCAAAAAAAAAAAAACACTTTTTTTATGAAATTACATAATGATTCTGTGCTAACCATTTGCTGATTTTGTTGCAAATCTGTTTGAACTTGTAAATCATCGTCACCAGCTCAACTGGTAACACAGTGCCACAAAATTCAACTTTTTTTAATGCCTGGAAATGGGACCAATAAATTATGAAACTAGAGCAGAGTTGGGCGCGTCGCCACGTTCCAATGCACACAAGGCAGCATGTGCATAGGACCTCTGCCGCGGCCGACTGCACAAAATCACACGTACGCTATAAGCATTGAAAGCTATTTATAGAACACGAATGCGGCGCACGCAAATTGTGCTTGTATGCGTGTGAAAAGTGTGACGATATGTATGCATGCCCATCTCTGAACTAGAGGCATCAGGGAGCAACACCTCATACCTAGTTTTTCTTGATCACGTCAAGTTCGCGTTTATTGGGCACATTTATACTAGCAACACACAGCAACAACATCTGTTGTTGGTTAACAAAAGGTGAGAGCTACAATTTTGAAAAATTCACCACAGATGAAGCGAGTCACCACAATTGTTATACTAAATTCCCGCCTCTAATGGACAAGCGGTTAGTACACCGCCCATAGAGGTCTAACTTAGAAAATGGAATTAATGGAAAACCACTCGATAAAATTTTGTAAGATTTTAAATATATTGAGATGCTGACCAATAAAATGTGTCCTTAAGAGATGGTAACATGTATCGAAAAACCGCTATGGTGGGTACCAAATTTGACATCACCCATTATCGAGTCCATATAGGCCATAAACTAGACATAACAAGTGAGAAAGTCGGTTAAACCCGACTATAAGATACTCTGTACCACTTAATAACGTCGCTCGCATTCTATGCGTTTTACGCTGTTATACGCTCATCTCTAAGTTTCTCTCTCTCTCTCTCTCTGTCTGTCTCCCAAAGATTGAGTTTTTTCCAAATTGCGGGGGCGGGAGGGGCCGTAGCAAAAATTGAAAATAAACTTGATCTGCCTGCAAGTATTATGAGTTTTTGTCCCATACATGTCAAACCTCTATCTCTTACCATCTCTGAGATCTCTTTGTTCATACGGACGGACAGATGGACATGGCTATATCGACTCGGCTGTTGATGCTGATCAAGAATATATATACTTTAAAGGGTCGGAGAAGATTCCTTCTTGCTGTTACAAACTTTTGCACAAACTTAATATACTCTGTGTACCTTTGTTACAGAGTATAAAAATCTAATTTTAAATAGATTTAAGTCGATTTGTTTTATTTTTTGTATATTGCAATTGCTAATAAATTGTTTGTATATTCATTTAATAAATAACTTAACATAACATATACCTTTTACTCCATAGTACACCACGTCGTAAAAGTATCTACATTAATTAGCTGTCCATCAGGCTATTTCGTTTATTAATATCGTTGAATAAATGGATGGATTACCCGAAATCGAATATTTCCCATTTTGCTAATTTTTTCATATTAGAACTGTCTTGGGCTAAAGCTTCTAGCTGCTGCATATGTGTCAGATAAACTCCACCTGATTAAATGGACAGGTCGTACAAGCCCCATGTAGACCTTTTGCGTTCTAAAATACTGCAGATTTTAAAATAAAAATCCATTGTTTAAACACAGCCAAAAGTCGAATATCATTTCATTATTTCATATATTGGCCTGTCTTAATGCAGCCAGCATTCATGTCTTCAATTTCGCCAAATTTACCACAGGGGTCAAACAAAAACAATTCCAAACAAACGTTGATGCACTTACCCAAAAACAAAATGGAGAGCGAAATCAGCAGAGAGCAAGCACAACACAACGAAAAAAACACAATATACACATTTATTAAAGGTTCATAAACTTTAATAATTATATTAAAACACAAACACTAACACAAAAAAAAAAAACAAAACAAAACATTTGATCGCGAGAGCGAGAGAGAGCGCGTGTGCGCCACATAACGGGGCCGCTTACATTATTTGCAGAAAATGGCCAATTAATTCAATTATTTAATAAAATGCCGCACAAAAGCCTAAAAACACAATATACTCATTTATTAAAGGTTCATAAGCTTTAATAATTATATTAAAACACAAGAACTAACACAAAACAAAAAGACAAAAAAAAGCATTTGATGGCGAGAGCGAGAGAGAGCGCATGAGCGCGTGTGCGCCACATAACGGGGCCGCTTACATTATTTGCAGAAAATGGCCAATTAATTCAATTATTTAATAAAATGCCGCACAAAAGCCTAAAAACACAATATACTCATTTATTAAATTTTAATAAACTTTAATAATTATATTAAAACACAAGCACTAACACAAAAAACAAAAAAAAAACAAGGCGAGCGCCGCGGCGGCCAACATTTGATCGCGAGAGCGAGAGAGAGCGCATGAGCGCGTGTGTCGAACATAACGGGATCGTTAACAAAATTTGCAGAAAACGGCCAATTAATTCTATTATTTAATAAAATGCCGCACAAAGATTGAATTCAACACCAGACGTACGCACAGATCAACCCCGAAATCAAAACATTAGTATAAAACGCGTTAAAAAAGCGAAATAATTAATAAAACGCGACACAGCGTGGGCGTGCGTGAAGCCCAAGGATAAAGAAGTATCGAACTAGCCAGCTATCGATAGGCACTGTAGTCGATGACTACAGCAGTCCGTTATAGAGCTTGGCTTTTGAATTTGAATTCGAATATAAGTTAAATTGTATTTTTATTAGATTTTGATCAAATTTTAATAAAATAATGAGAGGAGTGTGTTACTGCTGAGTGTTTAAAATAAAATAGGTGTTTATTAATAAAACCAATTCTAAGGTACATTGTTTTTAAGGCAAATAAATGTAAAGTCCTAAATTAATGAATTAATTGATTTTCGGTCAAGCCCGACTATAACATACTCTGTACCAGTTCATTCAAAAATTGAAAATAAACTTGATCTGCCTGCAAGTATAAGAAATGTATGCCCCATACAAGTCAAATCTCTATATCTTACCATCTCTGAGATCTGTGCGTTCATACGGACGGACGAGCCGACTTGGCTCGACTTGGAAATCAACACGGCTAAGGTCTGATCTGGTTTTGGACGAACAGACAATTGAGCAAGAGCTGTTGATGGAGGGACGGAACTGGATGTGGATTCGCGCCTGCAAAAGGCTAGCGGTGCCTTTGGGATGCTCGTCAGCTGTTTCGCGATGCTCATCATATCCACGCTGGCTCAGGCTCTTCAGGCTCTTCAAGTCCAACGTAATGACAGAGTATAATAAGCTAATGAAAAATAATTGTTTAATAATAAGTGTTTGGACTATAAAAAGTCGTTAGCAGCTCTTTTCTCTACAAACAGAGGAAAGCTAAATATGGTTAAAGCATTTAAACAGATAAATATTACTTTCCATGAACGCAAGTCTAATTCTGCCACCTCCCTTAATATAGCTATAGAAATCGATTATCCTAATTTGATATTAATAAGCATGCAAGGAGCTACCTAAATATGTCAAAGGACATGTCACAAAAACTTACAAAAACCAACAACAACCCAACCAGGGACAACATACAGTTGCAAGATGGCTCACGACGAAGAGCCAACTTCCGATCAAGTTGATTTAAAAATTTCACCATTTCGTGCTTCTCTTAAGCGTACGTGGAAGGACTTTTGCTCCACCAGCAGCATTCACGGCTTAAAGTACACACATGACGAGGACACCAATCGTATTGTACATTTCATTTGGATGCTCATCTCGCTGGTGATGTTCATTTGTGCCATTGTCATGGCACAGAGTTTCTATTTCGATTATCGCAGCAATCCCACGCGTATGAATGTGGAGAATGATCACACACCGGTCAATAGCCTGTACTTTCCTCCAGTGACCATTTGTCCTGATGTTTTGTTTAATAGGCAGAAATCTCAGGCATTTCTCAAAACTTTGTAAGTGGAGTTAACAATTTGGAATCCGTTTTGAGTCACCGAGTTTTTTCAGACAATTACCTGCAGGCACTGAAATGGCGATTATTTTGCGACACTTGCGCATCTTTTATGGTTTCATGCTGGATGACGAACGCTTTGCCCCCGAGGAGATAGAACTAATGGAGTCCCTGCTTGTGCTTAACAATTTGACCTTGCAACAGCTGGTGGACAACTTACGTTGGGATTGTGAAGAGATTTTACATCGTTGTCGTTACCATGGTAAGATAGTGGACTGTTCGAAACTATTTCAGCTCTCCAAGACATTTTATGGTCACTGCTGCTCTTTCAATCTACGCCAAAAGGGGTGAGTTCTTGCTGGGATATGGTAAAAAAAGATAAGTTCCAATGCCGCTTAGTCTTAACTTTACAGCAAAACGCGCGGCTGGCGGTCTGGAATATGGTTTGTCTTTGATACTACGCTATAAGGACGATAACTTTGATCCTACTCAATCGTATTCTCATGGGGTTAAGCTGCTAATGCAAGAAACCGACGCCTTTCCCAGTGCACATGCCATTTCGAAATTTATAGCTTTTAATACGGAAGTTTTTGTCACCGTCAGACCACAGGAAACTTTCTGCTCGGCAGCCGTAGAGGCTTTACCCATTGATGTAAGAAATTGTGTGTTTAGCAAGGAATACGAATTGCGCTATTTTCCCGAATATGTTTATCCCAACTGTGAGCTTAACTGTAGAGTGCTTAGAATGGTAAAGTATTGTGGCTGTTTTACCTATTTCTTTGACTTTAATTTAACACAAGAAAGGATTTGCACTTTTCGGGATATACACTGTCTGGTGGATAACTTTGGTGGGTAACTGCAAACAACAAGTTCTTCAAACAAAAGGAAACTCTTTAACAATATATGCTTACAGCTAATATCATAACACGTAAGCGTATCACTCAATGTGCCTGTCCATTGACCTGTGAACACTTTGACTACAATGTTCAATTATCCAATTTTCCCCTGCAACTGCATATGCCAGTGGTGGATCCATTTTAGTGAGTTAAAGTTGAAGAACAGTGTTTAAGGTAAAGTTGTAAACTATTTTCCAGCACGGATTTGGCTAAAAATGATGCTGTGGTGCATATCTTTATTAACTCCCAAGTTTACCGACGTGTGCGTCATGACTTGCTCTCCAATACGGTCACTCTAATTTGTAAGTTTTACCATTATTCTATCTAACTTAACTAATTTATTTTGTATATTTTATCAGCAAATCTGGGTAGTGCCTTCAGCCTGTTTGTGGGCATGAGTCTGCTTAGTCTGGTCGAAATATTCTATTATTTCTCCATCATTTTAAGAAAGAATCATATACAAGAATGCAAAGCTCGTCATAAACTACACACCAAGGGGTCAGAATTGGCATGGTTCGATAGCAAACGTAAAACTGATACTGATGACACGCGCCAGAAATCAATTTTCATACTACACAAATCGTAATTCGCATGATAAGAAACTTACAAAATATGACCATAAATAAGAGCAATAAAATTATCAAATAAAATATACGATTAAATTAAGTATATACAACGACGGGGGAAACACTCTTGATGAAACGGACAGCGCACAGTGGGAATGACTACAAATTTTGGACAATAAAACAAAACGTTAAAACAAAACGTTCAAAGTTGTGGACAGTATTGTGAAAGGCATCAGCAGAAAGCAGCTTCTTTTTGATAAGTTTCTACTGTGAAGTTGAATTTAATATAAGAATCTAATCAGGGCTGCAAATATATATATATTTACATATGTAAAACAATTTAAATACGTGAAGAATCAGAGCGTGCTATTGTATGTAGTACTTCTTTGCCTACCTATGTACATATGTATATATTCATACGTATGCGTAATTTATATTACATACACATAGACCACAATACTTCCAGTCAGAGATACTACAAATTCAATGTAAACACCTCTGTACACTGCACAATGTATTGAACGATTTATTTTTCATCTTATACATATACATATGCGCCAATCTAACCAACCCGGTGCATGCTACTGCAGAAATATGTCAGCCGAATACAAACAGAAGTGTGTGTCACACGTAGCGTTGCCAGTTTAGCTATTTTTCCCACCAGATATAGCTATTTTGTAAGCTCGAAAGCCGGAATCTATTCAGTTTTGCCGGAGCCTGCAGTTCTAGCTAGTATTTATGCGTCAGTTGTATACCTATTGTATTGTAATTTTGTATATATTGGATAAAACATGCAACGAACCAAGGTTCGAACCAAAACCAAAGCCCAAAAACCTCGAACCTCCAATTTCCGAACCTTAACCGTTGGTAAATTTTGGTTCGAACCTGCTAACCGGAGGTTCCGAAAAATTTTGTATGTTTGCAGCCCTGAGTCTAATCACTTAAAAAGTGATCACAACTTTGCGTTTAGGGTTACCTGGCAATCCACCTGGCATTTGGTTTAATATATTCTCTATGGCTTAAGGTATGGGTTTTTGAGCAGTTTTACTTCTTTTGGCATTTGGCATTTTCCTTAAGTATCCTGCCTAAAAGTATATTGTAAAGTATTGAGGGAAAGCTTTGTAAAACTTAGTTTGAAAAATTTAATTAAATTGTATCCTACCTACGGGATCTACAAAATTTGAAAGTTACTTGTGGTAGTTAAAAAACCTTGGCTGGGTTTGGTTTGATTGGCTAAGGTTTTCTTGTAATGGAATCTTGAAGTTTTCAGGTTTTTTGAAAAAATGTTTTTTGTTAGAACGCAAACATTGATAGCCAGTTATGGCAGCGTCACACATAATCCACACTGTAAATTCATTCAGATTGTCGGACCATTAATAGGTTTACAATATTATCTTGTGTTCAAGGGCGTAGCTGGTACAGAGTATGTTATAGTCGGGCTTGACCGAAAATCAATTAATTCATTAATTTAGGACTTTACATTTATTTGCCCTAAAAACAATGTACTTTAGAATTGGTTTTATTAATAAACAACTATTTTATTTTAAACACTCAGCAGTAACACATTCCTCTCATTAATTTATTAAAATTGGATCAAAATCTAATAAAAATTCAATTCAACTTATTTTCGAATTCAAATTCAAAAGCCAAGCTCGATAACGGACTGCTTTAGTCATCGATAGCTGCTTATCGATAGCGGGCTAGTTCGATAATTTCTTATCCTTGGGCTTCACCCACGCCCACGCTGTGTCGCGTTTTATTAATTATTTCGCTTTTTTAACGCGTTTTATACTAATGTTTAGATTTCGAGTGGATCTGTGCGTACTTCTGGTGTTGAATTCAATCTTTGTGCGGCATTTTATTAAATAATTGAATTAATTGGCTGTTTTCTGCAAATTTTGTTAACGATCCCGTTATGTTAGGCACACGCGCTCATGCGCTCTCTCTCGCTCTCGCGATCAAATGTTGGCCGCCGTTGCGTTCGCCTTGTGTTTTTTTTTGTTTTTTGTGTTAGTGCTTGTGTTTTAATATAATTATTAAAGTTTATAAACATTTAATAAATGAGTATATTGTGTTTTTAGGCTTTTGTGCGGCATTTTATTAAATAATTGAATTAATTGGCCATTTTCTGCAAATAATGTAAGCGGCCCCGTTATGTTGACGCACACGCGCTCATGCGCTCTCTCGCTCTCGCCATCAAATGTTGGCCGCCGTTGCGTTCGCCTTGTGTTTTTTTTTTGTTTTTTGTGTTAGTGCTTGTGTTTTAATATAATTATTAAAGTTTATTAACATTTAATAAATGAGTATATTGTGTTTTTAGGCTTTTGTGCGGCATTTTATTAAATAATTGAATTAATTGGCCATTTTCTGCAAATAATGTAAGCGGCCCCGTTATGTGGCGCACACGCGCTCATGCGCTCTCTCTCGGGATCAAATGTTTTTTTTTGTTTTTTTTTTGTGTTAGTGCTTGTGTTTTAATACAATTATTAAAGTTTATGAACCTTTAATAAATGTGTATATTGTGTTTTTTTTGTTGTGTTGTGCTTTCTCTCTGCTGATCTCGCCCTCAATGTTGTTTTTGGGTAAGTGCATCACCGTTTGTTTGGAATTGTTTTTGTTTGACCCCTGTGGTAAATTTGGTGAAATTGAAGACATGAATGCTGGCTGCATTAAGACAGGCCAATATATGAAATAATGAAATGATATTCGAACTTTTGGCTGTGTTTAAACAATGGATTTTTATTTTAAAATCTGCAGTATTTAGGACTGCATTTTAGAACACAAAAGGTCTACATGGGGCTTGTACGACCTGTCCATTTAATCAGGTGGAGTTTATCTGACACATATGCAGCAGCTAGAAGCTTTAGCCCAAGTTATTTATTAAATGAATATACAAACAATTTATTAGCCATTGCAATATACAAAAAATAAAACCAAACCAACTTAAATCTATAATATTTAAAATTAGATTTTTATACTCTGTACCAAAGGAACATAGAGTATATTAAGTTTGTGCAAAAGTATGTAACAGCCAGAAGGACTCTTCTCCGACCCTTTAAAGTATATATATTCTTGATCAGCATCAACAGTCGAGTCGATATAGCCATGTCCGTCTGTCCGTCTGTCTGTCTGTCTGTCTGTCTGTCCGTCCGTCCGTATGAACGAAGAGATCTCAGAGATGCTAAGAGATAGAGGTTTGACATGTATGGGACATATATTTCTTATACTTGCAGGCAGATCAAGTTTATTTTCAATTTTTGCCACGCCCCCTCGCGCCCCCGCAATTTGGAAAAAACGTCATATCTCCTACAGTTTTGATGATAGATGGTTCGCACTTTCTAGAGAGATCTAGTACTCAAAATTATTTATCGATTTGCTGAAGGAATGATAAAGATCGGATGAACGATACTCAAGTTATGAGCAAAAAACGGTCAGTTAGCACCCCCAACCCACCCCACCCATAACCTATGCATTGCGTTCAGCAGAAGCAATCTTAGTGAGAGAAAGAGAGAGAGAGAGAGAGAGAGAGACTTAGAGAGCGCACTGCGTTGTGTGTTAACTGGCCGTTTGACTCGTGACCAAAGGCGAGCTGCGACATTAAGGGTACAAAGTATGTTAAAGTCGGGCATGACCGACTTTCTTTCTTTTTTTTAAATGTTCTGAGTACAAGGCTTTATACGAAAATATCTATCCCCTTCATATGTCAACTACAATTTTTTTTCGCTTTTTTAATTATAGACAGAATTCAGCCCTCTAGCTTGACTGGTGTTTGAATACCAGAGTTTTGCAGTTGAAGAGTTTTTGTTGAAAGAGGCTTGCGAGCCGAAAAGCCACAGCTAGATGGACTGTGTAGTTCTTGGAGTTTTTTTTTTGAAAATAGCCGCCTATATGTATAAATGTTTTGATATATTAGTGTTAAGGTATCGTAGTCGAATGATGGTCACATTGTATATAAAAATGGAGGATTACCAGATTGAGAGGTTCTACTCTACAGTTGTATATAGTAGAATGTAAAAGATGATAAAACGGGCAAGACAGACAGATAAACTTAAAGAAACCGAGCCGTAGAGAAACAATGTAAATAGTAAACCGTGTAAATAGCGTGTAAATGAAAGCCCATGATAGATTTTTTTGTGGCCCATTTTGTATGTATGTTCCGCTTGGTCCACACATGTTGAGGCTAGAGCAGAGTTCCCCAGCGATAGCCCCTGGGGCACGAACATACTCGCCAATTCACACCGAATGCTTGCCGAAGTCATGCATCACTGTGTGTTGGAAAGAGACACAGTCACATTTTCGCGCTCTCTGCTTGGGGAACCCTGGGCTAGAGAGACCGTTGAGTGAAACGTTAAGCAAACTTCATCTACAATTCCCCATACCCTTTTCAATTATCTTTAAACTTTCTAAGAATTTGCCAAAACTTAAAAGCTATCGCTCATTGCCATAGGTCAGCCCATCTTCCTCATAAATTCACTCCCAATCGAACTCATGTGGCCACCCCCCACCATAAATTGAATGATAAGATAATAATACCCGTAGTCCATCAGTCCACCTATAAAAGCAGCTAGCACCGTGTCCACCTAATTATAGCTTAACCAAATGTCTAGGTTGACATTAACTTTACTCTGTCTGGCCTTGGCCAGCCAGTCAGTGCTGAGCTCGCATAATCCCCATTGGTGGGGTAGCCGCAATACAATTGTCCATCTGTTTGAGTGGAAATGGACGGACATTGCCGAGGAGTGTGAAAATTTCTTGGGTCCACGCGGTTTTGCTGGCGTTCAAGTGAGTCCGGTCAATGAGAACATTATTTCGCCTGGTCGTCCCTGGTGGGAGCGCTATCAACCCATCTCGTACAAACTGACCACTCGCTCTGGCGATGAGCAGCAGTTTGCCAACATGGTGGAGCGTTGCAATGCTGTGGGCGTACGCATCTACGTAGACGTTCTACTCAATCATATGTCCGCTGATTTCGATGGCGTGGCTACTGGTACTGGAGGCTCTACGGCTGATCCCTCGATTAAGAGCTATCCGGCTGTGCCATACACCGCTGAAGATTTCCACAAGAGTTGTGAGATCTACGACTGGAATAGTCGCTTCCAAGTGCAACAATGCGAATTGGTGGGCTTGAAGGATCTGGATCAGAGTCGCGACTGGGTGCGCGCTAAGCTGATTGAGTTCTTGGATCATCTGATTGAGCTGGGTGTGGCTGGTTTCAGAGTGGATGCGGCCAAGCATATGGCTAGCGAGGATTTGGAGGTGAGGAATTTGGATAATCAACAGAAACTCTTACTAAACGAAATCTTTTGCAGTATATCTACGGCAGTCTAAGTGATCTGAGCATCAATCATGGTTTTCCCCACAACTCTCGTCCCTTCATCTTCCAAGAGGTCATCGATCATGGCCATGAGACGGTCTCGCGTGAGGAGTACAATGGACTGGGAGCCGTTACCGAGTTCCGTTTCTCTGAGGAAATTGGCAAAGCTTTCCGTGGACACAATGCACTGAAATGGCTGCGTAACTTTGGCACCGATTGGGGTTTCCTGCCCTCTGACCAGGCACTTACCTTTGTGGATAACCATGACAATCAGCGCGATAGCGGTGAAGTCCTGAACTACAAGTCGGCCAGACAATACAAAATGGCCACTGCCTTCCATCTGGCCTATCCTTATGGCATAAGTCGTGTGATGAGCTCGTTCGGCTTTGATGATCGTGACGAAGCTCCACCACAGGACAGTCAGGAGCAACTAATCTCACCCGAATTCAATGCGGAGGGTGCCTGTGTCAATGGCTGGATCTGTGAGCATCGCTGGAGACAGATCTACAACATGGTGGGCTTCAAGAACACCGTGCGTGGCACAGATCTGTCCAACTGGTGGGACAATGGTGATAACCAGATTGCGTTCTGTCGCGGTTCAAAGGGTTTCATTGCCATCAACAACAACCAGAACAACTTGTCGGAAACTTTGCAAACTTGTCTGCCAGCTGGTGAATACTGTGATGTGATCTCTGGTAGCCTGGAGAATGGCGCCTGCACCGGCAAGTCGGTCAAGGTAGACCAAAATGGTTATGGCTATATCTATGTAGGATCAGGGGACTTTGATGGTGTCTTGGCCATACATGCCGCTGCCAAACTCTAAAAGCCCATTTACAATTAACGACATAAATTTTGGGTTTTATTTTTCAAATTACAATAAAATCGAACGCACATAAAGTATAACTGTGTTTGGTTTTTGTTAATAAGTATGTGTAAATATGTAAATATGTAAATATGTAAATATGTATGCACGATGGATCCATACAAATGCAAAATTCAAACTGGAACTAGACTTAAGTCTAACAAATGCAATGACAAACGACATCATTTCCGCCTTCCAACTGGTGCTCTGCAAATAGAAGAAAGTCGCATTCGTGAAATTGTAGTTGTGTGTTCCGAGTTGATGGGCCGCCCAAGCGCATTCCACAGGCAAAGCAAAATCGAGTTGGTTAGTTCGACTACGAATTGGTTTTTGTTCAAAACAAGCAACTACAAATCAAAATAGCAACATTTCTACTTGCATTCATGTTAGTTTGTTAATCATATTTTTTTTTTGTTGTCAAGAAGATTGTGGATTATGTGTCGTGTTTGCCGATTTACCAGAGAACTGCTGCTGCCATCACCCTTGACAAAAGTGGTCAATGCAGTTGCATTTACACTACTAACTTTCAAAACACCGCAATAAAGGCACTTTAATAGAGAAAACCAACGTTTTGGGTATATTGTTATCATCATCAAGCGAACACTTTAGATTATTTTTTGAACTAGGCAAATACTAGAAAACAATCTAATATTGTTTCATTCTTGGGAAAGTGACAAGTGTCTTCTAAAGTGTTTCTGTCTTTCTCTCAGCTTTTTATACTCTGCACAGAGTATATAAAGTTTGTGCTAGACTATGTAACAGGGAGAAGGAATCATTTCCGACCCTTTAATGTACATATGTTCTTGATCAGCAACAACAGTTGGGTCGATATAGCCATGTCCCTCTGTTCGTATGAACAAAGTGATCTCAGAGATGGTAAGATATAGAGGTTTGACATGTATGGGACATAAGCTTCTTATACTTGCAGGCAGATCAAGTTTATTTTCAATTTTTGCCAAGCCTCCTCTAGCCCTCGCAATTTCGTAAAAACGCCATATCTTCCACAGTTTTGTACAAAAATGATTCGTACCTTCTACGCATATTTAGTAATCAGTATTATTTATCGATTTGCCCAAGAAATGATAAAGATCGGTTGAACAATAGACGAGTTATAAGAACCATAACGGCGTTGGGCTGCACTTTACATACTTTATGGCTTTTTTGCCACTTTGTGTGGCCGATCGGGCTTGATATCAAGTAGTTTTGATGTCAAAAGTACACTAAGACGGAATATTTTTGGATCCAAGCCAAAAATATCAAAATCAATCGAAATTTTTGAGATTGTAATGCTTGGTTTTAAATTAGAACGGCTTCATATTAAGCAGCGGTGTTTTCTTCTTGATTGTAAGCTTGGAAAGTCTAAAAAGTGTCGAATATAAGAAAAAGTCTTCTTTGATTGAAGTAGAATAATCCTGATTTGGCTGGGGTGGCGGGTAAGAAGAAACTATAACTTGGGATCTCAAAGACTAAACACAGGGACCATGTCGATTTAGCTCACTCTACTGTCAGCCATAAGCAAGACCGGGCATCAAAATCATACTAAAGAAAGTAAGCAGTTGGCACTTTGCTGCTCAGCGAGCAACAAGCGACTTGGTCAAGTGGATTGAGGTCGCGGGATCAAGTCTCCACAGTTTTTATACTCTATACCGAAGGTACATAGAGTATATTAAGTTTGTGCAAAAGTATGTAACAGGGAGAAGGAATCGTTTCCGACCCTATAAAGTATATATATTCTTGATCAGCATCAACAGCCGATTCGATATAGCCATGTCCGTCTGTCCGTCCGTCCGTCTGTCCGTCCGTCCGTCTGTCTGTCTGTCCGTCCGTCCGTATGAACGAAGAGAATTCAGAGATGGTAAGAGATAGAGGTTTGACATGTATGGGGCATATATTTCTTATACTTGCAGGCAGATAAAGTTTATTTTCAATTTTTGCCACGCCCACTCCCGCCCCCGCAATTTGGAAAAAACGTCATATCTCTTACAGTTTTGAAGATAGATCGTTCGTACCTTGTAGAGATACCTTGTAAACAAAATTATTTATCGATTTGCTAAAGGAATGATAAAGATCGGATGAACAATACTCAAGTTATGAGCAAAAAACGGCCAGTAAACAGCCCCCACCCCCCCACCCTTCACCACAGCATTCTATTGAACGGCAATCTTAGTGAGAGAGAGAGAAAGAGAGAGAGAGAGTGAAACTTAGAGATGAGCGCGTATAACTCGTAAGCAAATGCGAGCTGAGACGTTAAGGGTACAGAGTATATTATAGTCGGGCTTGACCGACTTCTTTCTTGTTTCTTGTGTATTTTTTTTGTCTATATTTTATATAAGCCTTAACACTTACTGAATGTCGCCTATCTTTAAACGAGATCGCACGACATTTTAGTATACACCTAACATAGCACCGCAACATAGAAGGAAACGAGTCTGCGGCCAGAATAGATACCACCTGCGAACTCCTTTCAGAGAAGAGTATGATAGGGATGCCTATGGCAACATATAAGCTTCACACAAAAGCTGAAACACTCCGTCTCGCCAGGGATCGATGGAAAAACCTTTACTCCTGTGCTGTATCGAGACTTATGTGGCCTACATTCAATCTAAAACGTACAAGCACACTTTTACGTCACAGAAGGGAACACATTTCACTTCTGGTGGGGACCCCCACGGGCCACTGTCTTATGGGCAGACACGCAGCACGACTAGGCGTCACGCACCATGACTTCTGCAGAAGTTGCGCATACGAAAAAGAGGAGGAAAGGATACAACACCTCTGCCATTTGCCCTGCTTTAAGTAGAAAGAGACTTAGGACACTTGGTCAACCTCTCGGAGATATCCGGGCTAGAGAACCCAGCTCTACTAAAATTCATTCTGTCCACACAATGGTTCAGTACCGAGGACCCCCCCTCAGTCTTAAAAGGGGTTAACGGGGAACAAACATGGCATCGCAATGGGCCCAAAGTGGCCTTAGTTGGAGATTGACTAGTCGTTCTCAGCCATCGCAACCTAACCTAACCTATATAAGCCTTAAATCGTTTTTCCCTCAAAAGCGCACTTCCTTTGCCCACTAGTTCAAAGTCGAGATCAATTCTCTTCTCCAATTCAAGCAGTTTTCGTTTTAAGAAATCAAGAAGAAAACAAGTAAGAGTGCTGTAGTCGAGTGCCACGACTGTAAAATACCCTGTACCAAGTAATGGCTTTGATTGATACAAGTTTCAAACTTAAAAATAGAGGAAAGCTAACTTCGGCTCGGCCGAAGTTTATATACCCTTGTGGCTTGATGACGCCACTACTTTGAGCATTTGCTTCCCAGTTTGTTACATGGCAGCTATGTGATATATTCATCCGATTTTGACCGAACTCCCCAAAATTGTGTGCAAACTGATAATATTCACAACTGGAAGGTATAAAGACGCTACCATTGAAAACAAAAAAGTTTTTCTCACTAGAACTACTTTTTCGACCGATATTTCCTATGGCAGCTATATGCTATAGTCATGCGATTTGGATCAAATTTGGCAGAATTGTGTGGTAACACATAGTATTGATCAGTAACAAATTTGAGAGCTATAGCATTGGAAACAAAAAGTTTTTCCTACTAAGACTTTTTCTCTGAACTAGCTTTTGTATGACAGCTATACTATATTGTTTTCCGATTTTCATCAAACTTGCTGGAATTATGTAAAAACATAGAAAACTGAAAAATGCGAGGATTGGGAACGTTTGCGTTAAAAACAAAAAAGTTTTTCTTACTAAAACTACTTTTTCTACCGATGGTTCCTTTGGCAGCTATATGATATAGTCATCCGATTTGGATCAAACTTGGTAGAATTGTGCAATAGCATATAATATTGATTAGTGACAAGTTTGGGAGCGACAGCATTAAAAACAAAAATGTTTTTCCTACTAAGACTTTTTCTCAGACATATCTTTTGTATGGCAGCTATACTATATAGTTGTCCGATTTTCATAAAACTTGGTGTAATTATGTAAAAGCATAGAAAACTTAGAAATACGAGGATTGAAGACGTTTGCGTGGAAGAAAAAAAAAGTTTTTCTCACTAGAACTACTTTTTCGACCGATGGCTTCTATGGCAGCTGTATGATATAGTCATCCGATCCGGCCGATTCCGACAAATGTACAGCGTATTTGTATTCAAAGGTTTCGTGCAAAGTTTGGTTAAGATTGCTTTAGAACTGACGGAGGAGATAGCATAGAAACAGAGGGACATGGCTATATCAACTCAGCTCTTCATGCTGATCAGGAATATATATACTTCATGTGGTCGGAGATGCTTCCTTCTATGCGTTACAAACATCTGGACAATTTTAATGTACCCTTTACAAGGGTATAAAAATTGTGGCTCTGACAGTTTTTCGCGGTTAATAAGAGGAGGAGAGGGAATTTTCTAAATCTGAAACAAACTTGATCTGGTATACACCTACATACATACATGCAAAAATTTGTGGCTGTATTTTATTATTATATTATATTCTCTGTAGTTATAGTCTCTGAGTCCGACGCGTTTATACAGACAGACAGACGGGCATAGCTAAATTGAATCGGCTGTTGCTGCTGATCAAGAATATATATACTTTATAGGGTCGTAGATGCTTCCTTTTGACTGTTACATACATTTGCACAACTTCATGATCCACTTTTCCCACTTTTAATGGGAACAGGTTATAAAAAATCTAAATTGGAGGCGATTTCAGTCTCGTCAATTCGTGCTATATTGCTTTGGGTGTATCAATGTGCGCTCTGTGACGTGTTTGTTTTGAATAGGCAGAGCTTCACCACACTGCTACATGTCCTGCTAATAAAAGGACCCATCCGTTACAAAATGCTGTGAGTTGGAACCACACTGCAAATCACCAAGTTACCCAAGAAGCGTGTTGTGATAAATCAACGTCTGTACTTTGATATGGGAACTTGTACCAGAGTTTGGCCTACGACTATTACCCACAGATCTTTGCCAAAGCCTTCAAGAAGATTGAGACAACCTTCGATTTGGTCTACCCATATATACATAGGCGAGTTGTTTCCCTTTGACACAAGTCAATCAATAGTATAACATAAAAATGGATTTTCTGATAAGTGATATTTGCCTTGTTTAGACTCTATGCTTATCGTACACACAAAAAAATCTGGTGGGTAAAATTAACTAACGCTGACAGTAACTTTTTTCGAAATTTTTTATGCATGTGGTTTTGTTGTTGCTTGGTAACTGTGCTAACAGTAAAATCTACAGAAGAAATTGTAAAGTTCACGTATTTATTTTAGCTCGTATTTTGTTTTTGCATTTAATAACTGTACGCTGAGTAAATTCAACCACAAATATTTTTTCACATATTTTGTTGTTTTAATAAGTTACTGCTAACTACAGTAACTTTTCCATAGAAATAGTTACTCTGACGTGATTTTTTCATCTCATACTTTGTTTTTGCAGCAATTTACTGTACCCACAAGTAAAGAATTTTGTTGCTTCACGGATTAACTCTACCGACAGTAAATCTAACCGCGAAAATTGTTGATTGAGAAAATTTCATTTTGGCCCTTATATTTATATTGTACTTTCACTGAATTTGAACTTGAGAATTACTAGTGGTCTCATTTATGCGACATTTAAGAAATTTTTCGTGCATGTGGTTAGGCAGATTCAATACAAGTAATATGTTAGACGCGTTTCTATTAACGCGAGCCGTAGCGTAACTGGTAAAGACGTCCGTCCAATCGTGTGTTCAGTCAAAGGGCCCAGAGTTCGAATCCCCCCCAAGGTAAGTAAAAATTTTTCAAATAAAATAAAAATGTGTTTAATTCAAACAATTGTTTCAGAACCAAAATTGGTGGGTGGGGGGTATTAAGGTTGCCTCTTCTGGTCTGGGTTGATAATGAGCTCAAGTAGATTGGCAACTTGTGACAGCGTTAAATTACTATTTTTATGGTAAATTTACTGTACACACAGTAAGAAAATCTACTTACTGTACGCATCGGTTAATATTACTAATTTTGTGGGCTGGCGCATTTCTAAACGATATTTTCAGTTAGATTTACTATTGCAATAGTTCTCTTTGCGTAAAGGTTTACGTGATAGTTACTGTCAAATTTTGTGAATTTTACCGACTTTTTGGGTTGGCGCATTTCTAACCCAAAAATAGCGGTTAAATTTAACCACAGATTTTTTTGTGTGTAGGAAATGTTTCATGTGCTTATACTTTAATATGTCTTTAAACTTGCTTAAGTCTTCTGAATATATATATATGAGGTTTTAGTGACCTCCCTTCAGTACCGCTCAGTACTGAATCAGAGCTGAATCAGTCCTGATTTGAAAAAGCTACCTTTATATGCGTTTCAGTCATGAATTTAACACAGACAGGGCCTACTACATCATGACCTTCTCTTCTTTCAGGCATGATTTCAGTACTAAACACATGGGTTAGTTTCATGGGTAGTACTGAAAATAGTACTGAAATCAGCCATGAATTGTAGCAATTCCAACTTGTCAGATCTGAATCAGCACTGACAAATTCAATACTGAGGCGTTGAACTGCAGGGCTGTTTTTGATTTTAGTCAAAGTTACAGCTGGCTAGCTCGAGGTCTTTGGTCGAGTATAAATCTTTATCTTCTTCTTTTTCTAGTTCCAATCCCGAGTGGGACATTGGGCATCTACTTCTAATCTCCAGCGAACTCTGTTGTTAGCTGTTGCTTTGAGTTCTTCCCAACTTTTCCCGATGCGTTGCGTAAATCTTTATAATCAACATAAATCAACAGATATTAATTACAACATTTTGGAATAGCAATTGGGTCGCTGTTACGAGAATAACCAAATTATCTCCTCAGCGGACTTGTTTTGCTGTTCACACTTCAAACAATGGATGGTTGTTGGTGTTAGTATTTAAGCCTCTTTCAATCGGCGTATAAAGACATAGGAATTCTGAATGTTGTAAATTCGCAGCCCGAATTTCGGCTATGGTTTTTTGTTTGAAGGTGTTTGTTCTGTTGCTTATGGCTGCTGCTAGGTGGTTGGGCTATCCGTTTAATGATCCTCCACGAGTTTTTTGTAAATACACAAAGTATTTTTTTGCTTGTTTTATAATAGGGAAACCGTTTTCTTTTGGTTATTATTACAAACATTATGGCTATGTTTTTGATTTTAGTCAAAGTTTCAGCTGACTAGCTCGAGGTCTTTAATTGAGTATAAGTCTTCATATATTGAAAAGGGTTTACAAGCGACGTAGTGGAAATTGTATAAGGAATTATGAATCTATACCAAAACAAAAGAATCTCCACCTTGTGGCATTTTGATATACTGCTTTACGCATCTTTGTGAGTTCTAGAGAGTCTTTGACCCAACAATGTAAGGAAATTCTTCAATATAAATAAAGTTTTTATAAAAAAGCCAATTGAAGTGCTAAGCGGTGCTTTCATTGCAGTGCAACGTAGTGTTAGTTAAATCGTTAGTGCATTTGCTTTTCGTTTACAGATCTCTGGTTTGTCCGTTTCATACAATCTGAGTTTTAGAATTATAATTAAATTTACCTGTAAATTGTTGATAGCATATTTTTTTTTCTCAGTTTTCTTTTCATTTGCCAAAAAGCTTAATTATAGTAATACATTTCATAAATAACAATACGTTTAGTTTACTTGGCTTAAACACAAAATACTGCTGCTGCTGTGTTTAGTGTGTTTTGTTTAGTGGTTTCTTTCCTTCTTCTTTTTTTTTTTTTTAAGATTTAAGTACGGCCCCAAATCCAGCTTTAAACTCTTACAAATACGTCCGTGTGTACACATAAACATATAATAATTTAGCTCTGATGATTTTAGTCTTAAGAGTTAAACAATAAACGCTTCTGTTTCATTTTTAGAATATTTTTAACATTTAAGGCTTACGATTAAATACGATTGATGTAGAATTTTAACACTTAGGACTTAGGATTAAGCTGCCGTTGATTATGCCATTCAAAAAATTTGCAAATACATTTATCTAGATAACAGGAACCACGTAAAAATGCACACATAAGAATGTGTTGTAATTACAACAAATAGTTTTTAACCTTGATGCAAATACGTTACATACACACACACACACACGCACAATTAATATATCTGTATATATATATATGTATATAAATGTTTGATCTTTAGATTTTGTTAATTAATAATCAGGTAAATCGTGGGAGGAATTATTGTTTCACATACATTTGTAGAGCTTATAGAATCGTTATGTATATATATTTTTATTAGTTTAAATGTTTTATAAATGTAATTAGGCAATATGTATTAAGATTTGGTTTAACATTTGTACCTGTTTTTTTTGAGAAAAGATATTCTTTAGAACTTTACTTAATATTTAGAGTGGAGGAAACTGGACAAATCAGTGTTGGATAACGTCAATTATTAAGACCCTTCATTTTAATTGATTTCACGGACAAATAGTCTTATTCCCCTAAAAGTTATCTTCGGTCTGGCCAAAGTTTTCCAAGTGGATAGAGTTTTCAAAACGGCCTAAAAACCAGAACCATTTTATAAAGTTTGAGTTCTTATTTCGAATACAAAAATTGTAGTTTGTGGCGGGATTACATGTAACACTTAGATTGTCAAAAGTATTTAGAGAGATTGCTGAGTGATTTAAGTTTAGAAACTCTTGCCGGCATCATGTATACGCTTGCGTCGACTATCCCTACGCCTATAGCGATCTATGATGCGTGAACGATGTCTCTCCGGGCACAAAGCCTCCGGGGAGCTATCCACCTTCTTCATAACTATGCGAAATGTGAAGGTATGTTTGGGTGAGGCACTGGCCGCACGACGTGGTGAAGGCGGTTCAAATTCGCTGCCACTGGAGAAGCCACACGATCCCCGCGGACCGTGCGGCAGGCTGTGACCCCCGCCGACTGTGGCAACAGCGGCCACAGGTCCAGCCACTGCACTGGGTATACGGGGTGGACCATTGGTATAGCCCGAGGGGGTCGACATGGATCCCGTGGAGAGCTGTTGGGTCAACACCGAACTGGGACGCGGTTCGAATATGGAAGCGCATCGTTGATCGGTGCACAGGAAGGTCTTCACCTCCTCTTCGTGCTTCTTGATGGTCAGGGGAAAGTGTTTCTTGCTGGGATCAGCATAGGGACTACGCTGCGGCTCGTGACCATGCGGGTAAGAGGAACTAGAGTCGTAGCTGTCACGTGAACTGTAGTTGGAGGAGGTCTGCTGCGAGAGAGGACTACGTGCTCGCGAGAAGGCATTGAAGGGTGAGATATGCAGCTGGCGGAAGGTTTCGGTCTTTTGTTTCTTGGTCATGGGGAAATTGGGCGACCGGGCGGGTGTGATGCCACTCGTCTCCGAGGGCGTATAATCAAAGTGGGTCTCCAGCGAGGACTTGCGACCGCAGGAGGAACCAGAGCGTTGAAAGGTCTCCGCATCCACCAACTCAATGGAGCTCTTGCGTAGGTCTATGTGCCGGCGACGATCGTCGGTGTCGACTATCTCAAAGCTAGAGGTCTGATCCTCGTAGCTGGTGGACTGATAGCGCGAGATGGACACATCGAAGCTGGTGTCGCGCGAGGAGTACGGACAATCAAAGCTGGATTCGGCACGACTTGACTTGCGATCGCCCTCGACCATTTCAAAGCTATCGCCGCCCGAATCCAAGCGCTGTAGATTGATCAGGTCCGTCTCGGTGTCCACTCCCGGACTGCGCAGTTGCTCGAGAAAGGGCGATCGGGGTGGATCGAAGGACGAGCGACGCGACGGTGGCTCAAACTCAATAGTAGGACACTGCAGCGGTTGCTTGTCGGGCGGCTGCGGTGCCAAGGCTGCGGCAGCGGCGGCGGCCACAGCGGCTGCCGCATCCGCCACAGCTTGGGCGGCTGCTTCGGCTTCTTCGGTCTCGCGCCGCAGTGCCTGCAGATTAACATAAACTGGTTCTGGGGCATAGGCCTTCAAAATCTCTACAAGTTCCGCACGCAGCTCCTCGGGTATGATCAGATCATTGGAGTCCGACTCATGCTCCTCGCTGATGCGGGGCTCAATGGGCTCCCGACTCTCGGAGCGGCGCGTAAAGTGATGGGTGATGGGCGTGCCGTTTTCGCCATTGAGTGCCACCACCTTGAGCGAATTGGTTACCTCTTCCACGAACTGCGCCATGGCTGCATCAGACTGCTCCGGTTCGGCTTCGATCTCCACCTCTGCCTCTGGCTCAACTAATTCGCGGAGTCTCTCATGCTTGATATACGACTCACCTACCTTCTCAAAGTGCACATTGGCCAGCTCGAAGGGCAACTCCTCAGCTAATCCACCTACCTGGTCCAGAGTTCCTGCAGTTGAGTCCGTGCTGGGACGTTTCGAGCACGACGCTGAGGTGACGGGCGGCGGCTGCTGCTGCTGCTGCTGCTGCTGCTTCTGTTTTTCCTCCTCTTCGCGTCGCGCGGAACGACGCAGCTTGAGCGACATCTTGGTGTAGTGGGCGAACTTCAGCGACATCTTGGGCTCAAAGCCTACCTCGGACATTTGCTTTTGTACCGCACTCTTGGCCGCCGTCGAAGAGGCCGCCGGACTGGCGGAGAAGGTGCTCTGGCGTATCAGGGGTCCACTCGATGAGCCGGACTCTGCGCGTGTAAACGCATTGGCAAAGCGATTCGTGCGCGTGGAAATATGCTTGGAGGGTTTGCGCACAAAGGCCAAGATCTCGCGCATCACACTCTTCTTCTCGGGTTGAGCCTGGGCCGCCTCCTTCTCCTTCTCTCGGGCAGCAGCTGCTTCGGCTGCTTCACGCTCTCGCTCTCGCTCGGCACTCTTGTGGGTCTCGGCAGGATTGGATACGGTGATGGGCGGTATGGGTCCCATGCCCATGGGCGAACGCTTCTCGCTGGCAAAGTAGATGGGCGTAAACAGGCTGATCGACGGTCGCTTCAGACCCACAAAGCCGGCTTCCTCCGGTTCGGTGGCGACGTCCTGCACATGTATGGCGGTGGTGGGACTACGTCGCGAGCCACCCGCCTGGCAACAAAAGTCCGAGGGCGCCACCGCACCCAAAGGAGAACGCCGCTCTTGCGTGTGTATGCTGAAGGTGGGACTGCGTCGCTGTGGCTCTCCGGTAGGACTTCTTAGGGTGGGACTCGGTTGCTCGCTGCTGGGAAACAGTGGACTGCGTCTGCCCTGGGGACTGCGATCGCTGAGTCCCACCGGACTACGCCGGCCCTGGGTACTTAGTGAAATGGAAAGCTGTCCGCTATTCTTGCGTCTATTGGAAGCTCGCAGTGTGCCCTGACGAGAGAGCGTGGTGGGTGTCTTCTGCGAACTACTGCCCGGACTCTTCGACTCCGGCTGTGGCAGTACCGGACTCTTGGGTGTCAGTGGACTTCGCTTCTTTTCCCCATTCGCTCCGGTTCCGGTGTTCAGCATGAGGGTGGGTGCCGCTGCATTCGGACTGCGTCGCTCGGAGGGACTGCGGCGGGTGCGGAAGGACTGCGACTTGGCCTTGCGAATCTTGGGCAGAGACTGGTGATGGTGGCGATGACGATGCTGGTGTTGATGCTGGGACGAGGAGGAGGAGGAGGGGCCGTTCAACTTATGTTAGTTGCTGTGATGCGGCCCTGTCGTCGGGTCGCTGCTGCCGCTGGAGCTAAGCGTGGTGTTGGAGCCATACGGGTCCAGCGAACTCTGCACGGACATCGAGCGGCCCTGGTTCTGGCGGGCACGCCTTACTCGGCTAGAGTTGGGAGACAGCTTTCCGGGGTCGATGCTTTCTGGGTCTGCCTGCAAGTTGTAGAATCAGACATAAAGGGGGACAACAGGATGGAGAGCATGGGCGAAATGGTTGAGGGATGATCGACGGGTGATGGACACAGACAGATGATGCGACATGAATGACACTGAGTTAAACACCAAAGAAGCCAACAGCAAATAATCAATTGAAGCACACAACAACCCACCTGGTAGGCCAGAGCATTCATGATGATTGCGTAGGGCACGAGGTTAAGCGGATGTATCTCCCGCATCAGGACATTGGCGGGTATCTTATGGAACTGTATGTACTCCAGGAAGGTGCCCAATATCTCCTTGATGTCAATGTTCTATCAATACAAACACAATTAGAATTAATGAGGATTCCCCAAGAAGACTTACCGGATTGTTGTCATAATACTTCTTGCTCCACATCAAAGCCGCCTGAAATTTGGTAAACTCATCGGCCCTCAGCTCCTCCCGTGCCAGTATCAAGCGCACCACATGCTGCGGCAGCAAAGTAAAGCTGCCCAAATTCAAAACCTCATTGCCATGCTCGTCCACGAATTCCAACACCTTCTGCACCAGTGTTTTCGTGCACTTGTACTGAATGTAACGCTCAGCGGAGGCCAAAAGAGCACATACAGTGTCCACATTGATGCAGCATTGAACAAAGCCAGCGCAGGCGCGACGCAACTCTTCCAGACCATAATAATCGGCAGCATTCATGACACCTAGGGAAATAATCAAGCATTATTCCGGGTCAATTTCTGGTAAACAATTCTAATGGACCTTACCCAGCAAAGTGCGCGGCTGAAGCGTCACACAACCCGTATGGATATACTCAATAAGCTGGCGGAAGACATCCGGCTCAAATTCTTCTATAATCAGCGTCTGATGCTGTTGACCTGAGGGCTAGAGTTGAACCGGTTGCGATTAGTTGGAGAAACATGGGGAATACGCTTTAAGGAGGCTACATAACGTTAAGGGTGAAGTGCATAGAGCAAATTTCAATCTAACATACAGTGCGAGCGACTAATATTTAGGCAGGGGGAGAAGAATTTAAAAGGGAGGTACGGCAATATTATATACAGAGCCTAGAAGGGAACTTAAATGGGATTGGGGGGGGGCAACATACTACCAACTAAAGTAAGCATAGTCTTTATATGTAGTAGATAGATTAGCACATAGATATAGATAGTTGATACCTCCTTACATTAAGGGTAAATGCCACGCTTAAAGTTAAGAAGACAACACGTCGCTGGTGGCATAGAGCTAAGTCATTCCTGAGCAAAAGACCTAGGCCAAACGACCTGAGCAAAAGACCGAAACCTTAAACAGTTTATACAAAAGCCCACATTAAGCCAAGAGAAGAGAGAACCCCTCTAAACCGGAACCGGGATCAAAAGGTTTAAGAAAATTACTCAAATCTCTTGTATTTAAGTCCTTTATTGAGTCAAGATTAGTCTTAAAATTTAAATATAATTTCGCTGTGCGACGAAATCGAAAAAGATAATATATGAAAAGTTTAACTAAGATAATGCAAAGCTTACGTCCAAAAGTTGCATTTACATACAAAGTAGAGCAATGTAACCTTTGGATTATTAATCTTAGAACTTTTTAGCAGGCTCCAGGTCAATAAGTTATGATTTTCATCATAACGTTTCTAAAACAAGACACGCACAACACCACAAAGTAGGCTGGTTGATCGTATAGCTATTTCATAAACTTCCAACAGTTCAATCATCAGCGATCTTTTGCCCAACTTCAATGAGTTGGCAGAGGCTACCTGGGGACCGCTAGGGAATCCCAAGTCAGAATTGTAGCAAAAATTCTGACAAACAGTAGCAAACGCCAAGTCACACAAGCTTTGTATATGTGTTTGTGCATGCCCTTCTGTTGTTAGTGGGGGAAATTCTCTCCCCGCAGTTAACACAGGCGCCAATTGTTGGAATTGCCCAAATGCAATCAAAACGTAGAGTCTACCTTCCAATTTTAAAGACTTTGGAAGACGTGAGAATGGTTGTTGTAGTTGTAATATCTGTGAGGTAGACTCATCTGAACTTTTAGCTCCTCTAACCTACTCTATTTCTCCTAGGTCAACTAAAACTAGTTGCCTTTAATCTTGCCTAGATCCACACCGTGTCATGCCCAACACAATTGCCTCTTTCCAAAACATGAGCGATTTGAAACCACTTGAAAAAGATTTCCCTGACACCAAGAATAGGTTTTGAGTTAAAATTTGGTTAGTAGAGATCACCGTGACACTTCCGAATCAGATTATACAGCGTTACAGCGAATACATACTTTCGAAATGACCTTGAGCAACAATTTGCGGGAAAGTTTACTTTTCTGTTTTCATTTGAAGAAAAATGCAGCTGAAGGCCATCGATTGCTGCAAGAAGCTTATGGATAACATGCTTCAAGTGCAAAAAATCTTACGAGCCGCCCGAACATACGCCAAAATCGATGCCAAAGCCGAATATGCACAGTGGCAAGGTCATGCTCTGTATTTGGTGGGATCAATTGGGCGTGGTGTAGTCTGAGCTGCTACAAACCATCATAGGGTAACTCTACCGAGCTTAATTGATAAACGAATTGAATTGAATTGAAAAACGCCCAGAATACGAACAAAGGCACGCTAGGTAATTTTGCAACATGACAAAGCTCGGCCACATGTTGCGCAGCTGGTCAAAGCATACCTTAAAACGCTGTAATTGGAAGTCGTATATGGGATATTCCATGTCAACTCTACTCTGTCAACTCAACTCTATAATTTTGAAGAACTATATATAGATGAAAATACTCCAAAATGTTTTCCCCTACCGTAGATAGCTCTCGAGATAATCCGAAAAACACGTGAATGTTTAAAAAATCATAACTCTTGAACGGTGCTTCGGATTTAATCATACCAAATACCATTTTTATCTAAAATCACGTGAACTTTTCGAAAAAAAAAATATGAGACAACTGTCAGAGCTTGCAAAACTAGTTTTTTTGAAAAAAAAAAATCACTTTATTTTATTTTTCTTCACGAGGGCCACTCGGTATTTGATTCGAATATTTTTTTTCAGAAAGAGCATATTTTTAAGTATATTTCACAATTTATTCCAAGATGGAAGACAGCCTGAGAGCGCGGAAATCATTTTTTTGTTGTATTTTCTGCTTTTTAGCGTCGGAATTGAATCAGCTGTGTCTGCCTGTCAAGTAAGCGGCGCATTAGCTTTCCGACGCTCAGGAACGGAAATTTTAGTTTGTCTGAGTTCGACCATTATTTGTGACATTTATTAACGCTTGATCGGTAGAATGCCACACAGCGATAGATGTGCGAATCCAATGGTACAAGAAGGGGTTCAAGAAGCGGTTCAAGAAGGGGTTCTAGAAGGGGTTCTAGATTCCGACAGTTTTGACGAGGAGCAGACTCTATTAAAACGGTATCAATCTAAAAGAGAGATGGAATTGGAGGAAATGTTGGATGGTTCAAAGGCTATATTCCACGATTTGGTCATTCTGTCCGATAATCTTGTTCATGATACGGCTGCTTTTCATCTATGTCACAGACGGGGCTGCACAACATTATAAAAATCGTTTCCTAATGGCGAATCTTTTAAATCATGAACGTGATTTCGGCTTAAAAGCTGAGGCACATTATTTTGCAACTGTCCACGGTAAAGGAGCGTGTGATGGAGTGGGCGCAATTTTTAAAAGAGAAACCAGACGTAGAAACCTCCAAATCACCCATGGTGAACCTATCCTTACTCCAGTTACAGTTAAAAAAACTCACCATTTTTGACTTCAATAAAAAAAAATCCGAAATTACATCTCGACATGCCCACCAAAACGTAATTTGCGGTTTTGCAAAAACATTTTTTGTTAATTTTATAAACAATTTCAAAAATCGTCAAAAACGGACAAATGGAAAAAATATGGTTTTTTAAAAACTGGATTTCTCAGGTTTGGTTTATCGGACAGGTCTCCTGTTGATATTGCTGAATAGTGTTTAAATGTATCTACTAAAATAACAATTTAATAACTATTTAAATTATTGAATAATATTAAGCAATTGTTGCTTAATTTTATATATAATTTTTTCTCAGTGTTAACCACTATGATATAGCTTCAAAGGTTATAAAATTTATTGCCCTAAACATAACTTAAATTACGGTGCTTTTAAAAAAATTTAGACTTTTATAGTTTAAAATATAATAATTTTTGAAGTTTTTTAACTGTTCGGTTTATAAAAGAACTAGCTAGTACCCGTCGGGCTTCGCTGCGCCGCCATCAGTATATCCTTATTAATTTGTGTCCCCCGTAGAGCCCACAATGCGAATCTTACATACATCGGCTTGAATTCAACGTCTTACTACTTTGCCTTTTCCCCGTTCGACTTTGCTGCCGGATTTTTCCTCCAATTCATACCCACATCCTACCCACTTCCCACTCACTTCCCACACACCGTTACCGTTATCGTTATCGTTACCGCCACACTTCACTTTATTTCGTATTCTGTCCTTTCAAACCGAGTTTCAAGCCAATCGGATGAATATGGTTTTTGCATGCATAATTTTCCGGGAATTTTACGCGTTTGCGCTCTGCGTTGATTGCCAATCAGTCAGTCAGTGAATCAGTCAGTCAGTCAGGACAAACTGTTTTATATGTAGAGTAGATGACCCATGTCCCAGACATTGACCCTTTCGACTACTACTTGTTTTCATCGATGATGACGAACAACTAAAAAATTGAATCGATTCGTGAATCGCATCAAAAGACGCTTCGCTATTTAAAGATTCTATCCGAAAATTGCGAAAAAATAATGGCTAGCGATGGACCATACTTTGAAAAATTGATGTCAAATTTGAAAGAAATCCTTTAAAACTTTTTGGAACAGTTAATAAGAAGCTATAAAGCAAAGTTCCAACCAAAACCTCATGTTCAACAAGCGAACTGAACTGAATGATGGATTTGAAACTTTTGCAGAATTTCAACATCACACTAAGAAAATAACTCTCCACACCTTTCCTCTAAGCTCTCAAAAGAAGGGTGGAAATAGGTTCGAAAAAGTCTGTTAGCCATTTCTTCCTTTCTTGCTTCGAGTTAAGGTGGAAGAAACAAATATTTCTGGCCTCATCTCTCTGAGGTTTCATCAAAGCCCATCAAGTGGTCTTAGAAGACTTGTAGTGTTTGCCATGATTCTAAACAATCAAAGTAATCTCCCAACTTTCGCCCAACTTTTGTCGTAGCATTTACCCTTTATGTAGCTGGGATAACACAATAGTTTAAGCATCTTACTCGTCTCCTTCCATAATATATACAATATCTAAAATAGGCCAATTACAGTTAGGATATTAAAAAACATTTTTCAAAGCATTACCAATTACAACACCACATACACACACACATACACACACACACACACACAGACATACAATTCATTCACTTGGGTTACCTCGGGTATCGGAGATAATTGTTGGGTGAAACCGGTTCTCTATTATTATGGATGGGGGAATTGATGAGGAACGGAATCACAACAAAGGGAATGCACGAAAACATTGATATTATTAAAATTGGTTGATTTCTTTCAAATAATATTTACACAATTGAATGTTGTACAATATCGATAAGGGAAGTCCAAATATATATCCCCAACCCACACAGCAAAATGCAAATTCTCTGACACACACGTTCGCTTCCGCCCCACAACCCCACGCCCCATCCCATGGGTTAATCGATTATGCATGAGCAACGTACCTGTTGTGCGGCATTCTGCAGATTCAACAATGGTTCCGACGAGCGTTTGAGGAACAAGCGCAGCTTATTCTCCTTGGTGGAGGTTTCGCGCTTACGTTGGGGCGATGGGGCAGCATACAGCATTTTGGCGAACACACGGGAACGGGAGGCGAGAACAGCCTGTTGGGGTACAGAGAGGGGTGAGTGGAGGCTGCGTACGTAATGCGGTGACCTGGTTTTGTTGTTCGATATAAAAACGTACCTTAACGGCGCACACTGGCTCACGGGTGTCGCCCACCAGAAAGGTTACATCACACAGCTCGGGCATGGAGGCCAGGAATTTCATATCCTCGGCCAAGCCCGTCTTGTTCTCAAATGTGGATAGATCCGGCTCTGGGTCAGCCATGCCGGGTAATATCAGGGCCTCGGGCATTTGGCTCTACTGCAAAAAAACGGAACAAGTTGAAAGTTAATTGAAACGGGCTATAAATACCAGATCCTTTAAGACCAGCGGTAATTAAATTTCAATTCAAGCGCAAATCCCCCACAAGCCCTGCCCTGCTGTCGTGCGTGCGGCACCTGTAATGTCCTTGAATGTTGTAGCACAAGGCAAATAAATTACAATTACAACCAGACAAGGTCTACAACAACAACAACAACAATGGAGATCTGAAAAGGTGTCTGTGTGTGCGGGCGTGGCCCTGGGACATGGGTGGAAGCTGCAAACAGCAAGGCGAATCATGTTGCCTACTTTCAGGGTTATTGCAACAGACGAAGCAGTTGGAGGGAGGGGCAAACATGCAAACGGGAGCAAATTGTATGCTATAAAAAAAAGTTTTAAAAATCTCTTTAAATGTGAAAAAAAGTGTATAAAAATAACTTTTATTAGATTTCAAGACCTTGCAATCAAAATGGCAAAATGTTGTCATGCCTGAATTATAAAATATACAATTTTGGTTTTCCATTTAAATGAAATTCTGTTTTGCTTTCTTTTCTACAGTTTTTGCAAGGAATAAGCATCGGCGTGGTATTGACTGTACTTTGACCTGCATATATGCGGCTACGAAAAAACGGAAACACCCGAAACTTTGTGCATCGCACGGAGAAGTTATTTGAGAATACTAAAAGGACCGCGCCAAATTCGAACGTCCACGGACTGTGCGAATCGTCGAAATCCACTGCGTAAGCAGAAAATCATGTCTTGTGAGATGAATATCAGCAAGGACAGCATGTCGCGCATCATAAAACGTGACTTGGGATCGGCCACTTGTTCACAACAGCATTGAAACAAAAACGCAAGACACAATCGAAAGCATTGCGTCGCCAGTGCGTGAACAATGCTCACAGACGAATTCCTTTTACTGATGAGAAAATGTTCACCATAGAGGAAACGTTCAAACAACAGAACGATAGAGTGTATGCTGCAATCATTCTGAGAGTTCAGAGAGGTCACCATCCGGTGGGGAGTCGCCGCCTATGATGGGGTCACCAAGCTCCATTTTGTGTGCAACTACGAGTCATAACTTCGACGTTTTGGAAACGGTTGTGAAGCCTCTCAACTCGACATTATTTGCAAACAAGTCGTGGACTTTTCAACAAGACTCCGCTCCAGCTCACAAGGTAAAAACTACTCAAACATGGCTTAAAAAGCATGTACCGAAATTAATTTCCCCCAGACCTGAATCCATTGGCGCCCTTGTCCGAGCTGTGGACAATTTCTTAATCGATGAGTGGCCAGAGAGACTTTAGCGTTGTTTTAAGGCAAAAGTCGGCCTTTTCGAATAAGTTGTTCTACGATTTGGAGCCATTGAGTGACCGAATAAAAAGAAAACAAAAGTTTTGAAAAATATTCATTCGTTTTCATTTTATATCCAAAAACAAGAAAGAAAGTCTTGACCGACTATAACATTATTTATTTAGTGTTGGGGGGAATAGCGCACCGCGACCAATCTTGCCCCCCTCTCTAGGTTCTAGGTTACTGATATTGGTTGGGTGTAAAATATGTTTCCCAAATCTATTGAGCATCGCAGAGTGCTGGTATATGCTCGGAGGACTCCTCCTTCTCTTCGCCATATCTGCATAGTTGGGTGTTGGTTATTCCCAACTTGTACATGTGGCTCCGTAGTCAGCAGTGGCCCGTGTAGAGCCCTGTCAAGATCCTTAGGGCATTCTTTCCTTGTTGGATTAACTTTTTGAACCTTTTAAGATTATGGTTCACTATTAATACTTTAGCTTGTCTCATCCCCCTGGTGTTTACCCAGGAGGCTGTTCTAAGCGTATTCTCTTCCTTTCTAAGGAGACTTTTTATTGTGTGTTGGCCTATGCCGCAGTAGGAATCCGAGCCTACCATTGGGGTGGCTGCACTTTTGCGTGTCAATTCGTCAGCCAATTCGTTTCCGGGGATATTATTATGTCCCGGTATCCAACGTAGGGTCAGTTTGTTTCTGCTGCCTAGTTGGTCCAATTTGTTCTTTGTCCCTAAGACTAGCTTAGATGTGAACTTGTTGCTGCTAAGCGCTGAGCATTGAGCGCTGCTTGGCTATATAACATACTCTCTTAAACATACTCTGTACCAGAGTCCGGCACGTCTCAACCTCCAGTGTATTGAACAAAGCTCTGCGGCAGCGACGTCGACACACCGACAGTATACGAGCTTTTACTGCTCTCTTTTGCAACAACAAAGATGTGCTAAATGAGCGCGCTCTCGCGTAGCTAAACACACACACACAACGCCAGAATGTGCATGTGTGTTTTGACGGCCCCTGCTCTCTAAAAGGTACGAACCATCTATCATCAAAACTGTAGAAGATATGAAGTTTTTACCAAATTGCGGAGGCGGGAGGGGGCGTGTGAAAAATTGATAATAAACTTGATCTGCCTTCAGGTATAAGAAATATATATCCCATACATGTCGAACCTATATTTCTTACCATCTCTGAGATTTGTGCGTTCATACTGACGGACAGACAGACAGACATGGCTATATCGATTCGGCTGTTGATGCTGATCAAGAATATATATACTTTATAGGGTCGGAGATGATTCCTTCTGGCTGTTACATACTTTTGCATAAACTGTACCTTTGGTACAGAGTATAAAAACCGTGTACCAAAACAATTGCGAGTACTTTGATTGCCTTAAAAATTAAGCACATCTGTGATGTTCATGTGGCAAGGCAATTTTACAGCTGCTTTTACGATCTTTCATATTGCGCACCACTCTGAAAGAGCGTATTGGCTTAGTCGATTTACACTATCAGACCTGTTCCGTAAATCAAGCGGATTTGAAACTTTATCCAAAAACCAACTGTTTTATTCGGCTCTTGTCTTCAAATTTCCATATATCTTTATTCAACTGATATGCTTGCAAGACGACCCAAACATTTTCGCGGAATTCAAAAATGTTCTTAGTTTTCTCTTTTGCAAAAACCAATTAAACTTACTTCTTAAAAGAAAGGAATCAAAGAGAGTTTGTTTTATGTCAGATCACTTGAACTAAGGGCACGTATAAATAGAATCAAAAGTGGAAGGGTAATTAAAAAATTATGCGTTTATCCCAACGCTTGAGCTCTTACCTTATAACTTAACCTAATTGTATTACAAAGAATTCTTTATAATATTACAAAAATAGCATGCTTACCTGATGTCAAGTGAATTTGATTTCGGGCCCCTCCTTAATAGTATTGTGTATTTATACAATTCTCATTACGGACTTCCATTTCCGTGGCTTAACTTAAGACTAAATCATTTTTACTCTTAATATGCAAATGGAAATTTAGCAAAAATAAGAGAAAAAAAAGGGAGATTGAATAAAACTTGCAAGATTTTTGTTAAATAAAGAAAAAGTGTCTTAGGAATTGGAATTTAAAATTTTGTACAGCATGCTAGGCAAAAAGTCTTTGGTTGAGGATTGTGCTGTGTATAAGTGTGAGCCAAAAAGTAAGGAGTTGGTGGGGGGGGGGGGCAAACAGATGCGGATTAGCATGTGGTTAAGACACCCCAAAAAAATGTGGCAGCAATTTACTTTTTCTTTAATGTGAGTTATCAAAAGGAAGCCTTTCGGGCAGTCGTCCAAGTCCAAGTCGAGGGCGTCACTTTCACTTTTCACAAGGCGTGCTCGTGTTGGTGTGAGTGTGTATCTGTGTATATGAAGCAAACCAAAAGCAACTAAAGCCACAGGCAACGACTCTTTCACACACACTCGGGTAAATTGGCAGCAGCAGAGTTTTATATGGAAATCTTTGATTTTTGATTTTTAATTTTCTCTATCTATATTACACACACTCACACACACACACACACGCACACACTCTCACACACACAGAGACAATCGTTTTTGGTGAAGTAAGCGCTTTTGGTTAGTGGAATCAACCGTTTCGCACGAGGCACAGCAACGTTCTGCCCTTCGCGTTCGTTTTAATTATTGTGTCTACATCAAAAGGAGTTTCCCTCGATATGTCAGTTGGTGAGCTCTGCGCATGTCCTGGACCAATCGATATATCCTTCGACCTGGTGGTGGTCCAGGCAACAGTTTGTCGCGTGGCCTGCATCAGGAATGCCAGCCACTTGTTTGCATCCTGTGTGGTACAGTACAGGCTGCCAGTGTGTGTTTATGTCGCCAGTGCGCAGGTGCCTGCAGCAGCAGCAGCAGCAAACGTAAACAAACGCGACGCCAAACAAGATTTGACAGTTGACAACTTGACATGCGCTCCTGTATCCCAACTGTGTTTGGTGGCGCCTCTAAGGTGCGTGCCCGAGTTTTGTTACGAATGACCACAGGGATCAAGGCATGAAAAATAAATAAACAAAATTGGGCTGACAACACTTGAATTAGTTTCAAAGGGAATGCACAGGACCACACAGGCAAAGCAGAGTCTAGAGTACAGTGGGCTTAAATGTGAAAAGAGGCAGCAAAATTACCACAGACAAAAAAATACAATTCTCTGCAAGAAAGACAAGTCTGGCGGCATTTTAGAAATACTACTGTGGGAAAAAATATTTATTTACTCTTGTAAATTCATTTCATCCTTCTCAAAGTAGCTTTGAAATCATTCTGAAAAGTCCTCTTCCAGTATAGCCTTCAACTCCATCTTCATTTCGGTTTCTATCTCTTCTATAGATTCGAAACGAAGTCCACAGACCAGTCTCTTGAGTTTATAGTTGATGTTGATGGTCGTCCTGGCCGTGCCTCGTCTTCAACGCTTTCTTGACCCTCATTGAACATTTTGTACCACTCAGAAACCTTTTTTTCGATGGATCTTGCTTCAAATTTCTCGTTATATTTGGCCCACAGTAGTAAGCAGTCGACCACTCGCCCAACCGGTTATGGGACATGTGCCGATGTGCAAAACTAAACGCATAGGAAATCGAGAAGGCCAAGCTAACTTCGTCTGTGCCGAAGTTTTTATACAATTGCAAATGCAAATGCCACAGTTTAAGAACACTTACATAAAAATCAAAAATTTTTTGAACTAAAACCCATTTTCCGACAGAAAAACATCTGATTTCGACCAAATTTCGCAAATTTTTTTGGAAACATATCAAATTAACAAACGCCGAGTTTAAGATTGATAAAATTGAAAACAAAAAAGTTTTTCTCACTAACACTCATTTTCGACCGATCGGTCCTATGGCAACCATAAGATATAGTCACCCGATGTCGATCAACTTTTTCAAATTTGTTTGAAAGCGTTTAATATTAATAATCGCCGACCTTAAGAACGATTTACTTGAAAACAAAAAAGTTTTTTTTCACTAAGACCCATTTTCCGACCGGTCGGTCCTATATGTTATAGTCATCCGATTTTGACCAAAATTTGCAAATCTTTTTGAAAACATATAATATTAATTATGGCAGAGTTTTATAACGCTAGCATAGAAAACAAAAAAGTGGTTCTTACTAAGACCCATTTTTCAACCGATGGTTCCTATGACAGCTGTAAGATATGGTCATCCGACTTTGACCAAAATTTGCAAATCTGTTTGAAAGCATACAATATTAATATTGACCGAATTTAACTCTCGACTCTAACATTGAAAGCAAAAAAGTTTTTCTCACTAAGACCCATTTTTCGAGCGAAGGTTCCTATGGCAGCTATAAGATATAGTCATCCGATCCGGTCGGTTTCGACATATTGGCAGCGTGCATTAAAAAGAAGACTCTGTGCAAAATTTCATCTCGATAGCTTTAAACATGAGAGACTAGTTTGCGTAGAAACAGACAGACAGATGGACGGACAAAGCTCAATCGACTCAGCTCGTCGCCCTGATCAAGAATATATATAATTTATGGGGTCGGAAATGAATATTTCTATGCGTTGCAGACTGCTAGGCAAAATTATAATACCCTTTGCAAGGGTATAACATATTTTTTTACTTGAATTAAGTGTAGTACAATAAGTACGAGAGTACTTGATTCAAAAACAAAATTTGTGATTCATGTAAGATTTTTTTTAATCCCGTAACACTTTCTTGTCTCGGGATATTTCACAGTGCACTACAAAATTTGGATACCAACGAAAGCCACCAAATTTTAAAGGTACATATGGTAGTAAACACAATTCACACAATTCTGCCAAGTTTTATCCAAATCGGATGACTTCAGAATATTGCTGCCATAGATCGGTCGAAAAAGTTCTCAACCCAAACGTCCCCAAACCTCGTATTTACAAGTTTTCTATGCTTTTACATTAATCCGCGCAGTTTGATATAAGTCGGACAACTACTGGGTGGTCCATTTAAATATTGGAATTTAATTTTGCTAAAAAAAAAAACCGGCTCGATATTTTTCAAAGGTTGAACATTTATTGGAAAGGTTGGATCCTGTCATATATTTAACAATTTCGGTCAAATGACCACCACGGCTGACTTGGCAGTAGCCGAATGATCCACCCAATTTTTGAGAACATTTTCAATTGTTTCGGCACGTATGTCAGCAATAGCAACTCGAATCTCGTTCTTCAACTCATCAATTTTTTCAGGATTGTATGCATAACATTTGTCCTTGACCGCTCCCCAAAGATAATAGTCTATCGGTGTCAGATCACAGCTTCTTGGCGGCCAATTCACATCTCCATATTTCGAAGATTATTCGATTTTCGAAGATAGGGCACAGAAGATCGATTATGGCGTGCGCTGTGTGGCACGTCCAAGTCTTCCGCTTCAATTTCCTCGAAGAACCAATCACTTAACATTCACCATTCACGGTCACGGCGGCTCCTTCTTCATTTTCAAAGAAAAATGCGACAATTTTGTTTATTAACAAAACCACCGATGTGGAAATGTGCTTCATCCGAAAAGATGATTTTTCGGTCAAATTCACAATCTTGGGCTGGTCAATTGGCTTTAGCTGCTGCACCAATTGAACCTTGTATGGCTTCATGGCAAGGTCTTTATGCAAAATGCAAGTGCGCGAAATGTTCAATTGTTGAGATCGATGGCGAGTTGATGTCGATGTTCAGCAACCGCAGCAATGTTTTCGGTCGAGCACACCGGACGAGTACGTACACGGGTTGGTTTATCCAACTACATTCCAGTTTCACGAACTCGCTTCACGAATTGATCCACAAATTGAGTTTTCGGAACATTTTTTTTGTTAAATGTTTTTATCAAATTTTGCACAGTTTGAGTCGAGGACTCACCACTTTGGAAATATGTTTTTAATATTTCCCAACTTTCTTCAAGCAAATAGCGACCCAATTCGTAAATGTCCAAGCTTTTACTAAATATTAGTCGCTTTCCGAATGACATTTGACATTTTTAAAGTGAAACTATGAATAGTTCAAATTCCAAACACTAGATGGACCACCCAGTATATAGTTAAGCTGCCATACAAAAGATGGGTCCGAAAAAAGTCCTAGTGAAAAAAACTTATTTGTTTTCAATGATATCTCTCTCAAACTTGTTGCTGATTTATATTATGTACATTCACACAATTCTGTCAAGTTTGACCCAAATCGGATGACTATAGCATATAGCTGCCATAGGAACGATCGGTCAAAAAAGTAGTTTTAGTGAGAAAAACTTTTTTGTCTTCAACGTAAACGTCACCAAACCTCGTATTTTTCTATGCTTTTACATAATTTCACCAAGTTTTATGAAAATTGGACAACTATAAAGTAATGCTGCCATACAAAAGATGGGTCTGAAAAAAGTCCTCGTCAGAAAAACTTTTTTGTTTTTAATGATATCACTCCCAAACTTGTTACTGATTAATATTACATACTTTTACACAATTCTGCCAATTTTGACACAAATCGAATGACTATAGCATAGAGCTGCCATAGGAACGATCGGTTGAAAAACTAGTTTTAGTAAGAACAACTTTTTGTATTCAACGCAATCGGCCCCAAACCTCGTATTCAACAGTTTTCTATGCTTTTTCATAATTCCAGTAAACTTGGATGTCTATAGCATATAGCTGCCATAGGAAATATCGGTCGAAAAGGTAGTTCTAGTGAGGAAAACTTTCTTGTTCTAAATGGTAGCGGCTTTATACACTTCAGTTACGAATAATGTCGGTTTCCACACAATTTTGGTGAGTTTGATGAAAATCGGAGGAACATATCGTTTAGCAAATGGCGCCATCTATTACTCAGTTTGGGTAATAGCTGAGCTATAACTGTTCAACACTTAAATTAAATTTTGGAATGAAAATCATTTTAAACATTTAAATATATAAATTATACAAGCTATCGGGTCGAAGTTAGCTTTCCTCTATTTTTTCTGAGTGTATAAAAATTTAAATATTATATAAAAGAGCAAAATATTGTTCTATCCTCCCACATAAATATAAGTAATTTTCCCTTAACCCGTTTCACAGTGCATCTTAAATCTCTTCGCGTATGCCTAACCCCAGGGCCCACACTTCCGCTTTGCCAGCTTGCCTGCCGCAATGTCCCCCCTCTGCAAGTCTCATTAATTACTTTCGCAGCTAACCCAAGGAAAAAGAAACATAAAAAGATGCTGTCGCAGTCGTTTCTAAAAATACTTCTCTGCTCAACTGAAAGCCGTACATAAATCTTTTTGATCATCAACAAGGGATAGAGTGCTGGCAGGTAGCTGGCTGGACATTGGTTGTCCTGACGCCGCCTACCCGCTGTGTCTGCGACACAAGTCAATTGCATTGAAACACTTGAGAAATAAACCAAAACAAACAAATAAACAAACCAAATATCCACAAGGATGCGGCGACGACGACGACGGCGGCGGCGTCCGTGAGAAAATCCCAAAGAACAGATGACGTCCATGATGACGCCTACAACAGAGTCTTCAGCTTCTGCCGTTCGATCTCGCACAGCCTCGACTCGTCTCAGTCAGTTGTCGTTGAACATTCACGCCTCTCAGTTGCTCATCTCGCGCGAAAGTATAAATATATCTACGTGCGCGGTTTTTAAACGATTATAATTGAATCAAAAGTGATATAGAAACTGCAATTTGCTGGGCACGTGCCCAAGGCGTTACTTCTGTGAGTGAGTCCCCCTGGCCAACTTCGGTTGTATTTTTAACCTCAAGTGCGCCAAGTGACGCTTTTATGTGCAATTTTACATAGTTTGTAATTTGCGCATCTCTAAACATTTTATGGCCACCCAAAAAAGAAACCAAAACAAAAACAAAAATCTAGAAATATGTAATGTTAAAAATAAAGTGGATGTCGAGGCTTTCCTTGTGATCGGTCTTTGACGTCGTTGTGCCGCCTTCTTTTCACCCATCCCCTTGGTTTTTGTCTGTCTCGATGCGAAAAGTGTCTGCACACATATTTATATACCAATAGCATATATGTATGTGCGTGTGTTCTATAGATAACTTGCGCGATTCTATATAAATTTTGTATAGCTGTCGCTATGTATATGTCGCTCGCTTCCGTTTGTTGTCGTCGTCATTTGTTGACATGTTGTAGTTGCTGTAGAGTGTTAAACGAAAAGACTTTTTGCTTATTTTGACAACATCTAATGCTGGAATTATATGGTTAAGCAGTTGGTGCGGTGAAATCGTTTGAAATCTGGTGATAATAATGTTCATAATGGAAAAAGATTCGGTTCAAGGAGTTTAAATTATCTTTACAAGTATTTTGCTCAACAAGAGTCAAAGAGTCAAGAGTTTGAAAACTTCGAAAAGAATTGAAATACAGCCGTAACTTTAAAAGCTCCTTAGCTAGTTAGAAGCTTAAAGTTAACAAACAATCATGCCAAGGACGAAGCCAGCTTTCCACAAAGGTAGGGGCGAAATTTCCTAAAGCAGTCTTTACACTTGTAATATATCTCTAAAGAATCTCTCTAATGACATGATATAATAGTGTAATAGGCAAACATATATCTCTGACGAGAAACTTTTGCCTTCTCTTTAGACGAATATGATGAAATAAAACCGGTTCTATTACCGGTGTCTCACAAAGCTGTCAATTTTGTGGAGTTGCCATTTCACCCAAAAAAATACGGAATTTTTACTCGATATACTCGACTTGATTTGTCGATTACACTAAATTGAGAACTCTGAAAGTTGTTTATCTCTGTCAAGTAAAAAATAAACGAGAAGGCCAAGCTAACTTCGTCTGTGCCGAAGTTTTTATACCCTTGCAAATGCTGTTTTTGAAATGTCAGAGTTTATGAACGCTTATATAAAAATCTATAAAATTTTTAACTAAAACCCATTTTCCGACAGATAAACATCTGATTTCGACCAAATTTCGCGAATCTTTTTGAAAACATTTCAAATTAACAATCGCGGAGTTGAAGAAAGATAAAATTTAAAACAGAAAAGTTATTCTCACTAAGACTCATTTTCCGACCGATCGGTCCTATGGCAACCATAAGATATAGTCACCCGATGTCGATCAACTTTTTCAAATTAGTTTGAAAGCGTTTAATATTGAGAATCACCGACTTTAAGAACGATTTACTTGAAAACAAAAAAGTTTTTTTCAATAGGACCCATTTTCCGACCGATCGGTCCTAGCGTGCAGTGCAAAATTTCAGCTCGATAGCTTTAGATAGAGAGACTAGTTTGCGTAGAAACAGACGGACAGACAGACGGACGGAAAAAGCTCAATCGACTCAGCTCGTCGCCCTGATCAAGAATATATATAGTTTATGGGGTCGGAAATGAATATTGCTATGCGTTGCAAACTTCTGGGCAAAATTATAATACCCTTTGCAAGGGTATAAAAATTATTCTAACTTGAATTTTTTTATTTGAGAAAATTGCAGACAATCGGGTAAGTGTAAAACCGTTGCAAAATATTCATTGTGGCTAGCATACTATATTAATTTTAGACTTCCGAAGGGTTAAAATGCGAGGTAATAGCACTCCTGGAGTTCTACTAAAATGAGACCCTCCTATACGACAGCAACAGCAAGCTGTACAAAAACAGGAAGGCTCGTGAAGCAGCATTTATTAATATAGAGCAGAGGTTGTCGTCTTCAATAAAAAAAGACGTGAATGTCGAATGTTAAATGAAAAAATTAACAAAGAGCGTTTTGGTTTGAGAAGATGCGCTTTTCGGAGAGCCTCATTCGAATGCGCCCATCGAGTTCCTCATTTGCAGTGAGTGTTAATATACATAAAAGTGTTATTGATAACATAGGTATTGTTTTATATAACAGATTGGTGATGAATCAGATCCTCCACTATCGGAAATGTCGATTTCCGAGCCGGAAGAGAAAGGTCCTAGGGGCGACGTGAAGGAGAAACTTATGAAGAAGGCTCTTCCACTAATTAAAAATCAAAATCGGAAATTCTTCCCTTCTGTGGATGCATTTGGAGAATTTTTGAAGGCTCCAGCTGCAAAAGTCGCAGAAGACCAGCAAGATGAGTTTTTCATTGAAGTAATGAATTTTGCTGTTCAGTGCAAAAAAAAAGATTCATTGGTCAAATTGTGAAGAATATTTATTAATTTTTATATAAATTTTATTATTAAGTCAAATATTAAACTTTTTGATTGCCTCTGCTTGCCAGGGGACTGCACCAATGCCAATAAAGTAATTTGTGGAGTGGGCCCGTATTTTAATTGGCTCAGATGCGGATCGATTTACAGCGCTTTCCAGTCCATTAAAGCTGGCACCTGTTTGACGGCAAGTTCTTTCAGTGAAGGAGATTGAGAGGAGATTATTTGATTGTTATCCATTTTCACACAAACATGTCTCCCTTTTTTCTCTTGGGTTGTGTATCAAAAATTGTTGAAATAGCACTCAGTTGAACTAGCTCAGAATATCTAGTTCAAGATTCTCTGTTATTAAAAGTGTAATAGCTAATCATAGCTTCTCTAAAAAGTTTCTCTTTAGAGAATTTTGACAACCGACTCTTTAGAGAAATATAATAAGTGTAAATGCTGCTAAAATATTTCGTACAAGAAATATTGTTTTATATTTTAGCATAAACGAATCTAGACGAAAGAATCTTTAACAAAATGGCGGCTATATAAACCAATTGATCAAAGCAAGAATATTTTAACCAAATGCTATGACTTAGGGAGGGCAGCTAACCCATTCCTCACCCTGGCTACATCCTTGAATAATGTTTATCAAAGACCTAAAAACGGACTATTTGACTATGGTTTATCTTTGAAACTAGGATGAGTCTGCCGCTACCTACAAGAATTCTAATAATTTTTGAAACGATCAAATGAGTTTTGAACCATGTTTCGATCCAAACACATGTGTTCGATGCTTTTAACAACCGATCCACCTTCCGAACCTTAAGCTTTACGATAGTTGCAAACCTTTACTCAAAACTTGTAGCCTTGTTCTGTAAAGCTGACTTTACACTTTATTATCTCTAAATAGTCGGTTGTCAAAACTCTCTAAAGAGAAACTCTTATAAAATTGAACCTGTCAAATTGGTAGCCAGCTCAAGTCAATCACTAATCGGCTTGGACCATCAACAACAAGCAGCAACAAACTTAACATAATCCATCGTTTTAGGAAATGATCCTTGTCTACAATATGCTTCAATCTATCTATCTATGCTTGTGGCAATTTCCTATTGGGGACTTTTGTGGAGTGAGCATAGCTACAGCTTGTCGCTGTAGCTCCTTCGACCCAATGTCATGCATGGAGCGACAAAAGCGACGTTCTTTCGACCCAGCGACAAACGCGACGCTCTTTCGACCCAATGTCAAGCACGTAGCGACATAAGCGACAATCTTTCGATCCAATGACATGAATGGAGCAACACAACGCTGGGTTGACGATAATATAGCGACTGACCCCAGCCGTACTAGAGTTTTGTAATCCAATTTGGTTATGTGTGACTTTATCTGTTGCATAGCGTTACTTGTCCAATAGCTATTTCTCACTTATTTAGAAGTTGAGAAATCGGCTCTTAGAGTTATTTGCTTTGCGATTACATTATCATCAGGGAGTCTCTTTAGAGATATAGAGTGTAAAAACAGCTTAAGCCTTCTCTTCTACCTATATACTGTATAAACAGTAGTTGGGATATCCTCATATCTTTCAAAACGACCTAATTTCGATAGGAATGTCTTTGGAATTATGTCAGCCGCCCGTTGAGACTTACTGTAAGTTGACATCTTTGCTAAATTATGGACAATGGTAGTTTATATTGTTGTTAGTTATAAGTAGCAAAACAACACTCCAACATTGCTCAGTTTTGGGCAGACAACCAATTCCAAGCTTTTCGATTTCGAATTGCGTTGAAATGCTTTGATTTGATTCGACCGAATAATGGTTTTAACTTTAGAGCTTCGATGATTGCATTTTTATTTGAGATGTTTTTAACATAGTCTTTATTTTATACAATCTTTTAATCGATTACTACATCGTGTAACGCATATCAAGACGAAACAAAAACTTGCTCAATACATCTGCATTCTACCCAGCCAACCAGCGGAGTCCGCAAGGTGCTCCATTAGGACTCCCTGTACGGTGCTCTTAGCCTCCTAGGGAGGCTCTGAAAAGTGTCCCAAAGGAGCATATCCGCCGGAGAAAAGTGCCTTTTCAACAGAGAAAAGTGCCTTTTCAACAGAATGATGAAACTTGTTTGAGAATTTATCAAAGCCTGCTATTAACAATTGAAAAGAACTTTGAGAATCTTTCTTCTTTATTGGCCCGATGTTGCATCACAACCGCTTGACGGTCTTGGCCTCTGCAATGAATGCCCTCCACTCGCTTCTGCATTGTGCGAGCTTGGCACCAGTTGTTCACACCAAGGTTGGAAATGTCTTTCCGCACTTGATCATCCCATCTTAGTGGTGGGCGACCCCTCCTGCCTTGTCCTCAAAGTCAGCCGCCTTCGCTTTGTACATCTTTTTTACTGGAGCTTCTTCATCCATCCGGATTACATGTCCTAACCAGCGCAGGCGCTGTTGCTTTATGCGCTTGACTAGACTGATGTCCTTATAGAGCTCATACAGTTCGTGATTCATTCGAATGCGGTATCCATCGCCATCTTTTAAAGGTCCATATATCCTCCGAAGGATTTTTCGCTCGAAAACGCCAATCGCCTCCTCATCCGCTGCTGTCATTGTCCATGCTTCTGCGCCGTATTGCAGGACTGGGATGATAAGCGACTTGTATAGCGCAATTTTGGTTCTTCGAGAAAGGGCTCTGCTCTTGAACTCCCTACTGAGCCCGTAGTAGCATCGGTTTCCAAGAGTAATTCTTCTTCGGATCTCCAGGCTGATGTTGTTATCGCCGGTAATCATCGTCCCGAGGTAGACAAAATCCTCTACAACCTCAAAGTTGTACTCCCCCATAGTAACAAATTGTCCAAGACGCGTAGACTTCTTGTCCGTGGATACTAGGTATTTTGTCTTGTCCTCGTTTACCGCTAAGCCCATCAGTTTAGACTGCTTCTCAATCTCTGAAAACGCCCTGCTTACCGCCCGTTCGTTTTTGCCGATAATGTCAATATCATCGGCGTATGCGAGTAGCATTAGATCTTTATAAAGAAATGAGCCCGATCTGTTGGCATTTGGGCACTGGCGCAGTATATACTCCATCAGTAGATTAAAGAAGTCACACGATAGGGTGTCACCCTGCCTAAAACCTCTCTTGGTATCAAATGGTTCGGAGAGGTTCTTTCCTACTTTGACGGAGCTTCGAGTGCTTCTCAACGTCATCATGCAAAGTCGAACGTACTTTGCTGGTATACCAAAGGTAGACAGGGCTTCAAAGAACCTTGACCTTATCGGTGTGTCAAAGGCTGATTTATAATCAACAAAAAGATGGTTGGTTTTGATATTTCTCTCATAGGTGTCTTCTCCAGGGTTTGTCGTAATGTGAATATCTGGTCTGTGGTGGATTTACCAGGTCTGAAGCCACACTGATAAGGTCCGATCAGTGTGCTAATAAGCGGCTTTAGACGTTCACAAATAATGCACGACAGAATCTTATATGCGATGGGAAGGAGACTGATCCCGCGGTAGTTGGCGCAAACTGCAGGGTCTCCTTTTTTAAAAAGTGGGCAAATTACACTTAGACTCCAATCTTCAGGCATGCTCTCGTCGGACCATATTCTGCTGATGAAATGGTGCATGCACCTTACCAACTCCTCGCCTCCAGCCTTAAACAGTTCAGCTGGCAGGTCATCTGCACCTGCTGATTTGTTGTTCTTAAGCCTTTTTATGGCTACGCAGACTTCGTGATGGTCCGGTGGGTCTATCTCTATGTTGTCGATTGGTGGCGTCGCTACTACACCAGAGGCGGTATTGTGTTCCTTGTCGCCTCCCAGCAGGTTGGCGAAATAGCTTCTCCATTTGTCTAGCGCCACTTGCGGATCTGTGACCAGATTTTCCATTTTCGTCCTTGCATTGTGTGACTCCGGGTTTGAAACCTTCGGTAAGTCGGCTAATCTTTCGATAGAATTTTCGAGTCTCACCCATGCCGAATAGCATCTCGACTTCCTCACGCATGCGCCTCTCTCGCTCATTCTTTTTCCTTCTGAAAAGGCGCTTCTCCTCTCTCCTTTTCTTCCGGTATTGCTCTTTAACAGCCCGCGTTGCTCCCGACTGCAGAGTTCTCCTGTAGGCAGCGTCTTTCTCTGCAGTAGCGTCGCGGCACTCCTCATCATACCAAGTCTGCTTTCGAGGGTGCTCGGCGTATCCGAGTATCTCCTTGGCAGCCGTACTCATGGAGTGTGATATATGATTCCACTGTTCGCATACACCAGAAGGGAATGGTGAGTTTTCCCTGAGCAGTTGGGTGAGTTTAGCTGTGTAGGCTTCAGAGGTCCGTTGCGATTGCAGCTTATCGACATTTAGCTTTCGACGTGTACTAGTACGTGAGGCATGTGCCACACTGAGCCGCGTGCGCACTTTGGCTGCAACCAAGGTGGTGATCCGAGTCTATGTTGGCACCTCGAATCGCACGCACATCTAGAACTTTGAGAATGGCCCCCATAATAATCATAGTTTCAAAGCGTTCTCCAAGGCATTAGTTAAGATAGGCTCCATCATCAGCTTAATCAGCGACTGATTTCCAAAGCCATTTGGGCAATCGCCCAAATGCCTCGAAACACTTTTCTTTTAGGGGCAAAGGCAATAGTATAATGTGGTGTCACCAGAAAGGAACAATTTTAAAAGGTCCTATCATTAGGATTGCACCTTGTATATCAAACTTATTTGAGTGTCGTAAGATGGTTCTATTAAAAATAGCGGCTTAAGCAATGCCGAAACGAATAACGGTTAGGGTTAAGGTTACTGTTTTGGTTACTGTTTTGGTTACTGTTATATTACGGTTGTGGAATATGGGTTACGGTAAGGGTTGCGGTTATTAATCTTATTCTGTTTCGGCTTTTGGTTACGGTTTTTTGTATACAATATCACTTTGACAGTGCGAATGTGTATGTAATCTATCTAGCAATATCTGCTCAACAAACATCAAACGTAGATCATGTTCAATTTCGTTTAACTAAGCATGCGATAAAGTGAGACAGACTGATACGGAAAAGCCACAACAACTGGCACTGGCCTATGCACAAGTGATAGGAACAAAATATTATAAATGTTTACTTGCTGAGGAAAACCACCCATCCGACAATCGTTAGCGAAAACGGATCCGTTTTCGATGTTTTCTCGAAGTTTTCTCTAACAAAACTATCGAGAATGTGTTCCGTTTTCGGTTCGAAAAAGTGTTACCTGTTGCTCAGTTTGTGGCAGCAAAACGTAAGTTCTCGATATAAGTTTTCAAATCGAAAATGGATCGAAAACTGAATCGTTTCCAATACGTTTTCGCTAACGAGTATTGTAAACAGCTGTTTTCGTCAAAGCGGCAATATTCCGGGCAATGACCGCACTTAGTTCACTGGCCAAATCCATGATATAGGGCAGTATATAATCGGGAAAGACATTGGCTTTGCTGCGTGGTATATTCTTAACTATGGATAATTATGCTGTACCTTGATGGCCGATTTTTGGGCCAGATTCAGCTAAAGACAGAGAAAGAGAGATTTAGATGAAGATTGGAAAAGCCCTTAAAGTACTCACAATGCGGGCAAAATGCGATCCAATATAGTCTCGAAGGTAATATACTTGGACAACTTTTGCCACAGTTGCAGGGCGGCCATTTTGGTATACGACTGTGTCAATCCACGTATGCACGATGTGACCACAGTAATGATTAAAAGAGACCATCACCTGGCCGAATCCCTTTTCTCAGCTGCCTACTGTTACTTCATCGAATAGATAAACATATATCATTCTCAATGCCAGCCAAATGATATTACTTACCTCGCCGAAAATATGTGCATATCGGGCAGAAAAGTATTACCCTTGGACACCAAACGAACTTTTTCGTTCTAAATTTATCAACAAATGATGTGGCAACATATTGAAAGTCCGTATGAAACCCGCTTTTTTTAAGAAATTCGGATTTCGTTGTTAGGAGAAACTATCGTAAATGTCGTAGGTCCGACTACATACGTTTATTTGTCGGGTGGGCAACAACACACAACCAGTACACATCTACACTTTATTTCACAAACAAATCTTTGCATGTTCTGCATGGATTTGATGACATTCTATATAAAATCAGCCGTAGTCAGAATCCGGCTGACATTCTCCAGCCGACCGCCAACCTGTCGTTCGGAAGGTTGGGTAGTTACTGCACTTACTTAATTTCAATCAAAAGAAAACAATTCCCGAAATATGCTTGTTTTTGATCGAGGCATCGCACACTTAAAAAATGTTAGGGTAACAGAAGTGTCTACAAGCAAACTTATCCAGAATCAAAACGCGAATAAAAATTGTTCATTCCTTTCTACCATCTACTGTCAAGAAAACAGCGCAGCTTGTCAAGTTACCTGCGCCAAGATGGCAAGCTGTCAAGATGACGGCCTACCTCACACAAAGGAAGCTTAAGGCTTCTTTTTTCATTCACATTCCGAGGAAGAGAGTAACTTGAAAAAGGCGCCAACAACAATAATATGTGTAAATACTTACGTTATAATAAGAAATATAAATATATATATAAGGAAAGATGGGGTTGGTAAAGATTTTTGCTGGTGTGGTGAGAATTGAAGTAAAGTATTGAAATTACTTTTTTATGATAATCTAAACGCCAAAATACTCTTCAAGTCTTACCGTCATATGTGGGATTGACATTTGGTGGCTGATTTTATACCAAATTTGGCAAATTTAGTTTCGAACATTTTCCGACTAACTAATTAATTTTCTACAAATTGCTTCACGGTTTAACCCTACCGCATTTAAGTCAATTTAAAAGGGATTACCTGAAGAAACTTTTGAAATTTTGTCGAATCCTCTGCCAGGCTCATTAGCTTGCAATTAGCTGCTTCCCACACACACACACACACACACACCTATTCCATTAAGCCCAATTGCCAAAATAATAATTATTTCTCCGAAACATATGCCAAAGACTCACACACACACACTTAACGATAGCGAAAGCCTTGTAACTCAATAACCCAGGCAAAGGACATGAGCAACAGGATGCAAGTGAGTCAAGAAGTGGCCGTATTTTAACCATTTGCACGTCATTTGCTTGGTGTAGCCTGGTAAATGCATTTATGTCGCATCCGTGCAACTTGATTAGATGAAATTACAAACGCACGCGCCCAAGATACATGCAGGATAACCATTCTCGCTCTCGTTCTCATTCTCCCCCTTTGGCCGCCCCCGTCTCCAGAGACGGCATTGCAGCGCAAATTGAAAAAGGAAACGTAATGCAGCCGGGCTAAACTGACGCACGACCGGGCCCACTCAGCCTCCTCCATCTGCTGGAGCCAAATTAAATTTCCAGCAGTTTACATTAAATTTCCCAACACGCCGACCGGTAGAGGGCGCCACGGCAACACCCCAAACCGGCCCCAACCGCCCCTCTTCAATCAAATCTCAGCCAAAACAGCAACAGCTTTTGCCGCTACACCGCCAGCGAGTCAGTCTCAGCGAGTAAGGAATTTCCTCTGTATCTGTATACCCCCAGAACACCACAGCAGCTCGATTTCAGCGCAGGATATTCGTTTAAGCAGCGGCGCATCGCTTACACGAGCCGAGAGAGATTGGATGCTGCTGCTGCTGCTGGCCGGGCTACTCGGCATCGATGTGAATTTCCCCATTTTCAGTCTTCGTTTGCCGAGCGTCGTGCGCGCAAGTATCCCACAGATACGCGGATTGGCGGTCTCCATAAGACAAAAACAACAACAACAACAACAACAGCAAGAAGAGAAAAAGCAAATTTCAATCTAAGCCAAAAAAAATTGTGGAAAAGTGCAAAATATAGTTGCTAATTTGTCGGGGCTTCCAAAAAAAAAAAGAAAAGAAAAGAAAATCCGAAAAGCTGTCCAAAAGGAAAAGAAATGTGCGCGTTATGGTAAATGCCAAAATATCTATCCATCTATCTGCTAACTAATTTCTTTCGTAATGCAAACGGCGAGGGAAAATGCTGAACTTTGAAATGAATTTTGGCAAATAAGTTACAATGGAAAATTTGTTGAGCTGCAGGAAAAATTTCATTACTGTGCGTGTGTGTGTGTGTAGTATCTTTTGTGCGCCTCGGTTTCTATGTATCTGTGAGATACGCAAAACAATTTGTCTGCGCCATTAGTAGCGAAAAGTTCCTCAGCTTGTGTGTGTGTGTGTGTGCGTGTGTGTGTATCCTGCGCAGCCAACGAAACTGAAGCTGCGTTTCGCAGCCAGCCAGGCTTTTGGTATCCTTACGGCAGGACGCAATATTTGCGACGTTGACGCAGCTCCAACTCGACGTTATTGTTGTTGTTGTTGTTGCTGGTGCTGCTGCCGCTGATGCTGCTGCTGCCGCTGCTGTGTGTATCTGCAAAATACAGATACAGAGCATACATTTGGGTGTGCGTGTGTGTTTTTTTTTGGCTAGTCGTAATTATTTCGTTTTTTTCACAATCTCCTGTTGTTTGGCCACTTCTTCTATCTACTACAAAAACATTGAGAATTTTTAAGAGAAAGTATCACAGAATTACTTAGAATACTGGCACTCAAGATACACAGATTTGATTAAGTTTTTGCTAATGTATGTAACAGCCAGAAGGCAGCATCTTCGATCCTATAAAGTATACATGTATTTGATAAGCATCATAAGCCGAGTCGATATAGCCCTTAGCAGTTTGTCCGTATAAACAAACTGATCTCTAAGATATATAGTATATTTTCACTTTTTGCCACGCCCCCTGCCGCCCCCGTCAATTTGGAAAACCCGTCATAGCTCCCACAGTACATAAATAGCTTGTGCCTTCTAGACATATTTAGTTCTTAGCATTATTTATTGAACAGTTAAAAGAAAGTTCACAGCGACAGCGCTGCTGTTTACTGCTACTACAGCAGCAAATTACATACCCCAGAGATCTGCAACAGTGCCTGTTATCTTGACTGCATCAATACTCGCTTTAAAAGAGTATGCGGTGTGACTGACACTTGAAGTTTTGTCCTTCAATAAGACCAGTCTTGGTTGATGGTCTGTCAAAGTGATTGTTTTTGCTTTGAGAGGCACTACTCATTGATTTCGTCTGCGATTGCCAGTCGTACACAGACAGCACACATACTCTTGAGATAAGAACAACAACTTAAAGGCGTTTGCCTTTGCTTTTTCGAAGAAGAAGGGCGAGATCAATGAAAGCTATGCATTCCTTGCACAGAAATGGTCAACTAGTAACAAAAACAAGAAAGAAAGTCAGTCATGCCCGACTATAACATACTTTGTATCCTTAATGTCACAGCTATCATTTGCTCACGAGTTATACGCGCTCATCTCTAAGTTTCTCTTTTTCTCGTTCTCCCTCTCTCACTAAGATTGCCTCTGTTGAAAGGAATGCTGTGGTTAAGGGTGGGGGGGTGATGGGTGTTAACTGGCTGTTTTTTGCTCATAACTTGAGTATAGTTCATCCAATGTTTATCATTCCTTCAGCATTACATTGTTACATTGTTTAAGCTATTTATAGATTCTGCCAATATTTTCGTTAGAAGGTTTGGAGAGGTGTGTTGAGGGTAGGGTTGCTGGGAAGTGGGCCTTCCGGATGCTCTCCAGATTTGGGCAGTTGTCTAATAGGTGTACTGTGGATATTTCTTGTCCACATAGGTGGCATAGGTGGGCTTGTTTTCCCCAGTAAGTAGAGGTGAATGTGAGTTTGCGGGGTATCGGAATTTTTCCATGTTTGGATTAAAAGCCTTGTACCCATGTTGAAAAGTTGCCCAGTTGTCTGAAATCTGCGTGTGAAGGTGCGGCAGGATGGGTTTTTTGTATGTCCCGGTCTATGCATGAAATGACGGTAAAGGTGGGAGACTTTGATGCATCTTTGGCAGCAGCATCAGCTAGTTCGTTCCCGAGGATCCCTTTGTGGCTAGTTTTGCTGGGGATTTTATGAGGGCGTCCCGTATTTGACAGACCATGGGATTTAGATTGCCGATGTTCCGTACTGCTTCTACTGTGGATAGACTGTCAGTGCAGATTACGAATTTTCCAGTTTTTTTTTTTTTGCTTTGTGGATTGCTACTGCTTCAGCAGAGAATATAGAAAGACTTTTCCTTCCTGGTTGGTACAAGCGAATGCTGTGATGTGTTCTGTTTTGGTTCCATCGGTATACAACCAGGACAGGTTTATAAAGTTGGCTTTTGTAGACTCTTCTTCTGCGAAAAGTTGTCGGAAGGTGGTACAGAGTATAAAAAACCGTATTAAACCTAGTTGGAATGTTAATAGAATTTAATTGGTAGCAAAATAGCTAGAATCGGGTGATTAGCTTCTGAAGGAATGTTCTTTTCAATGACTTATTTGGGCAAGTTGTAATCCAATTGAAACTTAACTAATTGTCAACGAATTGGTGTTGAGTGCTTTGACCGACAGATTCCGAGGTACTGTTATACTGAGCAGCGACATAGACAGACTGTCATAAGGAACACTCAAAAGTAAACTGGTGTTTAAATGGTTGAAAATGGCTGCTGCAGGGGACAATTCTCTCCCGCCTATGCCATCTGACATTAATCTGATTGCAAATGGCTGCTGCCGGGGACAATGGTCACATGCCTATGACATGCCTGTCTAAAATGGACGACTTGAATACATTGATTTGGATAGTGAAGTTGCAAGTTTTCAGCGACTGGTACATTTTTTCGAAAAAACAAAGGAAAGCACCTTTAAATTGTTGTTCTTATATCACGAGAGAGACACAAATGAATGATGTGCTCTAGTACAGAGTTTCCCAGCGATAGCCCCTGGGGCACGAACATACTCGCCATTTCTTACCAAATGCTTGCCGAAGTCATGCATCACTGTGTGTTAGAGAGAGACACTGTCACACTTTCGCGCTCTCTGCTAGGGGAACCCTGCTCTAGTACTCTTGTTGGAGTGTGCAGACTGATGCCTGCCGCTGGGCCTTTTCCTCCAGCTTTAGATAAATAGACTTCTCCGTGGCTTGCCACCATACCAGTATGCCATGTAGTTTAGGTCGTATTACTGAAATTAAGAGCCAATGCGTTAGACTTGATGGTAGGCCCCAAGTACAGCTTAGCATCTTCTGGTGGCCTTTTTCACACTTTCCTCCACACTGAGTCTCCATGACAGTTTACTATCGATTACTACTTCAAGGAATTTTACGTTATTTTGCGGAATTTTAGTAGTAGTTCGTTGACCACAAGGTTCCATAGAAGAGATGACAGAACTCCACCCTGAGGCGTTCCGCCTTGTGCCTCTTTCGTCATGGTTGTGGGTAACCCACTCGGCTTGTACTCTTTTGCAGCTCAGCAGGTTGTATATGCAGGAGTCCAATGCCTTGTGTATTGCTAGTGCTCTTAGGTTTCGCATTATCGCTTCAGAGCCTTCTCGATTGTGGCTACTAGGTTGTGTAGCTCTGTTTCCACCAATATCCCTTTCGTGTAGGCGTGCTGATAATCCTCCAAGGTCAGGTTCATGCCTTCTTTTATATGAAGGTCTAGTTGTTTTTACATTGTTTTGAGCAAGAATGATGTGAGGCTTATGGGTCTGTAGTCTATTAGTTGCACATGACTGCATTTTCCCACTTTCCCGCTGGCTTGGAGGCCACAGGTACATAGCTCCACCTCAAGCATGCATCAAAAATGGGACGATTGCGCATTTGCTCCTCTTAAGCATGGCTGAAAATATTCCATCCAGTCTTGGGGATTTGTAACTCGCGAACAAGTCGATCGCCCAAGTGTTGTAAACACCGCATACATTTTTTGCAGTGTTTTGAAATACTCGAGTGTGAAAAATATCAAGTACGAATGCAGTACAATTGTAGTTGAGGTGCACTCGTGCAGATTTTGGATTCATACATACTTAAATTGATTTCAGTTAGAGTTTTCTCTACTAAAGAGATCATAAGTTACCAGATTCTTAATTATAATTTTGTGCTAAGGTTACTTAAGTAGTAAACAAATGCCTAGCTTAAAGGGGTGTTTAGATCAGGGATGCAAGATGGTTCCGAACTGAGAAACATTTCATACACATACGAGGTTTATTCATTAAGATCTATTTTGTCCCCTTCAAAATATATTGTGACCTTGTTTAGCTCCTACTTCGATGCCGTCTTTATCGCTTCAGTTTTTGTTCTTTCACAATTCTGGGCGTTTCTGAAGGATAGCTACACGCATATTGTGCATACCTTGCAGGTAATATTCCTTATTGACCGTTATTACCTGTGGCAAGAACTTAAAGAAAACTGTTTCGACTTAACTAAGGGTTCTGTTTTCGGTCTTGGCTCAACCGGCCGCTTCCATTGGGATGATTGAGCCTTGGTATTTTTAGCTTCAACACAGGCCACAGTCAAAATTGTATATATAGGCGCACTTAATTTTGTTTTTGACACAAAATTTGATGTAGATTCTTTGTTCCACTTTTTGAGAGAGCCAAATGAGCAGTTGTTGGCTGTTTTGCTGTTTCGAGCAGTAGTTGTACTACGTTATCCATATCCTTAGCAATATGAATTGCTATATTGAGGTTTAAAGAGTTATCCAATTGCAGCTATCCCAGCCAAGTCCTCGTCAGAAGGACGATTTCAAACATAGTCTTAAAGTTAACTGCTGGAACTTATCGCAGAGACTTATTACGTAGAACCCTCTCAAATCGGACGAATCTATCACAGCGACTATCACGCCCTGCCGGCAGGGGCTGAATACATTTCGCTATTCACATCGACACATGCCGAACGCATGCCGATGCTTTTCAGTCGCTAACCAGCGGTCGATGAAGTAGGTCAGAGTTGGTTTATTTTCGCACTCTTACTTTTTGACAACCACTGATCTATATATATAGACGCCATAATAAATAACGATTAGAGAAAAGAATCCAGTAAATTGGTTCAAGCTCAAACTCGAAATCAGATTTGCTATTTCATTTGATCAGCCTCAAAATTGATTTTAGTATGAAATTGTACACAATTAGGCACACAATGTTCTAAATTGCACTTCCACGCCAACTTTTCGAAACTGGCATTGATTCGTGTTCTCGCCAAAACGAAAGAGTTTTTCGTTTTAAAACGTCTTGCTTGTTGGTCAGTGAAATGAACGCACACGTTCAGTTGCTAGATTTATATAAAGTAAACTTTTCTTAATTCTGTGAAAAAATTAAGAAATTATTAGTGAAATTTAAATGATTTACAAAGACTTTTTTGTTTAAAGAGTCCAGAATTTTGGCACTGCCAGCAAAAACGAAAAGTGAAACCTAAAATTCAGCCTCTCTCATTTTCCACTGTTCCATTTTCCAACGTTTCGCTTGGTCTGGTGGTTTGCAATTTCATGCGAAATTGCGAAACTGATTTCCTTTTCAATGAGTAGTTGAATCGAGAACATGCCTGAATGTATATGTCAAACTAGCAAGTCTTATTCAGCTCGTGGTCATATAAGTAAAGTTTTCCACACAAAACTTGACTAATAACTGACTGCTAAACCAACTGTCAGTATAATATTGGGCTATCTCTGTCGTCAATGTTGAAAAAGTGTCCACTCATGTCCCTGGCTGATCTATAAATTGTCAGAGCAAACCATTTCCCTAACTAACTACTCCAACTGCTATCCCCATTTCTGTCCAAACAACTTTAATTAAGGGAAAAGTCCCAACAAAAATCTGTTCCAAGTGGCTGCTTCAACTAAACTGACGCTGCTGTCACCCCAATTGACAGATTTGCAGGCAGTTCCGACTGTAAGCCATGTTGATGATCTGCTGACACTTGACGTGGAACAGGAGCAAGGCGGAAGGCATGGCAGCCGCCAGTGTCCCCCAGTGGTGTGCACTTGTGCGTATGTTGAACTCAACTCACTGCCAAGCGGCTGCATCCCTGTCCACGTATGCAAGTGTACATATATTGTATGTGTGTGTGTGTGTGTGTGTGCATGTAGTTTTGTTAGCTTAAATTTGGCTTGGAAGTTTCGTAGAACTTTCAGCTTCAATTGCGTTTCCGTTTTGCATTCGCTCAAATGAACTCGCTACTCGTTATTTTCAATCTTTTCGCTTTTATTTTACGAGGCGTGTTTTCTGCGAATCTGTTGTGTGTGTGTGTGTGTGTGTATTTACAATTCCGTTTTGTTGTTGTGTTCGCTGTTGTACAACTGTGGCAGCCATTTTGTATAGCAGACCTAGCGTACTATGAAGTTACAAGCTCATACACACGCACACATACATAGCACGCACACACGCGCACACTCGCGTATCATTTGATGCCTGAGAGTCGTTTGCAAAAACTGCGACGACCCCCGAATTTTTAGAAAATTTCCCAACTTTTTCGCTTCCATCTCCTCTAAACATGCCATTGTACCTATGTATATATATCCATTTCTTTTACAATTTTTGGCAAAAAGCGAAAGCCAAACAACAGCAACAACAACAATCAAATCTCTTTTTTTGGGTATTCCAAATGAGAGAAATGATAAAATGAAATGAAAGAAAAACGAAAATTGAAAATCAAATAAAATAAATGCAGTTGTCAAATGTTAAAAGTGAATTTTTACGACGCCCCAACCGACAATTTGTGTGTATGTGTGTGTGTGTGTCCTTGTATGTACCGATTTGTCTAACGAAAATCAGCAAAGGCAATTAGTTTGTGGCCAGAAATTTTGAAAATGTATAGAAATGCCATGCATTTTTGGAGAACCTCCACAGCCAAGTGGAAATGTTTGCCTCAGTTTGCCTCAGTTGCTATAAAATCAAATGAAAGCAAAAATTACGATCAGTTAAGCGCATGCCAAATTTTAAATTAAATTTTAATTGATTAGATTACAGCAAATGTATTGAGAGAAAACTAAAATTGTATGTGACTAACGAATGAAGTCCAAATGGCAAATGGAAAAGTATTTCAAATTCAATTGGATTTTACACAATAATTTATCGAATTAGTTAACCCCAAAGCAAATGAAGTGAGTTGACCATTTGCATGCCAGTTTGTTTTGCGATAAATTCATCAGATTTTGACCAAACTTCCCAAACTGGAAAGCATAAAGACGCTGCCATTGAAAACAAAAAAGTTTTTCTAACAAAAACTACCTTTTTGACCGATAGTTCCTATGGCAGCTATATGCTATAGTCATCCGATTTGGATCAAATTTGTCATAATTGTGTGGTAGCTTATAATATTGATCATTAACAAGTTTGGAAGCGATATCATTGAAAACAATAAAGTTTTTCCCACTAAGACTTTTTTTCACAACTATATTTTGTATGGCAGCTATACTATATAGTTGTCCGATTTTCATCAAACTTGTGGGAATTGTGTAAAAGCATAGAAAACTTATAAATTCGAGGTTTGAGCTAGTTTTCGTTGAAGACAAAAAAGTTTTTCTAACTAAAACTACTTTTTCGCCCGATAGTTCCTATGGCAGCTTTATGCTATAGTCATCCGATTTGGATCAAATTTGTCATAATTGTGTGGTAGCTTATAATATTGATCATTAACAAGTTTGGGAGCGATAGCATAGAAAACAAAAAAGTTTTTCCCACTAAGACTTTTTTCACAACTATATTTTGTATGGCAGCTATACTATATAGTTGTCCGATTTTCATCAAATTTGTGGGAACTGTGTAAAAGCATAGAAAACTTATAAATTCGAGGTTTGGGCACGTTTGCGTTGAAGACAAAAAAGTTTTTCTAACTAAAACTACTTTTTTGACCGATAGTTCCTATGGCAGCTATAAGCTATAGTCATCCGATTTGGATCAAACTTGATAGAATTGTGTAGTAGCAGATAATATTGATTAGTGACATGTTTGGGAGTGATAGCATTGAAAACAAAAAAGTTTTTCTCATTAGAACTACTTTTTCGACCGATAGTTCCTATGGCAGCTATAAGCTATAGTCATCCGATTTGGATCAATCTTAGTAGAATTGTGTAGTAGCTTATAAAATTGATTCGTGACAAGTTTGGGAGCGATGGCATGGAAAATAAAAAAGTTTTTCCTACTTAGACTTTTTTTCAGACATTTCTTTTGTATGGCAGCTATACTATATAGTTGTCCGATTTTCAAAAAACTTGGTGGAATTATGTAAAAGCATTAAAAACTTATAAATACGAGGTTTAAGCACGTTTGCATTGAAGACAAAAAAGTTTTTCTTACAAAAACTACCTTTTCGACCGATAGTTCCTATGGCAGCTATATGCTTTAGCCATCCGATCCGACCGGTTCCGACAAATGTGCAGCAAAGTGCAAAGTTTGTTTAAGATAGCTTTAAAACTGACGGAGGAGCTAGCATAGAAACAGACGGACTTGGCTATATCAACTCAGCTCGTCATGCTGATGAAGAATATATATTATTTATGTGGTCGGAGATGCTTTCTTCTATGCATTACAAACATTTGAACAATTTGAATATAAACTCCACAAGGGTATAACAAGTAAGAAAGTCGGTTAATCCGTACACTGTAGTATACTCTGTACCTGCTGCACCGAACTTTCTTTTGGTCATAACATGACCAATAGATGGCGCCACTACTTGCTTTGAACAATGCTGGTTGAGGGATTTTCAAAATGTAACAATAGAAGGTTTAATATGAGTAACTAACTCTATTGAATTTAACTTAACTGCTAACAAATACTGTATGATTGTAAAGCGCGATGCGGAAGCCAGCCGAGCGGAAGCGAAGCCAGCTAGAAACTGATATAAAGCATATAGCTGCCATAGGAACGATCGGTCACAAAAGTAGTTCTAGTGAGAAAAACGTTAGGGCTAGAGATGGGCAACCAAGCTAACGCGTAATTGCAATGATTAGTGTGGCTAGAGCTGCCACAGTACTCCCTCTCCAGTGACCATGTGGCAACGAATGGTCTTCCAGTTTTGAGTATAGCTGGGTGAGTATCTACAGCATTTGCACAAATCCCAATTTAGAGGAAATTTTGTAAAAAATGCTCGCTGTGATGTTTTTCGTTGATATCGCAGTTGGGTCGACGAACTGTTTCCGTTGAGTGTAGAAACTGATGAATCCGTAGTACTGAGCATGTGCACCGAGTACAAAGATTGGCAAAGTTGCGTCGATGGTAACCTCGCTTTAAGGCCGTTGCTTCGAGTGGTGGTCGACAAACAAGTTTGCCGAAGCAGGGTTGAGGTTGCAGAGACTTTTGTTTGCCACTCGTTGTGGGCTTTGTTTGCCGCTTAGGTAGTCTCAGGCTGGCATCAATTGCCAAACAAAGAGCGTCTCGAGTTGTTGCAGGTTGCTTGTGGTCGATCAGGTATGGGGAACATCGGCGATGATGACAGATGCAATGAAGATCCCAATTCAGCTGCGCGACGTTCTTTCATAAGTAAGAACAATCATTTGGCAGGCTGCGTACAATGTAAGATGTGAAAAATTGGACGGATGCTTGACCAAGGTGAGATCGGTTACATGTAGTTGCAGAGTCGGCTGAGTGGAGTGCAAAATCGTCCAGATTGGTGAATGATTGACCAATGTTCCGATTGTGTACATGCAGATGCAAGGCTGGCTGGGGCGCAAGTAAATAGCAGGCATGACCAGCAGGTGTACAGCAGGCTGGTCTTATTAAGGTTTTTCATACGTGGGTAGCAGGCGTGGGCAGTGGCTGGTCGACAGCATGGGCTGCAGCAGGATGTGAACAGCTGGACTTGTGGTCGATCACTTGTAAGGGGGCGACAGACAGTAGGTGGGAAAATAAACACCCCTTTGCGTCATTTTCAAACCAGAAGTTCTCCTTACAGCGGACAATTAGTTGCATTTTCGGGACGCCAGCAAAGTCGTCAGTAAACTTGATCTTCAAGTATAAGAAGTAAATGTCGCATACATGTCAAACCTCTATCTCTGCCCATCTCTGAGATATGTGCGTTCATATAGATGAACAGACGGACATGGCTATATCTACTCGGCTGTTGATGGTGATCAAGAAGTCGGAAATTATTCCTTCTTCCTGTTACATACTTTTGCACAAACTTAATATACTCTGTGCCCCTCAAATCAAATGATTTGAACTTCTTCAAAACGTGAGATTAATTGCTCACCAAACTCGCCACTCAATTGAGGCATGTGGCACCGTCTTGTTGAAACCACATGTCAACCAACTCCAATTCTTCCATTTTGAGCAAAAAAAAGTAGGTAATCATTGTCATTTTCATTATTTTGGAAAAAGTACGGTCCAATGATGCCGTCGTCCCACATACGACACCAAAAAGTGCATTTTTCAGGATGCATTGGCAGCTCTTAAACAGCCTCTGGCTGCTCTTCAGACCGAATTCGGTGATTCTGTTAGTTGACGTACGCATTGAGCCAAAAATGAGCTTCGTCGCTGTAGACAGTTTTTCAATAGAAACACCTTTCTTACAAAGCACAAACTTTGATAATAAAATTCTCTGATTTGCAAGCGTAAGTCAATTCATGGTGAAATGGCAAGCCTTAGTGAGCATTTTTGGCGTTGCCATATGTTACAAATCAAGCGTGAGGTGTCAAAGAACTTACACTGGTAAACCAAATAGCATAAAAATCATTCTTTAGTAACGCTGCATGTTTGGTTCTCTAGGGATTTCGTGGAAATTGTTGGGTTGCAAGTAAATATGGGCAGGTTATTGTGTACTCAGTCGTCTTTTAGTATTTACAAGCTTACAAAAACCCTTTACTATGGTATACTAGCTACATTTTTGATTGCCTCATTGCATTTCACTAGATAAGCCCCCATTATATCCTACACAAAGAAGTAATTATTTCAGAATCGACTAATTCATCATGCCCGAAGCTGCTTAACTATTCTTATCTCACTTTGTCACTTCATCTAAGGACCATTTGCCTTTACTGACTGCAGGCCAATTATTTCCAACATGATGATGACCCATTTTAGTTTAGCTTTTTGCCTGCATCCATGTGTGAGGGGAGGGCGTGTAGCTAGTCAAAAGAACAAATTGAAAATTGCAGTCAGCCTTCGGGGCTGTGAAATGTCAAATCAACGAATGCTGTCATCGATTTTTGCCCCTTTTTCGGGCACACACAGAGACACAGAGATATGGCCCTGAGCTGAGGGACACCCCCGAAAGTCCCGCCTGCTTATTGAAAAGCTAAATACTGGCCGAGATTGAGTTGGCTAAAGGTGTGGGTGTGGGTGCTGCACCTGCCATTTGTAATAGATACGCTTCCGTTTTGAGTGAATGTCATTACGTGGGCTTTAGATATGATTATCCGCCCGAAGTCAACAGACATAATTAATTATTTCTATGTTCTAGTTGCAGATACTCGCGCAAGTTGTGAATGCGTCCACGCTTACGTCTGCCCACTATTTCCCTCCGCCCACGCAGTAGTCAACTGGTAAAGCGATGATGTACTGCCTGCATCTGAAGAACTTTAAATGCGCCAACCGTGTGCCCAGCACCCAGCGGTCCCAGACATTCGAAAAGAGTTAAGGAGAACTGCAGGAGACCAATTGACCAAGCGAAAAAGCGTAAAACATACTCAGTCGACACTCTACGGAACACTTAGCCAACTACTCAGCCATAAGGACTTCGTTTGCTTTGATCAGCAGCGGTCACAGCATGCCCAGGCTGATGCTACTGGGGCTGGGGCTTGCCTGGCTGGTGGGTTTGTCACTGGGCCAGCGACCTTTGCTCTTGAATCACACCTTCAACTCGCTGCCCATGTCGCAGCATCAGAGCTACAACTATCCCACGGGTGGGGGCAAACAGCTGCGCAACGGGCGACTGCATGAGCAGCCCCTGCCGCTGCCCACGCTACCGGGAGTGGCTCAACCCGTCCACATATACGACGACTATGAGGGCGAGACGGGAGCTGCCTTGGGCTCAAGGCCGCCGCCGGGCAGTCGTCGAGATACGCGACGGCGGCAAAATCTCTCACAGGTGGGAGCCGGTGCCTTGCCACGCCCTGAACGTGGTAATGGACGTAGGGGCATGGAATCGCTGCGTAAGGAGCTAATGAAGCCTTCAGTGGGTGGACCTGGTGGAGGCATCTCTGGCAGCAGTTCCGGCTATCCCTCGTACTCGGGCACTTCCTCCATAGGACGCATAGATGGCCTGGGCCAGGGTATAGGCTCGGCGGATCGCTATGGCGAGCAACTGCGTCAGCCAAGCGGAGCAGCAGCCATGACAGCCGGTCCTGCGAGCAGTTCTGGCTCTGGTCCATACTCTACACGATTTCCCCCCATGTATGCGGGTGTGGATGATCAGTCCATACGTTTGTATCCACGCAAGAATTCCATAAGTGAACTTTGGAAACTGAAGAAGAGTCTCAACCAAGCGGATGAGCCAGCCGGTGGTGTGACCCATGGCAATGTGGAGGGTGAAGGGGAAACAGATCAACTGGATCCCATACAACAGATCAAGGATCGTATCAGGGGTTCGGCTCCAAATTCGGTGAGTATTTGGACAGCTGGGACCAAGTGAACTGAGCTTAACCCTTCCTGGTGTCTTCCTTAACACTAGAACACCTATGCTCCCCACACGGAATCCACACCCTCTTCGGAAATTGAAGATCTACTCGGAGTCAAATGCAACTTTGAGACTCCCTGCGCCTGGTCTTGGGTGGATTATCCCGAGGGCTTTCAGGTCATTACCGGCACCGAGCTGGCCAAGAAGAACATGACTGGCTTACTGCCTGGTCCAGTGGCCGACAGCATAGACGATGCCAATGGACATTTCCTTTATGCACGGGTCCTTCCAAGCACGCAACAGCTCAATCTTACCTCACCCCAGTTTAGCACCACCATGGAGAAGTGCTACCTGGAGGTGTATATGCATCAGAGTGACATGAGTCATGGTCTGTCACGTGTGGTGGTCGAACCACTGCACACCCAGGAGAGCAGCTGGGTGCCCGCCGAAATACAGGGTGACAATTTCCGTCAATGGACACGAAAGTTCTATCGCCTGGGTCGCATCTCACGCGATTTTCGCATTGTCTTTGAGATTGTGCCCGAACTGAAGGCCGGCCAGAAGGCGCATGTGGCTCTGGATAATCTGCGCATGGTCAACTGTTTTCCCGAAGGCACCAAATCAGAGAAGTGCAGCACTTCGCAGGTCAAGTGTATGATGAATAAAGTCCCGGTTTGTATACAACTGCCGCGCATCTGCGATATTACACGCGATTGCGACGATGCCGAGGATGAGCTGCAGTCATGCGGTAAGTCTGCTGCTGCCAGAGGAAGATCCCCAAGGTTAAGTTCTTATCTCTTGCAGATAAAATCCCCTACGGCGGTCGCTGTGACTTTGAGGAGGATTGGTGCGGTTGGCGTGATTCGGGCAAGACTACATTGACCTGGTCGCGTCACACTGGCTCGTCACCCACCCATGACACTGGACCCGATGGTGATCACACCCAGCAACATTTACTAAACACCACGGGCGGCTACTACATGCTCGTCAATATGAATCAGCATATAAATAACTCTGAGAAGAGCTCGATTATTGGTTTTGCCAGCAATGCGATTATGTTGAGCAAAACTTTCAATCCGCCACCCTCGGTGCATGGTAATCCGGATTCACCCTATCGCAATTCCTGTGTGGTACGTTTCTATATACATCAATTTGGCAAAAATCCAGGCAGTATTAATCTATCGGTGGTGGAGATGAAGGAGAAGGAGAACATAACCACCACACTGTGGTGGAGTACAAAGAATCAAGGCAGCGATTGGCTACGAGCGGAATATGTGCTGCCCAATATTACGTCCAAGTAAGTCATGGCCGGGGGGGGGGCGGGGGTAAGGGTGATAGCGATAGCGATAGCGATAGTGATAGCGATAGTGATAGCGATAACGATAGCGATAGCGATAGCGATAGCGATAGCGATAGCGATAGCGATAGCGATAGCGATAGCGATAGCGATAGTGATAGCGATAACGATAATAATTCACTGTACAGATGGCGACGCAGCGAAGCGCGACGGGTTATATGCTAGTCTTAACATAAAGAGAACTCAGACCGAAATTGTTCGTTAATAACTTCAACGACCCACTCCACCCGACACTCGTTTCAATAAAGTCTTTCAAAAAACCACAGAGAAAGTTTTCGGGATTGACTAGGAATTGAACCTGGTACTAACTGCACTTAACGAACAACGTATAAACTGGCGCGCTAGCATATTGAGCTATTACTTTTTTTGTAGCTTCGAATCAAGAGCGCTACTTAGCATCTAGAGGGCAAAAAAGCAAGAGAGAGATCAACAATAGAGAGCCAACTCCCTATATCTCTGTCTCTGGGTAACGAAAACCAATTTGGGTGTTGGAATAAATCAAATATTATCCGATTGGGTTTTACTTTAACTATTTCAAGAACATTTGCTACGTTTGTTGTTAAACATTTTTGGCAACATCTTGTTCTTATTTCAAGTTTCTGAACCGGTTTATCCCTCCGTACAGATATATTTCAGACCCTCAATTAACCGTTTGCTCCCCTACCTCCTTCCAGATACTATTTACAATTCGAGGCTCGCATGGGTATGCGTATCTTCTCAGATGTGGCCGTGGATGACTTTTCGCTAAGTCCCGAATGCTTTGGCCTCAACATACCGGAAGAGCATCTAAATGGTTACAACTACTGGGATGTACGCAATAATCTGAAGAGTCCCTCACATCGAGACTTTGAGCATACCAACTGTAAGTCGGAAACAAATTCCTCTTAATTCAGCCTCAGCCATAATACTTTGCCTTATATACCCCATAGATCTGGAGTTAACCAGCTGCGATACACGTGGCATGATAGGACCGACTCAGGCTCAGTGTGAAAACTCCTACAAGGAGCAAAACAAAACGCATGTCTTGCGTGAAGTGCATGTGGTGGAGGATCAAACCAGCTACAAGGGTATGCAGAAATGGAAAGTACCCAACGAGGGGCATTACACGTAAGTTAAGCCGAATTAGCCAGCTGCTACTCAACTCAACCCATATCTTTCTCCGTTAGCATCATTGTGAAGGGAGCCAGTGGTGGTCTGGGCTCTGGCGGCGTGGGCAGTTCACGTGGCTCTGTGGCAGTGGCCGTCTTGGAGTTGCACAAGAATGAGGAACTGTACTTTCTGGTGGGTCAACAAGGTGAAAATGCCTGCATCAAGACCATGGGCGCTCACAAGGAGGCTGGATGTGGTACCGAACATGACCTAGATCTGGGACAATACAGTTTCCGCTCCAAGCAGGATATGGTGAAAAAGATCTACATAGAAAATGGTGCCGGCGGCGGTGGTGGAGGCTCGTATGTCTTCTTATTGAATCAGGCGAAGAATGAGGCTGTACCTCTACTGGTGGCTGGCGGTGGAGGCGGCCTGGGCATAGGTCAGTACATAGATGAGGACTTTCAGCATGGACAAAAGGCCAAACCTTTGCTGGCGGCTGAGAGTGGCCAAATCAATGGTGAACCCTTGAATAAGAAAACCGCTGGACCCGGCGGTGGCTGGCGGGCCAGAGAGGAACAAGCTTTGAGTCCCACCTTTGGTGCGGCCTTGCTTCAAGGCGGCCGTGGTGGGCATTCATGTTATGTGGAGTTGGCGGACAATGGCACCACAGTGCATCGACATGGACAGGGTGGTTTTGGTGGTGGCGGTGGAGGTTGCAACACAGGTGGCGGTGGCGGAGGCTACAAGGGCGGCGATGTCTATTTGAATGAGTCGAATGGTGAGGGTGGTAGCTCCTACATAAGCAGCAGTCGCAGCCTGCGAGATACCAACACCATTTATGCGGGAGCCAGCAGCGGTGCAGGAGCCATCATAATCATACCGGCCATTGAGGGTTGCGGCTGTGACTATCGCTGTGTGGCATTGGATGAGTTTCGATCTTCAGTGCGCTGCATTTGTCCCGATGGCTGGAATGTGAAGCGAGATAATAATACCGCCTGTGAGATAGAAGAGGAGCCTGGCAAATCCTCGTTCCAGTATTTGGTTTCTATACTAATGTTTTCACTGGCGGTGCTATTTATATGCATAGCTGCTCTGATCTTTATGTTGTGTAAGTTTTTTTTTGGGAAGATAGAGGATAGGCATGAATGATGAACTCCGTTTCTTTCTTTTCACTAAACAGACAATCGCTATCAACGCAAGAAGCAGGCCAAATTGAGGCACAAAATGCTGGTGGAACAGGATCTACAGCTAAGCCGTCTAAGGCATAATATTGATGATTCCAATTTGAACAACTTTAATCCGAATTATGGCTGCGATGGTATTCTCAATGGTCACATAGATGTCAACAGTCTGCCTCAAGTGGCGCGAGAGAGTCTACAGTTGGTGAAGTAAGTGGAAAGTGGAAAAAAGGGATGCCTACCTAATGCAATGCATATGACTTCCCGTTACTCGAAGAGTAAAATGGGGGCAAAAGACAGCATCTACGACCCCCATCTCCATCTGTCTGTCCGTCCGTCAGAATCGCCGCTTTCAGTATAGTCTTCATCAGCATAGAACAGTGGTGTTTAAAAAGGGCAAAAACCTATCCCTTGGGATAGGAACTCAAAATTCTGACGCCACAGCCGACACACGTATAGAGAGAGAGAGAATACGTATGTTCTATAAATAGCATCTTCGGCGGCTTGCTTTTTTACGATGCGCGTGTTGGGCTTTTTGTTCTCTCACGAGTCATTTGTTCATTTGTGTAAAGTGTAAAGCAGTGTAAAGCAGTTTTCGTGATTCGCTGCTAAGCACACAAGCCCAATGCTTGATTGTGTGAGTTTGGACACCACTGGTATAGAACCTTAATCAAAATCATTTAGAAGTCAATCAAGAGAGTGTAAATGCGACTTTGCCTTTTCCCTTTTACAACTAATAGTTTTCCCATTTATTTGTTCTAAAGAGATTAGAAACTGAAATTTATTCAGATTGGCTAGAAAGCAACAATTGGCCTTGAACACACACTAGTTATACATTCTTCGACTTTGCTTACAAAATTTTCAATATTTCGCACGCTAACCTTACGAACCGAGTTTTAACTCCTTTGGATGTAAGATAGAGTTTTCGGGGGCGTATTTTCAAACATCGGGAACTAAAATCACACATTTTTTGGCATACTATACTTACAAACCGAGTTTCAAGTCAATTGGGTGAAAAACAGAATTTTCCGGGCATTTATACAACCTGGGGACGGATTTTTCCATCATCGGATAATGAAATCACAAATGAATTCGAAGTCTATTCTTACAAACCGAGTTTCAAGTCAATTGGGTGAAAAATTATTTTTCTGCATACAGAATTTCCCGTCCTTTTTATACCCTTGCAAAGGGTATTATAATTTTGCCCTGAAGTTTGCAACGCATAGAAATATTCATTTCCGAACTCATACACTATATATTCTGGATCAGGGCGACGAGCTGAGTCGATTGAGCTTTGTCCGTCCGTCTGTCTGTCCGTCTGTTTCTACGCAAACTAGTCTCTCAGTTTTAAAGCTATCGGAATGAAATTTTGCACAGCGTCTTCTTTTTACTGCACGCTGCTAATATGTCGGAACCGACCGGATCGGATGACTATATATTATAGCTGCCATAGGAACCATCGGTCAAAAAATGGGTCTTAGTGAGAAAAATTTTTTTGTTTTCAATCTTAGCGGCCTTAAACTCGGCTATTATGATTATTATATGCTTTCAAACAGATTTGCTAATTTTGGTCAAAATCGGATGACTATATCTTATAGCTGCCATAGGACCGATCGGTCGCAAAATGAGTCTTAGTGAGAAAAACTTTTTTGTTTTCAATGCTAGCGTCATAAAACTCGGCTATTATTAATATTATATGTATTCAAATAGATTTGTAAATTTTGGTCAAAATCGTATGACTATATCTTATAGCTGCCATAGGACCGATCGGTCGGAAAATGGGTCTTAGTGAAAAAAACTTTTTTGTTTTCAAGTAAATCGTTCTTAAAGTCGGTGATTCTGAATATTAAACGCTTTCAAACTGATTTGAAAAAGTTGATCGACATCGGGTGACTATATCTTATGGCTGCCATAGGACCGATAGGTCGGAAAATGTGTCTTAGTGAGAAAAAATTTTCTGTTTTAAATTTTATCTCTCTTGAACTCGGCGATTGTTAATTTGATATGTTTTCAAAAAGATTCCGCGAAATTTAGTCGAAATCAAATGTTTATCTGTCGGAAAATGGGTTTTAGTTAAAATTTTTTTTCATTTTTATGTAAGCGTTCTTAAACTTTGACATTTCAAAAACAGCATTTGCAAGGATATAAAAACTTCTCGTTTGTTTTGTGGTCGGATTTTCCAAAATACGGAAAATACTTGTCCAACTATTTCGCTTACTATGCTTACAATCCGAGTTTCAAGTCAATCGGATGAAGAAACAAGTAAGAAAGTCGGTCAAGCCCGACTGTAGTATACTCTGTACCTGCTGAAAGCAGCGCTGATAAACAATAGATGGCGCTTTACTTGCATTGAACAATTGAGGGATTTTCAAAACTGACCAATAGATGACGCCACTACTGCCATTGCGGGGGAAGTAACTTTCTTTTGGTCATACCTTGAGTATGGCTCATCCGATCTTTATGATTTCTACAGCAAATAGATATATATATATATATATATTTATTTTATAGGGTCGGAAATGATTTCTTCCAACTGTTACATACTTTTGCAAAAAACTTAATATACTCTGTGTACCTTTGGTACAGAGCATACAAAATTTTCCCATACCAACCGCTTGGGGGTTGAAATTTTCGAAACCCCGTCTTAGGTCTAACTTTCACCACAAATGGAAGCTCCTCTCCTATATTACAGTTTGGGCTGTGTTGAAATATTGAAATATTTATTTAAGTTTGACAAAGTTCTGTCAACATTGTAGAGGAACATTCCTGTACTTACGATGTACAGGAAAAGTTTAATGTTCGTATGGTACAATTAATGTTTGGATTAGTGTTAGACTAGTGTTAGATGTTAAGGCAGGTTCAGACACGTCGTCTGGGAAGTTGCCAATGGAAGATTCTCAAAAGTCTTCTTCTGGCTCTGACACCATTTATCCTTCTTCTGAAGTATGTAGTTGCCTTGCTAGCCGATTTGGGTGTCCTCTGAGTTGTTTAACATTTACGTCGCCTATCATTGGGACATTTAGTTCCTGTTTCAGCCTTCTTGTGGAAGATAAAAAAAAACCGTAATATTATTTCTTACATCTAACTATGAAGAGTGATTAGCGAAAAGATGGTAGTACATATTATAGTTAAGACACAAATTTCGGAAATGTTCATAGTTAGCAAAATTTGTTAGGCAAGTCTGTAGATAGATCGTAGAAAAAATGACAGTAAATTATTTCTTACATCTAACACAGAAGAGTGAGCAGAGAAAAGATGGTAATGCATATTATAGTTAAGACTCGAATTTCGGTAGGGTTCATAGTCAGCTTAGTTTGTTAGGCAAGGCTGTAGATAGATCGGAGAGAAATTTCTGGTAAGACGCAAAGGAACTGCAAGATTTATTTGGCTTAACAGAGCATAAGAGTCAATATTACCTGATGAGAGTGTGTGAATGAAAAGCTCTGGCGGTTCTAAAGAGATGAATGATCGATTAAGAGTAGTCGATGCTCGTAAGGTGGAAGCTGGTAGGTGGGATTCCAGTTAAGGCCACGGAGGGCAAAAATTCAAAACGGTTTTTGAACCGATTCAAGTTGGTGCTGATATTTTTGGTAATGCGGTGACCAAACAAACGACCTATATTCAAGTAGTGGTCGAACTAGTGAGATTAATTGGACCACTTTTTGATTAACCCGAGAACAGATATAGCTTTATTAGAGATGACAGAAATATGATTGATGCCCAAATGGGCATGAAATTTGAGATAGTTTTGAGATACGCCAGTAATTTGTTACTGTAAATCACTGCCGGCCAAATGGAGAGGACAAAAACGTGTGCTTGTGTTGGTGAGCAAGAGAGCTCTCTCCAGACTACAGCCGTTTTACTTGCAATTCAATGTTCACCGATTCAGATAATCATGAGTTCGGCTAGCGTTTGCGTAAAAACACGACAGACTTCGGCTCGTGGTAGCTATGGCTGGCCGGGTCTGCTGTAAATCAGTGAATCAGTGAGGACACACTCTTTAATATATAAAGAAGACCTCCTATTGTCTGCACGCAGATCATGATTATTTCATAAAAACCTTGCATACTTTTTGGCTTTTCCTTAAAGAACATCAATTTTGTCATATGTCATAACATAATGCTTAACTTTTCTCTGAATCTTCTCTCCATTCCAGTGCTTTGGGTAAAGGCGCCTTTGGTGAGGTCTATTTGGCTCTGTATCGTCATCGGGATGGCGATGCGGTGGAAATGCCGGTGGCTGTAAAAACTCTACGTGAGGATCCCAAACGTGAAAAGGAGGAGGATTTCCTAAAAGAGGCTGCCATCATGGCCAAATTCAATCATCCGAATATGGTGCATCTGATAGGCGTTTGCTTTGATCGGCAACCCTACTACATTGTGCTGGAGCTGCTGGCTGGTGGCGATTTGCAAAAGTTTCTACGCGAAAATCGTAATACCCTGGAGCGTCCCTCTTTGCTGACAATGAAGGATTTGCTCTTCTGTGCCCTAGATGTGGCCAAGGGTTGTCGCTACATGGAGAGCAAGCGTTTCATACATCGCGACATAGCGGCACGCAATTGTCTGCTCAGCAGTAAGGGTCCCGGGCGTGTGGTGAAGATAGCTGACTTTGGCATGTCGCGCGATATCTACAGATCGGACTATTATCGCAAGGGAGGCAAGGCCATGTTACCCATTAAATGGATGCCGCCGGAAGCCTTCCTAGATGGCATTTTTACGTCCAAGACCGATGTCTGGTCCTTTGGCATACTGCTGTGGGAGGTCTTCAGCTTGGGTCGCTCACCGTATCCGGGCCAGCATAATACACAGGTCATGGAGTTGGTGGTGCGCGGCGGACGCTTGGGTACACCCACCGAATGTCCCGTATCCATATACAAGATCATGGCCGACTGTTGGAACCCCACACCGGAGGATAGGCCCACATTCACCAGTTTGCTGGAACATTTGACGGCCTGCACTCAAGATGCGAGCATAATGAATGCCCCGTTGCCCAATATACTGGCACCCACGGCCTCGGAGCGTGATGAAACGGTTATACGGCCACCCAATGGTGATGAGTTCTGCTTAGCGGTGCCGGACTATCTGGTGCCACTACCGGGACATGGTAGTCCAGCGGGACCCGGCATTGCCACCTATGCTCCCAACTCGCAGCGTCAACAGAATGCTGCTTGCACGCCACCCGCAGTAACCTCTCCAGCCGCTCCCAAGCCGGCGGTAATAGCGGAACAGCTGGAAAATGGAGCTGCAGCTGGAGCCAATGGCGATTGCTGGGAGACCTCCTTCATCTTGCCCAATTCGAAAAGTGATCAGCCCTTGTTGGGTGCCAACACCCTGACTAACGGAGGCAGAGAATCGCCGTCGGTGGTGCCGCCACCCAGCAAGCCCAGCGACGAGGCCAAGCTGATTAGTTTGGATACACCGCAACCCACACCGACCACCATCCAGCCCCCACTATCGTTTGCCTCTCAGCTGGACGGCATAACGCTGGATCCCTCGGCTCTGTCCAAGAGTCTACCCAACGGCAGTGTCAAACAGTCCTATGCCAATGTTCAGGTCAAGGCCGGAGATCCAGAGTCCAAACTGAATGGCAATGGTTCCTTGCCCAATGGCAATGGTTTGGTATTGAACGGCGGCGGCGGCGACTTGTCCTCCACGGTCTCCACCATACAGGGCTATGCCGAGCGCTACAAGGACAACAACAATCATTCCGAAATCAGCTGTTAGGCGCGCCGTTTCTTACATTTGCTTAAACAGGGTCTACCGCACAGCTCAAAGCTCTCAGCGGCCCCTCCACACACCACACACACACACACACATACACAATTTGTTTGTTTGAAAATCGAGTGAGAACTTCACCAGAACTTGTATTGTAATTTAAACATAAAAATTTGTACGGCTTATTCAAGATGAGCGCAAAAATTCAAATTAGTTGGAAATTAGATTTTAGTTTTGGTGCCAAAATAAGAGAGGTTGTATATAAACAAAAAACAAAAAAACGGAAAAAACAAAAACAACAACAATGTGTAATTTAGTTGTTTTCTGTTTCAATCTGCCTAAGTTATTTACGTTTATGTTTTAAGCTGATGACTGAAATGCTAAACAATATTCCTAAACAAGCTTATTTTTGTTTTTTTTTTGGATTACACACACACAGTCCACAGATCAAGTTGAACCAAAACGCCAGTGCATAGTCATTTATTACTTCGATTTCGGTTAATTATTATTATGATTTCCATTCAAAAAACAAAAGAACGACTTGTAAATAAAAGCTTCCGTCGTAGTATCTATTGTATGTATAATTAAGTGTAGCCGATACAAAAACCAACAGAATATATATTAAAAAAAAAACAGAAAAGAAGAAAACAAAAAAAAAACAAAACTACAATTTACAGGGTGATTTTTATGAAAATTCAGTTGTATGTTTACAAAACAAACAAAAAATTTAGAATTAACAATATTGAAATGTTTGTCTCAATTTTGTTGTAAATCTGGTATATGATTTCAGTTTTAAGATTTTTAGGTTTAGTGGCGATTATTCAAAATTTTTTACATTTAGCTCGTATCAAGGACCATAAAAGGGACACAGGCAGAGGGAGAGGAGCATTGATATTAGCAAAAAAAAATAAACAAATATATTCGAGCTTGATTCCTTTTGTTCAGTGATGTCACGAGCAAAATGTACCCTGTAATCTAAGCAAAGACTATGCATACATATAGATGGTGCAAAAGATAAAGAGTATATATTAAGGTTACAAAGACAAATTTTTATGTCGAGGCTGTTTTTTGGACCTTTTTTTAAAAAAACATTTTATTAGAAAACGCAAAGAGGTTTTCCAATTCTGTTTCTTTTTATTGTGTTACAAACAGATTAAAGTAAACAAAAAAATTTTCTGCTCTCGATCTGAGGGCTGTTCAAAAAGTTCTCGGCCGTCAAAGTGGGGGGGTTCAAAAAAAAGGTATAGTGCTGGCGGCCTTGATTTCTCCTCTGCAGTTTGTTTGAAATGAAGAGTAAAAACGGGGTTAAATTCAGTATAAATGTCATTCTGGTCTGACAATCGAAAAAAATTTTGTGATTTTTTTTTACAAAATGGCGGCCATTGAAAAATGGTAATTCGATTTTGGGTCCTTTCTTATGTAGTTTAGCAAAAAAAAAATTTTGAAAAAATTTTTCAAAATTATGATTGGGAATCAGACCACAATGGTGACAATTCTGCGTCGATTTCACTTAATTTCATTAAAATCGGTTCAGTGTAACTGTAGATATCATGGCCGCCAGTTCTAAAAACGTAAAGTAAAGAAGTAAAATTGGCTCAAACAGCACCTCCAGGAGGGCCAGGGCCAAGCTTCTCTCAATCTCTTGGCGTGTGGTGCTTATAATTTTTCGCACAAGAGAAAGGGACCTACAGTTTAACGCCGAAACCGAACGGCAATATAGTTAGAGAATTTTGCTTTTTCATGGCTAGTTACTTCACAGCTGGCGCCAGTAGCTGGTGAAGGTGATCGGGTGTGTAAAAGCTTTTTTCTAAAGAAAGAAAAAAACTTTTTGTATTAGATGGTCCGAGGCGGGATCGAACCCACAACCTCCCGCACCAGCCGCCACACATACGACTGGTACGCCACGCCCGACCTAAAAACGTGGTTTCGAGATAAATGCGTTTAAAGTCTGAAGTAAACTCAAAAATGACTCGTTTTAGCGAAGACATTGTAAGACAAAAAAGTCAATATCTTCTAAAGTATTTCGAATTTCCAAAAATCCTTTTAGGGCCGTTTTTTCAAATATCCAGGATATAAAAAAATGTAAAATAAAAAAAATGCAAAAAGAAAATTCACTCCATGAAAATACTCAAATTTGACTATTAGTTCCTTCACATAAATTGATCCAGCACCAATATTTATTCGTTGATTTTCTTCATCAATACCTTATTATCTCTGTAGAAATGTGATTCTTAAGTCAAAAAAAAGAAAAATAATTTTATTGGATTTTTTTTATAATTTTGCCTAGGCGATTGAAAATAGAATTTCTGGAATTTTCGAGCAAAAAATCAATTTTTTAAAATTGTTTTTGGTCATTGTACTTAAACTTCACAACCGATTTTAAAACATAATTCTACGCATTTATTGAAAATCTCAATTCAAAATCGTTTGATAGTGTCAAGCAAGATATGAATCGGAAGGTAATATCGAAAGGTAATTTCGATTCATATTTCGCTTGACACTATCAAACGATTTTGAATTGAGATATGGCTTAAAATGTAAGTGCACCTATCAAAAAAATGAAAAAAAAATATTTAAAAAATTTGACATGAAATCATTTTTGAAATCGGTTTTTGAAATCACCAATCCAAACTACAGTTAAAAATAGTTTCAGTAGAAATGGAGCAATGAATTTTTTTTTTTTGTAAGCTAGTGTCATTAAAAAATTCAAAAGCTCCCAGAAATCTTTACAAATTTTCGAACAAACGATTGGATTTCAAACTAAAACCCTCTACGCAGTTGTGAAGTAACGAGAAGTAATGAAAAATTTACATATACTTTATATATACTTTCATTACTTTACTTCTCTTTAAATCACAACTGCGTAGAGGGCTTGAACTTGAACGACTTTAGGAAAGGAGGAGGACTAACAGACAAGGAAGGCCCTACGCCTTAAATCTACTTGATCTTAAGGAGACGGTTTCAAATCGCTCAACTTCCGTCATTTCATTTCAAAAATGCCAATGCTGAGAATGTTTGTGACATAGCCAGCCTATTTGACTCTTTTTTTCCAACTCTGCTATGCTCTTCGCGGATACGAGCTACGAAGATTCTCCAATTTACCCTTACCATATAAGTCGCTATAACTGCATTCACCCTCCAACAATGGATCACAGTTGTATTCCTGGACCAGACAATGTCCCTAGCTGCGTCCTTAAATATTGTGCTGATTTCCTTTACCATCCCCTTCTAAAGCTGTTAAGTCTATCTAGAACATGTCCGGCTCTAAATATATGTTGCTTGTTCATGATGTATAGATACTTTATTACACAGTACAACACTAACAAAAAACCGGGGAATGGGACCCTTAAATTATGAAAAAAAGGACCTCTGTAAGCATCACCTCATACCCAGTTTTTCAAATAAAGCCTCAGTTCGCGTTTTATGGGTACTTTTGTACTTGCAACACACAACGACAACAATTTTATCTTAGATTTTAAGGGCTTAGGATAAAAATCTGCAAAATTCAGCAAATGTGGACAGGGTCATTGGGAACGCAATACAAAAAACTCACTTCAATCGGGCAATTGGTAAGGGTACCTCCAGAAAAAGTTATAGCTTAATTCTGGAATATCTTTAAAAGAGCACGGTTAATTTTTATTAAAATCTTTTTTTATGATGTTATAATGGGCTATTGCATGTCCCTAAGAGATGGTACTCGACAGCTAAAAAACCGCAACCGAACTGTGTTTTCAGATTCACAAAGGAAGCTTTGTTTCGCGGACTATAGGCAATTTTGTACCAGCAACATTGATAATTTGGGTATCACAGGCTTCCCCAAAATTCTGGAATTAATCTTATGAGTAAAGTTCGTCATTGCAACCAAGTAAACGTAAAAATTTCAATTAAAATGAAGTATGAAGTACTTAAATGATACGATCTATTTTCCTGCTGGAAATAAGGCACTTTACTCATAAAATTTATTAAATAATTTTGGTAATGCTGGTTTTATCCTAAATGGTCCAAAAATGCCAATAAACCGCAAACCAAGGCTTAGTTGGTATAACTGAAAACGCAGTTCTGTCTATTTTAATACCCTTGCAAAGGGTATTATAATTTTGCCCAGAAGATTGCAACGCATAGAAATATTTATTTCCGACCCCATAAACTATATAGATTCTTGATCAGGGCCACGAGTTGAGTCGATTGAGCTTTGTCCGTCCGCCTGTCTGTCTGTTTCTTTGCAAACTAGTCTCTAAGTCTTAAGGCTATCGAGCTGAAACTTTGCACAGAGTCTTCTTTTTACGGCACGCTGCTAATATGTCGGAACCAACCGGATCGGCTGACTATATCTTATAGCTGCCAAAGGAACCATCGGTCAAAAAATGGGTCTTAGTGAGAAAAACTTTTTTGGTTTCAATGTAAGCGTCCTCAACCTCGTCCCTTATTAATATTATATGCTTTCAAGCAGATTTGCAAACTTTGGTCAAAATCGGATGACTATATCTTATAGCTGCTATAGGACCGATCGGTCGGAAAATGGGTCTTAGTGAAAAATATTTTTTTTTGTTTCAAGTAAATCATTCTTAAGGTCGGTGATTATTAATATTAAACGCTTTCAAACTAATTTGATACATTTGGTCGAAATCAGATGACTATATCTTCAGGCTGCCATAGGACTTATCGGTCGGAAAATGGGTCTTAGTGAGAAAAACTTTTTTGTTTTCAATTTTATCGTTCTTAAACTTGGCGATTGTTAATTTGATATGTTTTCAAAAAGATTCCGCAAAATTTGGTCGAAATCAGATGTTCATCTGACGGAAAATGGATTTTTGTTACAAAAGTTTTTGATTTTTATCTAAGCGTTCTTAAACTCTGTCATTTCAAAAACAGCGTTTGCAAGGGTATAAAAACTTCGGCACTGACGAAGTTAGCTTGGCCGTCTCGTTAGGTCTGGTTTATGGCCTATATGAATTGGTTTGTGGGTGAGTCCAAAAGTGGGACTCCATATAGCGGTTTTTTGGCTGTCGATTACCATCTTTTAGGGACATGCAATAGTGCATTATACCATCATAAAAAACGATATTAATAAAGATATTCAAGAATTAACCAATTGTATAATTGAAGTGAATTGTGATTGCGTTCCCAATGACCCTGTCCACATTTGCTGAATTTTCTAGATTTTTGTCTTAAGCCCTTAAAATCTAAGATAAAATTATTATCTCTGTGTGTTGCAAGTACTAAACTACCCATAAAACGACAACTGAGGCTTTATTTGTAAAACTGGGTATGAGGTGATGCTTACAGAGGTCCTTATTATCATAATTTTAGGGTCTTATGCCTGGTTTTTAAAAAAAGGTTATTTTTGTTGTACTGTGTTACAAGCTGAAAGCTATTGTTAGCTGTGTAAATGTGTCAATAATTTTGTGTTGATTCAAGCCGTAGCTTAGGGCCTATCGTTTTCTCAGCAAATATGCCAGTTTACCATCTTTTTTTGAAAAATTCTTGTTGTCTTACCTGCTCCATCTATATATATGCATATTTTTGCTTCAACTTTCAAAACCAACAAATAATCTTAGTATGAAAGCAACTACTCTCTCTGGTCTACTCCCATCTATGGTCCTGGATATTGAACGTAACAAACAAGCTTTAAATTATATAATTTTTATAAAAATATATATACAAAAAAAAAACAAAGAAGAAATATACAATACACACACAACCAAAAATTCAAGCAAAATTTTGTGTACAAAAACGAAAAAAAAAAACCAAAAAAAATAACTGTTAACAAAATACAATGAAAACATTTAATTTATATGTTAAGCATATTGAGTGTGTGTGTTTAACAACAGCAAATATACCATAAATACATACATATATATATATATCTACATATATAAATATTAATTAATGCAAGTAATAATATTATGTACATGTTTTGCTTCTGTACAAGTCTAACGTTATACGCGCATACATTTAAAATCAGTGCTCGAGCCCTGATCTATATACATACATGCATACTCGTACCCGTACACACACACACACACACACACACATATATACATACATATATAAACCCTAATATATCTAACTATATATATATATATATATATAAATAAAAATATACCCTAAATTAAATGCTGAATACGCAAAACCAAGAAAAACCAAAATGTAAATTACACTGAAATTTCATCTGGAGGAACTGAGTATTCTAACCAGGCCCCAACATCCAACAATGCTTACACTTAGATGGAATTTTTGATTTTGATCACCGCCAACATTCGACATTTACTTACCTAAATGTGTATCTAATATGGTTGTGCCGAGGCATGTAACTCTAACTAATATGCGTAAATTGTAAGTCCCATTAATGTCCTGACACCCAGTTTGTACCCTGATATATGTAAACCTTGAGTACCTAAAGTTCAGAACCTGAACTAAGCCATTACGTTTGATTTCCCCCCAAAAGATCGTAGATGCCGCCAACCAAAATATCAGTAGTTTTTTGGATACACTTTATTCTCTCATTTGTCAACAATAAAGAGTCGCAACGAAATTTGAAACACACACATATTTAAGCGAGCATTGATAAGTATTTAAACACACACAATAAATAGTATTTTTATAAAACTAAACCTAAAACCAAAAGCCCAAGTTGAATGCCAAGGCTTAAGCTAGCTTTAGCTATAATAATACTTATATGGCATACGTATTAAATTAAACAACAATTGATGGTTTTCATTTAAATGGTAAATTATTTTGAAAAGAGAAGAGAAACAGAAACAGAAACAGAAACGTAAAGACTAGAACCACATTTTGTAAGCGATGGGGAGGGATCGATGGGAATGCAAACCGAACGCACTTAGAAACTTGGACGAAAACGCTGCCAAGTGCCACACTCACCCTGTATGATTTTCAATTTGATTAAGCTATAGTAAAACTCACATAAAAAACTAAAAAAAATATAAATGTGTGAAAATAACCACTTGAACTCGCTCTACATGTTTGTCTCCACACACAGAAACAGAAATTTCAATATTCACCACTTTTCCGTTTTCATTTGCCAACTTTTCTCTAAACGCGTTTTTTCAGTGTGAGTCGAGTTTTGAATTATAAACATAAGCACAACATTTCACAACAAACAAAAAAAAAACCAAAAAAAAAAAGTTAAATGAAATATATTTAAAAAGAAAAACAAAAAAACAAGGAGCATTAAGTGAGGCGAAGTATTAGCAAATTTTTAGAGCTGGTAGCGTGTAAGCGCAAGAAATGTGAGCTGAAGGCGAAGGAAAACAAATAATAAATGAGAATTCATGTGTACAAAAAAACCAAAAAGATGAAATAAAACAAATCTATTGTAATGTGTTTGGTTTTTCAAACTGGACGGGTGGAGGGGTTTGGGTCTTTTACAGGTCGAAAATCTACTCTAAAGATACTCTAAAGATGATGCCGTTGACACATGCAAAGTTGTTGTTATTTTGACTTTGCCACAAGCAGGGAGTAGAAAGTGAAGAAAGAAAACGTATTCAATTACTACTACGACTACTTATAAGACTGACTGAACTCGTCCAAATGATTAAAAAACAAGAACTGGCCGTTTTTTGCTCATAACTCGAGTATCGTTCATCCGATCTTCATCATTTCTTCAGCAAATCGTTAAATACTTTTAATAACTAGATATCTCTAGAAGGTACGAAACATCTATCTACGAAACTGTGGGAGATATGACGTTTTTTCCAAATTGCGGAGACCTTTATCTCTTACCATCTCTGAGCGTTCATACTGACGGATAGACAGACAATCAGACGGACATGGCTATATCGAATCGGCTGTTGATGCTGATCAGGAATATATATACTTTATAGCAGCGATGCCCAGCCGTATGCTCTTTGGGTACGTTTTGTTATTGTAATTGCACCAAACATAGGAAATCAATGATCGTATACATGCAGGGCGCTAGGCATTCAAAACGACACACACGCTAACGATTTCGTGTGTATGCGACGCGTAGAACATAAACCGGTCTTGTTCTCTTCTTTGATTGGTGTTTGCGAGCGCAAGCAAACTGACCAACCACAATTTCATTACTGATATTGGTGCTTATCTTTGTGAGTATTGGTGAGTGCTCTGTCGAATGCTGCTTTTGGGCATGCCTGCTTTATAGGGTCGGAAATGATTTAGCAGATTTCAAAACACCCTAAAAAAAGTTTACAGTTTACATCAAAACGAACAACTGAGTAAGTAATTTGAAATCAATTTGAATAAGTTGACACAGTAATTCCACACTAAAGCCCTGCTTGAGCGGAGGCAAAGCAATCTTTGTTTCATCTCTTGAAATAAAGATTCAAGTATATCATGTCTGAAATTGTTTTGATTCGAGCTAGTCAGCTCATATTCCGTATGACTCCAAATAGATCAAGCTGTAAACTGATCAAGCTCCTGTGGTTACTTAGATCAAGACTAGTCAGAAAATGTATCTTTCGGAAAGAAAAAGACTTACAGCCATGCTCCCATTTTCGCTTTCGTATTTGTACCAAACTTGTACTCTAAATCGCAAAATTTTTACGAAAGCGAAAATGGGAGCATGGCTGTTAGACGGTCCAAACATAGATGAAAAGCCAGCAGAAACGACGTGCAAGCATTTTTTAGCAGCGGCTTTGAGCGTTAAGCAGCTGTGATACTAATATCAGGAAGAAGAAGACATGTGAAAATATTAAGTATAAAAACAAGAAAGAAAGTCGGTCCAGCCCGACTATAACATACTCTGTACCCTTACCCTCGCATTTGCTCACAAGTCAAGAGAGGCGATCTTAGTGAGAGAGAGAGAGAAACTCAGAGAGCGTACCGCGTTGTGCGGATCTCTCACTAAGATTGCCTCTCTTGAACGGAATGTTGTGGTTATGGTTGGGGGGGTGGTGGGTGTTAACTGGCTGTTTTTTGCTCATAACTTGTGTATCGTTCATCCGATCTTTATCATTCCTTCAGCAAATCGATAAATAATTTTGAGTACTAGATATATCTAATATATCTACTACTAATATATAATATATACTAATATATCTAAAAGGTGCGAACCATCTATCATCAAAACTGTAGGAGATTGGACGTTTTTTCCAAATTTCGGAGGCGGTAGGGAGCGTGGCAGATATTGAAAATAAACTTGATCTGCCTGCAAGTATAAGTAGTATATGTCCCATACATGTCACACCTCTATCTCTTGCCATCTCTGAGATCTGTGAGTTCATACAGACGGACAGACAGATGGACATGGCTATATTGATTCGGCTGTTGATGCTGATCAAGAATATATATACTTTAAAGGGTCGGAGAAGATTCCTTCTGGCTGTTACATACTTTTGCACAAACTTAATATACTCTGTGTACCTTTGGTACAGAGTATAAAAATCAAATTTTAAATAGATTTAAGTCGATTTGTTTTATTTTTTGTATATTGCAATGGCTAATAAATTGTTTGTATATTCATTTAATAAATAACTTAACATAACACACCGCACAAGAATTAGAGCTTCATCCGAATTACCAGTCTAATGCAGTCGTAAATACTGCAGATTTTAAAATAAAAATCCATTGTTTAAACACAGCCAAAAGTCGAATATCATTTCATTATTTCATATATTGGCGTGTCTTAATGCAGCCAGCATTCATGTCTTCAATTTCACCAAATTTACCACAGGGGTCAAACAAAAACAATTCCAAACAAACGGTGATGCACAAAACAAAAAAACAAAAAAAAACATTTGATCGCGAGAGCGAGAGAGAGCGCATGAGCGCGTGTGCGCCACATAACGGGGCCGCTTACATTATTTGCAGAAAATGGCCAATTAATTCAATTATTTAATAAAATGCCGCACAAAAGCCTAAAAACACAATATACTCATTTGTTAAATGTTAATAAACTTTAATAATTATATTAAAACACAAGCACTAACACAAAAAACAAAAAAAAAACAAGGCGAGCGCAACGGCGGCCAACATTTGATCGCGAGAGCGAGAGAGAGCGCATGAGCGCGTGTGTCTAACAAACCGGGATCGTTAACAAAATTTGCAGAAAACGGCCAAGTAATTTTATTATTTAATAAAATGCCGCACAAAGATTGAATTCAACACCAGAAGTACGCACAGATCCACTCGAAATCAAGACATTAGTATAAAACGCGTTAAAAAAGCGAAATAATTAATAAGACACGAGACACGGCGTGGGCGTGGGTGATGCCCAAGGATAAGATATTATCGAATTAGCCAGCTATCGATAGGCACTGTAGTCGATGACTAAAGCAGTCCGTTATAGAGCTTGGCTTTTGAATTTGAATTCGAATATAAGTTAAATTGAATTTTTATTAGATTTTGATCAAATTTTAATAAAATAATGAAAGGAGTGTGTTACTGCTGAGTATAGTTGTGAGAATAGTTGTTTATTAATAAAACCAATTCTAAGGTACATTGTTTTTAGGGCAAATAAATGTAAAGTCCTAAATTAATGAATTAATTGATTTTCGGTCAAGCCCGACTATAACATACTCTGTACCAGTTCATTCAAAAATTGAAAATAAACTTGATCTGTCTGCAAATATAAGAAATGTATGCCCCATACAAGTCAAACCTCTATCTCTTACCATCTCTGAGATGTGTGCGTTCATACGGACGGACGGACGGACAGACGGGCATGGCTATATCGACTCGACTGTTGATGCTGATCAAGAATATATATACTTTATAGGGTCGGAAACGATTCCTTCTCCCTGTTACATACTTTTGCACAAGCTTAATATACTCTGTGTACCTTCGGTACAGAGTATAACAAGAAAATTTGGTCACGATAGCTTTTAAACTGACGGAGGAGATAGCATAGAAACAGCCGGATATCAACTCAGCTTGTCATGCTGATCAAGAATATATATACTTTATGTGGTCGGAGATGCTTCCTTCTATGCGTTACAAACATCTCGATAATATAAATATACCCTCTACAAGGGTATAAAAATAGTCGTGGTCTAGATACATAAGAAGTAAGGCGATATGGGGCAAGTTTTTGGAATTAAAGCTGATGGCAAAGTCCACTGGTGAAAGTGTTCTTGAATATAATTTGGTTTGTTGTGTGTTAAATAAAATGCCGTCATTTATAATCATTTCTGAATAGAAATCGCATTTTGAAACCATTCAAAAGGGAGTTTATGCACCTTATTTCAACAGTTTTTTATATTTCCCCGTCTTAAGGATCAAAGCAGTTGTTAGCTCAAAACTATGTTTTATTAGTTGTCACACCGACAATCCCAAATTGGAAGAATAATTAAATTAGAATAGTTTTCCACCCAGGCTATCATATAAAATCAAATTCTCATTCAAAATGAAGTACCTTATACCTTGCTTTTGGACAAGGTAAAAGAAAATTTGGACCTATGTAAAGCCCTATACGGACATCCGACGTTCATAATTTAGCTAACTTCGTCATATGTTTCGTCACCGTGGAACGTAAGAGTAGTGTGACCAGAATTAAAAAAAATTACGCCAATCCCGCAGCCCATCCACAGAAGCCCTCGAAAGCACACCCATGAAGGATGTCTACCCAGATATCATCATAAAATCTCAAGAAATGTACTTTTTATAATTTTTAAAATTTATTTTTCTCATCATCCGTCGGAATTTTACTGGCCTACCAACTAGCCTAAATACACATACTACAATGCCATTTTCCATTTTCCGTCCAATCATTTTGCAAATCTGTTTGAAAGCATATAAAATTAATAATCACCGAGCTAAAGTACGTTAAAATTTAAAACAAAAAAGTTGTTCTCGCTGAGACCCATTTTCCAATCGATTGGCTCTGTGGCAGCTATCAGATATAGTCTTCCGACTTTAAAGAAAGCATTTTTTATTTATATTGACCGAGTTTGGGGACGCTGAAATTGAAAACAAACAAGTTTTTCCTACTAGGATCATTTTCCGACCGCTCGGTCTTATGCCAACCATATGTTATCTGTTTGAAAACATAAAATATTAATAATGGTAGTTTGGCGACGCTTACATTAATAACCAAAACGTTTTTCTCTTTAAGACGCATTTTCCGACCAATCGTTCCTATGGCAGCTAAAAGATATGGTCATTCTTTCCAAGCGGTTTCGACATATTAGTTGCGTGTAGAAAAAAGAAGACTCCATGCAAAGTTTCAGCTCGATAGCCTTAAAACTGAGACTAGAGCGAGACTACAGAGAAACAGAAAGACGTCTGGACAGACGGACAGACAAAGCTAAATCAACTTAGCTCGTCGCCCTGATCAAGAATATATAAAGTTTAGGCTGTCGGAAATGAATATTTCTCTGCGTTGCAAACTTCTGGCCAAAATTATAATACCCTTTATAAAGTTATAAAAAACATTTAAAGTGTATCTCAAAATCAATCACAGCTTAGAAGATAACGGTGGATGATGATGGTCGCTCGAGTCACTCCACCCACCCCCCTTCTTACATTTTGTTGTCTTTTAAAGTTAATTCCTGTTGGAATTGACTTTTGCTATTCCGGGATCAACCTATAGTGCACAATTTTAGCTCATCTTCACTTATACATGATACAATGAGCTAACGGCCATAAAAAATATAAAGAGAAACCCCATTGTGAATTGTGAAAAGCGTTCGGCGACTGCGAGAGGCGACTGCGAGAGGCGACCGCTGACTACGCATAAGCAACATTGCTGTTGCATTCGAACTTGCCGGAGGCACAAGAGAGAGAGAGCAGAGACATATTTGGGTTGACCAAAATTTAATTTGATACCCAAATGGTCAATGATGCTCTAAGCCAATTGCTTGTACAAAGATACCCATAGCCCGCTAACTAAGTCTTCGATGGTGTATTTAAAAACGCAGTTCGGTCCATTTTTATCTCAAATTTATGCCCTATATGGACTCGATAATGGGTGATATCAAACCACTATCGCGGTTTTTCGATGCATCTTACCATCTCTTAAGGGCACATTATATTGGTCAGCATCTCCATATATTTAAAATCTTACAAAATTCTATCGAGTGGTTTTGAATTTGATTCCAATTTCTTAGTTAGACCTCTATGGGCGGAGTACTAACCGATTGTCCATTGAAGGCGGGAATTTAGTATAACAATTGTGGTAGCTCCCTTCATCTGTGGTGAATTTTCCAAAATTTTAGCTCTCACCCTTTTTTAACCGGCAACAGATTTTGTAGCTGTGTGTTGCTAGTATAAATGTGCCCACTAAACGCGAACTTGACGTGATCAAGCAAAACTGGATATGAGGTGTTGCTCCCTGATGGCTCTAGTTTCATAATTTATTGGTCCCGTTCCCAGGCAATTTTGAGTGTTCCACTATGTTATTTGTCGAAGGTTTCTGTTTCATAGAGTCTATGGTCAATAAGTTTTCCTTGTACAATAAAACATTTCAAAACATATTTTGTTTACGCTATATCACACCTGCTATAAGCTGTATCATTGAATCAACAAACTTCTCTACTTCCAAATCTGCAATCAATTGAAAATTATGTATATTTTTCACTCTTCCAATATTGTGGAACACACTATTTGATCTAGTCAGGGAAGTCTATGAGCTATAATTTGTATTTGTAAAAAGAAAAAACACTTTTGATTTTCAAAGTTTTCTTAATGGTTTTTATTGAAATTTTGTCTTGTTTTTTTTTTTGTTTTTAATCCTTTTTTTTTTCTTAGTTTTCTTTATAGCTTTTCTTTTTCGTTTCTTTTGCTAAATTCAATTTTCTCCTCCTTTGCCAATAAGAACTAAAACCGTTTACATAGCTTACAATTTGTTGTATAGTTTTTAATTTTGTTTTTGTTTTTTATGTTCTTTTATTATTTATCATAGAGTTTTGGTTTACAAATATTTCGTCTAAGCGCTAATTTTATATGCAACTGCTTTTTTTCAAAAAACAAAACTATTTTAGTTTGGAAAACTGTTGTGTTTCAGAGTTAACTGCAAGTAAATAAAAAATGCATAGTGTTTGTTTTTTTTTTGTTTTTTGTTGTTTTTTTGTGGTTTTTGTTGTTTGTTTTTTGTTTTTTTTTGTTGTTATATATTGGAATTGTTTTATTTATTGATATAAACACATATTTATTAGAAATAAACATAATAAATTCTAGGCATATAACATAAAAATTATTAATTGCACGAAATGTCTCCCTGGTGAAGAACCCAATTCTTAGCTCAGACAACAACCAAACCGAACCGAAAAGCAAAGAAAGGTGTAGAGTGTTGGTGGAGACTAGGGAGATGGTGAGAGAGAGAGAGGGAGAGAGAGGGGGGAGGGAAGGAAGTATTTTGGAAGAAGTTGATGCCCATCATTCTTGCTACTAACTGGATGGAATGTTCTTACTATATGTGTGGTTCTGCATTTAGTTTTTCAATTTACTCGCCTTCTGGCTGCAAAATGCTAAGAAATTATGTTTGATGTTCATAAATATATATAAATATATTTGTTGTGTGTTTATTTCGTCATATACATAAATTGAATTTTGTATATTTAATTTCCTTTGTTTTGTTTGTTTGTTTTGTTTGTTTGTTTGTATATAATTCTGCGTTCTGTTTTCTGCTTTTTGTTTCCGTTTGTTTTTTTTTTTTTTTGTAATATATAAATTGAAAACTTAATTGTAAATGTAAAAATGTTAAAACTACATTCAATTATAAATAATGTTTATTATTTATATATGCAATATTTATAATTAATTAATTAGCATAGTTTACGTTACGTTTATGTAATTTAAAGCAATAACAAGCCATTTTTTATAGTTTATTTGTTTGTTTGTTTGTTTGTTCAGTATTCTGTGTACTAATTACTGCAAAATTGCTTCAATTTGTTTGACCCTCCTCGACATTTGCATAAATTCTTGAATAATTTTTGCCGAATTGCATCGTCTATGCTGTCGTCTACAAAGGTGGAATTAATTTGTTATGTTCACAAAATTTACAAAAATTACTTCCTCAAACTCAAAACTCAAAACTCGAACCAGGAGGACGACACCCATTTTTGGATTTTTTTGCATCAATTTGTTGTTGTTGCTACAAAATTTCTCTGCTGTTGTTGTTGTTGTTTTTGTTGGGTTTTCATTCTCTGTTTTTGTTTGTTTTTTTTTACTCGCTTTAACATATATAAAAAATATGATTATAATTATTTGCTAAAAAACCTCTAAAAATGTACGCCATGTTTTTGAAGCATTTAGAAATTGCAAAGAATTGCATCGATTCAACGATACGCACACACAAAATCATTCACCACAGTCCATCGGTTGGATCGGGACTATTACAAAAATGGTATCAAACGTGCCAACCTGAGCGCATTGTCCAGAAAAGCGCTCCACAAGTCGTTCAAACGTTTCGAGCGCGACATCAGAAAGCGCCAGGTGAGCAAAACGGCCACCACTTTGGTCAGCTGATGCATATAGTACATTCTGCGCGGGGGAGGGGAGAAGCGATTAGTATCAGAGCTGGAGTTGGATTTCTTTTCAAACTCACCTGACCATACGCTTTCTGCTGGCGGGCAGCGATTCGGGTCGCTGCTTAAACAGAAATTCCCTGAAGCCCAATACATAGCGTTCCACATACTTCTCCCAGTGTATGTGACGCACATCGAAGACAAAAATCTCACGATCCTTGGGACTGAGCGTATGCAGCAAAGCATTCACATTATCATCCTTGAAACGCCATTGGCGTGTGGCAAAGTACTCTAAGCATTCCACAGCTTTGGCAATTTTGTTTTGTACGTTGACAACACTGGCAACACACACACAAGAAGGGAGGGAGTATTAGTGAGCTTTTGAAAGCTCTACAAAGATCAGAGCAAAAGTTCACCCATTGGTGGATTACTTACAATGGCTTCTTGCCCATGATGCGGGCCACTCCATCCAGTATGTATGCCGGTAGAAAGTGTTTTAATATACAATTCAGCGTATTTATGGGACGATTCATGCGCAGCTCACCCGTGGGATACCACAGGCAACCCTCTAAAGAAATGACAAATTAAGTAAAACATTTTTCCCACCTCTTTGTCTCTCTACTCACCCAAGGGATGCTTGCGCACGCTGGTCATGGCATTCTTTACAAACTCAGACCAAAGAATGGGATTACGTTGACCGGTGCAACAGTTGTATATGAGTAGATTATTGGATTTATGCATCGCTGTGCGCCAGGCGGCGGCAATCATTAGATTAATCACAATATCGACAGGTACCATATCGGCCACATAGTTCTTCTCGCACATCATGGAGCGGAATAGGCCCTTGGCCAATGCCGAGACTAGACCCGTTGGCCCATTAAAGTTATCCACCCAACCGGCAAAGGGCTCATTCAGGCTGGCAGTCACTGTGAAAGGAATGGAAGAGAAGAATAAAGTTAAGAGATAGAGATAGAGGGGAAATGTCAAGGAGTAGAAACAGTGTTGGTTTGTGTGCAATTTTGTTAATTGTGACATACTAAAATCATTTTGTAGTATATTTTCTTAGCTTTAAAATAAATATTTCCAAACAATTTTACGATTTTTTTAGGCAAAGTTACAACATTTTGAATACAAGTGCTTGAATTGACAATTATAAATATTTAAATTTTAGCGCCTAAAAGAAGGCAACAATTACGGAGTACCCATTGCATACTTATGGTCAGATGAAATTGTGTCAATTTAGACTAAAGTATTTACAAAGGCATATGTTTGCTTTAAAAAAATCGTAGAATTGTTTGCGATAGTTTATTTTAAAGCTAAGAAGTAATAGTATTTAATGATTTCAAGGAGATTTTAATAAGTTATGTGGGTTCTTTGCAAATCATGTCTAAAAATGATTAAAAGATTTAATTTATGTGGTGTCTGAAGATGCTGTTGAAGCCTTTTAAAATTTCAATTGAAAGCTGGACCAGGGAGAGGAATCTCAAGTTCTTCAGCAGAAACCGTTCTTGGTAAAGTCTAGCTCTAGGACAGAGATCGGTAAAGTGTCTCAGCAAAAACCAAGATGTGATCTGTTTTCATAAACATCATTTAGCATGAACTTGGAGAGGAATCTCAAGTTCTTCAGCAGAAACCGTTTTTGGTTAAGTCTAGCTCTAGGACAGAGACCGGTAAAGTCTCTCAGCAATAAGTAAGATGTGATCTGTTTTCATAAACATCTTTTAGCATGAACTTGGAGAGGAATCTCAAGTTCTTCAGCAGAAACCGTTCTTGGTAAAGTCTAGCGCTAGGACAGAGACCGGTAAAGTGTCTCAGCAAAAAGCAAGATGTGATCTGTTTTCATAAACATATTTCAGCATGAACTTGGGTCAAGTAAAAACTTGGTATGTAGGATGGTTTTTTCGCGGTGCGTGGTCCTTTCAGTTTGTCTATAGACTTCTTTCCCTCAATAAACGTAGATACAATGTGATTTCAATTAAGAATTTTCAACATTTTAAGAGAGAGTTTCCTTACTTGGTACAAACTACACAGATTCTCCCTTCCTACTAGTATTAAGATATGCATTGCAGCTTGATTCCTGATCGAATTTCGCATAATTTATATAAGTTATAAGGCTGAAATAGTAGTGTAGTGTGTAGACAATTGGTACAAAATCAACTTGCGAGTCGTATTGAAGTGTGAAAGTAGTAAAGTCTGCTGATAAGAGGACAGGGAGGCACTTGAAACAGTACTGTACAGATAAATCAATTGCTATCCAAATGTAATTAAGCTCTATTGAATATAAGCAATTCATAACTTTTCCTCACATACTTTCTAAAGCGACTTTTAGTCAAAGTCGATGCTTAAAGGACCCCTAAAAGTAGGCCAATCTAATCCAAATTGAAGCCACTTGCTCTACTGTTTACCTTAAGCTTCACAATATGTTTTAACTCACCAATCGAGGGCCTCACAATGGCAACGGGCAGATTACCAGCCTCCTTAAGTAACATATGCTCCGCTAAGGCTTTTGTAAATGTATACGTATTGGGACGCTTGCCAATGAGACGTGGTGTCAGCTGGCAAAAGATACAAAAAACAATGTTTTTAATTATATTCCCCCCTACAAACCATATCTTTGTTCCAGTAAATCACCCACCTGATCGAGTATATCTTCCGGAAGCCAGTTGATTAATGAGATGATATCCTCGGGATTATAGGGTGGTGCATAGATAACCTCAGATACATCGGTTCTATCGCAATTGCAATAGGCAGTGGAGACGTGAATTAGTGCCTGGGGAGGAAAAAAAAAAGAGTAAAAATCAGCAAATTGATCCCACACTTTCAAGTTGTTCCCCCCACTTACGTCCAGGGACAGCATACGATGACACAGCTCAACCAAACGTTTCGTGCCCAGCATATTGATTGTGACAGACAGTTTGAGCTTCTCATCGAATTTCACAGTGGCAGCTGAATGAAATACAATGGAAACGTGGCGACAGAGTAGGTTCTGGTCCACAAACAAGTTTAAATTTTTTGAATACATAAGAAATGATAGGAAAACTTACCTGATCTTTCTCTGAAATGCCCAACTCTTCGGATGTTATATCACCGGATATGGGTATGACTTTGCTCAACTCCTTGGGCTTCTCGCGACGCAGTGATTCGAAGAGCTGAAATGGTATAATTGAATTAGATGAAAGGAAGATGAATCTTAGTTCAAAAAAACTTACCGGTGCATTCAGTAGTTCCGTGAGACGTGCCGATACCTCCTGTCCACGTTTCGGTCGTATCAGCAGATATATGTTTCTTATATCGGGACATGAGCGTAGCAGTTTCTCCACAAGTACCTGGAAATTGACAAAAGGAAATCATTATTCAGAACTCCCCAAAGTGAAAACCAAAAATAATCGATGGCCCTGGCCCACGCCCAGCAACCGCACACACACACACACACTTTGTCCCACTGTGCAATCGAGCCGCAGTCTGAATGGCGCCTGGGCGATTACATGTCATAATGACGCAGTTAGGACATGCAAGGCACACAATGGCATACAAAAAAATTGGCACAACAGCCGCAGGCTGTATTAAAAGGAGGAGTCATGCTCACACACTTGACGAACAATTAGAACTGATGTGGGTTGGATGCCTTTATCCACAGTTATGAAGCATCAGCATGCCATGTACAATGCAATTGCATTGGCATTTCGGGCATCACACCCACGCCGCCCCGAGTTCAAATGCTCAGGCGGCGGTGAGCAAATATAGTTTTCTACATATTTTATGACGGCAAAAACTTGAAGTTTTCAATCAAGCAGAAGCAAACGACGTTGTGTCTACCAACAAGCATGACCAGAGTTCAATGGTTCACATAAATAAGCACACACACACACACACATTGCACACGCGGCGTATGAGTGATGCCCGCTTAAGTAGGCAAAGAAAATTGTTTACACAGAGAACGAGAGGGAGGGAAACTATTATGAAATAAACTTGAATAGTTTTACAAAAAGTGTGTGAAATCTGTAGTATCTTTTCTAAATCAAATGGTGCAGATATATTCTTTCGCTTAGCCAAAGATAAATGGATTTTGCTTAAAAATTTGTATACTAAAAGACAAATGTGTATGAAAGCATTGAAGATGATTTGGATGCTGGATCATGTCTAATGTGAAATCAGCTTTGATTTGATTCCACAACAATACTTAACACTCAAAAAGGAAGCTGTTTGTCTGTAAGGCTGCTGCCTTCACACTGATATCATGTACTTGATACATGAGACATGACCGTTTAGTAGTCCTGCTTTTTGTTATGTTTTAAATTTGAAAAGATTGTGAAATTCATAGTAGAATCATGATCAAGTCCAGGCATACTAGATTATCATGTCTCATCTGTCAGGTACATGATAGAGTAAAGGCAGCCTAACATGAAATCAGTGTTGGGCAAATTTTAATTGATTAACAATTAAAAAACTAACAATTAATTAATTGTTCCTCGCACCTATCGCAGTTAACAATTAATTAATTGTAATTGCAATACCTCACGACTAACAATCAATTAATTGTTAATCGTCAGTTTCTACAATTAACAATTGATTAATTGTTAATCTTTTTAAAAAATTTGATTAAAAACTAACAATTGAATGGGTTCGTAATCGCCCTTTGCTAGCTCGTGAGCCACAGCTCTCGGTTCTAAGCTGGGAACCACAGACTTAGTGGTTCACGAGTTACTTAAACCTATTTACCGTGACTTACGACTTATTAAATCGCGAAAAAAATACCTTAGAGGATAAAAAATAGTGTTAATGAAAACCGATAATGCCAATCAAGTGGAAAATCATACCAAAATCAATGCATAAGCGCAATTCACAGCTAAGAGATCTCCATGGTAATAAGACCGCTAAGTGCTTAAAAAACTGCTTTTCAAGGCAACAACTACATCGCCTTGATTTTGACAATAGTGAACCCCGAACCATGGATGACCAATGCTGAAGAACATAGATAGAGCATGAAGAATGTATCAGTTCCACCAACGGCGGTCATAGCTGTGGGTTCCTTCAAATCTTTGGCAGGCTAAAGCCGCCGATGCTCTACCAAGATCACGGGTTATCCAGTGTGCTGTGACACCAATAAAACTTCTTCTTTTACTCGACCAGTTATCTAATGCTGTGCACACATAGTCAACACCCTTTAAGTCACATTTTATCAGGTACATTTGCTCTTCGTAAAAAGTATTTATTCGACGGCCTAAGGTTCGTCGACTTATTAATGAAAGTCCTTTTTCACATATTTTCAAGTCCGAGAATATTTTTCCAAAATATGGATCTTCAACAGCACGTAACGGGATCATTGAATGAATGAAATATTTCACTTCGTTATCGTCAAATTGCTCTTGTGATAATTTTTTCTCAACAGATTTCTTGTTCACACTTGCTTTGTTCTTGGTTGTATGGCCGGGATGTTTCTTCTCTTCCGTCTTCTTTTTAATGTATTCCTTGTCACGCAGTCATTTCCATGTTTTCTCTTCAAATGGCTTAAAAAGTTCGATGTACAGTTTAAATACCCTCTTACTTTTGTGTAATATTATTGGCTGTTGATTCGTGTTCTAAGAATTTAAAATAAGTTCCGTCTAGTAGAAGCAGTCGTGGTTGCGAAGACGGAAAGGAGCTACCTGCTGCATCGCTCTCCGAGGAAGGTACAATATTTTCTGCCGTGCCCAGAGCATAATCCAAGGAATTGCTGTCTTCATCCATTTTGTAGATTTGAATCTTAAGCCATAAAAAATAAGTTAAAATTGTTGTCGTTGTGTGTTGCAAGTGCAAAATTACCCATAAAACGCTAACCTAGGCTTTATTATGCTGATTTAGTCTCTTTTTCTACTTATGCTTCTTTTCTGAACAAAATTTTATTTTACTGTACAAACTTTAAACTACAAATCACACAGCTTACTTAATTGTTAGTTTTAACTGTAGTGTTCAACAGTTGAAAAATTCAATTGCAGTTGATTTAGTTGTAAGTTGCAGTTAATTTAAATTAATTCAACTAAATTAGTTGCAAGCTGCAACTAATCTTTTAGTTGCAATTAATTTCAATTGCAGTTGAATTAATTGATTAAAATTTTTAGTTGATTAATCAATTGATTGAAAATTTAGTTGATTAATGCCCAACACTGCATGAAATACACAATATTTCTGTTTCTAGTTTTTAGGGTTTGCTGAAATATTTAATGAAATTCTAATTTTTGTTTTGTTTACAGACATAAAAATTTGAGAATCTTTTATTTTTAGTACCCGAGCAAATAGAAAACCACGTATAATACAAGCATCACGACAAACTTGGACACATTGGGACAGATAAAATGGTAGAAATTATTCTAAAAAGCTATTGGTTTTCGAAGATGAAAGTCAAATTTAAACGACAATTGTCTTAAGTGCATTACTAATACGCCAAAAAGTGGCAAGGCAGAAGGATTTTTAAGCAGTATACCAAAAGGTTCTACACATAGACCATTATGGACCCGTTGACAGAAGTAGGTCGAAAAAACACATTTTAGTGATAGTAGACGCGTTCACGAAATTCATAAGACTCTATACAACGAAAACTACAAACACTAAGGAAGCAGAAGCCACCGCACCAAAAGATTATTTACGTGCATACAGCCGATCAAGGTGTATAGTCTCCGACAGGGGTAGCTGCTTAACTTCAAAAGAATTTGAAGACTTCTTGGGGTCACCTCAAGCAAAGAATAAATAGAGTCATTGGACCTATGATCGCCAAGTTGGCAGAGCCTGATAGGGGTTTATATTGGGACACAGTAGTTGAGTCAGTAGAGTTTACTTTAAACAACATAACAGCAACACACTAGGTAAAGTCTTGTTTGGAATGTCCCAGAGGGGGAAGTTAGTTGACGATTTAAGAGAAAGTTTAGACAGATTGGACCTGGAGAACATTAGAGAAAAGGCAAGCATACAGCAAGAGAAAGTGCAACTGTCAAATAAACAGTATTTGGATTCAAAACGACAGGAACCCTATAAATATATAGAAAACGATCTTGTAGTGGTGAAAAACTTTGATTCGCATGCAGGAGTGTTGAAAAAGTTAATCCCGAAATACAAAGGTTCGTATAAAATAGCTAAAATTTTACGAAACGAAAGGTACTTGTTGGAGCATGTTGATGGGTTCCAATTGTCTAGAATACCGTACAAAGGGGTGTGGGCTGATATTATACACGATATTATAACATAAAGTCAATTGAATAAACTATGTAAAATAGTATTAAGTTAATTCTAAGAGATCAGGAGGCTCTCTAGTCAGGATTGGCCGATTGTAGTAGTATGGTATGAGTACCCTCACTGTAACTGTAAATATCATTCTGCAAGTGACGGCGAAAAAGAAAAGACGTGTGTGTTACCTACAGTATGTGTCTAATGATTACCCTTTCCATAACTCTAAACGGAATTCAATACAATTAAAGTGTTTTTTTCAGATATTCAATTTTATCTATCGTTAAGAACTTGAAGCACAAAAGAAGATAGAAGGGAACCTTGATAAACCAACGTTAATTAAATCCATTGCTTCATCACCTCAATATCAAGGGTCAGCAAGGGGAGCAGACACTGGCCGCTGCAATAGTACTTTTGAGCCAAATTGTCAATATGTTGAGCAAATTCCACCCATAAGATTTGACGTCTCTGAATCTTGAATGGACAATTCTACTTAAAGTTGCAATACTCTACCGAGCTGTAATACCTATTCTTTGGCTATCTTCTAAAGAAAATTCTCTTCACAGTTATAATATTCTATGGAGCAGTTGTGCATCCACCTAAGTCTTGAGTATTTTGAAGAGTCAATCCTACCCAAAGTTGAAATTCACGACAGGAATCCAACATCTCGCTAGACAGAGTAGCCGGATTGCGATACTGGGAACCAGGTACCGACGACCACAAAAGAACCAAGATGATCGGAGACCATTCCGGAACCCTACGCCAGGCCTCACACACCTGTAAATTTAGCATCACTCGAAAAATTAAGATAATATCCTGAAATAAGCACCCTAAGGGGGAACACAATGACCGTGTTCAGCAGAACAACTTGCTCCCTGATCAACTATAAATTTGCAATAATATTCCTACTGAACTCGAGTGATGCGGTATAATAATAGCCAATTTGGGGTATCATGATACAGGAGCATGTATCAAAGAAATAGTACGCTACTTTAAAGTGATACTGCTTCCTCCAACAGCAGAAACTTTTCGATGCATAATTCTTTTCTGATACCTGCTCAGGGATCAATTATTCTGCTGAACACGCCCAATGAAACCTCTGGCGGTTGTTTAGGGCAACAAGTGAAGTTCTTAGCAAATCATGGCTCAAAAAAATACAATATATTTTAGGGATAGTTTAATGGAAACCCAAAATCTTAATATGTTAAGTTTTAGCAGATAGCTGTCATAGGAATGATCGTCGTATTTTTAGGTTTTCTATGCTTTTACTTTACTCTACCAAGTCTGATGAAAATCGGTCAACTATATAGTTCAGCTGCCATACAAAATATAGTTCTGAAAAACGTCTTAGTAGGAAAAACTTTTTCCTAATATCGCTCCCAAACTTGTTACTGATCGATACTATATGCTAACACACAGTTCTGCCCATTTTGATCCAAATCGGATGACTATATCATATAGCTGCCATAGGAACTATCGGTCGAAAAAGTAGTTTTAGAGAGAAAAATTTTTTTGTCTTCAACGCAAACGCCCCCGAACCCCGCATTTATAAATTTTTTTATGCTTTTACACAATTCCATTAAGGCCCAATTTCTCAAAAGTTGCGGTTAGGTACCGGCCGGTCAAATTTGCCGGCCGGAATTACCAGAGGTTAAGTCTTTTGGTTTTCTCAGCGAGACTTACCGGCAGGTTCACCCGATAGCGATTAATTGCTATCGCTGCAAAAGTGTGACCTGACACTGTAGACGAAACAGCTGTTTGTTTTGGCATTTTTTAATGCTATTGTTGTCGCTGGTTGTTATTTTTCAAAATAGTTAAATAAAATTGCATGCGATGATGAATCACTGTGAAACACCGAAAAGACCAAGATCGATGAACTTTTCTGCGGCTGAGGAACATTCGCTTGTAGACTTTTAGAGTCAAACAAATCCATTTTTGGATGCGGAGACATGGAAGCAGAAAGCCTGGGCTTGGAGATCAGTATGCCGCCATGCCAGAGTTCATCGCCCTTGGAAAGACTTACGGGATAAGTACGAGAATTTAAAATAACGATAGCAGTTAAGAAGCGCGAGACTTCTGGATCTGTGGCGGCTTTCCCAGCCCCGCTGGAGTCTTGTCTATTTCCAAAAAATTCGTGGCATGACCCCAAGCTCAGCCACAGGATTGGAAAATGTGGTTGAAAATGATGGTACGTTTTTATTTATGATATGTAAGCTTTAAAAATATTTAATTGGATTCTTAAATTTTAGCACAAATCAATCAGTCAATGCCTATTTGTGATGGCCAGTAATGCAATAGCACGGTTTGCCGAATGAAGTCTGACTCAACAGAAGTCGCCCGCAATGATAAGGAAGAAGAACCTAGCATAAGAGCGCAGCGCCACCATAAGTGTCCTCTCTGACAATCCACGATTCCTGTTAACAATCCAAATCATAATAAATTGAATCACAACTGAAGTTACGGTTTTACCTGTTACTTAGCGAAGATATTCGATCTCTAATCCTAGCAAGAATTATTTGACATGCTGAGCTTGTTAACCTGAATCGTTGAACAAATTTGGCATCATCCAGATCAGTAAAATAATAAATACTCTCCCTGTACACTCTCGCTTTATTTATTCGTTGCTCCGTCTTGGGTTATGTGGGTATAACCACCACCATGTTGGCCATTGTGGTAATACCGTTCCTGGTGCTGGCCGTGTGTGTGGATAATATTTTCATTATGGTGCACACGTATCAGCGGTTAGATCACTAACGGTATACCACATCGCATGAGGCAATTGGTGGTGCCATTGACCAGGTGGGTCCTTCGACCCATTGAGTTTGCCCCTGCTTTGCTTTATGCCGGCGTGTCGCTCAAAACATTTGCCATGAATGCGGCGACTACTATTCTGCTGAACAGAAAGTTCCATATTTCCGCGCCTGTGTCTTCTTGTCTTACCGCCTGAATCTTCCATTTACATTATTTTCCAAATTTGTTGATTTATAAACAATTTGTTTTGGCAATTGACAAAGTAAACAATACAAATTTTGGACACAGATGTTCGTCGATCGATAAAAATATCGATTATTCTATCGCTACTTGCCGGCAGGTTAAAATTTGACCCCATCATGAGGCAGCGGTTAACTTTGCCGCTCGGTTCTCGCCAAAGACAGCATGAGACACGCGAATTCGGCCAACCTGCCGGTAAGTTTGACTAACCGGACATTGAGAAATTGGGCCTAAGTATGATAAAAATCGGACAACTATAAAGTACAGCTGCCATACAAAAGTTAGGTCTGAAATCAAGTCGTAGTAAGAAAAACTTTTTTGTTTTCAATGCTATCGCTCCAAAACTTGTTACTAATTAGTATTATATGCTTCCACAGAGTTTTTCCAAGTTTGATCCAAATCAGTGGTCTATAGCATATAGCTGCCATACGAACGATGGGTCAAAAAAGTAGTTCTAGTGAGAAAAACTTTTTTGTTTTCAATGCAAACGCTCCAAAACCTCGTATTTATAAGTTCTTTATGCTTTTTCACAATTCCACCAAACTTGTTGAAAATCGGACAACTATATAGTATAGCTGCCATACAAAAGATATGTCTTAGAAAAAGTCTGTAGGAAAAACTTTGTTGTTTTCAATGCTATCGCTGCCAAACTTGATATTTATCAATATTATATGCTTCCAATATAGCATATAGCTGCCATAGAAACGATTGGGCGAAAAAGAAAACTTTCAAGCAAAAATCATAACATGGGGGCTCTAAAATGGTTTTACAAAAAAATTCTCCCCCCTCATATTGCTTACATATCCAACTCACCTTTCCCATAAAGCCAGTGCCGCCTGTAATGAATACACTGCGACCCGCATAGAATTGACCGATGGGCACATAGCTGGCGTCATCCACTCTATAACGCTCGTAGGGCGACTGCAGGCCATTGGTGTTGGGTGGCAATGCTGTTGTTGGTGTCGCCGCCGAAATCAATGCTGAATTCAGACCCAAAGCCGCCGAATTTCCGCCCCCAGTTGCCATCGACATCGAGGAGGAGCTGGCATGGTTGCTGGCTGCCGCTGCTGCTGCATGCGTGAGTCCATTGGTACGCTGATGCGAGGTCAGGCTGCCGCCATTTAGAAGCGTGGTCTGAGTCTGAGAGTGCTGAGCGGGCTGTGACGACTGTTTGAGGTTGCTGCTGCTGCTGCTGATGCAGTTTTCCGTTTCTGTTTTGTTGGCGACCGCGTTGGACATGTTCGAATTTTAATTTCGGCGTTCTCTGTGGCGTGTCTGGTTATCCTTCTCTTAAGTTTAGTTTAGGAAGCAGTTTTTTGACATTTGCAGTGTGCGCTTTCGTCGGTATCTCCTTCTTCTACGGATATTCTGGTTTGTTAACAATATTTTTTTGTGTAGCTTTGGAAGTTTGTTTTTTTGGGAAGCTTTTTTTTTTTTTATATAGAGTTTGTTTTGCCTTCCAAATCAATTGATTCTTGAGGAAATTATGCAATAAAATTTGTTGAAAAGTTTACTGAAAATCTTGCTGCAGCATTGAATCGTTTTTCCATTTTATGTCCTTTCTGGTTTTATTCACGCATTCTTGTGCTTAGGAAGAGCGGGCTACTACTTGGTTGTGTGTGTGTGTGTGTGTGTGTGTGTGTATGTGTGCGGGGGTTAAGTGGGAGAAAAATCCTGGTGTAGGGTTGTTGTTTTTTGATTTTGTTGTAGTGATGAAATCAACAGATTTACAGCTGCTGCTTGGTGAGTGGAGGAAGTTTTGAAACTGTAAAGCAGAAAAAGAGAGAAATATAGAGTTTAATTTTATGTTCTAATGTTAAGAGCTTAAAATGAAAGTGTGGTAAAAATTAGTTTGTCATTAAAGGGGACTCCCCGCATTTCGGAAATAATTTCACACATAAAAAAGTTGTCTCTCTAATATTTCTACTTCTTTTGAAAATAAGTAATATTTGTTCAATGGTTATTGTTCACTTAACACTTTTTTGAAGAATCAACACTAATGTCATTTTGTAAGTTACCCACTTTACAATCACCTAAACTGAGACTTGAACTTGGCACCTTGGACTGAATATATAGACACAGATTATATGCCCTTGCAAGGTCAGACGTTTGTAAGGTACAGCAAACGGCCCGTCTTTTCAATGCAAGCTGTAAATATGATATACATATATCGGACAGTACAGAAGTCTATGTTATATGATATGAAAAATGTAGTTTAGTGTGAATTTCTGAGATTTTTTAAATTCACAATTGCTTGTTTCACCTTCCCATGATCAAATTTTTTCAAAATCAAACGCACAAAACAAGACCATTTTAAACGTGATTCAGTGAAACACACTTCTGCATATACTTGTTCAGGTTCCAAACCTTCATAACACTTCAAAAGGTTCGAGCCAAAACTGTTTTGATTCTAAATCCTAATTTTGATAACTCTTCAATGAAATCTTAGTTTATTTAATAGAAATTAACTAATTTCACGTTTTCGATTCGATTTCATAGAAGAAAATAGTAAAAAATTTGAATAAAAGTCAATTTTTTAAAACATCCGGCTCGAAGGACCCAACCAACTTAGAGGGTTCTCGGCCTGGAGTCATTGATAAATCAATCTAAATTGTTTTCAACTATTTTTTCAATTATTTAAAATGTATTTTTTGTTAGAGGATATAATTCACGCAGTCCTCACATCGAAAATAGGTGAAAAATATTGATAGACTTTGCACCTGAGCTGTGGCTTATTTAATGGATAAAAATAATGGAGAGAGAATAATTTGGAAATATGAAAAATATTCGTACAGTTATGCCAAATATACGTTTGACATTCCGACTTTGCTGATATTGTGTTTGTTTTCTGTCATAACATATGTGATCGTGTCTCGTGGAGTACAACTTTTTTGTTGCAGACTGCTTCACACAACTGAAAGCGACATATTGTTCTCAAAAGTGTATAGATTTAATGTGTAATTATTCATTCTGCCCGTTTTTGCCCTTTTTCGTAATACTTTCAAGTTAATATGGCTTCAAAAAGCAAAGAAAAATTAGGATTTGGATTCCGATTTTGATAGATGTGATAGGTCCTTTTAGCATGATCATTCGTTTATCATTTTAAAAAGGTGAATAAATCCAAATTATTTGTTCGAGGTAAAAATATAATATCTACTGTGTTCTACTAAGTAATAGAAAAACTTTAAATACAAGACCTAACAAATAATCTTTTATAATCGGAATATGTTCTGATATACCATTATACACTATACGCTATAATAGAGTGCTTAAGCTTTAAAAAGTATAAGTACTAAAAATGGGCTAGTATGGGAAATTTTTTCCAAAGTTAGAATATAGTCTAAGAATGATCTGTGCTAAATTTGTATAATGCAAAAATTTCTTTCAAAGCTCTTAAGGAGACCAGCTGGTGCTGTTATTCACAGAGACCTGCAGGTTTCCACAGTGATGGAGGAGATTGCCAGATTCAGCAGATGCTATAAACCGACAGTAAAACCATGAAAATCAACTTGCGATTAACCTACTAGACAACAGTTTGGCCAGACGCAGGCTGAAAAGGTTTCAGCCCCTGCAACTACCGTTCAGATAGCCCGATCACTGACTGGAGACTAATATAATGAATCACTTCACCAAAGACATCAGCTAAGTTAATTTTTAGTACAAATCTGTTTAATTAATCTCATGTATATGTAAGTCATACTTATGATATCAATGATATCATAAAATTCGCTCATTGTCGTACGAAGTACAGATTGCAACTACAAATAAAATAAAATAAAAACAAATTTGTATCCTACATCTCAATATTTGGACTTTATGACACATTTTCGGGCATTTTGATCACTGTGCAAAGACTGTTTTTCCATATCGCTTTTACTTCAAGACTTATATAACTATTATATATCGAAAATATCTAACCAACATAAGGCTGTTATTGTATGCAGACGATATTGTCATCGTAGCGGACAATCCCGCAACGCTTCAACTTATGATTGGAAAACTGGAGTTATACTGCACATTTTGGGGCATGGAAGTGAATAAAGGAGTTACTCTGTCAGCATTGGAAAATTGGACATTTCAGGCAGAGCAGGTGAAGGTAGTACACGAGTACAACAATGAGCTTCAAAAAACATGCGGCAGCAAGAACGAGAGAAGCGAAGGCGAGTATAAACTCAGTGTGGGCCAAATTTTTAAACAAGGGAACACTTAATCTAGCTGCAAAATGGAAAATATTCAGCAGAACGGTGCAGTGTTATGAAGCTCAAATATGGGGAGAAGAAATAAACGACGAGGCGAATCAAATACAGCGATATTTTATTAAGAGGATACTAAAGCTGTCAGACTGTACGCCAAATTATATTTTAGCAATAGAGGCAGGACTGGAGGATGGGCACATTTACAGCTTAACTCTTCATCTTAAAGAATCTCGACTTCCGCATATCCTAGCTAAGAAAATGATGCACAATAACTTGGGATGGTTTTCTAAGCTTCAAGATGTGTGCGAACAAAATGGAGTAACTCTGGAAAGCAATGCATCGCACTTTGGATGGATCGAAGGCAACATACAGCTTCTCACTGCGCTTAAAGAAGAGAGTTGACACCAACACTTACTCAAGGATTTAAACCATGAGGTAGGACCTTCATACTGCAACGAGCTGTTCCGACAAACGGAAATAACATGGATAATGAAGGCGAGACGGGATCTGTTATGGTTGAATGGCTGTCCAAGAAGGACCGTTAACGGTGGCTTATGCTCACTATGTAATAGCAAGGAAGTGGAAGACATGCAGCATTATGTGGGACGATGCCCGGTTCTAAGGGAATTCTGTCTGCGTTGGTTTGAGAAAGGCACACTGCACACTTACAGCAGAAGAGGTACTCATGGCCTTGAATGGAGGCCTGAGATGAAAGAATCTGGCTAGATTTACTGAGGGGCTATAATAAAAAGTTTTACAAAACCATATCTAAGCCAATTAAGCTATGAACTTGAAATTCGGCATGTAGATTTTAAACGTAAAGTTAGACATTTCAGTGACACATGACCAATTCCGAACCAAAAGGATTTCAGAGAGATATCTCAGAAATAATTTGTTAAGCTTTAAATTTGAAATTTGGTGTGTATTTTGGTTACATTAAGTAAGGTAGTTTATGTGTTCAAGTACGGTTTCAAATCGATTAATAAAAGTGCTTCAAAAGTGGTTCAATGCAAAATACCAAACATTTTTAGGCTAAAGATTTGAAATCCGTTGCAAAGTAAGCTCGGGGATTCGAAATTGATAACAGTATAGAAAATATTGCATAATTTTTTTGAGGAAGAAAAAGTATCAACACAATTCATAGGACCCAAGCGACGCCAATAGATTAAAGTTTAATTAATCACATTAACAATTTATGAATTGGAACTTATAGCTGTAGAGAATAATAACACAGTGACATATTTAACTCAAACGAGAGCGTAAGTTAAAGTCGGCTCTAACCGACTTCGATATACCCGTTACTCATGGAAACAAATGTTTAATAGCCTTACTGTATGCCTGAGGTGGGTCAGCCGAAAAGTATGCAACATTTTTTAACTCGTCTCTCTCTCTCTCTCTCTCTCTCTCTCTCACTAAGATTGCTGCTGAACGCAATGCTTAGGTTATGAGGGGTGGGTGGTGGGTGTTAACTGATCGTTTTTTGCTCATAACTTGAGTATCGTTCATCCGATCTTTATCATTCCTTCAGCAAATCGATAAATAATTTTAAGAACTAGATATCTCTAGAAAGTACGAACCATCTATCATCAAAACTGTAGGAGATATGACGGTTTTTTCCAAATTGCGGGGGCGTGAGGGGGCGTGGCAAAAATTGAAAATAAACTTGATCTGCGTGCAGACAATAGGAGTCTACATTTCAAATTTGGTTGCTCTAGCTCTTCTAGTCTCTGAGATCTAGGTGTTCATACAGACGGACGGACGGACGGACGGACGGACAGACGGACAGACGGACAGACGGACAGACGGACAGACGGACATGGCTATATCGACTCGGCTGTTGATGCTGATCAAGAATATATATACTTTATATGGTCGGAAATGATTCCTTCTGCCTGTTACATACATTTGCACGACTTTAGTAGACCCTTTTACTCTACGAGTAACGGGTATAAAAAGTTGATCACGTCGAGACCAAAAAAGGGTGATAGTATGGTAATATAAAAACTCTGTCTGGGTTTGCGCTAATTAGCTGCCGTTTTCTTTTTATTGCACTTTGGACTTCTATGCTTCAGAGTTGGCTTTACGATTCCATATCTCCTAAACTATTTTGAATTTTGTTTGTATATGTTCAGCAAAGTTGTTGCTCTTGCCCTACAAAACATTTCTTTGTAGCAAATCATAAAGATTACATCTTCACACTCAAAATTACAAAAGTTGCCCATAAAACCAAGTTTTGACCACGTTTTTACAGTTTTTATACCCTTGTAGAGAGTATTTTTAAACTGTCCAGATGTTTGTAACGCTTCGAATGAAGCATCTCCGACCACACAAAGTTGCTGAGTTGATAAAGCCATATCTGTCTGTCCGTCCGTCTGTTTCTATGCTATCTCCTCCGTCAGTTTTAAAGCTATCTTAACCAAACTTTGCACGAAGTCTTTTGGTACAAATACGCTGCACATTTATCGGAATCGGCCGGATCGGATGACTATATCATATAGCTGCCATAGGAACTATCTGTCGAAAAAGTAGTTTTAGTGAGAAAAACTTTTTTGTCTTCAACGCAAACGTTCCCAATCCTCGTATTTCTAAGTTTTCTATGCTTTTACATAATTTCACCAAGTTTTATGAAAATCGGACAACTATATGGTATAGCTGTCATACAAAAGATATGTCTGAGAAAAAGTCTAAGTAGGAAAAACTTTTTTGTTTCCAATGCTATAGCTCTCAAATTTGTTACTGATCAATACTATGTGCTACCACACAACTCTGCCAAATTTGATTCAAATCGGATGACTATAGCATATAGCTGCCATAGGAACTATCGTTCGAAAAAGTAGTTCTAGTGAGAAAAATTTTTTTGTTTTCAATGGTAGCGTCTTTATACCTTCCAGTTGTGAATATTATCAGTTTCCACACAATTTTGGGGAGTTCGGTCAAAATCGGATGAATAAATCGTATAGCTGCCATATAACAAACTAGGAAGCAAATGCTCAAAATAGTGGCGCCATCAAGCTACAAGGGTATATAAACTTCGGTCGAGCCGAAGTTAGCTTTCCTCTATTTTTCAACTTCAGCTTGAAACCCGTGAGAAATTTGGACAAGTAATACAGTACAAAGTGGTAGCTTAGACCAAAATAAACAAACCGTTAAAACAAACCAACTTCATTCAAATACTCTTTCGTATGTACAACTATCATAAAAACACGAAAAAACACACAACATTTTTAGTAAAAAAGAAAATATTTAAAAATTTTTTAATTACAGTTTTTAAGTTATGTTTTCTTACTATTTTCTTGATTTAATACAGCACAATCCAAATTGTTGACTGTGTCAGCCAATTGGTATCAAAAATTGCCATTTTTCGAGTTTTGGTTCCAATTCTACATGCTTAAGGGCCCGTAGCTATACAAAGGACCAATCGAATGAAGTTGGTATGTTCCAATTGTTTGAGTTCAAGCTACGTTTTTGTCCTGCATTGCTTAGTCAAATTCGTCACAGTTTTCAAAACAAAGTTGAGTGACAAACATGATGGTTTTAAGATATTTTTGTATTTTTGAGTTTAAAGATGTGACTTTTTTTTATAGGCCCACATGCACACAAACGAATAATTTCGGTGAAAAAGTCAAAAAAAGTTATTTTTGTTTAATTATAATTTTTAAGTAAGGTTTTTTACTATTTTATTGATTTAATACAAAACAATCGAAATTTTTGACTGTGTCAGCGCGAATTCCTACCGAACATTGCAATTTTTCAAGTTTTGTTTAAATTTCAACATGCTTAAGGGCCCGTTACTATAGGACCAATCGAATGAAGTTGGTATGTTCCAACCGTTTGGTTATGAAACTCTAAGCTACGTTTTTGTCCCATACTGCTTAGTCAAATTCGTTACGGTTATCAAGACAAAGTTGAAAAACTGTACAAAATGAGGGGAAAACATCATGATTTAACGACATTTTTGTAATTTTGAGTATAAAGATGTGACTTTTTAGACTTGCTACTTGAGAATGTTTTGTAAGCTTAGCCAAGAGCAACAACTTCCTTTAAGACGTCAAAACGAAATTACAAATAGTTTACGAGATATGGAGTTGCAAATCTCTAACAGAAGCTGAAAAGTTAAAAAGACTAAGCCCAGCGAAGGTTTTTGTACTACCATTTTAGTCTCATTTCGATCAACCTTTTAGTGTTGCACAGTGTAAGGGGCTGAAAATGAAATGCAGTGGCTTAGAAATGCCAAGCAAGCCAATGGTCGTTTTCACTAAATACAGAAACCAAATAGCAAAGAGTAAATTGAAAAAAAAAGAGAATGTTATTATGTGTATGTGTCTATAAGATATGTGAAATATAGCACCCTTCAAGACCTTTGAAATCAGTTGAATAAATTTCCTTAAGCTGCCACTTAAGCAAATGTTTTGATTGAGGTAAAATGGAGGCGTTTCCGGGTGACAGAATTAATCTTTTAATTAACATTGAACTTGAGCTTTTGTTGTAGAATTACTCTTTTTTTTTTATATAAACAAACTGAACTAAGGCAAAATAATCCCATTTCTCTTGTAAGAAAATTAAAAAGAGTTACACATGCTCAGAGTCTCCATTTTGTATAGAGAAAACTAAACACAAATGCCGGCTAGATACGGTTAGAACTTTTAATCAGACGCTACCATTAGAAAGGTCCTTTAGAACCATATACAAAAATGTAATCTAAAAATTTACTAAAATATTATATTATATCAAACAGCTTAAATTGGCTTTCGTTTTAAACAAAAAATCTAATTAACTTCATAAAAACCACATTGACCCATCCTCCCATATTTTAAACACTCACTCAAAAGGGGGCACACTGGCAGCACTCACAACTGAACATGTCATACCCATTTCACAATCTGTGGCATCACACACATCTATTACAATATCCTAAAAATAGTCAACATTTGGCATGCGTATGTGCGTATGCGTTTATTTGGGAAGCCCTCAAACTGAGGGGAACATGGAAGCCACAAATATGTGTGACGTCTTTAGAGCAATTTAGATTTTTTCGTTTTTTTTTGGCAGTCAGCCATTAGACCAAAACCAAAAACCATAAAACCCAAAAAAAGCGTTATCTTTTAGCCATAAGGACACAAGTTTTACACTAACCGCAATTCAATTTAACGCACAATAGAACTAAATATGCTAAGCGCTTTTTAAGCTTAATCCGCTTAAAGGGAAAGCAACCAAAACACGCGACGACGATGCGGACCGAACGGCGACAGTTGACGAATGTGTACGCTTGCGACCACGACAAGGCATTCTATATTGAACGAAACAACATTTTCATTAAATACTCGAAAGCGCAAACACAACAGCTGTGTGAATGCGACCCGTACGATCAAGTGGCGTTCCGTCAAGTATCACTACACACTCACGTCGCACGTCATTCTGCCAAAGTGGGAAGAACTGTATGGTAAGAGGGTGCTTTTCACATGTACACGACTCACAGTTGGGGAACGAAAGCTTCTTGCCGGCCAAGCGGCCAAAGCTCACCCATACTTGGACGGAAATGGTCTTAGGAAATGTTTTTTGAATTTTTGTAGCGCAACGACAAAACAAATATTAACCGGAGATGTTGCTAAGTGATTTTTATTTTGTTTAGAAAACTTCGCGAAAACTGTCAACTGCTGTTATTTGTTCCGTAATCGGTCATAAAACGCGATTAGAAGCACATCACCTGCACATGTTAGGCACCTTTGAACCTTTTCTGGTTGTTTGTAATTGCCTAGCTAATTGAAATTCAAATTGAATGCTGACCAAATATTGATCATACTCAGGAAATGTGAGATTTGACGTCAAGTAGACAATGATAATGATGATGATGTCGCATTTTGCGTCTCAACATTATTTCATTTTCTGATTTCGGCAGAAGAAGTCCAAAATGTGGAGGCCAAACCTCGGCGCATGACTTTCACTTTACACATATCTAAATTCCGCAATGTATTTAAATTCGTTCAAACTTTCGATTTCAGTTTGAACCAAAATCTATTTCGAGTAAGAAAGATGTGGGGGGTGCAAAAGGGAGTGAGGGAGAGGGCATTTGTATTTGTATCTTGGGCAAGAAATTGGCACAGTTGCGATATGATCAACACACACACAGAGGCTATATCCGGTGGTTAAGAGACCAGCAACTAGTTGGCTATTTGGGTTTATAATTAAAGTTAAAGCCACACTATCAAAGAGCTCTCATCACGTAACTGTAAATTTATCAATGAAGAGACCAGAGACCAGAGACCAGAGACCAGACCAGACCAGGCCAGGCCAGGTTTCTTCAGCCTTCTTGCTGCCTCATTCTTAAGTGAAATTTCTTGAAAATCCACTTTTCTCCCTCTCTTTCTTACCAACTCTCTACCACTTTGGTTGAGTCTTCTTTCAACTGCAACGAAAATTCGCGCGCCTAAGCTAAGGCAAGGCAATGAACCAACCAACCAACCAAACCACGCCTCTTCGTGTTAACCAAACATGAAGACCAAAAATGTAGCTACCTCTGTGTGTGTGTGTGTGCTGTTAAACGGTAAACATTCAACCTGCCTTGACAAGGTAGTTACACACTCTGCATCGTCTGACCCATTTCCTATAATCGTGCCGCATATCATCATCGTCAGCGTCATCGACAACAACTGAACTGAACTGGCCCTGGCTCTTTCATACACCGCCGGACTTGGCCATTGGAACCGTTTACTGGAATTACCAATTCTTCGTGCAACGCTCGTTGATCTGTTTTTTTGAAAGGGGGTACACTGACTTTGTCATGAATTGTGTATTGAAACGAATGTTAAGTTTTAATTTATTATTGTACATTAAAATATGCAACTTTTCGAAAATGGAATTGATTTATGTTAGTTTTAAAAAATATTGCTTGATGGTCGGGGTGGAATGAAAAGTAATTCCCAAATTATGCACTCGAATTTTTCCTAATTCTGTGATAAATTTAGATATTTTAAGTGAAATTTGGTTTGCATTTGATAAACATGTTGATTCAAGTGTCCAGAAACCTTTAAGTCAGTTTCTTTTATTTCCGACTGTTTCATTTTCGAACGCTTCGCTTGGATTTGTGGTTTGCAAAAAGTAAAAAGAGAGCAATTTCATTTGAAATTAAGAAACACGAATCGAAACCGAATCAGAAGCCGAAAAGTAGTCGAATTGAGAACTTGTTTCTGAATGTATTTGTCAAACTAGCAAGTCTCTGATCCAACTTTTGTTTGTGTGCGGTTGTGTTTCGGTGTGAATAGCGAAAAGCGTTTGTCCACTGAGAGCGAGGTGAGCGAGGCCAATCGCTAACCTACAACTTTTACAGTGACTTACGCAACTTTTGTCAGTGACATAGGAGAGAGAGAGAAAAGAGGCACGTATGAAGCAGAGCACGGCTTCATTCGATTGCAAAACGCTCAAACACATTATTCAACACCCGAATAAACAGGCTTCGCACTCTATGCATCAAACTTGCATACTCAACATGTTCGCAGCAGAGTTTTATTCAAACCAATTGTTGGCACTCTGATTATAATCATGTTCGACTTCATTCCAATCAGTTCGGCTGATTGTTCGTTTGGCTCAACGACGATTGTTTAGAGTAAATATGAATAAACTCTTGCAAAGACGCATAGGCAGTGACGGCGCTGCTGACAGCTATGAAAAAGAGAGAGATGGAAAGAGTGAAACCTCTCGCTCAACGCGGTGGCCGGTCAACGTTGAGTTTTGTTCGATTGAACACATAAACGTCCGACCAAAAAACTCTAGCTCAACCGCTCGATGCGACTGCCGGTATGAGCTGCATATATATTCAGCACTGAGCTCTGTTCGATGAATAAATATGAACATACACGTTGGATCACATAACGCCGCTCGATGCGATTGCGTGGTGAGTTGAATATATTCAGCTCTGAGTTTTGTTGATTGATTAAATGTGAGAAGAGACAAAAAAAAAACGATTTTTGCAGTTCTCTGGTATGAAGTTGTTGTTGCAAATCTGCATGCGCCAACAACAAAACCTTCGCTCGAAAAGAAAGAAAGGAGAGAAAGCATGTGAATTTGTTGTAAGGCATGTCTAGATGCTACTCATACTTTTCAGTGTGATGGTTAAGCGGTGTTGAGCTCATTTGAAGCACTTTATGAACAAAATATTTGATAAAGTTTCCTTCTTAAGCTGTATTTTCAGCCATGCATCCATCACCAAGGTGTACAAACAGAGCAAATGAGTAAAACTCATATATGGAGCGAATGACAAGCTTCCTTCTAGACTCTGAATGGTTATTATGACGTTGGTTCTTCTTATTAGACATTTTTTGGTTGTCCAAAATGCCAAAAGCCTATCCCATGGATAAGCGTCACTGCCGTCACTGAATACGTGTGTTCTATAAATAGCACGCTCTGTGGCTCGCTCTCTTACGATGCGCGTGTTTGGATTATTGTTCTCTCACGAGGCATTTGTTTCTTGCTCATGTTTACTTCGTGTTTCGCTGCTACGCACACAAGCGCATTGCTTAATTGTGTGAATTTGGACACCACTAATCTAGTGCCAGTCTCGCTTGGACCGGTGGTTTTGCCAAACGTAAAAAGAGAGCAATTTCATTCGGAATTGGGAACACGAAAACTATACCGAACGTTTCAAAAAGTGGTGGAATATTCCACCTAGCATTTGGAAGATCATTAGGTGATTTCTCATCTTGGTGAGTCTTTTTCGAGTCCATTTGATGATTAAAAAGAGATTAGAGAGAGATGACGCATGCATTTGCTCAAAATGTGATTCATTAAGTAACGACTCGAAAAAGACTCGAAAATTAGTCAAAACTGATCAGAAAAAACGGTTTAAAAACGACTCTTCATGAAGAGTCGCGGCTAGGGTACCATTTTCTACCGACAAAAGTATCATTTATGTTCAGAAAACGAGCGCATTTATGACTGTTTTCATCAGACTGAGGAATCGAAAAAGACCCGAGTGTGATCAGAAATTTCATAAAATGCTTGCTGAGAAGTAGTCGAGACTAAATCAAACTTTATCACTTGCCCGTCCTTCCTTAAATTTCCTTTAACAAGTCCACAATATCCTTCTATATGTCGTAGATCTAGACAAATTGATGGAGTTTCCTCTTTACGTAAAAAATATATGCTGGTGCGGATGATGCAAGATCCGACCAAAATATACTAGACAGGCGTTATAGGCGTTATTTTCTCGCACACTTGCATGTAAATATTGGCGTTGGTTGGTGCCATTTGTTAAAAAAGCACTTGTTTTTGTATGCCTTTAGGTAGTTTTGGATTATGTGCACCTTTATTCTGTCAGTTTTCGGCAAGTCCTTAGTGAACATGTTTCCCCAAACTTAATTATAATGTTTTTTTACGCAATTTGTACTAACTTTAAAGCGTTTAGCTAATTTTCTGTACGAATTTTTATTTTCCGTACAGTAATTGTGCACAATTTTTTGTTGTGCACTTGCTCTTCTATTCGAAGCATCGTAAAGCAGGCAAAAAAATGCAAAATTCTTCAGAATTTATCAAGCTTTCTAACGGCACATTGCATGACGTGATCGTAAGCTCACACTGGGAGAAATTTGCATTTAAATTGCAGTTTCTTTTCGGTACATTCCTTAATGAAGATTTTATAGATGGGAATTGTAATGTAAGCGTTACTTCTTCGATTTGTGTTTAAAATACTAACAAAGGCGTAGCTGGGGCAGCTAGTATCGTAAACAATATGTTGTCAGGGGTCGGGAGCAGTAGCAGATACGTCGGCACAATGAAAGTCGCAGCAGCCGAAGCTCTACTTGCTGAATCGCCAGTGGACACGAAAAATTTAAGCAGAAACGAGAAGTTTAAGAAGCCGTTTGCAATATATATACAATATTTGTGGTAGCTTAGCTTTTTCACAAACAAAGAAAACACAATATTGCTTATATAGTGTAGTTAATATAGCCAAAAAGTTGTGAATCGGGTAAACTTGAGTTGGAAGACGTTTCAGTGACACCTTCGAATATATTGAGATTTTAAACAAATTTTGTACCTAAGTCAAAAAGAAGTTGAAGAAGCAAAGTATTTTCGCTTAAAAGCCGAACACGCGCACAATCAATCATTGGGCTTTTGTGCTTAGCAGCGAATCACGAAGTAAACGTCACTTAGTCAGACGTTTTACTTTTGCTTTATACTTTACACAAACGAGCAAATGACTCGTGAGAGAACATAAAGCTGCAGCCGAGCGTGTTATTTATAGAACACACGTATTCTCTCTCTCTCTATACCAGCCCTCCAGTACGGCTGGGGTCAGTCACTCTATTTCCGTCAACCCAGCGTTGCTCTTTGTACGGTGTTGAGTCGTGTCGCCTGTCACATTGTAACATGGGCCGAACGCGTGTCGTACGAGTGTCGCTAAAGTCGGCCCATACATGGCATCGCCCCATGCGTGTCATTGGGTCGAACGAGCGTTGCTTATGTTGCTTCTCTGCATGGCATTGCGTCGACCTAGCGTGCCTGGAGAGCCGTTAACGTATTGAGCGGACATCGCCTTGAAAAATACGTCAGTCGCGCGTCAACGACAGTCACAAAATCGTCGACGGAACGTTGATACAGCGTGGGTCGGCCGTACTAGAGGGAGGGGCCGGCAAAACACACATGCTCATTTTGACTTTGCGTGTGTGTGTTTAGCAACGCGAGAGCGCGCTCATTTAGCATTTCTTTGTTGTTGCAAAAAAGAGCATTATAAGCTCGTGTATCGACGTCGCTGCCGCAGAGCGAAGTTGTATACACTTCAGATAGGGAGGCGCCGGACTCTGCTCTATACGTGTGTCGGCAGAATTATGACTTCCTATCCCATGGCTTTTGGCATTTTGAACACCACTGGTCTATTTCCACTAACGAAGTGATGCATACTTTCTGGAGAATTCACGAAATGAAGGAAATGATATTATTTCTTTTTAGTATGGCGAGGACAATGTGCTGTCACGAGCGGTTAAAAGTGGTTCAAAATTAACCATTCAAAATTACTTTTTGCTAATGGGAAAGAATAAAATTGTTAAGAAATTAAAATGAGAAAATTATGCCAGCTAGAAGTTTAATGATCCGGTTTCGAGGGAACAAATAAATTTCAACTTGTAGCCTTATACGCAGCTTTAAAGTAATGAGAAGTATTGTCAAATTTTCATATACTGAAAGGAGAGCAGAGAAGTTAGAGATGGCGTCACTAGAACAAAATGTAATCGGACTATGTTGCAACCAACTTCATTTTGAAGCCTTATCATTAGACTTTCTTTTTCAGTATATGTTGTTTCGCTAAAGTGTAAACAACATAGTTTTTGTGTGCTCCGAATATGCCAACAAGCAAACAAGAAAAATGCAGTTGAAAGCCATCGAATGCAGCAAGAAGCTTAAGGGGAAGGCCGAAAATTTATGGTGGCAAGGTCATGCTCTGTATTTGGTGGGACCAATTGGGCGTGGTGTACTATGAGCAGCTACAAACCATCACAGGGCAACTCTACCGTACTTAAAAACATTCCTTAAAACGCTGAAATGTGAAGTCTTACCCCACTCGCCGTATATCACGTACAATGCCCCTTCCGACTACTATTTGTTGAGAATCAGCACTTTCGCCCTTTTGAAGACCTCGAAAATAGGATCGATTCGACAAATGGATAGGCATTTCATAAGCTTTTATGGAAAGCAGGATCTGTCGTTAAACAAGTCTTAGTGAAAACTTTTTTTTTTGCTGTTTCAAGCAGGTTTTCCAATCCTTTGCCCTTTGAAGGTCGAACGCATTCGCCAAACTGGTCAAAGAAAATAAAATTTGCTTCAGTTGCATTCCGCGCGTCAGGTTTATCAGGTCGACGTCGGTTCTCTACCAAGTTATACTACAGTTTTTATTAAGTTATTTCGATACTTCACCCTGTTTGCCCAATGGTTTTTGACCGATTGATTGTGCATTTGATCGATACTTGTTTTGGAATAATTATTTTTTTCATTAGAATGCAAAGGTTGACCTAAAAATTAAAGTGTTTAACGAAATAGGAAAATTTTGCAAAGCAAATGATTGGAATTGACTTTCGTTTCAGTTGCAGTGAGTCAAAGAAACTAGAAAAGGTTACAAACACATTGTCATTTACATCATTTTCTGTTTAGTAATCAAAGAGTCAAACTGAAATCTTATTTAGATCCTGTTCGTGTGCTTTCCAAGCCGCTCCCATCTCTAATCTAATGTCATAATACTGAATACAATAATACTACATAAATAACCTACATAAGACGTACATACATCATGCCATCAATATTCGCTAACGCTTTGCGCCTTCATTACGTTGTATCTTTCTATCGTCTCTTGTATCCGTCTTTGTGGTGCAGACCTTGTTGCTGCTTTTGGGCTTACAAGTATTTAGCACTCACGGGCTTTGCCTTATTCCGGGGACTGCGTCATTCTAATAATGGCTTTTAAAGTTGGCTTTGCGGCGACTCCCTGTTTGTTTTAACAATTATCAACCATCGAGCAGCTTGTTTCTCGGATTCCGTATACAAACGAAAGTTCAAATATGCATTTTCACTTTTCAACATCGTTGGTTGGGCCCCTCATTATGTAAATCCGTGCTGGCCACCATGGCGGATGCTGGACATGGACACACACACACACACACGCACAGAATTCGTAATGGGTCTGTGCCCTCTATTCTATTGAACCTTTTGAGTGACTCGTTTGTGTGGTGTGCCGTATACAACTATGTACAACTGGCGCTCTTACAGTTATCGTAAGTTATCTATGCTTTGTGTGTAATTGAATTAATCTGTCCCGGGGTGGGTGTACGTGGACATGGACATGGCTGGGTATGGATGTGCCCATAATTTGCGTCTTGATTAACAAACAATGCGCGTTTTGCAGTTTACAGCATAAAAGTTAAATTTAAGTGTATATAATAGGGGGAACCGTTTGTTGTTATTGTCAGGCCCCATTCTTCAACGCGTCGTCGTGTCGGTCAGCAGATTAGCTGCCCAATTTAAGCTCAGCTGACTCTAGCTCTCTCTCTTTGCATGTTCGAGATATTAAATAATTCACAATTAGAATTTATATATATTTATTTATAGCCAGGCCATGAGCTAAGAAAGCTAAACGGATTCCATCTTACGCCGCCGAGGCCCAATTAAAGGCGAAGCCTTTCCAAGATAAAATCTTGATTATAATTAAGATCACATTCTCGTGTGCTCGTGGGCAATTTGAATAATGAGGAAACAATTAATGGATGGATGTTTGCACAAATCACATGCCATTTACAGATGAAGATTAATGATTGCTGAATATGTCAAGTGTAAGGACACAACACAAAGTCCGAGCGGCACTAAAAGGTGATCTAATGGTTAGTTAAGTAAACACCTTAATGCACTTAGTACTAATATGTGCTAATTACGTGAAATGAATTCAGTTGTGAAGGTTTGCTTTTAAAGTTCTAGTTTTTTTTGCCTCAAACACCAAATGGGATGCAGCTCAATTTGCACTCGGGTGGGGGGGAAAGCAGAAAGGTCATTTAAACAACAACCCGGACAATTACAGGCTGGTGCATGTGCCGCTAAATGGTCGATTAATGAGACGTTACATGGGTTTGGAATCTTTTGATTATTCTTTGATAAAGGCCATACGGGAAATTCCTTTCGTTACAGTATTTCAGATAAATCGAAACATATTCTAACAGCAAGTCGTTAGTGTTTCTAAATAAATGAATAATATGAATTTCTGCATTGCTGATTACAGGTCTTTAAATGTAGAATGCAGAAAGCTACACGTGACGTGCAGAAAAACTACACGTGATGTGTAGAAATTGAAATACTAAACGCCGCGTGTAGAAAAGCTAAATGCGGCGTGGGCAAAAACAAAGTCTACACGATATTAGAAACTTTTACATTTTTCATGCAGCAAACTGAATATCACACGAACGTTAAGGTTTTCTACACGCGGCGTTTGGATATTGAAATAATACATGAGCGTGTGGAAAACTGTAGCTCTAAATCAGTACTGAATTCTTTATATATTTCGTTTAGAAAACTGCTCTGCACACGTTACGTGTAGGTTTTGCTAAATACTATACGAAACGTGTTCAAATTTCAGTTCCGTATTTAAATGAGCAGAGCAAAGCAAGCAAAACATTGGCGTATGTTTTCAACACAAGTACATCTTACTCAATACAAGTACAACATTAAATGCCTTGCCTTAGAGGCGCGGCGTAGCTCAGCCGTCTAAGGCGTCGTTTCCACCGAGTTTTTCAGTCTAAGGGTCCCGAGTTCAAATCCCCCCCAAAGTAAATGTACAAAAACAAAATATAAATTTGTTGAAAGTGATATTTTTCAGAACCAATCTTAGTGGATGTGGGTTGGTGGTCCACTCTTCTGCTCTGAGATGAATTGAGCTTTCAAGAGGATAGCATATAAACAAAAATCAAAAGTGCAGACATTTTTATACTCTGTACCAAAGATACACAGATTATATTAAGTTTGTGCAAAAGTATGTAACAGCCAGAAGGACTCTTCTTCGACCCTATAAAGTATATATATTCCCGATCAGCATTAATAGCCGAGTCGATATTGCCATGTCCGTCTGTATGAACGCTCAGATCTCAGAGATGGTAAGAGATAGGGGTTTGACATGTATGGAACATATATTTCTTATACTTGCAGGCAGATCAGGTTTGTTTTCCATTTTTGCCACGCCCCCTCCCGCCTCCGCAATTTGAAAAAAAACGTCATATTTTCTACAGTTTTGATGATAGATAGTTTGTACTTTATAGAGATATCTAGTTATCAAAATTATTTATCGATTTGCTGAAGGAATGATAAAGATCAGAGAAACGATACTCAAGTTATGAGCAAAAAACGGCCAGTTAACACCCATAACCACAACATTCCGTTCAAGAGAGGTAATCTTAGTGAGAGAGAGAAACTTAGAGAGCGCACAACGCGGTGCGCTCTCTAAGAAAGAAAGTCGGTCAAGCCCGACTATAACATACTCTGTACCCTTACCCTCGCATATGCTCACGAGTCAAGAGAGGCAATCTTAGTAAGAGAGAGAAACTTAGAGAGCGCACAGCGTTGTGCGCGTTGTGCGCTCTCTAAGTTTCTCTCTCAACGCGGTGCGCTCTCTAAGTTTCTCTCTCTCTCTCTCTCACTAAGATTGCCTCTCTTGACTCGTGAGCTAATGCGAGGGTAAGGGTACAGAGAATGTAATAGTCGGGGGCTTGATCAACTTTCTTTCTTGTTTTCTTTTTGTAAATGAAAATGTAGCTTTTCTGCACGCCGCGTTTAGTTTTCTCATTTCAACACGTGACATGTAGCTTTTCTACATGCTGCATTTAGAAATGAGATAGCTAAGCGCGGCATGCAGAAAAGCTACACAAAAGTAATGGTTTGAAAATCCCGGTCAAAACGTGTAGAAATCAGAGCTCGCAAATAACCCTTAACACTTTTTTTCAGTTCGATCAGTCCACTGACAAAACAGAAAAAAACATAGCGCACTCGGTCTCTCACTGAGCAAAACACTTTTTTCCCCTCTTCATGTGTTTTCTGTTGAGCATTTTCGGTTGATTAAAACAAACGAGACGGTCTCTCAATAACAACTGAGAGGGACACTTGTGAGCGACCGCTCACGAAAAACTGTCTTCAAATGAGCAAAACACAAAAAGTGTCAGCAAAAAGTGTAATTTGTTTTGTTCGTGTGGTAGGCGGTGGGCTTATGTACAATATGTACAATGTACATAATTAAATAAATATGGTTTTTAGGCGTTAAGCAATTAGCAAAAACTAATATTTTCTGCATTTCATTTGATAGGTTAATAATAATACATTTTTCCATACTCCACATATGTACAAAGATCGTTGACTGAGACAAACACACTCACTCACACTCACACTCACACACACACACAAACACACACAGGCTCCCTGTCACAAAGACGCTTACATTCTTAGAAGACACTTTTGAAGTCGGCTGTCGGCAAAACGGTCAGTGAAAGACATGAGCAAAACAGAAACGAAAAAAACGATCTTTGGTTGAGCGAAAACAGCTATTGAGCAAGACAGAATTGAAAGTGTCTTTTAGCAACCTCTTTTCGTTGTGTCTGTCACAGAACAGTTTTACACAGACACGCTGATAGTGTTAACAGTTTTTGCGAGCTCTGGTAGAAATCCTTCGTATAGATTTTGCATATCTTTTTTCTCTGTCTACTTTCAAGATTTTTATATAATTTTTTCTTCTCTCGCCAGTGGAAAATATTTGACTTGACACATAAATTCGGCTCGCTATTAGAAAAGTTGTCTACTTTTTACCGTTTCATTAGGGTTTATATAAGACTCAGCTTAATGACATTTGGTTGCTATGGAACGTGACAGCAATGTGATAAAATCGTTCGATTTTGATCACATTTGACAGCTTAGTTATATTCTTGAAAAGTTTTCATCAATCTTTTCCACATTCTTAATTTAAATTTTAATTTTACAATGAATTTCTAAAGGAGAAAAATATATTTTAAAAGAAAGAAATGGAAAAATTCGCATAGCAAACAAATCTGAACAACATATTTTCCTTTTTAAAGTGAAGCGGACGTTCGACAGATTCTTTTGGGTACGCCTTAGTCTTTGCAAAGTCAGCTGGATTTGGCATTTGCCGAGTGCCGAGTTTTAAGTAGTGAGTATTAAGTTCTGTACATTGAGTACTGATTATCGAGAGCTGATTATCGAGAAAACTGAATACTAAGTGCTAAATATCGAGTACTGAGTACCGAGTTCTGAGTTTTGAGTACTGAGTGTAGAGGACTAATTATAGACTAGGACTATAGGACTAAGTATGAATACCGAGCTCTAAGCAAAGAGTACTAATTAATTAGTATCGAGTACCAAGTATCTTGCACAGACATCCACCATTTTTCTTCTTTTCCATTTCAATTAAGGGCTTTCCGTGCACTCACTATAGATTACTGAGTAACTAGCATCGAGTACTAAGTTTAGAGTACTAAGTATCGAGTTCTAAGTACCGAGTACTGAGTGTCGAGAACTAAGTATCGAATAGTGAATACCAAGCATGAAGTATCGAGTACTGAGTAAATAGAACAGTGTATTGTACAAACAACCACTCTTTTTTAATCTTTTTCTCCTTTTACCAGACTTGGCGAATACGATGATTTCAATTAAGGGCTTTCCGTGTACTCATTCAGCTATAAACCCATTTCAAGCTAATGGGTATTTAAATACCCAAGAAAGTGTTGAAAAATCTGGAATTTTTTCTATATAGAAAATGTTGACGAGAAGTGCTGCCAAATAAAGAAAAATAGGAAAAATGAAAAACGTGCACCCGTACCAGATACCTTGAGGTGTCCTGTGTGCAATGATCTAACTAAAGTTAGATCATATAATTCCCCCAGCAGATTTAGGGCCGATTTCTCTTCTTTCAGATAGCTGCTATGCGTCAAATAAGCTCACAATTTACTCTGCTATTTGTAAGTTTATGTAACATATAGCTCTATGTAGAAGATGAGAAATCGGCCCTTAAAGGATTAAACCGGAACTGACGTATTGAATGAAAATTATGATAAGGACCCGCTCAATTTGAAGCCAATTTAACAAGATGAATGAAGCGTGGTTCCACTGTTACATTCAACAGAACATTTATTTTATAGTATCGAGCATTTTCTTATAAGAGATGAAAATCCATTATGACTGTACCAATGTCTGGATTTACTATTGATATGCTATCGAGCAGTCAAATGCCAGCAGTTAAAGAACAGAGAAAGAAAAATTTAGCCCCTCTTTATTAAAAACTGACTACGCCCTTGTATTGTAATTAGTCAAGGTCAGAGCGAAATTTATTCTTATTTTTCTTTTCTTTAATTAACAATTGCACTTTCAGCTGTTTATTGTTTACTTTAGTGTCGCTTTAACCATACGCAAGTAACCGTGATGAGTATGCGTTAGTGAGAATGTTTATGAATGTTTGCCAGAGGTAAAATTCTATTAAGCAGTAGATGCTTATTCAACAGATTTTGAACAAACTCCCCAAAATTGTGTGGAAACCTATAATATTCATAACTGGAAGGTAAAAAGACGCTACCATTGAAAACAATAAAGTTTTTCTCTCTAGAACTACTTTTTCGAAAAATTGTTACTATGACAGCTATATGCTATAGTCATCCAATTTGGATCAAACCTGGCAGAATTGCGTGGAAGCATATAAAATTGGCCACTAACAAGTTTGGGAGCGATAACATCTAATACAAAAAAGTTTATCATACTAAGACTTATTTTCAGAACTATCTATTGTATGGCAGCTATACTATATAGTTGACCGATTTTCATCAAACTTGGTGGAGTTATGTGAAAGCATAGAAAACGTATAAACACGAGGTTTAGGCACGTTTGCGTTGAAGACAAAAAAGTTTTTCTCTCTAAAACTACTTTTTCGACCGTTAGTTCCTATGGCAGCTATATGATATAACTATCTGATACGGCGGATTCCAATAAATGTGCAGCGTCTTTGTACCAAAAGACTTCGTGCAAAGTTTGCTTAAGTTAGCTTTTAAACGGACGGGAGGAGATAGCATAGAAACAGAGGGAAGGACAGACGGATATGGCTATATCAACTCAGCTCGTCATGCTGATTAAGAATATATATACTTTCGAGTGGTCGGAGCTGCTTTCTTCTATGCGTTACAAACATCTGCACAATTTTAATATACGACATCGATAGTAAACTTTTTTGTTAGGTTCTTGCCTCCAGAAGGTGACGAAAGCTATCTTCGCGATTTTGAAGCTTCCCAAAGTTTTTCAAATAATAAAGTGATTACTGACATCTAAAGAGTCTTTGAAGGCACTAATAGAGAACCGACTATATTATATAATTTAAACATTTTGACAATTTATCAATGTAAATCACTTAATGTCATTTCGCTAACTGTCTTATCATTACCATCGAATGAAGTCTAACTTGATCGTGCCTAAAAATTTGTTTTGTCTGATCAAAAGTACATAAATTCTGAATATTATGTTGAATATTATTAACATAAACTGAATTTCTATTTAATTTGCTTAAAACTTGGGCCGAAACAAGATTCGAACCAAAATCTTCACCCAAAAAACCAGAAACCTAAAATTTCCGAACATTAACCTTTGTCCGAAGAAATGTATTGGGTTTGCAGCCCTGGGAACAAGTCATTAAAATCATGTTTTATATTTTTTATAAAGACCACAAAATTCCCACGGAGAAGACTAAAATGCAGCTCACTTTGCCCCACTGTGCTTAAGTAATAAGCAAGAATGCATGACGCATACACTCAAAAAACAAAAAAAAACAATCCATACGGGATCAAATCTCAATCCCAATCGGAAATGAAAACAACGTAATCCCGAATATTCTTGACCCGATCCGAAAAAGGATTGAGTTGATCCGACTTTTTGAATCCTAAAAAGGATTACATTTATCCCGTGGTAATCTTAAAAAAGATTGAATTAAGCAATAAGTCCGAGAACAATTTAATTCCAATGCAGAATCATTTTAAGCATGTTGCAGATTGTTTTTGTGCTTGATGTGTAAAACTGATTTGATCCCAGGAAAGAGATACCTCCTCTCTTCTTCCTTTTCTCCGCCATATTCCATAGGCCCACACCAGTTTTGGTTTATTCAAAACCTGGGCTCAACTGGGATTAGAACCCTCGAGACCATACGCACTGAACCCGAAGGGAATGGCATCTCATCGCTCACGACCATCGCCATCGTTTGTTGCCGCACGTCAAAAATGCTACATAAATTTTGTCGCTCTCGCTCTCTAATCAAAAATGCTACTTCAATTTTCTCGCTCTCGCTTTCTTATTTAGGAACATGTGATCTCAAAGGGGATTGAAGTAAGCACTTTTGGAATGATACAAGTTTGAAAGGCATGGGAAATTCCCTGAAAGCTTGAATTGTGTTGAATTGAATTTTCAAGCTCATGCCGGGCTTACTCCAAGATTAAAAATATCCTGTGTAATAATCAGGGCTGCAAACTCAAATTCCGGCTTTTTTTTACTGTGAACCAAACCCTGAACCGAACCACGAGGACGAAAATAGATGAACCCGAACCCATTCCGAACCCATATGCACCAATCTAACCAACTCGGTGTATGCTACTGCAGAAACATGTCAGCCGAATTGTCCATCAACAAAAGTACATACATTCATACAAACAGAAGTGTGTGCCACAGGCAGCGTTGCCAATTTAGCTATTTTTCCCACCAGATATAGCTATTTTGTAAACTAGAAAGCCGGAAACAATTCAGTTCTGCCGGTGCTTGTAATTCTAGCTAATTATTTGACATTGTTTAGCTATTTTAAATTAATCTATGTTAAGTTTTAGCATTTTTAACAGTCGATATTTTGTGGAAAAAATAGCTAAATTGACAACACTAGCCACGCGCCAAAAATTGGAAGAGATAAAGCCATTTTTGTTCAAATCATTATGGAAAAAAGTTCCAAGTGTGGCCGAATAAACACAAATCGATGCTCAATTTTGTGAGTGAAAGACTGCTAAAAGTCCATACAAGAAAGCATTATCAATATTTTGTAGAATCAGTAAGTTTGGAAAAAATATGTCTGTACATATCTATATATTCATGCACACAAACATTGTGTCAGTCATCTAGACTGCTCGATAATTGGCATAATTGTCCGAATTTTTTTTTAGAGGGCGGACTGAAGATTTATACACTAGCAATAAAGGAAGTCCATATCCCCAGCACACGTGCGCCAATCTTACGTCAATTAGAATCGACATCGTACAGTCTTACAATGTATTTTTGCGTTGTGTGTATACCTATTGTATTGCAATTTTATATATATAAGGTTGTCAAAAAAGTCTTGCGGTATTTCCGCAAGCTTGTCTTTGCAAGCGCGTAGTTCTAGTTGTATTCGTCGCATCGGTTCACGCTAGAGCTTTTTGGAAAGCTCTTTTCACGCGCTAACACGTGTTTGATTTATTGTTGTTTGTTTTTAGTCGTTCGTGAGTTATAGCGTCGCAAACATGGAGCAAAATAAAGAGAAAATACGGCATATTTTACAGTACTACTACGATACGCTGCATCACATGCTGCCAATAAAATTTGTGCAGTTTATGGACCCGATACAGTTTCCATTTCCACCGCACAACGATGGTTTCAACGTTTTCGTTCTGGTGCAGAGGTGATCGAAGATGCGCCACAGTCCGGAAGGCCTGTCGTCGAAAATTGCGATAAAATCGCTGAATTGATCGAAAGAGACCGGCATAGTAGCAGCCGTAGCATCGGCCAAGAGCTGGGCATGAGTCATCAAACCGTTCTAAACCATTTGAAGAAGCTTGGATTCAAAAAGAAGCTCGATGTATGGGTGCCACACGACTTGACGCAAAGAAAGATTTTTGCCCGTATGGATGCATGCGAATCGCTTCTGAATCGCAACAAAATCGACCCGTTTTTGAAGCGGATGGTGACTGGCGATGAAAAGTGGGTCACTTACGACAACGTGAAGCGCAAACGGTCGTGGTCGAAAAGCGGTGAAGCTGCCCAGACGGTGGCCAAGCCTGGATTGACGGCCAGGAAGGTTCTTCTGTGGGTTTGGAGGGATGAGCTGCTCCCCTATGGCCAAACGCTCGATTCGGACCTGTACTGCCAACAACTGGACCGCTTGAATGCAGCACTCATGCAGAAGAGGCCATCTTTGATCAACAGAGGCCGAATTGTCTTCCATCAGGACAACGCCAGGCCACACACATCTTTGGTGACGCGCCAGAAGCTCCGGGAGCTCGGATGGGAGGTTCTTTTGCATCCACCGTATAGTCCGGATCTCGCACCAAGTGATTACCACCTATTTCTGTCCATGGCGAACGAGCTTGGTAGTCGGAAGTTGGCCACAATTGGCTCTCCGAGTTTTTTGCCAATAGGGAAGCGAGCTTCTATAAGAGGGGCATTATGAAGTTGGTATCTCGTTGGGAACTCGTCATCGAACAAAACGGCGCTTATTTGACTTAAATCGCATTATTATAACCAATTTTATGAACAATTGAAAATTCAATCAAAAAATACCGCAAGACTTTTTTGACAACCTTATATATATTGGGTAAAACGTGCAAAGAACCAAAGTTCGAAACAAAACCAAAGCCCAAAAACCTCGAACCTCAAATTTCCGAACCTTAACCCCGTTGTTAAATTTTGGTTCGAACCTGCAAACTGGAGGTTCCAAATAAATTTTTGGGTTTGCAGCCCTGGTAATAATACACTTCAGACCCAAACATTATACAAGCTCTTAGCAAAGAATCTTGTATTAAACAAAGTTGAAGCTATTCGCTACAGCAAACATAAACCAAGTCTCAAAGATTGTCAAGTAAATTTGGACATGAGAAGGTGACTGATTTGAAATATAGAAAAAATGGTGGGGGGGCAATAAAACAGATTAGCAACTGACGTAGACTTAAAAAGCAATTTACAGTTTTCGGTCTGGTAAAATTTTGTTAAGCTTGTGTTAAGCCGAGGTTACTACTAATCAGGGTCAGAATGCAAAATTAATGTAGGTCGAGTTTATAAGTAAAAATATGACATTTTTTAGCTACAAATACTTGAATAATTAAACATATCAAACTGGGATGATACTTTGGGGTAAGCAATTATACAAATTGTACTTTTAATTTGTTCTAGAATCCCTACTTTTCAATCAAAAAAGATCAAGATTTCATTTGAGTCAAAAAAAAAAACAAAGCAACTCACATTTTAATTAACTTTAAGAGAAAATCATGTTTTTTGTTTTTGTTTTTGTTTTCGTTTTTTTTTTGTCAGATTTCGCAAGTTGTGAATACAATGCTTTTACCTTTTACATTATCTTTAAGTTTGCCAAGGCTTTAAGCTCTGCTTTATGACAACCGAAAGTGTCTATACGTGTGCCCAATAAACAATCAATCAGCATGCCAGTAGGTACACCCATTTATTCTGCCGTAAGTCATTATCAAGTCGCCAATTCTAACTGAGAACGCCACACAGAATTTGGAATTGCGAAAGTGAAAAAGAAATTTGGCCCGTGTTTAAAATCAAGGCACGTAATCAATAGAAATGGCCAAGTCCGTCCCCCCCCCCCCTACCAACCAAGTGGGTTAAGCGACTCGCTTCACTCGCTTGGCTTGGCTTTGCTTTGCTGCTGTCGCTGCATTTGCGCATGCGTCTGGCCCAGTGGAAAAGTGGGTCAATGGTGGGTTCGCGCAATTATGACACATTCAGATGTGTTTAAATTGTTGTAATAATATTTGTAAATGTAAAAAGATCTTGTCGAGTTGTTTTTCGGTGTTTTTTTTTTTGCAATATGTAACTCTGCTTCTCTCTCTCTCTCTCTGTTGGCCATGATCCGTCCATGTTTATTTATAATGCTTCGTCGTCTTCATCGGCTGCTGCCTTTTTTGCTGTCGTTCGTCGTGTGTGTGCAAATTTTATTTGTAAATATGCAATGATTAATATTACAAATACAACAAAAAGTTTCGAAAATATTTTTAACAACAACTTTCTCGCGCTGATGATGAAGACAACGACGAAGCAACCTGGAACTGGACTTTTAGTTTTAGACTAAAAAAAAAAAAAAAAAAAAAAAACCCAAAAAAAATATGGGAAATATTACGTCAAAAACTCGGGTTGCATAACCCAAATATTTGGCCCTGTCTTTACACTTACTTGCCGATAATAACGAAGCTGGCGAGGCGCAGCTGGGCGATCGAATCTTCCACTGCAGCACAGCACCTCACACAGAAACTGAAGCTGGCACGGCTGGTGGGAGGAGGGTGGGGGGGGGGGGTGTGGTGGGGGCCCACTAAACACAAGATTTAGGTCAATGACATTTATGTGCGATTTTTTGACTTTATTTTTTTCTTTTTTTTTTTTTTGGTAGCTTCTTTAACTTGATTTGACTTTTTCACTTTCGTTACAAAAAATTTGAGCTGGCAATCAGATTTCGTTGCTATTTCGACGTATTTTTGTTGTTGACACTATAGGCAAGGCAGGCGCCGATCTCGATGAATCGGATGACACACAAAATTCTGCTCAAGAAATTTCTCCAAATATTTTCACTTTTGCGACGATCTGCTGCTGCTGCTGCTGCCGCTGCTGCTGCTCCAAAAGAAAGAGAGAGAGGTGAGAGAAACGGAGAGAGACGGAGAGAGAGAGAGGCCGCGTTCTATGCTTTTATATTGCGGAAGACGCGTGCGCTACGTACGCCGGCTGGAACTGAACTAAACTTGGTTGGCAAAGAAGTGAAAGACTTTATGCTGCAGCGACGCCAACGGCTGGCGGCTGGCGTTGGCTTTGACGCGGGCAGAGGAGACACCACAAAAAGGCTGCTGACCAAAGCCTACAAAAGAAAGCATCGGAAGAGGCGGACGACACGTAAACGGGCTGAGGCTGAGATTTCTGTGCAACAAGAGGCAAGAGCTTTAATTGAAAAAGCCGCAAAGAACTGGAAAACGAGTCGTCATGGAAACTGCAGCTGCTGAGAGAAAAACCTGCCGCTGCTAACGCAAAAGAAATTCAACACTGACATTGACCACCGCCGAACCACCAGAGTGGTGGTACACAGCACCGCAAAAGAGGTCAAAGTACATCGCGTCGACTGCGCTGCAATGTGTCGACTGTGTGGAATGACATGCGCCTGCCAAAAGAGCCTACGAAAAATTTCATGTCTAATTAAAAGTCAGGCCACACATGTCACCAGCGGTAGCGGTGGGGAGGGGGAGGGATAGGAGGTGGGGTAGGCCTCTGTAGGGCAGCAGTTCAATGAACCATTGGGAAAACACAAGCTTAAGTGAGACTTGTGGAAATTTTCAATTTGAAAAAGTTGCCCATTTTAATGCAAATTCAATTTAACAACAAAATTTTTGTTACATTTTAGTTTAGAAAATTAAATTAATTTACCCTACTTTCTACCTATGCACTACAAATTATGTTATATAAAACCTTAATTCAATCAGCTGTAAAGTTAACTTTTAAAACTATGCCCTTCGGTTCGGGTTACATTCTATTAAGCATCATTTTAGTGTCAAGTCAAATATTTTTCTTATAGGCTCATCTAACATCTAACATCCTTATCAACGATGTTCCATAAGCATTTGCCGAGCCAAAATTTGCTTACACTAGGCAGCAAGGTCCAGCATATTGAAGAGTTGGTGGTGATTCTAGATGATTTTCGTGTGCTGAACACGAATCACGTCGAGATTTTTAGTAATTAGAGCTAAAAAGTAGCAAAAAGTGCCTATTTTATCCCTTTTCAGACGCGTTTTGTGGGAAATCGATACTTTTGCTTTGACTTTTTTTGATATGATCGTAAATTACAATTTCTTTACTTTAAAATAAACTATCCCAATGAATTTTACGATTTTTTTAAGCGAAGATATGCCATTTTGAATACATAGTCTCGATCAGCACAACGCGGTGTGCTCTCTAAGTTTCTCTCTCTCTCTCTCTCTCTCTCTCTCTCTCATTAAGATTGCCTCTCTTGAACGGAATGTTGTGGTTATGGGTGTGTTAACTGGCCGTTTCTTGCTCATTACTTGAGTATCGTTCATCCGATCTTTATCATTCCTTCAGCAAAGCGATAAATAATTTTGATAACTATATATCTCTAGAAGGTACGAACCATCTATCATGAAAACTGTAGGAGATATGACGTTTTTTTCAAATTGCGGAGGCGGAAGTAGGCGTGGCAAAAATTGAAAATAAATTTGAGCTGCCTGCAAGTATAATAAATATATGTCCCATACATGCCAAACCTCTATCTCTTACCATCTCTGAGATCTGTGCGTTCATACAGACGGACAGACAGACAGACGGAAAAACGGATATGGCTATATCGACTCGGCTGTTGATGCTGATTAGGAATATATATACTTTATGGGGTCGGAAATGATTCCTTCTCCCTGTTACATACTTTTGCTCAAACTTAATATACTCTGTATACCTTTGGTACAGTGTATAAAACAATATACAAAACAAAAAAGAGAGAGAGAGAGAAACTTAGAGAAGAGCGCGTATAACTCGTAAGCAAATGCGAGCTGCGACATTAAGGGTACAGAGTATGTTATAGTTGGGCTTGACCGACTTTCTTTGTTGTTAAATCAAGGGTTGTTGATTGATTAACAGATAGTTATAACTGGGTTTCTCAAAGTGAAGCTATTTCAGTAAAATCAGCACCGAAGTCTGTTTCGATTTGAAGACAATTCCTTCTGAGACGTGGTACTGAGGAGATACTAGATATGTGTTATGTTATGTTAAGTCCAAAACTAAATTTAAAACATATTAGGCTCTAGTTTAAAATGATATGGTACCAAAAACTTGAAAAGTGCATTCTAAGAAAGATGTGGACGTTTGCTAAATAGCGTTTTAGAGTCGTGTACACATAAAAAAAAATGCCGTGAATTTTTTAAGCCTAAAAAGTGCGATTTGATCCCGACAGTAGGATTTGATTTTTATGTACGAGTGGGCATTTATCATTCCGATACATAAAAACCTGAGAGCAAAGGCAAATTCGCTCTCTTTGCTTCTCTCATCGTTGTTCGATCTGCTTTTTGCATGCAGCATTGGCCGCTTTTCGGCTTGCCAGCATTCTTTGTGTGACGCTTGCTAGAAGCAGTTAAAGTGCGAAGTGAAAGTGAAAAAAATCAACAACTTGAGAAAGCAACAACTTGCACCATATTGTGGAGAATTTGGCAGGTGAGTGTAAAGTGTATTGGGTAAAGTGTTGTAATTACTGCGGCGGTGTATGTGTGTGTTTCTTGATCAAGAATATTCTTGCCCGCTTGCATACACACACATGTACATACATATGTGAATTCAAGGCATGGCTTCGACACCGGGTTATACATATGTATGTATGTATGTCTTCACACCAAAGTAATGTTTGCATGTACACACAAAAATACTAAATGCAAGTTTATTGAGTATTTTGTTTATTTTTTATTACATTCATCACATTATTTCCATTATTTACAGATGCGGGTAAAGCTTTTGACAGCTGAAGACCCTAAAGAAGCGATCCCTGATTTAGGCCCTCGTATGGACCTTAGACAGAAGCTGTTCTGGCGGAATCAGACTGAAGTAAGTAGATTTAAATTTGTGTATCAAAATGGCAGCCAGATCAAGAATTTTGTTGTGTTTTTGCCACTCCGCATGCCACAACTGCTCGAAACTTCTAGACATTTATAGTTATCTGCATTAGTTATTAGCTTAATCTTTAAATTTTTTCTACTTGCAGCTTGCCAATAAAAAGTGGATAACTGTCTAAGCGAGAACGAGTATTATAGAGGAAAATATTTATATATTTAATATTTATTACAAAAATATTGTATTTTTAATAAAGAATTAATTTAGAAAATATCAGAAAATATATAAATAAAAAAAAATCCATCTCTACCGAACTAGAAAATTATCACCTATGGAACCAAAGATGAGTTCGGATATAGGGCACAAATTTTTTTTTTAGAGTTTTTATGTTCTAGTCTATTTTTATGCGCCTCGCAATTGAGTCTCAAACGCAGGTAACGGTCTCAAATTGCGCTGCTCAAATATCTTTAAAATTCATTTTAAAAATAATTTGAATAATTTTTACCAACAAGTCTGCGCTTGCCTGCCAAATGATTCGTGAAATTGTTTAAACAAGGGCTAAAAATCCAAAAATGCAAACAACATGGCGTACAAATAAACCTAACCACAAAAGTAAAAAGATAATTGTATTGTTTTTAAATTATAAGCAAATTGTTAATTAATTGTTGTGGTTTAATGAGAAACCCCTCTGACTCATCTGTCTGACAAGTTGCGCCCCCCAATCCTAGACGTTTACCATCACAACCCCTAAGTACTTCTATACTTCTGAGCACAAACAAAGCCTAACAGTTAGATGTCTGAAGTGAGAAGTAAGCAAGCAATTAGTACTAAATCATCACAGATATTGGAAATCTATTGAAAGCGGTGTCTGTATATTGTTCTAAAGGAAAGCGGGTAAGTTTACCAATTCAATTTCAATTTCTGACAATTTTGTAGCTTTTTGAGAACATTTTAGTCGAAACGATACCAAAAGCTTTTAATAACACAAGACAACAATATAAGACTTTTTCCTGTATATTGAAGGGTGGGTGGTGATTCTAAATGATTTTCGTTTGCTGAACACGAATCTGTTTCCATCACGTCGAGATTTTTAGTAACTTGAGCTTAAAGTTGCAAAATGTGCCTATTTTGATCCTTTTCAGACGCGTTTTGTGGGTAACCTTTAATTTTGTGTCGACTTTTTTTTTGATATTTTCGTAAATTACTCTTTCATTACTTCAAAATAAACAATCCCAAAGAATTGTACGATTTTTTTAAGCGAAGAAAAAAAGAAAAATGAAATAACAAAACTGCTGCAAAAAAGTATGCCTTGCAGAAACAGTACAGCCGGCTAGTAATTTGTATAGAATTTCAATGAAAATTTTCTACAAAACACATTGCATATTTTGGGGCAAGAACCATATATTAGGTTGTTGTTAAATCGGATACAATTACTAAAAATTCTAAAGTACAATTCTAAATTAATTTTCATACGCAAATCCACACGCTAAAGTACTTTCAATACGCAAATCCACATTCTTAAGTACTTTTCATACGCAAATCCACATTCCACATCCACATATAGGATCTCCACAAAACGAGTATAAAAAGAGTCAAATAAGACATTATTTGTATCTTTATGCTCAAACTACTGAAAATTTCGACGTGATGGACCATTTCTCCACATTCTAAAGTACTTTTCATACGCAAATTCACATTCTAAAGTACTTTTCATACGCAAATCCACATGCTAAAGAACTTTTCATACGCAATTCCACATTCTAAAGTACTTTTCATACACAAATCCACATGCTAAAGTACTTTTCATACGCAAATCCACATTCTAAAGTACTTTTCATACACAAATCCACATGCTAAAGTACTTTTCATACGCAAATCCACATTCTAAAGTACTTTTCATACGCAAATCCACATTCAAAAGTACTTTTCATACGCAAATCCACATACTAAAGAACTTTTCATACGCAATTCCACATTCTAAAGTACTTTTCATACACAAATCCACATGCTAAAGTACTTTTCATACGCAAATCCACATTCTAAAGTACTTTTCATACACAAATCCACATGCTAAAGTACTTTTCATACGCAATTCCACATTCTAAAGTACTTTTCATACACAAATCCACATGCTAAAGTACTTTTCATACGCAATTCCACATTCTAAAGTACTTTTCATACACAAATCCACATTCTAAAGTACTTTTCATACGCAAATCCACATTCTAAAGTACTTTTCATACGCAAATCCACATGCTAAAGTACTTTTCATACGCAAATCCACATGATAAAGTACTTTTCATACGCAAATCCATATGATAAAGTACTTTTCATACGCAAATCATTACGCAAATCCACATACTGAAGTACTTTTCGTACGCAAATCTACATTCTAAAGAACTTTTCATACGCAAATCCACATTCTAAAGTACTTTTCATACGCAAATCCACATTCTAAAGTAGTTTTCATACGCAAATCCACATTCTAAAGTACTTAACTTAACTTAAAGTACTCATAAGCAAATAAAAATTCTAAATTACTTTTCAAACGCAATTGTCATTGGAAAAAATCATAGAATTGTTTGGCATAGTTTATTTCAAAGTTAAGGAGTATTTCTTTCCGATAATATCAAAGAAAGTCAAAACAAAAGTATAGGTTCCCCACAAAACGCGTCTGAAATGGATAAAAATCGGCAACTTTAAGCTCAAATTACTACAAATCTCGACGTGATGGAAACTGATTCGTTTTTAGCACACGAAAATCATCTAGAATCACCACCAACGCTTCTGTATACTGGCAAAAGTGTAATGTAATTGAAAGACTATTGATATGAAGTAACATTTCTTAATCTAGTTTCCCCAGCAAAAGTCCTACCACTTCGACTGTTCCTTAGACTTTGGTGGATTCAAGTTTCGTCAGAGCAGGATAGCCAGAAAACGTGCAAAAAGCTTTCAAAAGCTTCAGTTTTAGTCGGCCGCTGCTGACACAGCAAACGAAGAAGCTTTAAAGCTCGTAGTATGGAGTTGCTCAACACGCACTGTTGACCATTTGTCTCACAAACACTTTTGCAGCGTATAAAGATCTGTCGACGTCTCTGCTCCCATTGCCGACCGCTGGTCTATAGTTAATAAATGGTATTCAATGTTCTTCGTAAAACGGTTAGGCAATATCCTACACACAAATTACCCAAAAAGTTGATGAAAATTTGGCTAAATAACCAGATTTAGGAATTAAAACTAAAACTATGTTTCCATATGCAAATAATTTGATTGAATATGGACAAAAAGTTACCTAATTTGGCCTATTTAGCCACTTTTCCATCAGAATTTGGGAAAATTATTTGCCCAAATTATTATTAACTTTACTCTTGGCAAATAAGTTACCCATCCAAGAGTAAGTTTTTTTTTTTTTTTTCAAATCAAAATAATCGCAAAATATGATCAAATGAACGATGCCTTAGTAAATGTCAAGCCCATATAATAGACCTTTAGAATTTGCTTAATTTTCTTGCTGATTAATAAATCCAGTAGCAAAGATAAGTTGACTGTCTATTTGGTAAACATACACAGAGATATGAAAAATTTTTATTTACAATTAATAATTTTTTAAACTCATTTACATATGTAAACATTTTGTCCAATTTGTTGATTATTTTCATAGTTTAAGCCAAGTCATAGAAATAAATTCCTATTGATATTGTGCAACATTTTGCTTAAAACCTTTCCACACTTATCCCCCAAAGACCACCAGTTTGGCGTCATTGCTTGGCTGACCTCATCATTAAGTCAAATACTAATAGTCTACTGCACTTTGGTGATTTTCCGCAGCTTCCAGTTGGGTCTGCAATTGCACAGTCGGGCGTTGAGACAACACACAGCACTTGAGGCATTCACGAGGATTCTTGAACATTGAGCTTGCTAAAGCTTTGGTAAATAATAACAACAGACCCCAAAACTACTGAATAATGCTAAAAAAAAAAGCTACAAATTTGTAAGCCAATGCAAGCAAACTCAAGGACGGTGGGTGTGTATCTATGCGCTCGATAAGATCTAACACAATTCCACGTGCGCACACAAACCCGCTAATATTTGGATTCAATATTTGAATTTTTAATACATTTTGGCATAAAAGAAACGAATAAAAAAAAGAAGTGTTGAGGCCTAAAAAAAAAAACGGAAATTGTAGCCGAGACGCCATTATTTGCTCAGTTAATTGTCAACTCTACTAATTTCGCTCAGTGCAGAACGCAAACAGTCTGCTTCTCGATAATAATAATAAAACTCACTCATTCGGAAAGCGCCAGAGCAAAACAGAGAGAGTGAGAGCAAAGAATAGAAAAGCATTGCCTACTTTCAGGCAGTGGGAATAAATTCCAATAAAGCCGGAAGTAGCAAACATAAAACAAAAGTTTCGTTTTGTTTTTGCTATCGAAGGGGTGGGTGTGTTGTGGTGAGGGGAGGGCAGGGTAGGGTAAGGTTGCTTGGGAGATGAGACATCAATAAGAATGTTTCGGTCAAGTGGAAAGTATCAAACTAAATGTTTTCCGAATAGTTTCTGAAACAAGAGTTAAGCTTGCGAGGGTGGTTCCTAGAAATACGGCTGCAGCTGAAGCGAATTGATGAGACTGGACGCGAAACACCGGTGGGGGGAAAAGTAGAAAAAAAGCGTCTAAGCTGCTGTGTTGCCTTGTTTATACACATACAAAATATCATGTTAAATGCCCCTCAAAGTATACTATGTTTATAAATAATAATTATTCAGAAAAATACTTTTTTTATATTTTCAATTTCAATTCATTAAACTGCTACGACAATCTAAGTTAAAGTTCAGTGTGGATTTTGTGTAACGCTGCCATAACTGACCATACATTTTCTCGTTCAAATGGATAATTATTAAAGGAAATAAAGTTTGCATACTTTAAAGGGCATCTATCATGAAACAGGGTATACAGCTGCGGCAAAAATAATAGCACCATGACATACATTTTTCTTTATTGATCATTTGTTTAATAACTATTCATATATTCAACTTGTTTAAGGCTTTTATTTTTACTTTAGGCTCTAATTTATCGAAATACAATGCAAGTGTCGTCGATAATAACATGAAATTGAAATATTTACATTAAGAATGTGAACGTTGAACATTTTAGGCGGCAACAAAAATAGCACTACTTCAAAAATAACTTAAGAAAACGAAAAAAAAAACGAAAAAAAACCGCGAAGTTCTGGAATATTTGTATTCATTGGCCATATTCATCTTGAAACCACTTACGAGCTTTCTTGCTGGTATGTTTAGGGTCGTTATCCTGTTGGAAGATCCACAACAACGGCATTTCGTATTCCGCATAAGGCAGCATCACTGTTTGCAAAATATCGCAATAGACATGTTGATCCATAATACCTTTTATCCAATGTATTGGACCCACTCCGTAATAAGAAAAGCATGCCCAAACCATGATACTCGTTCCACCGTGTTTTATGGTCTTGCAGGTGAAACTCGGGCGGTATTCCGAATTGGGGGGTCGCCGTACATAGGATCGAGATCCTCTTCCTCCAAATAGCACGATTTTGCTTTCATCCGACCATAGGATGTTTCTCCACTTTTCTGCCGGCCAATTCAGGTGCTCTTTGGCAAACTCTATTCTTTTTGCCACATGCTTCGCATTCAAAAGTGGAACTTTTCTCGGACTACGGGCACTTAATTTATCCGATATGTTAAGCTCCTTCTTTAGCTCAGTAGCCGGCTTAAAGGGGGCCTTCTTGCACTCGCGAACCAGTCTGTTCACCAGCAAATTAGACATTGCGACTTTTCTACCGCGTGTTTCTGGTTTATTTTTATAATTTAAGGCATTACTAATCATTTTATTGGAGCAACCGACGATTTGCCCCACCTGAGCGTAGGTGTTGCCTTCCTCGATAAGCTTTTTAATGATTTCCCTCTTTTCGTCACTACAAAGCTTTCCGCGACCCATAATTAATAATTTTTTTGAACTTAATGATAGTGTGGCGACTCGACTTTGCAATACGGCGCATTTACTGTCCGCAGACACAACAACAATCATCATGTCGCCGAACACCTGCAGTCTGTTCCTCGGAATCTCAAAAAATCCGTTATCAGTGCTATTTTTTTTGCCGCTCTGTTTTGCACTTCGTTTGCTGAGATGCCTTATACAGAAAAAACCGTTAGCAAATTGAGCATTAACACATTACTCTCAGAGAGATCACATGTAAGCCTATACTGTACAACAAAATTATTAAACCAATTACAAAAAAAACAAAAGATGTATTGCATCAAAGAATTTTATATGACGCAGTGCTATTATTTTTGCCGCAACTGTATATCGATCAGAAAAGACAATGTTACAAGTCTCTAAACAGCTTCGAAAGTGACCTAAAAACGGTTCAAAGACATTTCAGAAATTAATCAAGCTATGCACGTAAAATATGGTATGGTAATGTTCAAGAATGGATCGAAACCAGAGTTAACCGGTATAAAAGTGGCTTGGAAACTTGTTATGTGGGTTGATAATAACACGTTAGTTAGTTTCCCTGCTCTAAACCATTCGGCTGAACCGGTTTAAAAGTGGTTTTAAAGCCATATCTGCGAAATTTTCAAAACTGAGATGTGTGAAATTGACTTATAGTTTGATAATGTAAGTGTTAAACCGTTTACTGGGTCAAGCCCGGATCTGAGTCAGAATTAACCGATTCAAAAGTGGTTCAGAACCATACTATCTCCGAACTAGTTTTAAAAAAATGAGTTTGATCCATATCTCAGTTATTTTTAAAGGTCTAGGTTGATAACACAAGACAACCATATAAGACTTTTTCAGTATATTGAAGGTTTGTTGGTGTTTTAAGATGATTTTCGTGTGCTAAACACGAATCTGTTTTCAGAAATGATCCATCACGTTTAGATTTTTGGTAATTTGAGCATAAAGTTGCTGAAAATCTTCTGGGGAAACCCAACGCTTATTAATATTATCGGATAGTATTATTCCTAAACTTTAAAATAAACTATGCTAAACAATTTTATGATTTTTTAAGCGATTATATACCGTTTTGAATACATGCGTTCAATATTACATAATTGTCTACTGCCCAATAGTATGCTATGCAAAAACGTAAAGGAGGCTATTATTTTGTATGATATTCTAATGAAAATTTTCAACAACACCCATTGCATAGTCTTGTGCAGTAGAAAATAATGTCAAATCATCAAAATAGAATTGCTTGTTACAATTTATTTCAAATCTTAGCAATAGTAAATAAGGCTGGAATGACACTTTGAATTTTTGGGACAATTTTCCGTCTATGAGGAAAAGTTGGTGTACGCGAATCAAAGAATGCTTGAATTGGCTGCAAAATGTTTTTTAAGAGGCTGAGATGAAACACAGCATCGACTTTTGTCCATTAACGAAAAATTGCGACAATAATTGTCCCTAAAAATTGAAAGTGTCATTCCAGCCTAAACAATATTAACAAAGAAAGTCAAATCAAAAGAATAAGTCCTTGACAAATCGTCCATAAAAAGGTATAAAAATGGGCATTTTAAGCAACTTGAGGCTCAAATTACATTAAATCTAGACCATTCCCGAAAACAGATTCGTGTTCTGCACACAAAAATCATCTACAATAAGCATCAACCCATTAATAAACAGGATTTTAAATATCAGTTTTTTTCATCCATCACAATCACAATAATGGGCCATCATGATGGCATATTACATTCGTTAACCAGATGTCGTCGATTTGTGCTGGTGAACCACAATGATGATAACAGCATATAGCTGCCATAGGAACTATCAGTAGAAAAAGTAGTTTTAGTGAGAAAAACTTTTTTGTCTTCAACGTGAACGTTCCCAAGCCTCGTATTTAGATGATTTCTATGCTTTTACACAATTCCCACCAAGTTTGATGAAAATCGGTCAACTATATAGTATAGCTGCCATACAAAAGTTAGTTCTGAAAAAAAGTCTTAGTAGGAAAAGCTTTTTTGTTTTCAATGCTATCGCTCTCAAACTTGTTACTGATCAATATTATATGCTACCACATAATTCTGTCAAGTTTGATTCAAATCGGATGACTACAGCATATAGCTGCCATGGGAACGATCGGTCGAAAAAGTAGTTTTAGTAAGAGAAACTTTTTTGTTTTCAATGCAAATGCCCCTAAACCTCGAATTTTTCAGTTTTCTATGATTTTACATAATTCCCACTAAGTTTGATGAAAATCGGTCAACTATATAGTATAGCTGCCATACAAAATATACTTGTGAAAAAAAGTCTTAGTAGGAAAAACTTTTTTGTTTTCAATGCTATCGCTCCCAAACTTGTTACTGATCAATACTATATGCTACCACACAGTTCTGCCAAGTTTGATTCAAATCGGATGACTATAGCATATAGCTGCCATAGGAACGATCGGTCGAAAAAGTAGTTTTAGTGAGAAAAACTTTTTTGTTTTCAATGATAGCGGCTTTTTAATTTACAGTTATGAATATTATCAGTTTATACACAATTTTGGGGAGTTTGGTCAAAATCTGATAAATAGGTGCCATATAACAAACTGGCAAGCAAATGGTCAAAGTAGTGGCGTCATCTATTGTTGAGTTTGGGAAATTACTCAGCTAAAAATGTTCTACGAAAACACAAGACAAGAAAATTAGACATTTTCCAGTATATTGAAGGGTTGATGGTGATTCTAGATGATTTTCGTGTGCTGAATACGAATCTGTTTTCAAAAATGTTCCATCACGTCGAGATTTTTAGTAGTTTGCGCTTAAAGATTCAAAAAATGCCATATTTGACTCTTTTCAGACGCGTTTTTTGGGAGAACCAATACTTCTGCTATGACTTTCTTTGTTATTATCAGAAAGAAATACTCCTTAGCTTTGAAATAAACTATACCAAGCAATTCTACGTTTTTTTTCAATCAAGATATACCATTTTTAGTAATTGTATCCGAGTTCACAAACACCTAATATAATATATTGTTGCTGCCCAAATGTATGCAAAAATTTCATTGAAATTCTGCACAAATTACTAGCCGTTTGTACTGTTTCTGTAAGGCATACTTTTGTGCAGTAGACAGTTTTGTTATTTTATTATTATATTATTGAGACTATGTTTTCAGAATGGTATATATTCGCTTAAAAAAAACGTACAATTCTTTGGGATAGTTTATTTTAAAGTTAAGAATTAGTAATTTACTATAATATCAAACACAGCCAAAACAAAAGTAAAGAATCCCCACAAAAAAGGCACTTTTTGAAGTTTTAAGCTCATATTACTGAAAATGTTGACCTGATGGACCATTTCTGAAAACAGATTCGTGTTGAGCACACGAAAATCATGTAAAATCACAACCAACCCTTCTATATACTGAACCTTGTTGCCTAGTGAAATCATTTAAAACCTTAATTTATAAAAATTATACAAGCTGCAAGGGTATATAAACTTCAGTCGAGCCGAAGTTAGCTTTCCTCTATTTTTCCACATTAATATCATTCATAGATACTCTAAAAAGGATTACAAAAGTGCCTGGTTTTTAAATTTTGTAAAGTAGCCTCAACTTTTAAGTACATAAATGTACAAAATTTACTTTCCTCTTTTTTTATCTGGGATTAGGTTTCTAAAACGCATCTTTTAATAGCAATTAAAGAGATTCTGTAACTAAAAAAAAGGGTTTTTCGTGTCATATTGAAAGGGAAAGTTATAAAAATTCTCTAGAAATTGACTTGAATGATTGAGTTGATGGTTTAAACCGAGCGTTGTTCGTGTTTCGGGTTCGAGAGGTTAAATATTTGAAAGTTTCAGGACCGGTTTGCAGAAACTATAAAAAGTAAAAACTGGAATAATTTCGCCCGTTTTAGAACTGGTACTAAACCAATACAAATGTGGACAGCAATTTCGTTTAGGACCCCAACTAGGTAGGTAGGCCATCAAGTGGGGTCAGAATTAAGTGCTGATCCATTAAAATAATAATGCGAGGGCTTATCTTAAAATTGTTGGTGCATTTAGATGTAGCATTTTAAGGGACGAATAAACGAGCCAGTTTCTTCCATTTTTTGTAATTGCTTAGCAAAAACTTATGATAAAACTCTCGCAATTTTTGCTCTGCTGTTGCTGTGGGTCCACCCACACATGAATGATGATTTGTCTTTCTTTTTTTTTTGTTTTTTTTTTTTGTACTTTTTGTCCCTTGGTAGTTTCCATTCATGTTTAATTACACCAAGTTACGGCATTAAATGGCGCCCTGTTGACAGCAGGCAGGCAACTGTGTCCTCGTCCTCGACTGGCAAATGGCAAACACTCAACGCACACACACACACACACACACATTTCTTACTCACACACATGTCACCATTGCCAACAACAACAACAAAAATGAGGAAAATGACATAATGCACTTGAAATGTTATCACCTCCGCGATTTGGTCTCAAATCAGATTAACAGTCACAAATTATGTTTAAAATGTGCGGCCTACTTTTAGGCTGTCTGCGTTTACTCACACATATTTCTTAATTTCATTTTATGCAATAGCCCATTTAGGTTGAGGACCTCTCAGTTAGGCACACATTTTTTCACGCATTTTGGCAAACATTTTTTAAGTGTGGGGGGGGGGAGTGGGGGGAAAACTTTTAAAATTTGTGCGTTATTTGTAATAATTTAATTTGTTTTGAACTATTTGAAAAATATAATTCGAAGTTTTTGTGACCAACTCGCGTCGACCGCCTTGAAAATCAATGGGGAAAATGTGTGTTTTTTCAGCTTGGACTTTTTTTTTCCTTTTTTTTTTTTTTTATTTGGTGGATTGTCTTGCGCCTGCTCTCACCCAGAGAGCGAGTGATTGACAGAGAGAGAGAGAGAGAGAGCAGCTGAGTCTACTACTTAATTTGAATACTACTATTTGGTTGGTAACGCCTAGGCTGCCGGCTTTTGCCTGCAAGGGTTGCTAACTGCTTATATAATATACAGCAGATAAACTGACTCACTTTTGTTACTGATAAGATAAGATAAAGCGCAGTGAAAGGGTGATAGTTGATAAATCAACATTAATGTAGCAGCGGCACTTGGGAGGGTTAAGGCTACAAATTGATTTAAAAAATAGTAAAGCATACTCTTAGGCTATTCGGTTAAATCAAAGCTCGGCCACACTGCTAACTGGCAGTCACGCTCTCTCTCTCTCTCTCTCTCTGTCTGTCTCTGGTTTGCGGAAATGTCAGTTTTTCTGCTTAACTTTTTACTACCATTGTCAGTTGGGGCCCCTGTATATATGTATATATACATTATATATTGTTCCCCTTGAAATTCCCTACACACCCCCCCTCCACCCCCACCACCGCCAAGTGTCTAAAAATATACATTTTTTTTGGTCTGCTGTACAAAATTTGGGACAAACTAAAAATAATATCACACATTTTGAAGGGGTCTAGGGCGTGTACATACCGGCACAATTGGAAGTGAGGTTAGGGATGCTGCGGCTGCTGCTGCTGCTTGCTGCTGCTCCAACTTTGAACTGAACTGAGGTTGAACTAAAGCTGAAGGCATTTATCAAACACACAATTCTTAAACCAAAATTTATATTTTTTTTCGACACAAAACAAAAGCACTCAAAGCTGGGCCAAACATTTTTGCCAAAAAAGTTTTGCTTTTGGTTTTGGTATTTTTCGCGTCGTACGATTCTTCGTCTCGCGCACAGCTCGCAATGCTAGTAGCGACTGACTGATGAGAAGAAGCGGCCAAAAACCGGGCCGCCTGCAATTTTCACCATTCAAAAAATAACAGGGCCACGGGGTACTCGGACACCCTCTCCACCCTCTTTTCACGGAAAGTGTCTCCCTTTTTCCTATCTGTTTTTTCTCTGTTTCTTTCTGGTGGTGAGTTTTGGGACCAACAAACAAAACACACACACACAGGAACACACACGCACACCCTTGGTGGCTCGTGCTGCTGCTGCTGGTGATGATGATGATGATGAGGATTTTTCCCACCACCTTTCCGTTGAGTGCGTTTGGTTTTTCCTTGTTGAATGAAATATACAACTTGTTCCTCTGCGCATGCGTTTGATAATCCAAAAGCACACACTTTGACAAAAAATTATTGAATTCAACTAGAAATTATTTTTTTTTTTTTGTTTTTTGTTTATTTTTGGCGTTGCATTTTGAAAAAAAAACGAAATTTATCGCCTGCTCAGGTGAGACAATTTCGAATCAACGCGTGTGGCCACCTCAAAGACAGCGTTGCCATATCACTGGCAAATTTTTAAATTAAAATTTTCAAATATTTGGGCAAGGTCAACGCAACAAGTGCAGCAAGTCAGCAGTTGATGGCCACTCTGCATACTAAACCATTTTCATTTAGCCAAAATAAAAAGAAAAGTTAGCTTAAATTTAAACGAATATTGTATACTCTTACATATGGGATGATCCATGTCAACTCGGCCAACCCAATTTGGTTTTATTTCCAAAAAATTATTAATGTCTATAATTTTGAAGTACTATATATAGATGAAAATATCCCAAAAATGTTTTTCCCCTACCGTCGATAGTTCTCGAGTTAATCCGGAAAACACAGGAAAGTTTATAAGATCATAACTCTAGAACGGTGCATCGGATTTAATCATACCAAATACCATTTTTATCTAAAATCACGTGAACTTTTCGGAAAAAAATATGAAACAACTGTCAGAGATGTCAAAACTAGTTTTTTTGATAAAAAAAATCTGATTATTCAATTTTTCTTCACGAGGGCCACTCTGTATTTGATCCGAATACTTTTTTTCAGAAAGAGCATATTTTTATGTACATTTCACAATTTATTTCAAGATGGCAGACAGCCTGAGGGCGCGGAAATAATTTTTTTTTTTCTGCTTCTTAGCGTCGGAATTGAATCAGCTGTGTCTGCCTGTCAAGTAAGCGGCGCATTAGCTTTCCGACGCTCAGGAACGGATGGACACGATGGACTGATCATTATTGTAGTGGAACGATTGAGCAGCATCTTGAACAACAAACGCGTAATTTTCAGAGAAATCACAGTGCACCAGCAACTCGCCTTCAGCCAAATTTTCCTTCCGCTGTATCACAAAACCAATGATGAGGCTTCAATTCTTTCAATTGTTCACAAAGTTGAGTTTGTAAGGTGCATTTGTCCGTACTCTGCCACATTCGGAATTGCACCGTCTCAATCACAGCACAGAATATGAGCTTTTTTAGTTCAAGTGACAGTGATTCAACGCCAGGACAATTTTGATATTCATCCAAATGACAAGCTACGGTTGGATTGGCACACATCAATCTATTGAGACAAGCTTTATAGTCTTTGATAGGGTATGGCGTATCGAAATGTAAATTGCATCTAAAATTAGCTTACAATTTTGATGATAAGTGCAAAACACAAACCGTGTAGGTGCCACTCATTCCTGCTAGTACGCATTGTTTTGGTCTTAATTCGGCAAAATTACTAAAACTAACCGCAGCTTCTAGATGAGCCTTCCTATATTCTTTGTGAAGGTCCTTTATATCATCAAGAATCAAGTGATTTTGTTCCACCCTCTTCTCTCCGTTTATTTTAACAGATACTGTGTCTCTAACCCCTGGCATTATTCGACTGTTCTCCTGGTAAAAACTGCGTTCTTTTTCCACAGTCTCACTTGATAGTGAATGACCTGCTTTGACAGTTGGCGAAGCAAACACTCCCTTTCAGTTCTCTCAAGCGTATTGCTTTGAAAGCCATGTATCTCGTCGGATTGAATTCGGAAGCGACCCTTCGTGCACTCCAAGACCGCAGGGCTATGTATGTCTGCAAATCGTGGAATATAGCGTTTAAACCATCCAACATTTCCTTCAATTCCATCTCTCTTTTAGATTGATTCCGTTTTAATAGTGGTTGCTCCTCGTCAGTACTGTCGGAATCTAGAACCCCTTCTTCCCCAAATGTTCGACCTGATCGCAAAGAACGTGTAAGTTGTTTCGATGGGGGCAAGATGATGGCCCAATTGGGGTGGACGAGTTGACATGGAATATCCCATATATTAATCAAGTTGTACACAGTGAAGGTTCACTTTATCTTCAAGATGGGGTGAATGTGGAACCAGAGGTCGAAAATGGGGAAAGCCGATTCAACGGTCTGTCTATAAAAGTAGAATAGTTTGTGCCTGTCAACGATAAGCCACCGAAGAAGATAGAGCTAACATCGACCACGGTTCCGTTGAAGGAAAAAGATACAGATACAAAGCATCACTAAAGTATCTTAAGACACTTAAGGGCAGCAACTCGAAGTCACTGACAGCGAACTGAATGCACTTGCAACCACGACGGGGATAAAATCTCCTATCGAATCGATGGCCGGCAAAGCAGCCACGGAGGACACCCAGAAGCATTGCAGGAGATCGCCACCAACGTCGACAACAACCTCCCAAAAGTAGGAACCGTTTGGCGGAAAGCGTGGTATCTCCAGGCGACAGCGATCGGAAGACTCGTCGAAGGCTCTAGAAGGAAGATTTAGTGACTAGCTTAAGCTCGAAGACAGAACTTCAGGTGTTCGACCCGACGAGAAGTTGCTAGTCACGGAGGGAGTCATACTGCAAGCCATTCACGATGCCATGAAAAGGAAAAAAAATCTTTTCCTAGCTGTGTTAAATGGCATTTAATGGTACAGGGGACCTAATGTTGTAGTTTGTATCATCGAGGAATCCCTGAGCTTTCTCACTGACACAAATCTTGGCATTGGTGACCTACGGCCTGGAGCAAGAATCGGGGTCTTAGAAAAGGAATAGGTAAAATATTCTACAACAAGATATGTTGACTTCACTTGGCAATATTTCAACACATAATCCAGTCCATGCAATTTTTCCACTTCTATTTAAGATCCGTACAGTAATACGTCGCAATCAATGACAATGGGACATGTAAAAAACGAAAGTGGAACCACAAATAGAAGTCTTTAATAAATGGTGCTAAAAATTTCGCGGAATTCTATAGGTGACGGCTAGCCTTTTGAAAAATCTAAAAATTATTCTGAAGGAGTGTATGCATGCCAGCCTTGACCAGAAAAAATTTGGAATTTTTTTAAGGATAGATGGCCCGAAAAAGGCTTGTGATTGAAATGATAAAAATCGATGTTAAAAATTCCATAATACCATATTGAACCTATCAGCAGCTTTGCATTACTTCAAACGCCCCCATTAGGCCCCAAATTTTTTCATTGTAATGCCTGATTCCACGAACAAATAAAAATTTATGTCAAAAATCTGCCAGTTGCTTATGTTATGTGGATTGTAAGCTATAGTGGGACCACAATGTTCAAAAAAACGGTATATAACTTAAAATAATAATAAACATTGAAAGCAGAAAAGTTTTTTTCACTAAGACCTATTATGGCCATAAGATATAGGTTTCGAATTTTGATCAAATTTTGTATATCTATTAAAAATCATTTAATCAAAAACCCACCTGAACAAAATAAGGGTTATTTAGGCTAGAATACTCAGACGTATCACACGGGACATAGAGCGAGATTGTGGGGTGAGTGTTGGCATTCCACCCAAACAGCCCTGCAAGAAGACTCCTCAGAAGACGAAGGATCAATGGGATCAGGGCTAAAAGAAGACTAGTTAGAATCCATCCAACTGATCTGGCTGAACGAAGGATCTAGCTATAACATTTCCACCTATTATACACCCACCGGTCTGTATGAACGCACAGATCTTAGAGAAGGTAAGAGAGGTTTACCTGCAAAAATTTTGTCGGGTTCCTTATCTCTATAGTTTTTGGCGATAGTTTGAGGGGAGAGTTTTCTGTAGTTTGGCGATTTACACAAACAAAATATACATAGGGTATCGCATTCTTAACATACAAGGGATAAAAAAGCGATATGTGGTATAGCTTTTTTTTTCGTCCAATCGGTAAATTGGCAATATATCGCCTTGAAGATATGAATGCGATTCTCGTTGCAAATATCAATTTCACTATTTATATGGGCTGAGAGGGAATTCGTTCTTGAGAATTACAAAAAAATCAAAAACTGGTGTATGTTTTCAATACAAGTACATCTTATTCAATACAAGTAACACATTATATGCGTTGCTTTTCACGAGCGGCGTGGCGCAGTTTCAGTTCTCAACGGCCCCGAGTTGGAATCCCCGCAGAGTAAGTAAAAATTTGTAATAAAACAAGTGAGAAAGTCGGTCAAGCCCGACTATAACATACTCTGTACCCTTACACTCAACTGACCGTTTCTTGCTCATAACTTGAGTATCGTTCATCCGATCTTTATCATTCCTTCAGCAAATCGATAAATAATTTTGAGTACTAGATATCTCTAGAATGTACCTCTATGTACTTTCGGTACAGAGTATAAAAATCTTACCCTCCCCCACATAAGAGACTCAATGAGAATGAATGAGTTATCATCTTCAGAAAGAAACGATTTACTATCTCCAGAATATACTTTTTTTTATCGCCAGGAAGAATCGCTTTCTTATCGCCAGGAAGAACCGGTTTCTTATCGCCAGGAAGAATCGCTTTCTAGGCACACTTCTTCCCGAAGGGAGATAAGAATGCATTATAATGGATAAATCCCAAGTGGGTCGTGAAAAAGCTTCAGCTTTACTAGCATGTTCTTTTAATGACAGAAAAAAATGACGCTCTGACACGGAAAGAAATTAATGGAAAGTACCATCCGAGAGTACAAAAGGAGTCTCATATTGTAATTCTTAAGGTAGCGCAAGTCAAATTGTTTGGTCACATCAGCATGTCCTCCAATACACTAAACTAATCCAATTATGGGAGATCTTTAAAGATAAAAATTTAACACTTACTAGCTTGATAGGAGTTTGCTGCTATGGAGAACCAACCAATACTGGAATTGAAAATGGAGTAATTCGAAAGATTGAAGTTTTGTTGAATAAACCATTACCAGTGATTGGAAAGGTACTCATTTTTCCTACCTAGGTAAGGTATAAGGTAAATGTCAAAAAATATAAATAGGTAAGGTAAAAGGTATCCGAAATTTCCAGTACCTAGGTAAAGGTAAAGGTATAAAAAAGGTACTTTTTAAATGCCTTTTAAGGCATGGTTTGTTCAACACCACCTGCCCGAAAATGTTCATGACGTGAAGTATCCAACCGAAACTTTGAGGCTTCCTTGAAATTTGAACAAAAGTGTACGGAAAAAGAACAAAAGATTTTCAGGAATCAGTAGAACAAATCTGTGTTCCGAGATTCCCAAAATTTCTACAGGGACATACACTTTTTTTTAGTTTTAAGTCAGAAAAATATATTTTATTCTTTGTTCTTTCCGACTATTTAGGTTAGAATTCATATTTTTTGAATTTTCGACCTGGTTTACAAAATATATATTTAAATATTAACATTAATCATTAAGTTCCACATTTGCGTCAACATCACAAACGGCTTTATCTACATATTTAATCTTGGTCTTGGCTTAGATACTTAGGAAGGAAAGCGCTATGGACAAGTTTTTGAAACTTCTTAAATAGTAAAATTAGCGATTTAATTATTTAAGCTGATAACAAAGTCCACTGGTGATAGGGTCCTAGAATATAATTTGGTTTGTTGTGTGTTATATAAAATAATGTCATTTATAATCATAAATAATTCAAAAGAAAGTTTATGAATCTTATTTCCATGCTAGTTGCGCAGACAGCTTTCTGTATTTCCTTGACTTAAAGCGTCATAAGGATCAGCACAGTTATAAGCTCAAGACTATGTTATTTGGATAGTCACATCGACCATCAAATTGAAAGAATTATTAAATTAGATTAGTTTCCCACCCAGGCTATCATTTGAAATTAAATTCTCAATCATATTAAAGTACCTTATACCTTACTTTTTGACAAAGTAAATGAAAATTTGGACCTAGGTAAGGTAAAAGGTACTGGAATTTAAAAATTCCGAGGTAAGGTAAAAGGTACACCAAACATGTATCTAGGTGTGTACCTAGGTACTTCCTAACACTGACCATTACATTAGTTTGTTTGCTTTTTGCATATTTTGTTGTAGGCTATACCTCACTTTGAACCCATTTCATTGGTAAATATGCCTCCACTCATGGATAATAAAGATGAAAAAAGCCTTTCGACTAACGTTTTACATATCTGTCTAATAGCCAAAGCTATATCGGAAGGTTTGTGTCCAGACAATACCTCACTTCGTTAATAAGTTACAGACTTTTGGCTCCCACTTTCTAAAAATGAGCCTCAAAATACTTCAGCCTGAAATCTTTATGCTTCTCAGCGGGAGCTGAGAATTGATTTAAGGCACATATCTTAGAATTCTTCATAGATTTCCATTCTGGTGAACGCTTTTGGAGAAAAAAATAGTCATAGTCTTCTTAATTTTAATATGCCAAATATGCTTTTGCATATATATATCCGGGCTCTAGTCATATCATATTATATGTTTTTCATTTGTATTGGTTTCCACGCCGCCCTAAGCTGACTCTGGGCACCTCTCTGTTTTAAACCTTTCAAATTTCATGATTTAGCTTGCTTAACTTTCTGTGTGCAAAACCGCAAAAAAAAAAAACCAAATAAATTGCAGACCTTAAGGGTCAATGAAATGTGCATTTCCTTGCAATACTTGCTTACTGTTGAATTTTCACTGCAAACCACACACCGTTCTTTTTCGCTTAGTTAAATTTATTCAATTTATTACCCATACTTATGTTTTTTTGCGTAGCTAATTTAATGACCAGTTTTGCATACACTTCCCATAATAGGGTATCATTAAACTTAAGCGCAATTTAAACGTGGTCGGTCAACACAAAAAAAACCAAATAACAAACAAACAAACAAACAAAAAACTAAACTCATTTCTCATGCGCATTGGGTGATGCTGACGTTGCACAGTGGGGTCTAAGTCCGAAATCTGCGTTTTGACCAAACCGATCGACAAAAGAAGTTAACTTTTTAGCTTCTCAAGTCTGACCCACTGTGTGTCATTAATGCTAATGTTGTTGTTGTTGTTGTGGTTGGCGGCGCTTGCCTCCAAGTGCAAGAGCCAAACCCCCTGGCAGCAGACATGACTCGGCGAAAAGATTTAACAAATTCCCAGCTCCTCAGCTAAGACGAGCAGCCAAGTGGCAGTGACTAAGTGGAAATTTGATTAAGTTTCCGAGGCTTGTTTGCGGTTTCATTGTTGTGTGGAGAGAAAAATGCATTCAATAATTGATGCTTCAAATCAAACGAAATGCAAATTGCATGGCTAATGAGCCAGATCGATTAATTTATGGAAAGCTATACCCGTATAAAGGGTGGGCACGCGGGGTGTATAAAGGAAGGATGTGGTTAAATGAGGAATGTAAGTATGATAGAAATCCCCTTTATTGTTTACAACTATATCTAATTGTCAAGCTGAACTTATTGAAGTACAAGCCCCCCCCCCCCCCCCCCAGTCAATCTCGACTTTCTTTTGCGTGTCTTGCAAAATGATTGACAATTTTGACATTTCTTTATTTTATTTATGTTTAACTTGAGTTTCGGTTAGGCCTACTTGCTTTCTACATGGCCAAGTCTCTTTACCTACGCGTGTTTGTGCCCCATTGTGTGCTTGCTTGAGAGCATCTCCGAGTTGGAGAGATCGCTGACCATTTGTAATGTTTTCATTGAAATATCCATCTAAATCTACAAAATCAATCAATGCATGTAAATGAACAACCACAACAAAAATTAGCATATTTCAAATTAAGCAACGTGCGCGTCAACAAGAAAACAATAGAGAACTGAGAAGTATTTCCTGATATTTGTTAACGACGACGTCATTGCATTTCTTGTATTTGGCAACCTGTTGCTGTCGCGTGTTTTTGTGGAAATTAAATATTTTAATAAAAATCATTGACACCAAAATCAAATTGTAAACTTCAGCAGAAATAATAATGCCTCAGTTGGCAATCTGTATTAAAAAGAGAGAACTCGAATGGCATTTCTGGTAACCAAAAGCTGACCCAATTCATATTACGAACGAATGCTGAGAATTGTGGGAAAATAAACGAGAATTTTGAGACCGGTTTGATTCTTTTCGAACTGTCGGAAATAAAACTTAATTTATTGTAATTAAACGACTCGAAATAGAACAGTGGAACGAGGGAGTTTTCTATACTTTTCTAGATTGTTTGCAAATCCCTTAACATTTTGCATTTTTATACTCTGTACCAAAGGTACACAGAGTTTATTAAGTTTGTGCAAATGTATGTAGTAGGGGAAAAGGAATCATTTCCGACCCTATAAAGTAAATATATTCTTGAACAGCATCAACAGCCGAGTCGATGTAGCCATGTCCGTCTGCCCGTCAGTCTGTCTGCCCGTCTGTATGAACTCACAGATCTCAGAGATGGTAAGAGATAGAGGTTTGACATGTATGGTACATATATTTCTTATACTTGCTGGCAGATCAAGTTTATTTTCAATCCCCCCTCCCGCCCCCGCAATTTGGAACGTCATAACTCCCACAGTTTCGTAGATAGATGGTTTGTACCTTCTAGAGATGTCTAGTACTCAAAATTATTTATCGATTTGCTGAAGAAATGATAAAGATCGGATGAACGATACTCAAGTTATGAGCCAAAAAGGGCCAATTAACACCCCCACACCCATAACCACTACATTCCGTTCACGAGAGGCAATCTTAGTGAGAGAGAAAGAGAGAGAGGGAGAGAGCGAAACTTAGAGAGCGCACCGCGTTGTGCGCTCTCACTAAGATTGCCTCTCTTGACTCGTGAGTAAATGCGAGGGTAAGGGTACAGAGTATGTTATAGTCGGGCTTGACCGACTTTCTTTCTTGTTTTTCAGGGAATCAAACCGAATTGTATTTAGGTTTCGGTTCTGGTTCTGGTACGTACCGAAACTTATGCTTCGGTCAAAGGTTCTGTTTTGGTTCTAACATTATTATGGTTCTGAACCGAAACGAAGTAAACGGTTCGGTTCGTTTTGTCGACAAGTTTGTGGCAAAAATGTCTGTAATTTTTGGAAATTTATTAAAAAACTTAACTGAAAAAAAAAATCGTACATCAGGGTTGCACAGGGTTGTGCTCTGTCTCCCATTCTGTTTATAATGGTGGTTGCAGATGTGTTCTCCACTGTGCGAACAGCACCCAACAACAGCGGCATCACATCAGATTGTTCAGTGCTTCTATACGGTTCCTCCACATGGACAATGACAACTTCCATAGTGTCGAAAATTCAAACTTTATTTTCGAGTAAAATTGCGCATTTACTCGGCTTCTTTGTGCTCGCCGCTTTGGTTAGACACACACGAAATGCTCGCAAGCACATAGAGCCAGAAAGGGGAAGCTGTTTTTTTCGCACGAGTAATAATTGAGCTTGATAAAGCTGTCGGCTATACGTGTATAAGCTGCCGTCGAATACATGCCAAAAACGTGCTCTTTTGCATTCACAAGTTGTTGTTTTTGCTTGCTTGTAAGAGTTGTGTTACTTGTGTACTCGTGTAAAGCCCGCAGTAGATCTTTGATTTCGGCAACAAGAACTCGCAACGACTCGAGTCATCGCGGGTACTTGTACTTGCAATTACACAAGCTCGCGTATACAATGATACGGAAATACACGAGTACTTTTGCATTCTTTCTTTTGTGTATACTTCTTGAACGAGCTCAGCGGGCTACCAGGATTGAGTTTACTTTTATTGCATTTGTAGCACAGCTGAACGAGCTTACTAGTGACTGCTCGTGGCAGTTCTTTGGTATGTGAACCGATGCTTTCGACCTACATTCTGTATTTTCTGGTCTAACAGAATACGGAACTCCGAGCTGCTAGGACGAGCAAATATGAAGAGTGTTGACAACATAATACGCAGAATGAAATGAAGTTGGAAAGGGTATATACTGCGAAAAGGAAGGCCCGCTGCACGAAGTCGCTAGGACACCAGGCAGATACAAAGAAATTTGAACTAGGACTGTCGGTAGAGCATTGGGAAGAGCTGGAGTTCATTGGAAGAGAGAAGTGGTTGATACCCAATGTCCCACACGGGATTGGAACTAGAAGAAAAAGAAGAAGAGTTTTTCCAACTAACTTTCAAAGGACAGCAATCTTTTGGGTTACAGTCGGGTGTCAGTGTTTCAACAACACCTGATTTTGTCCATCTCCTGCAATGGTTGTCTCTGTTTTACTTTTTCATATATCCTTGAAAGTTTCATATTGAATTTGCTAAATTCAGAGTATTTCTTTACTTTCAATCCACTATTACAATATCTACTGCATCACAACTCTCCCAGATAGTTCTGAAACGGCGTCGGTATATCCTACATTAAAGTTTTGAATATGAATATTAATGCTCGAATACTGAGAGTGAAACATGTTATAAATAGAACCGGTGGCTTAAAAACTCCATGAGCCACTGAACCGAACGATACCTTATTCCGGATCAGTTTGCAACCCCGCATTATAATGAGGGTCTAAGAATATAGAATGCAATATTTTCTCGCATTTTTTTTTTTCGCCAACTAAGTGCTAGCTTTACAGTCTAGTTGTTGCACTCAGAACCGAAACTGTAACGGTACAGTGTTTAGGTTCTTTTCGGTTCCAAAATATCGCAAATCGGTTGTTAGACTTGGGTAATAAAATGAAATATGAACATTTCCACAGAATGGTCCACCAAAACTGAACAAATATTTATATGTTTGTCTTGTCCTTGACGAAAGCTTTTACCATACCGATTACGAGTTTAGGTTACACTCCTAAAGGTAAGTCGTCCATGAAGAATGGTAGTTATCTTTGCTTAGATCTTGTTGGCCAATAAATGTTATGGTGTTAAAGCATGGAGCTCGCCAGCTGATGAACACCATTAAATAAATTGGTTAATAGACACAACCGCTTCCTGAATGTTAGCTCATCAACAAATCTAACTTAAGTCATGCGGCAGCATTACTTGAGTTTTATGCAAACAGTTTAAATTAACATTGAGTAAGAACAATTTTTTTTTTATATCTTTTTACATAGTACATATATTTCTATAGCAATTTGACCAAGCTTAAACTATAATGTGTTGTTAGAATTGAGTAATTTCTGATAATTAAATAAAGCTATTAAAAATTATAGTTCAGCAGTCACAAGTTGAGGGTACTATTAATCATAGTCCAGTAGTCGCAAGTTGAGGGAACTACTGCAATTGTCTGTATAGCAAACCAAACATTAAGCATTCTGTTAAATAACTAACTATTCAACTGCGACACCTGCCATGTTTTTTTGTGCCGCCCACTTGTAATTGCGTTTAGTTACAGGTACCTTGTGCTTCTATTACAGCATGCTCTTGTTGAAACTCATTTTGCATAGAAGTTGCCACAAGCAACTTACCAACTCATTGCCATCAATCTACCGAAACTTAACAAGTAGCTAATCAGCGCCAACAATTTTTTTGTTGCTATTCAGCCAGTTTTTGGCTAAAAACTGACATAAAAGTTGACATGCTTTAATAATAAATTGTCAACTTTTTGTAAATCAAAGTGACTGTTAATTATTTACATATTATTTACGGTATAATACAAAAAAATGTGTGTGCAACACTTTTTCAGCCCAGCTAATAAAAACAGTACTTAGTTAAGTTGGGCCAAAATTTTGAATACTCTAGCTAATGTTGGTTCTGATATTTGTTCTTACAAGTCAAGTTATTTTGTATATATAGAATATTTACCTAAGCTATTTGATAAAACTTGTAAAGCATTGAGTATAAGATCATTTATGTATGAATCTGTTAAAGGTTTGGTACTTTTTAGTATTTTTAGTATTTAATTAAGTTGGTTTCATATTTTGTATATTTTGTTTCGAGTTTTTGTTTATTTTTTTGTAACGTATCAAGCATAAATAAGAAAACTACAGAAGCCCATGTTTATTTACTTTAGCACCTTGTATCTATATTTATAAAAGAGTTCAATCTGACTGACTGGCTGACTGGTGACCGTCGCACAGCCCAAACCGTAAGAGATAGCATGCTGAATTTTCCACAGTAGTTTTATCTTCTGCTGAAAGTGAGTACTAAAACCGGATTTTGGAAAATTTGGTGGGGAAATGTGGCAAATACGTGAAAATCTATTGTATGAAACTTTTTTTTTATCATCCGATCATTTTGAAAGATCTTTATGAAAATTCAACAACAACTGCATACCAATTTTCCGGAAAATTCACCCCCCCTGGGTGGAAGGTTGCGTCGGCGAAAGTTTAGTTGATAGCGATTAGCTCCAAACTCATTTTCAAAGTTTACACATCTGATTGACTTGATACTCTGTAAGGATAGAATACGAAATTATTTTGAAATGTTGGATAACCTACCACAGGGTGTGAAAGAGCCCGAAAAATTCTACATGCAATTAACTATTTTCCATCCGATTGACTTGAAACTCGGTTTGTAGTGAGCAAATTCGAATTCATTTGTGATTTCATTTTCCGTTGTTGGAAATTCCGCTGGGATGCCCACTGTTAAGTGGGTGGGATGTGGGTTGGAAGTGGGTGGGAAGTGGGTGGGAAGTGAGCGGGAAGTGGGTGGGAAGTGGATGGGAGCTGGGTTGGAAGTAGGTTGGAAGTGGGTGGGATGTGGGTGGGAATTGGGTGGTTAGTGGGAGGGATGTGGTTAGGAATTGGGTGGGAAGTAGGTGGGATGTTTGTGGTAGGTGGGTGGTAAGTGGATGGGAACTGGGTGGTTAGTGGGGGCGATGAGGGTGCGAAGTGGATGGAAAGTGGGTGGGAAGTCGGTGCGATGTGGGTGGGAAGTGGGTGGGATATGGGTGGTAAGTGGGTGGGAAGTGGGCGGTTAGTGGGAGCGATGTGGGTGCGAAGTGGATGGAAAGTGGGTGGGATGTGGGTGGGAAGTGGGTGGTAAGTGGGTGGGATGTGGGTGGGAAGTGGGTGGGAAGTGAGCAGGAAGTGGGTAGGATGTGGGTAGGAGGTGGGTGGTAAGTGGATGGGAACTGGGTGGTTAGTGGGAGCGATGAGGGTGGAATGTGGGTGGTAAGTGCGTGGGAAGTCGGTGGGATGTGGGTGGAAAGTGGGTGGGATGTGGGTGGGAAGTGGGTGGTAGGTAAACGGGAAGTGGGTAGGATGTGGGTGCGAGGTGGGCGGGAAGTGGATGGGAGCTGGGTTGGAAATGGGTTGGAAGTGGGTGGGATGTGGGTGGTAATTGGATGGGAACTGGGTGGGAAGTGGGTGGTTGGTAACTGTGAATGTGGGATATTGGTTCCATACTGATATAGGCTTTACTGATGGCGGCGCAGCGAAGCGCGACGGATTTTATGCTAATAATTTATATAAATAAAGATTTTCAATCAACGATGGGCACGCCCTTTGGCAACTGGAGTCACTCAGATGCATAAAGAAACTGCGTTGTTTCAAGGCGCCAAGCTGCACAAGCAGACGTCGCAGCAAATTGTCTCGTTTCAAAATTTGGTACAACCACAATGCCCCATAAGAATGGGCGCTTAGCGACTGCTTTTCGCAGACTAAGTCGACGGACCACGTCGGTCGGGTCGGTCGAGAATTATTCGTATTTGGATCAAGTACTGAAACTCTGAAATCAATCATTTTGGGATCAAAAATACACTCTTGGATCAAGAATTTTCACTCTTAGCGTACTTTTGAGAACGAATGCTCCTAGTTCAAGTGTGAAACTCGCTATTTTTTCTCTGAGTGACGATCTTTCGGCCATGCAAATGCTTTCGATATATGAAATTACATTCAATTTTTCCACAATTGTACAGAAATGAAAGATTTGCATTCTCCATATTTACCAGTGACTTATGTTTCCCCCCCTGAACAATTGGCTTAATAAAGACTTTAGTCAAAGACCTTGATTTGCTTTACAAAATCAATTCCAAAATGTTATCAGTTGTTTTGCGCGTTAAGAACGAGTTCTGGTTCTGTTTGCTTAAGTTTTTCCTATGACTTAAGCACTTAATTTATGTAATTTTTTTTTTTTTTTGATCATTTTAACAAAACCACCAAACGACTTATCAATTTAATGTTCCCTTCAAAGCAAACTTAAATTGAGACTCAAACATGTTGTTATCTAGCCCACATCTGGGGTGATCTCTTGCTCTCCGTCTCTCAAGCGAGCTCTGCTAGGCCAAGTGTTTTGTAGATCCACTCAAAGTCAAAAACTATCACTAAACAGCCAACTGAGTCAAGATACACGCACTCGTAATAGATACAATAGATCAGTAGACGAAGAGAGCTTTGGGCATGGGTAGGAGGAAGCAGAGAGGCAGCTTTCTCAGCAGCAGCAGCAGCTACCAAAAACATTGCGGTACTTGGCCAAGTTGTTGGTGTTGCTTGGCTGGCCACTCAAATCTCTCGGCGACTCATTTAACCAATTTTTAAAGCTGTGTTTTGCTTGTTTTTGTCTTTGGTTTCCCATCTATGTGAGGCTAGGTGAGTGTGTGAGTATGTTCCGATTTCCATTACGTGGTATCGTATGCGGACGTACAACGTCTTCGTGAGTTGAGTGCGCGCTGTTTAGCTTTAGCTGAGGCCTTAGCTTTGCTCGCCATCCCAAATTTCCTCAGTCTGAGTTGAGCGTGCGTCGGCATTGGCAGCAATAACAAAAAACCTCCTCAACGTTATACAAAGTCTCAATACATTACCAATAAGTGTTTAAGCCAGGCCGAAATCAATTTTTTTTGGTTTGTTAACGTTTGCATATCCATTTAACACCTTTGCTGTGTGCTAAGTACTATTAACTAAATCAAAGTGTCTAAACAAAAGTGAAACTCCGTCAATGAAGCAAATGGAAAAACCTTGTATAATACAATTAAAAATTGGAAAAATGGAAAAATTATAAATAATTGCAAAAAAAAAAAACAAAAATCGAACGAGAATCGATTGGTTAACGGTGGAAAAATAAGCAAAATGGCAAAGTGATGACGAAATAGTTTTGTTTTTGGGAAATTGTTTTAACCATTTATGCAATTGTTAAGCACTACAATTTTCTCTTTACCCTGTCAAGTGCGTGCGTGCGTGTGAGTGTGTGTGTATGTGTGTGTGTGTGTGTGTGTGTGTGTGTGTGCGAGTGTGTGTTTGTGAGTCAGAGTTTGTTTTTCTTGATTTTTCCAGTCATTTCAAGGTATTTCCAGTAAATTGTGTGATTTAATGCTAGTTCTTTTGACAGCGTGGCCAAAATTTCACCCCAACCGCTCGAGCTGTTTTTTTTTGTGTCTCAACTATGATGTCAAAATTTATGCCGCAAACCGGTTTGCAAAAAAAAAAAAAAAACATAAAACAAAAAATCCAAAAGAAAACTTTTTTTTTCTTAATGTTTTTCAATTTGAACAATTTTTAGCTGATAAACGTAGCCAAACAGCAAAAACCTTTCAAGAAGCTCTCAAGTTTGTTGTCTAAGTCTTTTGATTTGAACATTGACGGGCCAATTGAACTCTCAATCAATTTCAATTTCAATGTTAAGGTCTTCGTCCCCACCTCCCCCCCCACTCCAAATTGGCCCAACCCAAACAAAAGTTTGTTTGTTTTATGGCGCATTAATTCAAACTCGTGTGCCTAATACGCACTACATACATATCTCTATATAAATTTGTGCATGACTAGCATAAATAAACAATCAATTTTTGTTACATATTTCATTTCTACGGTTGCCATGGCAAAAAATTTTAGCAAAAAATCTTTTAACAAAAAACTTAAAGAGAAATCAATACAATGAACAGATAAAAGCGGGTGCAAAAGAGAGAGAGATCTGTACATCATCATCAAATAGAAAGTGACCAAAAAAAATGGAACTGTGTAAAGCCGTAAAACAAAAAATTCGTCACAAAATTTATGGTCAAAAGGCTAGTTGCCGAAAATAGCACTAAAAAATATTTACAGAAAAATGTTTGACAGCATGTAACAAAATTTGAATTCAAAGAGGAAACGAAAAGTCACCAAATTCTTTAGAACTGGTTCCGTTCTTGTTTTGTGCGAATTTCGAAACAAAGCAAGAACCGAAAACCTTTTACATTAAAAAAAAGTAGTCCAAGGCTTCAAGTAGCTAGCGGTTTTTTAAGAAAATTTCGAATAACTGAAGGTTATCATCGGTAACCAATGGGTTATAAATAGTAATCCAAGGCGAAAGAAACTCTTAAGAAAGAAACTTAAAAACGAGAAGGCCAAGCTAAATTCGTTTTTATAACCTTGCAAATGCTGTTTTTGAAATATCAGAGTTTACAAACGCTAAAAAATATCCTTACTCAAACCCATTTTCTGACAAATAAACATCTGATTTCGACCAAATTTCGTGAATCTTTTTGAAAACATATCAAATTAACAATCGCCAATATTTAAAACGATAAAATTGAAAACAAAAAAGCTTTTCTCACTCAGACTCATTTTCCGACCGATCGTTCCTATGGAAGCCTTAAGATATAGTCACCCGATTTCGACCAAATTCTGCGAATCTATTTGAAAGCTTGAAAGTTTATGGACGCTAACATTAAAAACAAAAAAATTTTTTACTAAGACCCATTTTCGATCGATCGGTCCTATGGCAATCCTAAGATATAGTCACCCGATTTCGATCAACTTTTTCAAATTAGTTTGAAAGCGTTTAATATTAATAATCAACGACCTTCAGAACGATTTACTTGAAACGAAAAAAAAAATGTTTCACTAAGACCCATTTTCCGACCGATCGGTCCTATGACAGCTATAAGATATAGTCATCCGATTTTGACCAAAGTTTGCAAATCTGTTTGAAAGCATATAATATTAATAATGGACTAGTTTGAGGACGCTAACATTGAAAACAAAAAAGTTTTTCTCAATAAGACCCATTTACCGACCGATGGTTCCTATGACAGCTATAAGAAATAGTCATCCGATTTCGACCAATTTTTGCGAATCTTTTTGAAAACATATCATATTAACAATCGCCGAGATTTAGAAAAATAAAATTGAAAACAAAAAAGTTTTTCTCACTAAGACTGATTTTCCGACCGAATGGTCCTTTGCACATTGGGCCCAATTGCCGATTTTTTGCCATAAAGTCTAATATTGATGCTGCAGAGCTGAAATTGGTATATACGATAATTATATAATGCATAATAAATAGAAAAAAATTTGGATGTTTCTGGACACGCCTACCCTTACTGCCCATATAAGAATGCATTGCGCATACGTACCGTAATTTTTATTTTTTGATTTCCCGTACAAATAGCTCTATAAAAATGTTAAATTTTAATGAAATATTACCATAATACCGGTTATACAATAGTTCAAATAAAAGACAACATTAATTTCATATAAATGAGGTGCAAACATATTTATTTAGGCTTGCATCTTCAGGTTTTTCAAAAGCGCATTGCGAATTGAAACTAAATAATAAAAATAGTTCTTAACAAAAAATAAAAATAAAATTAATTATCTTCTACTTCTAGTTCAAAAGAGTAGCAACCTGCAGAATCACATTCAGAATCAGTTTCGGAATCACAGTTTATTGAATCATTCCTATTAGAGGGTGCGATAAGAGGAAGAAGAGAGGAATCTGAGGAGTCAATTGATCTGTGAAACACGTCAATCAAATTGTTGGCAAGCGTGTGATCTCCTATCCTGTTTATACAGTTTATTGTGCGCTTCTGATGCATTTTCGCCGCTACTGCATGCACACTCAAAAAATTATTTTTCTATATTTAATATAATTGTTGGTTAGCGACCTTTCTAATTATTAGAATTTAGATGTTAGCTGGCTCCAGGTCGAGAAGAAAAACTCAGTGTTTTTGGTTTGTTTCCGATATATTTCGAATGCGCCTCGGCATCCGTCTTCAGGGACAAATTTATAACACGTCTGTACCGCTTGACGTGGAGTTCATCGGAAACAAACCAACAACACTGAGTTTTTCTTCTCGACCTAGAGCCAGCTAACATCTACATTCTTTCTATATTTATGAAAATCGCCCTAAAATCGAAATCGCCTTAAAATTGAGACAAAACTTATATTTTTAAGAAAAAAGGGCGAAAATGGCACTTTTTAGGGTGAGTTGTTTTTTGAGTGCACCTATCGAAAAAATGAAAAATTCTCATATTTAAAAAACGGTGCCATGAAAAAATTTTTGAAATCGAGTTTTAAGATTACCAATCCAAACTACACTTAAAAATAGTTTCAGTAGAAATGAGTCATTTAATTTTTTTTTAAGCTAGTATAATCAACAATTATAACGACTTAGACTCATGAGACACCCTTATTAAAACTGTCGATACGAAGCAAATCAACATACTGAGCGGAACGCGGAACGACATCTCTACCTTTTATAAAGACCTCAACATTCTACCAGTTTGCTCCCAGATCAATTGTCACACCAGCAGATATAAGTACCGAAAGCGCCATAATTCCGACCTCTGGACTTAAGATAGACGACCAATAGTTCGACGCCTAGGCTCACCCTGCGCTTTTCAACTGTTCTGCTAATAATGTCACTTGTTCTCAGCCCTCTGGCAATCTGTTATTTCTGTTCTTGTTTCCGTGTCAAAAACATTGTAAGCGAATCATTATAATGTGTATTTGTAACGTCGTTGGTGCGTTTACAAGTTAGCCTTATTTTCGGTATAAATGTCAGTGGTTTTAAAGTGACTAAGTTTATATTGTTGTTGGGGTGTAGGCTATATTTCCTAAATGTAATTTATTCGGCGACCTTTTTAATGTTTAGTTAGCGAGTTTAGCTGGCAACTTTTGCATTCTACACTAAAAGAGCTGGTTGCCTATACACTACTGTTTTATGAACCTCCCAGTTTAATCATCAGTAGGCTTTTTGCTAAAGAATGCATAATTGCCATATGCCTATCCGTACAATCATGGCTTTAATCAGTTGCCCAAAGCTATTGAAACTGCGCCACTCTGCTGTATGTGCTTAGCATCTTGTGGCCCGTGTAGAGCTCAGTAAAGGCATTTTTTCCTTGCTGGATTGATTTTTGGTTTATTTTGCAATTGTGGTTCCCTGCTATTGATTTTGGTGCTTATCCAGAAAGTTGGTTAAAGTTTACTGTCTACATTTCTAAAGAGCTCTAGAACCTATCAATGCGGTGGCTCCGCACCGATACATCTCCAACTCATCGGCCGTTCTACAACAGTTTGAAACGTCTGCCTAGTTTGTCGAGTTGCTTGTTGGTCTCTATGACCAACTTAAAAGTGCTGATCGGCTAGCCGAGAGGATGGCTACTTATGTTTTGAAAGTTATTTTTTGATATTTAGTACCGCACATCAAGAACCTGCAAATTGATCCAAGACTGATGCGGCTGGGATGTATTGGGTGCGTAGAATAGGACCGTAAACCGAACCTTTAAAATTTAGAAAAAGGTAGCTCATTTAAATTACTATCTAGACTCTGTATCTAAATTCAATACATTTTGAGATCTAGAAACTAGCTATGAAACAGTCAAAATGTACTTATAGTATATTTCATATACCTTCCAATTTCAACGAGCAGTCACTTTTGGAACCTGTGGAAGAGCTTATTATGAAGGATAACAATAATAGATATGGTAAATTCGACAATTGCTTCAAATAGCTTGACATTACAAGCGTCCTTCTCAAAAGAAATGAAGCAGAGCATTTCTCTGTTTTTATCGATTCGCTTAAAATCTTCAAAAAAAAAAATGAGATTGTTCGTAACTTTTACTTTTCATTGGGTTCGAAAATCCGAACCAAACCTTTTGAATTGTTTTAGATGTTGGCAGTCTTGGTATGTATCCTTAACAAGAAAGAAAGTCGGTCAAGCCCGACTGTAACATACTCTGTACCCTTAACGTCGCAGCTCGCATTTGCTCACGAGTTATACGCGCTCATCTCTAAGTTTCACTCTCTCTCTCTCTCTCTCTCTCTCTCTCTCTCTCTCTCTCACTAAGATTGCCGTTCAATAGAATGCTGTGGTGAAGGGTGGGGGGGTGGGGGGTGTTTACTGGCCGTTTTTTGCTCATAACTTGAGTATCGTTCATCCGATCTTTATCATTCCTTCAGCAAATCGATAAATAATTTTGTTTTCAAGGTATCTCTAGAAGGTACGAACGATCTATCTATCTATCCTAAACTGTAGGAGATATGACGTTTTTTCCAAATTGCGGGGGCGGGAGGGGGCGTGGCAAAAATTGAAAATAAACTTGATCTGCCTGCAAGTATAAGAAATATATGCTCCATACATGTCAAACTTCTATCTCTTACCATCTCTGAGATCTCTTCGTTCATACGGACGGACAGACGGACAGACAGACGGACAGACAGACAGACAGACGGACAGACAGACAGACGGACAGACGGACATGGCTATATCGAATCGGCTGTTGATGCTGATCAAGAATATATATACTTTATAGGGTCGGAAACGATTCCTTCTCCCTGTTACATACTTTTGCACAAACTTAATATACTCTATGTACCTTCGGTACAGAGTATAAAAAGCTCTTTATTAGGGGTCATCTTATATAAAACTTCTAGAAAGAGTTATCAACAACAGATTCGGAAACTAATTGAAGTCGATTCATTTGCCGCTCAGCTTGTGACTGTTCAAATTTGATTCGACGCTTGTTTATAGTTCATTTTCTAAGCTCGTAGGTCAGTATTTAGCAAGCTTATTTTGTAATACTTATTTTAATGAACCTTATCTATTTGTTTCGATTGTAAATATTTAGCAATTAATTGTCAAATGTTCAGGCTGATTGCCTCTAGGCTTTAACTATATAAACTGTTATTAAAATAACGAAAACAAATATAGTTTTTTTGACCTTACAACTTATAATTGCCACACTTAATTGTGAGTTGTTACCCTGTTTGCGACTCAAACTAATAAATATATTTTATAGATATTTAAAAGATACTGCCTTACTGAAACACAAAGGGCCACGATTGATCTAATATGGTTAATGCTTACTCTCTCCATCTCTTTCTCTTGGCTAATATGCATGAACTTGTCTGTGTCTTTTGTGGTTGTTGCGAAATAGGTCAAACTGCCATTTGAAGCTGAAAGAAATTTCCAAATATTTAATATGCATAAACGGTTTTGCTCTCCACGCAGCACAAAGCAGAAGTTGGCAGAGGCAAAGGGGTGGCGACTCAGTCACTCGTCGTCCGTCGTCTGTCGTTTTGGTTTAAACAAAATTAGCAAACAAAACGTAGACGTAGCAAAATTATGCAAATCTTTAAATAAGTATAGGCATATGCATATATACAGACACAGTATACTATATACATACATACACATACTAGCCGGTGAGGTATTTGTCAAGACTTTGTTGGCAAAATTGCATACCTGCAGAAAAGAAATGCCTACGCTTCATTGCGCGGTCATAAAACGAAAGAGGGCTTACTTTTAGTGCAATTTTGGTTAAAAACATAAATCACATATGAATCTATATTTAAATTAAGTTCATTAACCCAATAGCACAAACCTGTTCCCTGATCTCAGTCTGAGAATTTCAGGAATGAATTGAAAATATTTTAAAAATTTCGCCCAAAGTCCAAAATGCCAAAAGTATGTAAACCAGTTTTCTCTAAACAATTCTAAATAATGTTTAGTTAGCAAATTTCATTAAATTTTGAAACCGAAATGCCTTGAAATAAGTCAAGTCATTAGGCAACTGGTCGAAAAAAAATGTGAAAAGCAAGCGAAGGTTAAACCAATAAATTTAATTAATTAGCCAAGAGGTGGTAACTTTTTGCAACTTTACAAGTGTACACACAAATTATTTCTATTTGAAATATTTCCCTAAACATTCATACACGCTCTAGAGATCAATTCAAACTGACCGTGACCGTGCGCTGGTGCATTTGTATTGAGTTTTCTCGCACACCTAGAGTAGTGGCTCAACCACTTGTGTGTGTGTGTGGTGGCTCCAAACTCCAACATTTTTTGTAGCCCTGCTCCGGCATTTTGGTTCGAATTAACTACTTGGCAATGCAACGGCCTTGACACAAATAAAAGCGTCAAACGAATCACTGAAAATGATCAAGAAAAAAAAAGACAAAATTAATCTCTCAACAAATAGTTACGCATTTGTTTTCTTCAACAGTGAGGAGACCTCAGGCATATCGGCATATCCACGTACATGGCCTATGCACACCTTTTAGTTGGTGGTGATTTTTCATTCAGTTGTGCCTCACCGACATGCACGTCGCTTGTCATTAATTAGTCAAGCCATTGAGGTGCTCACAAGGTGAAGAAGAAAATGAAGATGTAAGTTGGAGTTAGAGATAGATGGGTAGCAACTGCTAAAAACAATTTAACATATAATTAAACGTAATACAATGCAGTTATTTGGTTCAAAAATTAAATGATACCAAATCATTTATAAACCGCTTTAACGTGAAAGATGTCTAGATACCATGAAACCATGCCAAGACTATAATTTCTTAGATCTCAATGGTGGCTTTCTGCATGAAATCAGATGCCGTAAAGAAGTCTAAATTGAGATCTGAGTATCAGTCTTTATTTGGAACGTTGCACAGGGGCTCGCCCCTGGTGAAAAAAAATGCAGCCCACCTTCCGCCCAAAATAAAATAGGGTTTTAAGTTAATAAAATATTTAAGGAATAAGTTAAATTAGTTAAACCCAAAGTTAACTGTTTCTGAAGAGTTTCTTAAAGCAAATACACAAGATTCCGATTTGATTTCTAAGAAGAGTTTGAGTACTTTATGAATAAAGTACTGAAAACACCCACCCGACAATCGTTAGCGAAAACAGAACCGTTTTCGATGTTTTCTCAAAGTTTTCTCTAATAAAACTATAGAGAATGAGTGTTTCGTTTTCGCTACGAAAAGTACACTGCTCGCCACTTGAATAGGACACCCTGTATGCTCTCTTTAAAACTGCTCGTAACTCGAAAACGAAATGGTAGAATAACGGTATTTTTATACTCTGTACCGAAGGTACATAGAGTATATTAAGTTTGTGCAAAAGTATGTAACAGGGAGAAGGAATCGTTTCCGACCCTATAAAGTATATATATTCTTGATCAGCATCAACAGCCGAGTCGATATAGCCATGTCCGTCTGTCCGTCTGTCTGTCTGTCCGTCTGTCTGTCCGTATGAACGAAGAGATCTCAGAGATGGTAAGAGATAGAGGTTTGATATGTATGGGACATATATTTCTTATACTTGCAGGCAGATCAAGTTTATTTTCAATTTTTGCCACGCCCCCTCCCGCCCCCGCAATTTGGAAAAAACTTCATATCTCCTACAGTTTTCGAGATAGATCGTTCGTTCCTTCTAGAGATACCTTGTAAACAAAATTATTTATCGATTTGCTGAAGGAATGATAAAGATCGGATGAACGATACTCAAGTTATGGGCAAAAAACGGCCACTTAACACCACCCACCTCCGCCACCAACAGCCACAGCAACATACCCTAACCGTTCAACACAGGCAATGTTAGTGCGAGAGAGAAAGAGAGAGAGAGAGAGAGAAACTTAGAGAGCGCACCGCGTTGTGCGCGGGGTGTTAACTGGCCGTTTGACTCCTGAGCAAATGCGAGTGTAAGGGTACAGAGTATGTTATAGTCGGGCTTGACCGACTTTCTTTCTTGTTTGCATATTATCTTTGTGCAAGCATTCTTCGCTCTTTCTGGTATATTCCAAGTTTTGGAATAGAACCGTTATAAAGTTTATTTGCACTTTATGTGAGCATTCTATTGAATTTTTGCGCCACTTGAATAGAACATGCATTTTATTTGGTCGGTATCGTTGACACGTGCACACAAATTTTGGTTTACTTAAAATTTTTGCTTTAATTGAAGTGTATATAAAATTTAAAAAAATTAAAATGGGGCGTGGCACTTCATTATCTGAAAGAAAAAATCCAAGCTTACAAGGATTCTGGCATTTCTATTGCCAAAATTGCAAAAAAAAAAAAAGTCGACAATTATGGTAAAAACATGAAGGGCCGCACCCACAGTGTGCTTACCATCGCGGACAAGCGACTTATATTAAGAGAAGCTTCCAATTCGCACAACTCTTTGGCCAAGATAAGGGAAAAATGGAACGTTAAAGCAAGTTTGACAACCATGCGTCGTGTTATTAATAATGCTACACACCTGAAGAGACTAAAAATCAAGAAGAAGCCACCTCTTAACCCGGCTCGGAAGTTACAACGCCTTGATTTCGCGCGCGCACATGTCACCTGGACTTCGGAGTGGCAACGTGTTGTCTTTTCGGACGAAAAAAAGTTTTGTTTGGAGGGCCCCGATGGCTACAGCTACTATTTCCATGATCTTCGAAAAGAACCACACCATCTTGCTAAGTTGCACAGCAGTGCTGGAGGTATAATGGTATGGGGGGCCTGTGAGCTTAAATTTATTCCAACCACCATGAATGCGTGGTGTTATAATGGTATATTGAAAGAGGCCTTTCCACACTTCCAAACTCTTTTTGCAAATCTAAAATGGATTTATCAACATGATAATGCCCCTATACATACGGCCCGGATTGTTAAATCGTATATAGCGAGCCAAAACGTGGAGTTATTAAACTGGCCACCCTATTCACCGGACTTGAATATCATTGAGAATGTGTGGGGAAGTATATGGATCAGGTCAGCAATATTCGAGCGTTTCCGAACTAATTGCAGCTATCAAATTAGCATGGGGCTCGATATCGTTGAATTATTTGGGAAAATTGTATGCATCCCTTCCAGACCGAATGTCTGAGGTTTTGGAGAAAAAGGAGGACTTTTTTTGGTTTAAAAACATGTTAGTAATTTCTTATTTAAGTAATATTGTTATTTGAAAAGGATTGAAATATTCTTAAATGGTTTTTAGATAAAGTGTCCTATTCAAGTGGTGTAAAATTTGTTACTTATTGGTTAGCAATGTTTTTTGTATACTTACAACTTTTGAATAATTTTGTAATTTTCGTCTAATTACTACATTTAAATAAACTTTATAAGAAAACAAAAATTATTTTCCTAGATGGCTTGGTTTAGCAGCAATTAAGTATAGAAAATCGACTTTAGAGGTGTCCTATTCAAGTGGCGAGCAGTGTATTACCTGTCGAAAACAGAATCGTTTCCAAATACGTTTTCGCTATCGAGAAAGTGTCGAAAACGGACTCGAAAACGTGTTGTAAACGGTTACATTCGCAATCCACTTTTGATTAAAAAACAAGAAAGAAAGTTGGTCAAGTTCGACTATAACCTACTCTGTACTGTGCCCTTAATGTCGCAGCTCGCATTTGCTCACGAGTTATACGCGTTTCTCTCTCTCTTTCTCTCTCTCACTATGCTGTGGTTATGGGTGGGGGATGAGGGGTGTTAGCTGGCCGTTTTTAGCTCATAACTTAAATATCCTTCATCCGATCTTTATCATTCCTTCAGCAAATCGATAAATAATTTTGTTTACTTTAAATCTTCAGAAGGTACGAATAATTTATCATCAAAACTGTGGGAGGTATGACGTTTTTTCCAAATTGCGGGGGCGGGAGGGGGCGTGGCAAAAATTGAAAATAAACTTGATCTGCCTGCAAGTATAAGAAATATATGTTCCATACATGTCAAACCTCTATCTCTTACCATCTATGATATCTCTTCGTTGGCTATATCGTGGCTATATCGACTCAGCTGTTCAAGAATATATATACTTTATGTGGTCGAAGATGCTTTCTTCTATGCGTTACAAACATCTGGACATTTCAACATGCTCAATCAACGAGAGTTATTTTTCGCTCTTCTTGTGCATTTGTTTCCATGAGACACTTTGCTTGGCAGAATCTGCCGAAAGTGTCTTTTGTGAGTTGCATGTGTGAGTTGCATTTGTCCCCTTTTCTTTTTTACTCTTTGACTGCGATGAAATGTATAACGTAAAAACAAATAGATACGCTCTTTAATTTACCTTTACAAAGTGCGTCTGTAAAGTTTGTTGTATATAAGATTCACAGGTTGTAGTTGATATTGTCAATCTTTCCAAAGGAAATGTCAAATAGTACCCATCTCTTGCTTATACAATTCTAGCGGTAGGCAATGTGAACAGTAAATTTATCACTCGCAACTAATTACAAATTCGTATACCAAATTTGCGGCAATTTGAGCAGAGACATCGAGCTTTAAAGATGTCCATTCTCTGCGTCTGCTGGTTCCACGCCAAGCAAAAGCTCTCTGTGGCAGCTTTTCTGCCAACATTGCCGACCCCTGATCTATTTAAAAAGTACAGCTGTACCAGGCCGCCTCACTGAAATTCTTTACCCATTCCCCTCATTTCCATTCCAAACATCTCCAATTTAATTTAAATCATTCGACTAAAACATTTTGTATTTTGATAAATACCCCAAATTAAACGTTAAATTTAGCTTGATCTGTGACTTGACTGACTACGTCTGTTAGTGTGAAACCCTTCATCCAAGAGTATAGGCCATCAGTAAATGTACTTTATACGCAAATTTTTTGTAAAGTTTTGCCAGGAATTGGAATAGGTGGGACGCATATAGCTGCGAACATCCTGCTGACTCGACATCACGGGCTTGAGGCTCATGCGCTCGGAGAAACTGCCCGAGGGGGTACGCATGCGTTTAAGCTGTTTGGCTTTGACGGTCATGGGGAAACGGGGTGGTTCAACGCTTCGAGGGCTTGACCTACGGTTCAATTGCTGCTGCTCCTCCTCAACCATCTCTAACTTCTCTTCACGTGGCAGTTTCTGCTGGTGCTTGCCTGCCGGGATCATCTGTAAGGTGCTTTTAGCGCACAATTTGAACTGTTTCTGCATGCCATTGGGTTTGCGTTTTTCAGGTGTATGGATCTGGGGTCTATGGAGTGGCTTCACAGGAGCCCTCTGATGTTGATGAAAGCTACGCCGACTACCATCATAGGGACGTGGTGGTGTGGCCAGCTCAGGCTGGGGACGTTCAGCCTTCTGCTTAAGCAGTTGACGTTCAGCCTTCTGCTTTAGCAGTTCACGTTCATCGGGACAGGTTTTCCAGGAGTGCCAGAACTGAGACTCTTCGTTCTTCTTGTGCTTCTTAAGCCAAGCTTTGCTGGGGGTATTAGGGTCCTCCTCATGGTCATCTTGGCCAGCGTTGGCACTGGATTGATTGTAATCTCTCTGTTCGCGTTCTCGAGCGGATCGCCGCTGGCGACTGTAGTCTTCAGAAGATTCGTTGAGATCTTCACCCGAACGGCCAGACGCTTTATAGCTGGTTTTGACTTCGCGCTTTGGTTCTAAGCGATTGTGCCATTTGAGCACGTTCTCTTCTATAATACGCTCCTGTCGACGCTGATGCTCGGCACTGTCCTGTGGTATGCGTCTTCTTGATTCAATTTCATGCTGTGGCTCCCCGTACGCAGACTCGTAGATCTCTTTGGCGACTTGAGTGCGTCGTGCACGCATCTCGGCTTCGTAGCGTTGCTCTGCCTGCTTGGCCCGCCGCTCATGCTTACGGAAATGTATCTCATCATGACGTGGATCAAAGCCCTCGTCCTTCACTTGGCTTGTCTCCGAGGACGACGAATTTTTATAGTATACTTCATCATACCTGGGTTGAGCTTTCTTCATATTGGGAAATTCGTAAGAGGCATTCAGTCCCGACTGATAGATGGCGTACCGGTTGTTATCGCGCCAACTGTGGCGATCGCCATACAAACGTTGCTGCGTAAGGGACATCCGTTTTGTGGCTGCTTTCGGCTGGATATGCCGAGAAGCAACATGGCGAAATACCATAGGGCTGCCACATTTACGCAAATGACGCGCGAAGCTACTCAAAGTGTTCATATATTTCAGAAAAGTGGTCATTTTTGATATACTATCTGATTGCCGAAAATATAGAGAGAGAAGTTACTTTATTTTCTTTAGTGGATTTATGGTTTTGTGCTATTTTAAATATTTTATTCAAAAGTAAAAACGGAAATTTTGTGAACTGAATGCTTGGAAGGTTGGAAGAATTATAACTTTTGTGTGAAACGAAGGCGACTTATCTACTCGATTGAAAAAGCAATGCATACTCGATTTAAGTTTGAAAACTAAGTGAAACTATTTAGACAGTGATGGGTGAAGCATAAGGAGAAGGGTAGAGAGTGAGTGAGAGAACCTCTAACGAAAGCGCGCTGAAACCATTAATTTGTCTGTATTTTTATAAATCGTTATCACAGAATTTAAAAGAAAGCATTAAAAGAAAACATTGGCAGAAGGAAACGACCAAAACTCAGCTAGGGAGACCAGGAGCTTCCTTCAATAACTTGCAGAACAGCCTGGTCTATGTAGATAGTGCTGCTGAGCACAATCAGCGTTTTAGAACACTCAGATGCCTAGTAAACCAAATGATTTATACTGCAAAAAGTGACCACTACTCTTACAAATTCCAAAGTGCAATATCTACCAATCAAAAATGGGGAGAGCTGAAAAAATTGGGAATCGGAAAGACAGTTAACTCAAAGAAAATCGCAGCTGATGTAAATGTGCAATCAAATGTACCTGAAGCTATTAGTAATGCAGTTAATAACACCTGTGATAGTAACTTTAGTTTTATGTGCGTGAACCCATGTGATGTTCTTGAATGCGTCCTTAAAATTAAGTCGAATGCTGTTGGGTTGGATGATATGCATCCTAAATTCTTTAAGCTTATTTTACCAAAAATTATTAATCATGTAACATAAAATATATCTGCAACACTGCGTTTACGACTTCGACTTTTCCGGAAAATTGGAAAATAGCCAAGATTGTTCCATTACCAAACGCAAACGACGAATATAGACCGATATCCAAACTTCCCTTCATGTCTTAAGTATTTGAGCATCTTATGTTACAGCAGATTAGTACCTTTTTTAGCCTAAATCCAATGTTAAGTAATATGCAATCCGGTTTCCGGAAGCACACAAGTTGTTTCACGGCATTAATAAAGGTCACTGAAGATATTCGTAAGCAAATTGATAACAGTCAGGTAACATTTCTAACATAACTTGACTTTAGCAAAGCCTTCGATATGGTAAACCATGAAATCTTATGTACCAATCTAGCCAAAATTTTTAATTTCTCATCAACTGCCATCAAACTTATCTCTTCGTACCTATGTGGAAGAAGACAGACGGTGATTACCGATCTTGAGAAGTCAGCAGTTTTGTCTCTAAAACGTGGTGTACCTCAAGGGTCAATTCTTGGTCCACTTCTGTTCTCAATGTATGTAAACGATCTCCCTGTTTCATTGTCTAACTGTAATGTTCACATGTATGACGATGATGTCCAGCTTTATGTCAATTGTCCCTTAGAAAGAATAAATGAATGTGTAAATCTATGTAACAGAGAAATGTCTAATGTTAATAGGTGGGCTATTTGTAATGGTTTCTCACTTAATCCGTCAAAATGTAAGTGTATTGTTATATACAAACGAGAAGGCCAAGCTAACTTCGTCTGTGCCGAAGTTTTTATACCCCTGCAAATGCTGTTTTTGAAATGTCAGAGTTTAAGAACATAAAAATCTAAAAAAATTTTAACTAAAACCCATTTTCCGACAGTTAAACATCTGATTTCGACCAAATTTCGCGAATCTTTTTGAAAACATATCAAATTAACAATCGCGAAGTTTAAGAAAGATAAAATTTAAAACAGAAAAGTTTTTCTCACTAAGACACATTTTCCGACTGATCGGTCCTATGACAACCATAAGATATAGTCACCCGATGTCGATCAGCTTTTTCAAATTAGTTTGAAAGCGTTTAATATTGAGAATCACCGACTTTAAGAACGATTTACTTGAAAACAAAAAAGTTTTTTTCACTAAGACCCATTTTCCGACCGATCGGTTCTATGGCAGCTATATGTTATAGTCATCCGATTTTGAACAAAATTTGCAAATCTGTTTGAAAACGTATAATATTAATAATGGCCGAGTTTAAGGCCGCTAACATTGAAAACAAAAAAGTTTTTTTCCCTAAGACCCATTTTTTGACCGAAGGTTCTTATGGCAGCTATAAGATATAGTCATCCGATCCGGTCGGTTCCGACATATTAGCAGCGTGCAGTAAAAAGAAGACTCCGTGCTAAATTTCAGCTCGATAGCTTTAAAACTGAGAGACTAGTTTGCGTAGAAACAGACGGACAGACAGACGGACAGACAGACAGACAGACAGACAGACAGACGGACGGACAAAGCTCAATCGACTCAGCTCGTCGCCCCGATCAAGAATATATATTGTTTATGGGGTCGGAAATGAATATTTCTATGCGTTGCAAACTTCTGGGCAAAATTATAATACCCTTTGCAAGGGTATAAAAACCGCTGAGTACTGAAAGCCTGCCGGACTTAATCGTTAACAGCACACCGATAAATTATGTCGAGCAGGCGCTAAATCTCGGCATAATCATTAACAACACTCTATCATGGAGTGATCATGTGATTCTAACAGTGACTTCTAAGATAGCTCTCATTAACCCAGAAGTTTTTATCTACAGACGCTCTGCTATGGAATTGAAATATTTGGAAACTGCGATGTAGCTTCTCAGCGTAGGCTTAATGTTACATTTAATAGTATTGCTAGATACGTCAACAATGTCAAGCACACAAATCTATGAACTTAATTTTAAGTCTTGGATTGATTACAGAAGCAAGCGGTGAGCGAACGTTGCTTCCATTGCTACTAGATATTTTTGCGACAATTGGCGCCACTGAGTCTCTTAATAAGCTGCGTCGCAATTAATTCGCTTCAAATTGTGAACAACAACAAAGTCAATGCTAATCATAGCACGGCGCTACGAGCAGTTCCCAACTGATCTAAGCAATGATTCCTACAGTTGGCAATCATGCTTTCTTCAGCAAAAAGCCTACTGAAGAGTCGTTAGGGATAAGGATGAAACAGTTCTGTATAGGCAATCAGCTCTTTTTGGTGGTACAATGCATAAGTTGTTTACAAGTTGTGAACAAACGCAACTTTTTCGGACCTAGAGCCAGCCAACTCACACTAATTAAACATTAGAAAGGTCGCCAAAGAAATTATAAAAATATTTTATTAATTTATTTACTTTTAGTTTTGATGGTTTGTGGTTCGTAGGTGCGATTCTAATTTAATCCTAAACTGCGTGGCGTTTTTTATAGTCTGAATTTCGTGTGGTAGTCGGTTCCAACAGCGAACAGCATAGATAAAGAAATGCTTTTCTGATAATGCAAGCCTAACTTCTTCTTTTTCTTAAAAAACTGAAATTAAGTTTCTGGTACAGGTATGAAGGTTCATGAGTCCAAACTATTTTATGTAAAAGAACTACGTCAGCAGGGGTAACTTAAATATCTTTATAGAAACATCGAATATTCTGTCAGTTCGTTTTCGATTATATATACATATAACGTGCTATATTATTAAATGCTACCTGCAGCTTCCTTTGGCTTTCTGAATCACAATTGTTAAAAACTTCAACTCCATAAAAAAGAACAGAGGTAAGCAAAGTCTTGGCTATCAGCAACCGAATTTTAACTGGCAGAAATAGTTCATTATAAGATATTGGTTTCTGAGGATTCCGTACATCTTGCCTGTGGCTCTGATTATATGGTCTGTCCATGCCCATTTCTTTCAGCGCATTCATTAATCTTACACAAGAATCTACTAACATATAACTGAACATCGTCCGCATACATATGAACATTACATTTTGACAATACGCTTGGCAGGTAATTGACATATATTGAAAACAGGAGAGACCCAAGAACGGATCCCTGAGGGACACCGCGTTTTATAGCCAAGTATGATGAGGATTCTTTAAGGCTGACTACCGATTGTCGCCGATTCGCCGAGATATGACTGTAGAAATTTTACGAGCTGTGTTTGACAACATATACAATTGTTTGAGTTTCGTGCACAAAATTTCGTGGTTAACCGTGTCAAATGCTTTACTATAGTCCAAGAGGGTCAGAAATGTTATCTGGGATCGAATGTCTTCCGTAATGTTTATTATAGCCCCGTCGTACACAGCTTCTACCTTTCCTAAAGCCTGACAGATTGTCATTAAAAAGTGGTTCAGAGTTCATAAATAGATTTATTTGTTTTGCCATTAGATTTTCGAGGACTTTTTTATAAGAAAGGCAATATTGAAATTGGTCTATACTCATTGGAAGATTTTGGTATAGCAATAATCTTGGCAGCTATTCCATTTATCAGGAAATGTGGATGTTGTAAGGGCAGTGTTTAAAGGACCTCACATTGATTAACACACACAAAACTAAATCTATTATCACAGGTTTTAAAATTTGGTCATACAATTGAACTCTGTCAGGTTTGCTTACATAGAAGACGTCTAAAAGTGTATTGCAGGTGTCAGTGAAGTGCATTGGAATAGAACGATTTACAATTTCTAAACCAAGAGATTTCATATGGCTTTCACGCAAAACGTTAGAATTCATATCTCCTGTTATAATTATTTCATTAAAATCTAAAATGAGTGTGGAGACCAAGTCAATTAATTCATTATATTCCGTGGTGCGGTATGGTCTGTATATACAGAGCCGATGAGAAGATTTTTATCATCTCTATTATTAAAAATTTTGGACAAAAATCCATTCCATTGCACAACCCATCCCTTGCTTACATACTACTCTGATTAATCCAGGATATCAGCGTGTGATACCTAGGTTGCATATTCTTTCTGTTGGTTAGGTAGTATCGCATTAGTTTTTGAGCTGTATTCGAGAAGCAAATAGAGACTTTTCATTTTTGCACATTATATGTCATGATTTGAAGGTATCAAAAGCTTCGCTATAATCAAGTGGTGTCAGTAGAGTACCATTATCATCTTCATCCATGTTTTTACAAATATCCTCAACTATATTTAGTATAGCTATCGTGCAGCTTCTATTTTTTCTAAGCCCGGATTGATTATCGCACAGAAATTCACAACAGAAAAATTACAAAAAAAAAAATATTTTACGTTTATTGTACAAAATTCACATAAAATGAATCGAATTAATCGAACTTTGGACACTTGTTGAATGTGGATAGAAGATACTTCGACCCCAAAATTCTAGAAAGATACCAGTTTTGGACACTTGTTGAAAGGAGAACGAAGAATACCAAAAGGTCTTTAAAAAAACTGTCGTGTTCCAGTTTTGAGCATTTATTGTTGGGAAACTAAGAATCCCAAAAGGGTCCTTTAAGCCGGATATTTAAAAAAAAAAATTACAAATGAAAAATGTCTTGTCCAGTTTTGAACACTTGTTGAAGCCCTTTAAGCCTCGTACTCAGAACGACAGAATATTCGTTTTTGTCACAGTATTTCACATAAATAGAAACACTTTCTGCCATCACATGAGCATCAAAGCAAAGTCAAGGTGCTTCTAATTATGTGAAACACTATGAGAAAAAGGAATTTTTCATCGTTCTGAGTACGAGGCTTAAAGTTGGAGCGCAGAATCACAAAAGGTTCTTCGAGCCAGACTTTCTACGAAAAATCCTAAATGTCTTGTTTCAGCTTTGAACACTTCCCAGCAAGCCAAGTTCGGAGCGCTCCAAATTATGTGTCTGAAAAGAGCCGAGCTTAAGAGCGTTTTTAGAGTAAACACATAAATTTGAGGGTATTCGGAGCATATTCAGTGCTATCTAAGGACGGGCTCATAAAAAGCACTTATGTCTGAGCATGTTCGGATCTGCACTCCAATATGCGTCTGGAAAGAGCCTTTCAGTAGTAAGAAAAGTAGAAAAGTAACTTTTATATGTATTTGATGAGGTTTTCCTATGCTTCATTGAGAGGGTGAAAGCACTTATATCTGTGTCAGAAAGGAGTCAGATTGAACTCAGAAATCTTCCACATTAAGTGCGACCGGTTTCATAGAAAAAAACGCTCATTCCGGACTCTTTTTTTTGCACATTATGACGGTGAATGCACATAAAAAAGTGTCAGAAAACGCACATATTGTTTGCTGGGTTGTCGAAGTAGAATACCGTAGCTCAATTTTGGGTCTACTTGTGTAGTTGTTTGTCTATTTTTGGCGCCGAGCGTTAAGCAATCTTTATCTAGTTGATAGGGACAAGGTCACACCCGGTGCGGTGCAGTGGAAAGCTAAAGGCACTCAGCCAACTAGTAGTTGAAGTTCATCCAAAGGAAGGGAGTCTGCCCATTTAATCACTTGACAATTCAGATAATTCTTTATATGCACAAGTGTTTGGATTGTGAGAAAATACTAGATGGAAAGGTTGTCTTAACCTCGTCATCGGTGTGATCGATGTATAGATCCGAGTGCTATCGGTGTATGGATGACTCGATACAAGCCCTTAGCACTGAGAATCGAATGCGGACCAGGAGACTAGTTCCAAAGTTGAGCACAGGTTTGCTACAATACCCATAGGTCCTTCGAGCCGGATATTTAAAACAAAAATCCCATCCGAAAATGTGTTGCTTTAGTTGACTCTAGCATAGTTTGAAGTCCTTTAAGGTTGGAGTTTCACGGGTCGATACAAAAACTTTGCTTCACTTTAACTTTCTAATTAAAAATTTTTAAAGTTCGATCAAAGTGGAGTGAATAGCTTTTACAGCTAACCAAATTGATGTTTTGTTTCCCACTTAAGTCGCGCTTATTTAAATACTTGCCTCACGAACTATGCTCATCATGAACCCTTTCGTAATTTCTGTCTTAATAACAACAAGTACTACCATCTGTTCTCAGTAAACTCCCCATTGTTAGATGTAAGGAATAGTCTATTGTCTAATCTAAATTCATAATTGTAAATAGTTTGACTGAACTTTGTTAAACTTTAAACAACAACAATAAAAACATTATTTTTTATTTATTGTTTTACTATCCCAGTGCTACAAGTTACAACTTATATTTATTGCACCAGTCACATTGACATAAAACAGTTATTTGGAAGATTGATTTGACTTAGGACTAACAATTGTTTTAGCTTATTAACTAGATTTATATAAATTTTTTTATTTTTTTTTATTAAACTATTTGGTTTCCTTGTAAGTGAGCTTTTAAAGTTTTCTTAAATAGCGTTTCGCTTTGTATAGTTTTTAAATGGTTTGGCAATTCATTCCATAGACGGATAGCAGGTATGAAGAAGTGCCGCTCTGAGCAAGATAGCTTAAATCGGGGGTAATTCAAATTATTTGTTCTCCGAGAGGCAGAGGAATGTAACTGGGAGTACAGATAGTTTGGTTTTTTCGTTACTATAATTTTGTGTAAGAATATAAATGTTCTAAAGTCAATCCATTCTGACAGTTGCCTCAACAATCCATACGTGATACCACAAGCTTAAGTAACATGTTACTCCACGAAAGTGTGTTATTAAAAATGATTCCTAAGTTGGAAGCCTGATTCTCATATTTAATCGGAGTATCATTGATAGTTAGTTTTGGCAGCTGCGTCGTATCCAGTACTTTTTTATGTATAACAATACATTTAGATTTAGAAGGGTTTAATCCAAGGCCCATTATCCTTAGCAAACCTATCTATTTTTAAAAGTTCGTCGTTGCAAACATTGATACAATCTAGAATCTCAGCTACCGGACGACTAACATATATCTGGACATCATCAGCGTACATATGGACTTTAGAATTAGACAAATTACTTCATTACAGAAAACAACAGAGGTCCTAATACCGAGCCTTGGGGAACACCTCGCGTGAGGTTTTTGAAATTAGAAGTGGAAGATCCCGAGACCACGGCTTGCAATCTATCTGATAAGTAAGACCTGAGAAGTTTGGTAGCAGTACTAGAAAAATTAAAAATATTGTTGAGCTTAGTGCATAGAATATCATGATTCACCGTATCAAAAGCCTTGCTGTGATCAAGGAGCGTCAGGAAAATAACATTGCTTTCATCCACCTTTTTCTGATTTCATCAGCTATGTTTACGAGCGCTGTTGTGCAGCTTCTTTTCCTCCTAAATCCTGATTGCACTTCACTCATCAATGAATTGCTACCAAGAAATTCTTGTATTTGTGCAGCCATAATACGCTCAAATGATTTTGCCAAGAATGGGAGAATGGAAATTGGCCTGAACTCATCATTACCTTTAGGTATTGGCAAGATTTTTGCTCTTTTCCATATTTCAGGAAAAGATGAAGTGGTGAGGACTGTATTAAAAATGTGTGTAATATGCTCAAGAAGAAAGGGAAGAAGCTTTAAAAATTTTGGATTAAGGTTGTCAAGACCAACTGCATTTGATTTGATCTTAAGGATATTTTCTAAGACGTCACAAGAACTGATACACACAAAACTAAAACTATTATCACAGTAGGGGACAGAATTCAGGTACATGTTGCAGGCAGCTTCAGGTACTTGGTTTTTTATAAATTGATCATTTAGTTTGTTCACGTCAATGTCAGTCTTAGCTTGAGGTTTATTATTGAGTATTCCTAAATTTTTAAGATCTCTCCAATTGTGTCTAGTCGATATAGCGTTCTGAAATTTATTACTGTAGAAGTCACGTTTCGTGTTATATATTGTATTTGTTGTCATTTTTCGAAGTCTTTTATACTCAATTTTTTTTTCAATACGGTCTCTGTCCATTTATATACGCACATCCGTCTCGGCCGGCGTCCATCTCATACTACTCCACAATCCACTAACGCCTCCTTCTATGCGCGCATCATCCATCCAGTGGGACCATCCTCTCAACCATTAGCGCTAGTTCGGTATTGTTATTAGAGTGCTTCAGACAGGTTCATCGAGAGCCAGTTCATTACATTAATATGTTTACACTTCTTGTTTTAAATTTAGTATTTAATTTCACGGTCTCCAATTGTTTTTCAACAGATAAACTTATTTTCAAGAGTTATTTCGCCTTTGTTTCTTTACAAAATTGTATTTTTAATTAATTTTTTTTTATCATAAAACTCAAAATAAACCAACTACTGCGTTTCGTAAATAGACCATGGGTCTTTTATTTTATTACAGCCATTTCTTTCTTCTTCACTTCCGCCGCTTAACCAAAGTGCATATTTCTCTCGTAATAGTTAAATTTAAGTTGATGGTTAATTTTTTGGTTGGTCAGGAAGATTTTATCGCTCTAATGCAGTTAAACTAATTGTGTGCTTTTCCCTTTTCTTTTCTATTTTCTTTTCCTGTTTTCCTTAGCTTGCCCTCCGTTAGCTCATCCCCAGCTGCAAATTGGCGCCACCTACCAATCTTGAGCCCTATACCATGGCTGTCATAACGGAACATGGCAGCAACAATAATCATATTAATCACAACAAAGTTGCCACTCATCAGCCGCAATTGAGCTCAGCTTTGACCATACCCGAGTTCTTTGCCCACAAAAATGTATTCGTCACTGGTGGCACCGGATTCTTGGGCACGGTCTTAATTGAAGCATTACTGGACACACATCCCGACATTGGCACCATCTACGTTTTGGTCCGAGGCAAACGCAAGTTTGATCCCAATGAACGTATAAGTCGTTTGCTACAGAAGCCGGTAAGTAACTGGTTTCATTTCCAGCTGCCCTTTGGGCCATACATATGTCTTGACACTGTTCAACCCGCTGTCGCTCTTCTATGGCAATTATTTAAGACAATTACGGACATTTTTATGGCACGTTAATTTGTTAAAGTCGTAACCTCTTCCGCTATGCGGCGGTACACACATACATATATTTGGTTTGTGTTGTTTTTTCTTTTAATTATATTTTTAAAGTGCTTTTTTGCTGCTATATAAATTGCAAAGTTATTTTACAAACACTTAAGTACGTAATAATCATAATTAAATTCTGGGAAAGCGAAACGCTTGGCACAAAATAAAGAGACACGTGGGCGAAGCACCACTGAAGGGTTAGTGTGGGCGGGAACAGACTATGTATGTATATGGGGTGTGAGTTGAAGTTTTTTTGTACACCAGAGCTGATGAATTCAAAAATCCTTAAAAATTTTAGGTTTATACAGCTGTGCTCTGGTCTTTAGTTACTTAAGCTTGCAGTAATTAAAACAAAATTATATGATTTGAGTTTAGTTGGTATCGAAGCTCACAATTAACGTATCATTCCAATTTTGAGATTTCCTTACACTGCAAGAAGATCAAAATATTCTCTGGAATCAGTAGAACAGTTTTGATAATCGGGTCTTACAGAAATTGGCAGGTATTCTGTGATCGAAATGTAAAGAAATGTTCAGTTGTTCTGGGTCTATGGCGGAAGGTTGTGTGGTTTTTTGTTCCCGTCGGGATTTCAAAGGGCACTGATCGCTTTATTGTTTTTGTTGTCACTGCATGGCTTTTTTGTTCTACACTTATAACTAGTTTGTGTGAATGTGCATCGTTTACTCTCGCGCTCACTCTCCCGCTCTCTCTCTCTCGCGCTCTTAGCAAAAGCGCTTAGTTCAAAATGTTGACCTGTTAAAGTTGTTTCATGGTACAGCCCACAGAACAACACACAGATCTATTCAAAGAGCAAGGCATACAAAATAATTTACAGAGCAAGAGATATATACTACGTTTATACACACAAAATTTATTGTGATTAATGCCCTTTAAAGTATGCAATGCTTTTAATAAGGATTGATTCAGAATTATATTGATTTTATATGTGTCTTAACACAAGATTCGACAATCCGGATGAATTTACAGTGTGGATTATGTATGACGCTGCCATAGCTGGCTATCAATCTTTGCGTTCTAATAGAACATTTTATAAGGAAATAAAGTTAGCATACTCTGAAGGTCATTAATCATGATATACTTTGTGTGTATAAACGTAGTAACAAAACAGCTCATAGAACAAGACAGACAGAACAAGTCTCTGAGCAATAGAGAGTGAACAGCTCTTAGAACAACTCATAGCAAGACAGACTGAATAAGATAGATTGAACAAGATAGACTGAACAAGACTCGCTGAACAAAAATGAGCAATTGAGGAAGAGTATGTTTACATGTTCTGTTTAAAGAACAACTCAAATTTTGTTCACTCACTCATGCACAACGCAACACTAGTTCAGAGTCATATTTCAAATGTTATTTAATATATACGGAAAAATGGAAGTTAAATGTTTCCCCGAATCAAAACTGGTCCCGAATTAGTTTGAACCATAACATTGAAAGCCATTTTATAATGATTTTTTTAGAGAGAATTTTTGAGAGAATTTGGTTATTCTTGAAACAGCGATCGTTGTACGGACATACCCAATTGTTATTCCAAAATGTTGTAATGAATATCTGTTGATTTGTGTTGGTTATAAAGATTTATACTCAACCAAAGACCTCGAGCTAGCCAGCTGTAACTTTGACTAAAATCAAAAACAGATATACAGATTTCCGATCTCTTTAATCTTGCTGTACACCCTTGAAAATTCTTGTTCTGATTGATAACCAGTATTGCCAATTTAGCTATTTTCTCACCAGATCTAGCTATTTTCAGCTATATTCATATATACTCTTTCTAGCTATTTCTAAAGTGCAAAAACTCTGATAAAACAAACTGCAATTAAAGCTCTTTTGTAAATGAATTTTCAATTTTTTTAGCTGTTTTGAACGTGAAAACTATGGAAAACTATACCATTATGCCATTTTGACATTCTAAATATAATAACTTCCTGTTGCCGTTTTCAAGTTTATGCAGAATCGACAATTGATAAATGCTTCAAACGTTCGTTTACGAAGTCCAATTGTGTTTTACGGCTTTTAATTTCAAATATTTGTTTCCCTTTGACAATTTTATGGCAAAATGTTTTAGCCAAATGTCTTGGAAAACGAATCTTTTACCAATTCCTATTGAAGGCTGACTTGCAGATAGGCACAGACCGCTGATGATGGGATCGGGAAATTCCTGAAACAGCTGTACAGTTTACCAGCCTTCTTTTGTGATGTGTTCCTATTTTAGAGTTATGTGCAAACATAACATGACCTCGAGTCTCCACCTCGTTTCCGACCCTATAAAGTATATACATACATTCTTGATCAGCATCAACAGCCGAGTCGATATAGCCATGTCCGTCTGTCCGTCTGTCTGTCCGTATGAACGAAGAGATCTCAGAGATGGTAAGAGATAGAGGTTTGACATGTATGGGACATATATTTCTTATACTTGCAGGCAGATCAAGTTTATTTTCAATTTTTGCCACGCCCTCTCGCGCCACCGCAATTTGGAAAAACCGTCATATCTCCTACAGTTTTGGAGATAGATCATTCGTTCCTTCTAGAGATACCTTGTAAACAAAATTATTTATCGATTTGCTGAAGGAATGATAAAGATCGGATGAACGATACTCAAGTTATGGTAAACGGCCACTTAACACCAACCACCCCCCCACCAATAACCGCAGCAACATACCCTAACCGTTCAACACAGGCAATCTTAGTGCGAGAGAGAAAGAGAGAGAGAGAGAGAAACTTAGAGAGCGCACCGCGTTGTGCGCGGGGTGTTTACTGGCCGTTTGACTCCTGAGCAAATGCGAGTGTAAGGGTACAGAGTATGTTATAGTCGGGCTTGACCGACTTTCTTTCTTGTTTTTAGCTATCTTTTACATATAACACTTGGCAATTTCTAGCTATATTTAACAGTCGATTTAGCTACTTTTGGTCTTTAACAGTTGTGGTTGTTGTTAAGGCAGGGTCGACTTTTTGTACGAAGTATGAAAAAAAGAGAAAGAATAGGTTAGAAAGGAAAGTAGATGTTGAGTTAGAGACCCAGGGTCCAGTTCGAGGAAAGAAGCAGCCTTGAATGGGTGGGTCCAGAGTGTAATAGGTGTATGTGTGTGGTAGGGTTCATCTGACAGTTAAACAGATGTAGTGTGTTGTGTGGGCTATTGTTGCATTTGGGACATGTGTCGGTGATCTCTGGGCTAATCCGCGCCAGGTAGCTGTTCAGCTGTCTACTCTTCCCAGATTGCAGTTGAGCCAGCGTTGATCTTGTCGTCCTTGGCAGTGTTTTTTCGCTAGGATCAATAGGTGGGCTGATAACTGACTACGATTGGCTGCGGCCGGAAGGGAAAATCGTCGTAGTTTACTTTGTAAATTTTGTTAAGCTGCCTTTACACTTGCCATATCTCTCTAAAGAGACTCTCTGACAATAGTGTAATAGCAAAGCAAATAACTCTAAATATTTGGAAAATTTATGATTTTTTTGATGTAATTTGACAGGTTCAATTTGATAAGAGTTTCTCTTTAGAGAATTTGGACAATCGACTATTAAGTGCGAAGGCAGCTTAAGATTTTGTTTTTTGGTTTCCTTCATAAGCCTTTTTGTAATATGTTTATTAGGTTATTCCCCAGTCCTTGTACAAACGTAATAAGTATATTTACCACACATGAGCTGGTGAGCGACCCCTAGTGATTTACTCTAGTAATTGTTGTGGTAAGCCAGCTGTTTTTGACAGGCTGTGAATTTTGTTGTTACTTGAGAGTCAAAGCTTAATACGTAAATATAAATCAAAATAAAAATGCCTAGATAAAGTGCACAACAAGCGAATAGAATAGAATAGATATAAGTAGAATGCATCGATGGTAGGTGTGCAAATCAAGCTATATAGGAGCATATAGAAATATGGCATTTCAAATTTGGTTGCTTGTCAGACGGACATGGCTATACCGACTCGGCTGTTGAAGCTGATAAAGAATATAGTAGGAAATGTTGCCTTACATTTACACAACTTTAGTATACCCATTTTACTCTACGAGTAACGGATATAAAAATATAATAAATTCCAAAACGGATCTTATGGGGGATCTGTTTTTTTTTTCTTCTGTGTGCTTAAAATCTCATTTAACGTCTTCTTTAGTATACCGTAACCGTTTTACTCTACGAGTAACGGGTATAATTAAAGAGGTGGTAACTTTTGCGATCGGCGAGTCAGTTGAGGATGCACAAGACGGGCGTCTAGACAAAGTTTTTTTTTAATCACTTCGCTTTGCTAGCTTACGCTTCGCTACGCTCGTTTACGCTAGTTTACTACTGAATACTAAATGTATTTGTTTCCTATTTTCCTATGAGTATAATTAAATGTGATTGCTATAAGAAGTTGTTTGATTTTGAATCATTTGCCTGTGCCTAAGCACTCATCAAGTAAAACAGTTAGGAGTTGTGAAATCAGCAGTTATTGCCGCCCCAGCAGGAAATTAAGCGCAATTATGCGATAATTTGTAAAAATTATAAGACATTCTTGAGAATTATAGCATTCTCTGGCATTTTGACAAAAATTTTGAATCTATTTACTCTACAAGTTTCAAATCATTACTGGCAGTTGCCTTCATTTCTCTTACGAGAAAACATTGATTTAGTTAATTACACAGCTTTATTCCAATTTCTATTGCAACTTAGATGGAATCACTAATATAACTACGTCAAATATCAGAAAACGGTTTTCTGGGTATTGCAAATTCAAACGAAAAGTGCCACTTAATTTCAGCTACTCGGTCAATTGAGCTATCTAAACTATGAATTAAAGGGTTTTATGCAATTAATTGATACGGGAACAACAGTGAAGAGCTTAACACTGCAATTATTGCTGACCCCTTTGCCATTGGAAAAATCACCTAAGGCATTGAAACAACAATTGTTTCTTGTTTACCTATTTATTACTAAATAAAGCCGAAGCAGATTCTAAGGGGTTTATTTCAAGACGGCTTAGGGTCAAAGTAAATATTTGTACAATGTTCAATGTGCAACCAAAAACTGTAAAACAAGAAGATAGATGGTTAACTGTATAGCTATTTCAAAATGGGCTAAATCTGAGTAATATACTGAATGGAAAGCCTCTAATCAGAAAATAAATCGAGTTATACGGCCGATACTGGATTTTCTTAAACTAAAATACGAAAGGATTGAATTGAGTAGGGAAGCCGTGCTTCAAATATGTTTTTTTTTTGGATTGATACTAAAATTTTAGAATGGATCCAAGCCCTTTGCACGTGTTATACCATTCAAAAAGGCTTATTAAATGTGTCCAGCTGTTTGTGACGCTTAGAAGAAAGCATCTCCGACATAAGTATATGTATTCTTGATCAGCATGACGAGCAGAGTTGGTATACACACCTGATCATATTAATAGGTACACACCGGAATTTTTTAATTATAGATGGTTTTTTCATACTTTTAGTGTTGACAACTTTATAATTTTTTTTTTTTTTTTTGTTGTTGTCAATGTCTGGCCACACTGTGACAAAGAGTTGAAAGAGGGGCTGCCCGTCTATCAAAGCTTTTCTATAAATTGCGAGTCCACCACACATTTCGCCTGATCATAATAATAGGTACAGTCTCCGTTTCTCACAAGTATCAAGTGAATAATTTTGTTATCAGTGATCTTTTGGTAACTAAATGTAAATTAAGTATAGCTCCTGTCAATACAGAGAATTAAATAATTATTTTTTTCACCTATTATTATGATCACACTGAAAACGTATCTAAAACACAAAATGATCTCTTTTATGTTATATTATTATTCAATGTTACAATTAAGTTTATTAAAAACAAATAGTTTAAGAATCAATGAGAACAAATTTTAAGTTTGAAACAATGAATAAAACTGTTTTCTGTTCCCTTAAGGTCAGAGTTGATGTGTGTACCTATTAATATGATCAGGTGTGTAGCTACATATGTCCGTTTGTACGTCTGTTTCTATGCTATGTTCTCAGTCAATTGTTAAGCTATCTTGACGAAACTTTGCACGAAGTCTTTAGGTACAAATACACTGCACTTTTGTCGAAACTGGCTGGATTGGATGACTAAAGCATATAGCTGCCATAGGAACTATCGGACTAAAAAGTAGTTTTAGTTAGAAAAACTTTTTTGTCTTCAACGCAAACGTGCCCAAACCTTGTATTTCTAAGTTTTCTATGCTTTTATACAATTCCCACAAGTTTGATGAAAATCGGTCAACTATAGAGTATAGCTGCCATACAAAATATAGTTGTTCAAAAAAGTCTTGGTAGGAAAAACTTTTTTGTTTTCAATGCTATCACTCCCAAACTTGTTACTGATCAATATTATAACCTACCACACAATTAGGCCAATTTTGATCCAAATCGAATGACTATAGCATATAGCTGCCATAGGAACTATCGGTCGAAAAGGTAGTTTTTGTTTGAAAAACTTTTTTGTCTTCGACGCAAACGTGCCCAAACCTTGTATTTATCAGTTTTCTATGCTTTCACATAATTCCGGCAAGTTTTTTTAAAATCGAATAACTATAGAGTATGGCTGCCATACAAAATATAGTTGTGAAAAAAAGTCTTGGTAGGAAAAACTTTTTTGTTTTCAATGCTATCACTCCCAAACTTGTCACTGATCAATATTATAAGCTACCACACAATTAGGCCAATTTTGATCTAAATCGAATGACTATAGCATATAGCTGCCATAGGAACTATCGGTCGAAAAGGTAGTTTTTGTTTGAAAAACTTTTTTGTCTTCGACGCAAACGTGCCCAAACCTTGTATTTATCAGTTTTCTATGCTTTCACATAATTCCGGCAAGTTTTTTTAAAATCGAATAACTATATAGTGTAGCTGCCATACAAAAGATAGTTCAGAAAAAAGGTTTTTGTTAGAAAAACTTTCTTGTTTTGGATGATATTTATTAATATTATATGTTGCCACATAATTCTGATGAGTTTGATTCAATTCGCATGGCTATAGCATATAGCTGCCATAGGAACGATCGGTCAAAAAAGTAGTTCCAGTGAGAAAAACTTTTTGGTTTTCAATGCAAACGCTCCTAAACCTCGTATTTATCAGATTTCAATGCTTTTTCATAATTCCACCAAACTTGTTGAAAATCGGACAATTATATAGTATAGCTGCCATACAAAAGTTAGGTCTAAAAACAAGTCTTAGTATGAAAAACTTTGTTGTTTTCAATGCTATCGCTGCCAAACTCGATATTTATTAAAATTATCTGCTTCCACATAATTCTGATGAGTTTGATTCAATTCGCATGGCTATAGCATATAGCTGCCATAGGAACGATCGGTCAAAAAAGTAGTTCTAGTGAGAAAAACTTTTTGGTTTTCAATGCAAACGTTTCCAAGCCTCGTATTTATAGGTTTTCTATGCTTTTTCATAATTCCACCAAACTTGTTGAAAATCGGACAACTATATAGTATAGCTGCCATACAAAAGTTAGGTCTAAAAACAAGTCTTAGTATGAAAAACTTTGTTGTTTTCAATGCTATCGCTCCCAAACTCGATATTTATTAAAATTATCTGTTCCACATAATTCTGATGATTTTCATCCAATTCGCATGTCTATAGCATATAGCTGCCATAGGAACGATCGGTAAAAAAAGTAGTTCTAGTGAGAAAAACTTTTTCGTTTTCAAAGCAAACGTGCCCAAACCTCGTTTTTATAGGTTTTCTAAGCATTTTCACAATTCCATCAAGTTTGATAAAAATCGAACATTTATATAGTATAGCTGCCATAGAAAAGATAGGTCTGAAAGAAGGTCTTAGTAAGAAAAACTTGTTTATTTTCAATGCTATCGCTTTAATATTATTTGCTTCTTACAAGTCCTCATCTTACCTACGTATTTTGAATAATTTCTAAAACTCGTTATTTGGTTCCTTTCTTTCGCAGATCTTTCAGAAACACAATGAGAAAACGCTGGCCAAAGTTGTACCTGTGGTGGGTGAGCTTAGTGAAGCAAATTTCGGCTTTGCCCCTGATATACTACAGGAGCTTATCGATCGGGTTAATGTGATCTATCATAGTGCAGCCACCATTAAGTTTAGTTCACCTTTACGTACCGCCATACGTACAAATCTGACAGGTACCATGCGCACCATTGAATTGGCCAAGCAACTGAAACAGCTGTCGGCCTACATCTATTGCTCCACGGCGTTTTGCAATAGCAACAATCGTGGTCTTATATCTGAGGAGGTCTACAAATCACAATTCGATCCATATGATATGATGAAAATGGCTGAAGATGATGAGGCATGGGTGGATTTTACAGAACAGAAATGTAAAGGGTATATACAAGATCATCCCAATACGTATACATTCACAAAGAATCTGTCGGAGAATCTGCTGATGGCAGAGATGTCGGGATTGCCGGCAGCCATAGTAAGGCCATCGATTGGTGAGTGGGGGGAATACAAAAGTCGAATGTAAATAATGTTACATTTTCTATATTTTAGTCTACGGCACCCTGGAGCATCCCATGAAGGGCTGGGTGGGCAATGCGAATTCTGGTCATTTGGGTTTCTTGGCTGGTTTTGTCAAGGGCATCTTTCGCACCATGTGTGGACGTGCGAATGCCATTATTGATATTATACCATGCGACTATGTTATCAATTCCTCTCTGGTCATGGGTTGGTATGTGGGCACACGTCACATGGAACAGCCGGAGATTATACACTGCACCTCGGGTGAGGTTAATCCGTTGACGCTGTCGCAGTTTTGTGACATTATCAATGACAGTGTGGAACGACATCCGCCAAATAGTTTTGTGTGGAAACCCTCGACAAAGCTAAGAAATGGCTGGCGCTATAATTTATTCTTCTATCTGTTTCATCTGATACCCGCAATGATCTTTATCATACCGGAGAAGCTGTTTGGTATAGGAATGCCGCAACATACGTAAGTTTGTCACATTAACCATTAACTTGACTGATTGTTTTTTTTTCGTTTTTCGACAGAGCCTACGAGTATATGCGTGTGTTTCAGAGAGGCACCAAGGCCTTTGACTACTTCTTGGATAAGGATTTCCGCTATTCTTTGAAGAATGCCTTGCGGATCTCCGCCCTCATACATGACAGTGATCGTAAACGTTATAACTACGATGCCAGCCGTTGCGATTGGTCCGAGTTCATTGATCGCTGTCTCATAGGCATACGACGTTTCTACTTCAAGGAATCAGCGGTGACCACACAATGGCATCGCAACTACTGGAAGGTGTAAGTATACAAACTGCCTGTCCTCTCTGCCCCCTTCTCAAATTGTATATTCTGTTTCTATCTATTCCCAGCTTCAATGTCCTTTACTATGTCGGTTATGTGGTCATCTTTGCCGTCCTCTACTTTGCCCTCACTCCCTTCCTGGGTGTTCAGCTTGGCCTTACGCTGGCCGTGCTCATCTGGGGTTTCCTGGTCTGGCTCTAGCTGTTTCCCATATTTCTGTTCCCCCCATTTCTTTATGTTCTATCTAGGGTATCGTGTATTTTTATGTTAAGTTTTCACACAAGTACAAGTCAAAGTTTCCTGCAGAAAACTAAATCGATTCACAACAAAACAATGCAAAGTAGCCCAAAACTTAGTCACATTAAATAAACGAATTGTAGACGTTTGATTTAATCATCCTCCCCGGTATATAGTCAAATAGTGAAATATTTTGTTGCACTTGTAAATTACATAACTAAACTTCAAAAATATTTAAAAAAAAAAAAAAGGAAAAAAATGTAACTATTATTCAAATAAATATGACAATTTTTAATAATAAGAAACCATTAAAGCGTTTTATTTGTTAAAGGTTAAGCCTTTCCTCGAAGGCGAGTTTAACCATAATCAATAATCAATAACAAAGTGGTAAGTAAAATATGCTTCTACAAGTGAAAGGTGTTCAAGTAGTTGGTTGATTCTGTCTTTTTAATAGAATAGGCAATGGTTTTTATGACTAATAACTGGTTTGCCAGCATTTAACTGAGTCAGCAAGTCGTTCAGGCGCATGTTCAATGGGTAAGTTCAATGGCCACTGAAATAAATACTTCTTATGCAATAAGTTGGTTGAACAAAAAAATGTGCTGATTGTAACTCAATAAGGGCAGAATTCATATCATTTTGATATCTGCTATGTGATGTTATGTGATGGACCTTACTCCACGAACAACAAATAGAAAATGTAAATGTATCAGCTAAATTATATATAGTTCATAGAATATAGTTCACAGGTTATTGATTTTTAATGATTTTTGGTTGCAAAATGTAAATCTGTCTCAGAGTTTTTTTGTAATTTGACCTTAAGCTAACCATAAATGCCTATTATGAACTTTTTTAGACTTGTTTTTTTTTCGGCAAACCAATTTTTTTTTGTTAAATCATTGTAAACTACGTTTACTTAGCTTTAAAACCATATATCGCAAGTAATTCTACGATTTTTTTAAACAAAGATATACCAATGTCTGCTGCCTAAAGTTATGCTATGCAAAAACAGTGCATTTAGCTAGTCATTTGCATTGAATTCTAAGGCAAATTTTCAACAATAACTGTTGCATACTTATGAGCTGAAGAAAATTTAGTCACGTATTCAAAATAGTAAATGTATCTTCGCTTAAGAAAATCGTAGAATTGTTTGAAATACTTTATTTTAAAGCTAAACCATAGTATTATAAACTGATTTCGTGGAAAGTCCTAAACCAAATGCAGGTTCCACACAGAATATGCCTAAAAATGCTCAAAATATACATTTTAACAACTTTAATCTGTACTTGAAAAGGAGCAGTTGTCTAAACAGCTTCGTGTTTGAGGAAATTTTAAATTCAAGGGCTGCAGTTTGCCTAGCTACTTTGCTTCTAGCCTTCATCAAAACTTCCAGTATTATTAGTTAAGCGGTATTTACACTTCTCTGATATCTCATATGATATTGTTTGCTTAGCATAAGCCGTTTGCACACTTATATAATATTTTGAATAGCTTAGTATAAGGAGTAAGGAGTTTAAATAATTATAATAATTAAATAATAATAATAATTTTGTTCAAAATCCTCTGTGATTATTTTCAGCCTATATTTAAGAGCAGCATCCAATTTTCTCCGTTAAGTCGATCTCTAGTTTTATACATTGTGAAGAACCTTTCTCCGAAATATTTGTACCGTAGTTCTCCCAGGATTGGGCATTCTGAGAGGAAATGAAAGGTATCCTCCCTGGTGCTCATGTTACAAAGCGTGCACTTCTCGTCGCTTATATGGGATCTATAATTGAGTGGCAGCAGCTCGGATCTCGCTTGAAATATTACTTTTATGGCATCCACCGAAAAATCATCTCTAAAGTAATTATTTTGACCCAGGTTAAAGTTTAGGCCTTTACACAAAAGCCGAGCTTCGCTCCTTCGAGCAGTTTCCTCAAAGGATTTTCGCTGGGCTTCATCAATTTTTTCCAATAGAGTATCGTGCGTTCTTCTCCATCCAGCTGTCTTCTATATCACAAATAATACTTTTAGCCTGGAAAATGTTGTGCCATTCTGCAAAGCACTGCGATTGGTCGCTAAAGATTTGCATATCGACTAACTTAGGAAGTCTGTTCTAAGGTAGATCCATGATTTTCCTAATATATGTAAAATGTCTGTCCAGCGTATTGTGATAGAGGTTAGGTAGACCAGTCTCTAGGTGTATCGCATATGATGGTGTGTTAATTGGTAGTTTAAAAAGCTTCTTAACAAAATTACGTGATATTTTTTCCACACTGTCGTATTCCGCATAATCCCACACCTCTGCTGCATATAGCATAATGGATCTTGCCGTTGCTTCAAAAAACTTATATTTCGCACTTGGTTTTAAGTCTTTTCTTGACATAAAACTATTCCGACGTGCTGTTGATTGCAATCCTTGCTTCTGCCAATTTGTTCCGCAGATTGTGTCTCAAATCGCATATTCTGTGTCAGTGTAACACAAAGATACTTGTATTCCTTCACAGCTTCCAGTTCTGTCCCGTCGAGGTACCACTTCTCCGCTCTTGCAATGCGCATGATTTATGATACATGATATGATATATGCTGTGTAAATATAGCTTTAAGAAGTGTCCTCTTCTACTGAATTTATGTTACTAGGAGTTGTCTAAGCATTTCGGAATAACTTGACTGCGCCTGATGAAACGATTTGACTTCAGAAATTTACACAATATCTACATAAATATTTGACATTTATTAAGTCACCTATTCTTCAAGAGTGAAGCATACTTGTAGGCTCTGCGGTGTAATGTAGGATGTAGATAAGATCGTGTAGAAATACCACTTTTCATAAAAAATAATTCCCAGCAAGCCAAGTTCGGAGCGCTCTAAATTATGTGTCTGTAAAGAGCAGAGCTTAAGAGCGTTTTTGGAGTAAACACATAAATTTGAAGATTTTCGGTGCTCTCTAAGTACGGGCTCATTAAAAGTACTTATGTCTGAGCATTTTCGGAGTTGTACTTCAATATGCGACTGAAAAGAGAATTTGAGCAGGCGATTCAGAAGATTTTCAAGTGCCTAGAAAAGTATCTTTTGTGTCTCATTTTTGAGGTTTTTACATGCTTCATTGGGAGGGTGAAAGCACTAATATCTGTGTCAGTAAAGAGTCCGATTAGACTCAGAAAACTTCCACATTAAGTTCAACGGTCATTCCAGACTCTTTTTTGTGCACATTATGACAGTGAATGCTCATAAAAAAGTGTCCGAAAACGCACATGTTTCTTGCTGGGATCTGATCTGCAACACGAAGGCATTTTTCCCAAAATCTTTGAGCTTTGTACTTTTCTGGCAATACTTAAGCTTAAGTAGCTAGTTGTATTTGTCTGATATCTTAAATGAGTTCTCGTATGTGTTGCTCAAATTGTTTAATAGTCAATCTGAAAAGCTCAAAACATGTTCTGATGACAGGAAAAATACCACAAGGCAACAAAATTAGACTCTTTACAGTATATTGAAGGGTGATTCTATATAATTTTCGTGTGCTGAACATGAATCTGTTTTCAGAAATGGTCCATCACGTCGGGATTTTTAGTAATTCGAGCTAAAAATTGATCAAAAATGCCTATTTTTACCCTTTTTAGAGCCATTTTGTGGGGAACCAATTCTTTTGTTTTCACTTTTTATACCCTTGTAGAAGGTATATTAAAATTGTCCGGAGGTTTGTAACGCATAGAAGGAAGCATCTCCGACCACATAAAGTATATATATATTCTTGATCAGCATGACGAGCTGAGTTGATATAGTTATGTCCGTCTGTCCGTCCGTCTGTTTCTATGCTATCTCCTCCGTCAGTTTTAAAGCTATCGTAACCAAACTTTGCACGAAGTTTTCTGGTACAAATACGTTGCACATTTGTCGGAACTGGCCGGATCGAATGATTATAGCATATAGCTGCCATAGGAACGATCGGTCGAAGAACTAGTTTTAGTGAGAAAGACTCGTATTTATAAGTTTTCTATGCTTTTACACAATTCCACCAAGTTTTATGAAAATTGGTCAACTATATGGTATAGCTGCCGTACAAAATATAGTTGTGAAAAAAGTCTTGGTAGAAAAAACTTTTTTGTTTTCAAGGCTATCGCTCCCAAACTTGTTACTGATCAATATTATATGCTACCACACAATTCTGCCAAGTTTGATCCGAATCGAATGACTATAGCATATAGCTGCCATAGGAACGATAGGTCGAAAAAGTAGTTCTAGTGAGAAAAACTTTTTTGTTTGCAATGGTAACGTCTTTTTACTTTCCAATTATGAATATTATCAGTTTCCACACAATTTTGGGAGGTTTGGTAAAAATCGGATGAATATATCGTATAGCTGCCATATAATAAACTGACAAGCAAATGGTCAAAGTAATGGCGCCATCTATAGCCGAGTTTGGGAAATAACTCAGCTAAGAATGTTCGACGAAAATCATTAAAAACCTTAATTTTATAAATTATACAACCTATAAGGGTATATAATCTTCGGTCGAGCCGAAGTCAGCTTTCCTCTATTTTTTTGATATTATTTCTTAACTTTAAAATAAGCAATCCCAATCATTTCTACGTTTTTTTTCAATGAAGATATACCATTTTTAGTAATTGTATCCGTTTTCACAAAAAATCGATTTTCACCGTTTTTGACTGTTTTAAGGCATAGTTTTCGGCTGTATTATATGTATTCAAAATGGTATATCTTCGCTAAAAATAATCGTACATTTCTTTGGAATAGTTTATTTTAATGTTAAGAAATAGTAACTTACGATAATATACAAAAAAAGTCAAAACAAAAGTATAGGTTGCCCAAAAAACGCGTCTGAAAAGAGTCAAAATAGGCTCTTTTTGCAACTTAAAGCTCAAATTACTAAAAATCTCGAAGTGGTGGACCATTTCTGAAAACACATCACACAACATATGTCATCGATTAAAAAACAACATAGTAAAACATAAAATTCGTGCCTCAAATTCGTATTCTAGCTTTTTCTTGCAATCTTCGGGCCAAAAGCTTGGTACGGAGATACCCGCAAAATCAAAAACTACATATACAGCGGTGTCACAGAAATCTCTTCCAACCAAATTCCAAACCAAAACCAATTCTCGGTGTCACAGAAATCTCTTTCGGTTGGCTTTAAATCTCTCGTGTTTTGTCAGGCGATTTAGCAACATTCACCACCCAAACAATTTTGACAAGTAAAATAAGATTTGTAAATGTAAACAACATTATTTTTCTGGATATGTTGCATCAAATGAATGAATTATTTGATAAGTTTAAACATTGCAATTTGCGTTTTAATAATTATTCGCAAAACCAACCAAAGTCTTTCGCATTTATCAAAAGCAGCCACCTCAAGTGGCGCCATCTGCAGCTTGGTCGCCATCTATGTAAGAGCCAGCTGACTAAGGGCTGGCAAGTTACACTTCATGAGTGGCGCGAACACATTTTTAAATTTCGCATTTTATTTTTGGAGAATATGAAATGAATATATATAAATTTGAATTATAATTTAAAAATGCATCATAAAACATATAACACAATCAATAAATATCACTTGAACATCAAATTACCCCTTAACTAAAAAAAAGGGAAATTTTTTTGCGAGAGATGCAGCCCTGTTTTTAGAGATGATAGTTCAATTGGAACAGCTTCTGTTCTAACTAGATTTTCAAATAAGAAAATGAAATCTCTTGAAGTTCTGTGACACCGACGAATTTTTCGAGCGATTTGCAAACCAACCGAAGATGAAATCTCTAGAGATTTCTGTGACACCGCTGATAAAATAAGGAATTCGCACGGATTTCACAGGTTGCTGTTTCGTGAGTTGGTCTGGAGTTCACGCGCGAAAAGTCATTTCGAAGGTGTCAAATATATATAATAACCATATAAACCATATTTTTCGTTGTCACGCCACACAAGTGTGTGACGGTGTGTCCAAATGAGTACTAAATGGGCAAATTTTCATTGTAGGAGAAGGTGGCCCTAATTGATGTAATAAAAGAGAAAATTGTGCTGTGGCAGCATTTTGAGAACGGCAGAGATGCAGAGATTTCGCACACATTTCGCAAGTATCTACGTACCTAGCTTAGAAAAGAGATTTACTCCACCTAACTAAATGTCAAACTAATTTATCGTCTAGTTGTTGTTTGTTTTATTGCCACATGTGTTTTGAAATATTCGATAAAATCGAAGAGCGTAATTTCACACCTTAATTTGTTTTTTATTATTTTTTTGAAATGAGAAACATTTGAAGAAATAAAAGTGTAGTTGAATTCTGATATTCTACGACATGAGGTAATAGTCTTAACGATTTAACAAAGTGTCGTGACGTGTGATTTGAATGAGGAAACATGTCGAAAAAGACAATAAATGTTTAAACTAGGTTCCAATTCTCCAAAAATAGTTGCAAAAAATGTCATCGATGGGCCGCGATTTATGAAAAACTTAAGTGCAGGAACTAATTGTCGGTTTCTTTTTGAATGCATTTCAAAGTTTAAGAATTTGCAAAGCCTACTGAAGAGTCGTTAGGGATAACGATGAAACAGTTTTGTATAGGCAACCAGCTCTTTTTGGTGGTACAATGCATAAGTTGTTTACAGTTGTGAACAAACGCAACTTTTTCGGACCTAGAGCCAGCTAAACTCACTAATTATTTGCACGTACAATATATGTGTTTCGAATTAGGTTATTGATTTTAAATAAATTTCATACAAATTGTCTACAAGTTTGATACTTTCCCTCTTTTTATTCGTTTTCGAGTATGAAAATTGAGCTTGACTTCTCTCAACTATTTTCCACACCACCAATTTGAGGCATAGTTCAAGGTGCGTTTTTAAATGTAGTTTCCCTAGAAGGCCTAGTCAACATATACTCTTCAATGTGAGATTGTTGCTGAAAAATGAATGTTAATGCCATTGAGAGAACAAATATAATTTGTTCAGAGGCTACGCTTGCTTACGATCCTTCCACCGCTTCCTCCTCTTTCAATCCTTCCACCACTTCGTCTCCTTTTTAACCCTTGCCCCACTACCTCCTCCACCTCTTTCTGTGTAATTTGTTAAATGTAATAGATGCACCACAGAGGAAGACAAAAACAACAAAAAAAGCGGTATTGCGCCGCCTATACTAAACATTTACCAAAAGGACCATGATATAGCTACTGGATGATCAGCGCGATTGCTTCTGATACGGTTACGGTTCAGTGTTTGGACCGGTCTAAGCGAAACAGCCATAAATTTCCTCTTTTACTTAAATGCGTACCTATTGATCCATTCTCGTCTGCATAATTCGTTTAACTCTTCCAACTACAACGAATGCTACACTCTGCCCCCTGTTAAATGAAACGCCACTGCATAACTGGTTTGCTTAATGATCATCTCGTATACCGAGTCCAAGACCCGATCTTGGTTGTGTGGCCATTGAACAAAAATTTTTTAGTTTCGCTTCGGCCGGCAAACGTACGAGTTGTGCACGAGAGCCTCGCCGCTTCAATTTCCCCCAATCCCGTACATATAGACATAGAGTCAACGTAACTGTGCACAAATACTCAGATATATGTAGATACAAATACAAAGGCATTTGTATTTTGTTTACTGTCGCAGCAACAACAACAACAACAAAGTGAAAGAAAGAAGCAGAGCGAAAAGAGAGCGTGGAAAAGAGAAATTTCTTGGCGCATTCTGTTCTGTTCTGTACTTCCAAATAGCTCCGCTTCAGAGATCAACCGGAACTGCAAAAGGGTATTTCATTTGCGCATTAGTTTAGCAGCATCTTGGTGACAATGGCCAGGTGAGTGTATGGGAATCTGCCTTTTATTTTTTGGGGGGGCTAGTTTGACCACGTTCAAGTTGGCTGGAAATGTGCTAAAAGCTTTGGCTCGGGCCAAGTTTAGGAATTCCAAAAAAATTACAAAATTTTAAATTAGATATTTTTAGATACTAATTGACAGTATTTCATCCGGGAGTTTCGTAAATTGCCATAACAAGCTAAATCTTTTAATTATTTACCAAGTACACAAAATACTCAAGTTGACTCTAAATATTAGCTGAACCACTCAAGCTTTGATCTTCGTACGCCCTTAAGTCACACCCCACACCCTACGTGGCCTAGAGACAGCTGCATTCTGATAGCTCGGGGGGAATTGGGAGAGGGGTGTGACCTAAGTACTTACTAAACTGGTTGGCAACATATTGAAATATTATGCAGGAAATCATGTGGAAAATTACAACCCACAGACCACACAATTGTTGCTGCACAGGAACTGGCCGAAACTCTGAGCCAACAGGAGCTGCCAGTCAAAATCAGATTATTAACTGCAATTATGTCAGTGGCTAAATGGTTATGGTTATGGGTTTATAGTGTGTGGTCATTAATTTAAGTGGAGATTTTGATGTGTAGGTCAGTTATTAAATCCGGTTGAGAAGCCTTGGAAAGGTAAGAAAGGGACTTTGAACTCTATTTGCACAACTCGGTGAACTATTTTTTATTTAAATCTCTGTTTTAATTCTATACTATTTTCTATGTGAGACATGTTTTAAATTATATATTGTCAGTCTAAATATCACTTATGTCCCAAGTCAAATCGTTTTGTTGGTGTTACTATACCAGTTTTGTGCCTTAATAATACCAATTTCATTTCTTCTGCTCACAACAGTTTAGCATTTTGACACCCATTTTTAAGCCAATTAGATACTTGTTGGGAACCGGTATCATATTAGGTCAATAATGCATGATAAACTCATTTTAGAACCCGTTTCGTTTGTTTTCAGCTTATTTGGAAACAGGTTAAAGTCTGTATACCAGACTCGGGAATCTATCATAAATGCCCATGTTTCGAATTTATAAATTGTCACATCTTCTCCTGCGAAAACATTTGATCTGATCTGAGTATCTAGCTTTAATATAGCTATCGGGGCCAGCGCTCAATTCCAGCGACAACCGCTTCTTTGAAAAGCCTGCTCACGTTAGCCAGCAGCTTCAAGGACCCTTCGCTCTGTTACCCCGGGTCTCAAATTGAAGGTGTTTAAAAATTTTCAAAAATATGAAGAAAAAGTAATGGATTTGATTACAGTTCTAATCTATTCAACCACACCACACGAAGAAGTAAAAGTAGATCACTAGACGTGTAGCTACCAAAGTTGGCGTTGGCGCAATGCGCTAACACGCCATTCCATTCGTTATGGGCTGAGTGCAAAAGGTGCTGAGCTCGATTCACAGACTAAATGTAACAAGCTAGTTAGGTTGGATCATTGAAGTTGTTGTCGCTTCTGATCCTATGATATATGGGCGAAAGAAGCAACGCATATCCATAATATTGCCTGTCCCAGTCAAAAAAATAAATCTTCGAAAACATCACAATGTAAGCTCCGCTTATAACCTGATTCAATATCAATCAAATTGTTTTGCCTGCTGCGTTTTAAACAGAGTTTGTCAAGAGCAGCGAGGCCAAAAGGTGAGATTGTAATACCCTCCAAAATACCCTGTACCAAGTAACGTTGCTCCTATGGCTTTGAATGATGCAAGGTGCAAACTTAAAAATTGTGGTTTTGACACAAATCTGAAACAAACTTGATCAGGGTACGGTATACACCCACCTTCATACATGCAAAAATTTGTGGCTCTTTCTATTGTAGTCTCTGAGATCGACGCGTTCATAAAGACAGACAGAAGGATGCTGATCAAGAATATATTTACTTTATAGGTTCGGATATACTTCCTTCCGGCTGTTACAAACATTTGCACAACTTTATGGTACCCTTTTCCCATTTTTCAAGAAAGAAAGTCGGTCAAGCCCGACTATAACATGCTCTGTACCCCCAAAGTTTGTATATATCTGATCAAATTTAAGTTAGAAGCCACACAAAGTGGCAAAAAGAGCCATAAAGTTTGTAAAGTCATCACAATTGTTTGTTTTTCCTAAAACTCGTCTATCGTTTATCCAATCTTTATCATTCCTTCAGCAAATCGATAAATAATACACGCAGAAAATACCAAGCCGAACGTGCTTGATATCAAGCAGTTTTGATGTCAAAAGTACGGTAAGACGGAATATTCTTGGATCCAAGCCGGAAATACTGAAATGAAGCAGGAATTTTTTGAGACTGAAATGTTTGGTTTTAAATTAAGTCGGCTTCATATCAATCGATCGATTTCAAGCATAGACCTCTTGAAAATAAGCATGAGAAGTTTCGATTTCAAGAATACATCTTCTTGAAAGTAAGCATCTAAAGCAGGGACCGGTAAAGCACACATGCACATTTTGGCGTTGTCTGTGTGTGTTTAGCTACGCAAGAGTGCGCTCATTTAGCACATCTTTGTTGTTGCAAAAGAAAGCAGTATAAGCTCGTACACTGTCGGTGTGTCGACGTCGCTGCCGCAGAGCCCTGTTCAATACACTGGAGTGAGACGTGCCGGACTTTGATCTAAAGTCTTGATTTTATTTAATTAAATTTATTATAAATAAAAATAAAAAAGGCTTGCCGTTGTTTACCGGATATATCTAGGTAAATGTAGGGATTGAGTAAAGAACTCTGCTAACTTAAGAATACAAGTGTACGGCTCTTTATCCATCGCAATGGTTGGCTTCGCACACTTCTTGCAGCTTTCATTGCGGAATCTTGAAGTTGGCTGTAAAATTGCGTTGAGCAGGATAACAGATATCGACATCCTCTTTGGAGGATGGTATAGATAGAGATTCCATACTAGAAAATTAAAAAAATACAAACTAAAATTGAGCACTTTTACTCACCATTTAAATATATCACTTCTTTTAAATTAAACTCTTTAAGAAGCTGCTCTATGTCATGTTGATCATCCATCGTAATTTGCACTTCCGACATCTTTGTCTTCTCATATTCAATTGATTACCGACGAAGCCAAGCTGCCATTTTCAGTGCTGTCTTCGCTGCTTGCAGCTTCGTAGAAGCCGAAGCGTCGGCGACGCTGAGAGCAAGAGCCAGAATTGTTCTCATTTATTGCTCGCGCTCTTCGCTTATGTCTCCCCGCACTTCCCTCGCCCACAAGTTCGAAGTCGAGATCAATTGTCTTCTCGAATTTGAGCAGTTTTCGTCTTAAAAAAATCAAGATGAAGAAAATCTAAATTGAAGCCGATTTCAGTCTCGCCGATTCGTGCTAGATTTCTTTGGGTGTACTGATTACTAAGGTACAAAACATCTATCTACAAAACTGTGGAAGATATGAGATTTTTTACAAATTTTGGGGGCGGGAGGGGGCGTGCCAACAATGCAAAATAAACTTGATCTACCTGCAAGTATAAGAAGTATATGTCCCATACATGTCAAACATCTATCTCTTACCATTTCTGAGATCTGTTTGTTCATACGGAGCGACGGACATGGCTATATCGACTCGACTGTTGATGCTGATCAAGAATACATAAAGTATATATGCTGATCAAAAAAATATATATATACTTTAAAGGGTCGGAAATGATCCCTGTTACATACTTCTGCGCAAACTTAATAAACTCTGTATTACTTTGATTCAAAGTTAAGATCCAATATAAAAATTTTTCAGTTAGTATCAGCAAAAAATTATGAAAAATTTATATTTAAAATTCATTTCATTTAAAATATTTAAATTTTGCAGAATGTTACATTCCCTATCTACTCGTTCAAAAGAAACAGCAGATCTAGCTCTCTGCAAAAATATGTATAGGGTATTCACCAGTCCTCGCAAAATGGTAATCTCCAAAGTTTTCGACACAACAACAAAATTACCAAATTTTTGATGGGCTATGTTTATAAAATCGGTCGTAAAAGTGTAAAAGATGAAAAGTTGTAAAATTATTCAAAGTATTGAGAGAAAAAAACCACTTGGTATCGAGCCATTTCGAGACAACAATAAAATTCAAATCAATTGTGCGTATAGCTGCATCTGGCCAGTAAATAAATTGACACATTTTTTCTCAAAATAGCATAATAGCTCTGTAACAACACCTAGAGAGCCGACATCAACTACTCCAGATATGAATGCAGTTTTCTATATTGATACAGCTACTCCATACGACTCCAAACGAAAAAGTGCAATTGCTACCTGTAACTCAAGTTCCATTTGGGTTCGAAATAACGTCGACACAAAGTTTGAGTACGCAGGGATCAATTCAAGAATCGAAGCGAATTGCGTCTTAGTGACACGAAGCATTTGGAGAAAGCGATCGCCATTGAAAAATGGCAGCACTTTGGTTCTCCAGTTGACTGATTTGGACAGCATGCAATTGCAGTTAGATCCTCCATCAGCTCGTCCATCATAAGTCTCCATAAGTTCAGTGACTGAAAAGCTGTTTACTCTCTAGGCACATGCCTCGGCATGCGTTCGGCTCGAGCCGGTGTGAATAGCCAAAATGTGTTCGGCCCCTGCGGGGCAGGCGTAGCAGACGGAATACTGTCAATACTCAAATGAAGTTTTTGCTTACTCAAAAAAATGTTCTTGACCTGAGAACATTGAGTAAAACCGTTGTCACACTGTTTTTGATAACGTCTGTGCTCACCTTACCTACAATGTTCTCGGTTTTTTTCCTCTAAGTACAACATAAAAAGGCTTTGCTTTAAAATGATCTACTTATGTAAACAAACTAAGCAAATCCAGAAAAAAAAAACATGTCATGACAAAGTGACTGACATACCTTACTGAGCTGGGACACTTCATTCAATTCATCCATCATAGCCATCATTTAATTGTTAAATTTAACTTGATACTTGTTTAATTTTCACCTAATAATATTATTATTGCATATCCAGAGCAGATGAAAAACAAAATGTGTGGAGATCTTACTACTCTAAAGAATCATTTCGCATCTTCTCATTTCTCTTCTTCATCTAATAGAGCTATTTAAAAGATAAGAAATTGGCCCTAAAGTAAACTTTCATTATTAAAAAATTTTCAAGCAGTTGCACCCCAATAAATCCCTCCAATTAATTACCACAGATAAGCCTTGTGTCGTGGCTACAAAAACAAATATCTAATCACAGCAACTCATAAAAAATCAAGATAATAATACAATTTACCACAGCAGATGGTAAACCGCTATAAAAAAAAAAGAAGTGAGAAGTAAACCGCATAGTTAGCTTTGCCGCACCGTTGATTATAGCCTTGTGATGAACTTTAAAACTTGAATCATACAAAAATATTAAAAAAAAAATATATTTGTAGAGCCGCTTATGGTGGTTAGAAATCTCTGACAAACATTCTGTGTTCAAAAGTATATTGAATGCAAAATATAGATATTAAGCAATTTCTCTGCATTTAATTGTATTCTGAATCAAAAGGTAAAAGCATCATCAGCAACGATGATGGTCAGCACTTTACTCAGTTGGTGTGGTGTCACATTCAAAAGTCCACAGTTGTTTACAAACATTTGTAAGTACAAAGTATATTACAGTCGTGCTTGACCTACCTTCTTAATTGTGTATTTTGATTGATATTGTTGTGATGTTTTCGAAACCAAAGCAAATCTAATAATTGTTGCTGCGTATTGCACAAATTTTTATTGCTTAACTATTTAGTAATCAAAATTAATGTGATATTACCTATTTGTGCGCATTTCTCTACCATATCAAAACAGTTTCTCCTATCAAATTCATATCAGTTTAGCTACAGAATAATCGTGACTTAGCAAATTAACGTTTTTATGGCTAAATAATGATGCAATAATTTCTTAATATGATACAATATGAAAAAGGAAATGCACTTTAACAATGGCCCATTTTTTCAAACTTAACTTTTTTCGAGTTTTTGAAGTTGAGAACGTGCTGATTCTCAAGGGCATGCGTCATCGCCGAAAACAAACGAATATTATTTCATTATTTCATATATTGGCCTGTCTGAATGCAGCCAGCATTCATGTCTTCAATTTCACCAAATTTACCACAGGGGTCAAACAAAAACAATTCCAAACAAACGGTGATGCACTTACCCAAAACCAACATTGAGGGCGAGATCAGCAGAGAGAAAGCACAACACACCAAAAAACACAATATACACATTTATTAAATGTTAATAAACTTTAATAATTATATTAAAACACAAGCACTAACACAAAAAACAAAAAAAAAAGGCGAGCCCAACGGCGGCCAACATTTGAGCGCGAGAGCGAGAGAGAGCGCGTGTGTCTAACATAACGGGATCGTTAACAAAATTTGCAGAAAACGGCCAAGTAATTCTATTATTTAATAAAATGCCGCACAAAGATTGAATTCAACACCAGAAGTACGCACAGATCCACTCGAAATCACAACATTATTATAAAACGCATTAAAAAAGCGAAATAATTAATAAAACGCGCAACACAGCGTGGGCGTGCGTGAAGCCCAAGGATAAGAAATTATCGAACTAGCCAGGTATCGATAAGCACTGTAGTCCATGACTAAAGCAGTCCGTTATGGAGCTTGGCTTTTGAATTTGAATTCGAATATAAGTTAAATTGAATTTTTATTAGATTTTGATCAAATTTTAATAAAATAATGAAAGGAGTGTGTTACTGCTGAGTGTTTAAAATAAAATAGTTGTTTATTAATAAAACCAATTCTAAGGTACATTGTTTTTAAGGCAAATAAATGTAAAGTCCTAAATTAATGAATGAATTGATTTTCGGTCAAGCCCCCCGACTATAACATACTCTGTACCAGTTCATTCAAAAATTGAAAATAAACTTGATCTGCCTGCAAGTATAAGAAATGAATGCCCCATACAAGTCAAATCTCTATCTCTTACCATCTCTGAGATCTGTGCGTTCATACGGACGGACGGACGGACAGACGGACATGGCTATATCAACTCGGCTCGTAATGCTGATCAAGAATATATATACTTTATATGGTTGGAGATGCTTTCTGCTATGCGTTGCAAGCATCTGGGCAATTTTAATACACCCTCTGCAAGGATATAAAACGAATTGAAAACAAAACTGAAATTTCCACATCCAAGCAGGCGTTTCATATACTTCAAGGTCCAACTGTCTTTTGTCATGACTGTTTCTATTCAGTTCCACACTACAATTTGAACGTTGAACACATCAGGTTCGGAGCTCCAAATTATACTTATTTCCTTATTTTAATTTTACTTTTGACCGGGATTTTGAAGCATGTTGGCTGTTTGCATTCTGAATTTCCACATCCAAGCAGGCTTTTCATATACTTCAAGTCCAACTGCCTTTTGGTCATGACTGTTTCTATTCAGTTCCACACACTACTATTTGAGCGTTGAACACATCAAGTTCGGAGCTCCAAATTATACTTTTTCTTATTTCTATTTGCTTATTTTTTTAATTTTTGTAGTTGTTTAAATGACGTGGGCTGTTTGTAATCCTTAAGCGCACACAGCAGGACACCTCCTGATATGGTTGTTGAGTTAATACGATTGTTTATGTTTAGTTGGACTCCTTTTTTCAAATATTTAATCATATTGTAAGCTACTTTAAAGTAGTACTTTATAAATTTACGATAGTAACCTTGTCAATCTGCTTCTCATTCTTAACACCTAGGCAAATAGTTTGACAAATTTTATGAAATTTTAATGAAAATTTTGCAAAATTTTGCAAAATTGGCAAAATTGATTTCATGGCAACGTTTTTTAAATATGAATTTTTTTCACCTTGGCAAATAATTTGACAAATTTTAGGAAATTTTGCAAAATTGATATTATGGCAACGTTTCAAAAAAATGCGCACAAATATGGTAGATGCACTTTCATTTTATGCCATATCTTGGCTGTATAGAGTTGATCTTGCGGGTCTAAAACAGCTCGGATGGCTAAGATTAAGCCGGATAAAATTTGATTTAGCCTCGCTTGTGAATTTGTTTGCGACTTCTTCTTTTAATGCATCTGATTTCATCAGCGTGTTGTAGAAAAAGGACTCTGCCGGGAAGCCAGCAGAGGAAGGCAAACTTGAACTGAGCGAGAGAGGGCGCGCTCTCAAGCAACTGTTTCTCTCTGTGCTTCCATTATCGCGAACAGCAGCTCTGCCACGTACGCAAATAAGGTTGCCACTTAGTTTGAAATATCGATAGCATTTACAAATTCAAAGCAAGACATTAGGTTCAAAGTGCCAAAACGAAATGCTTAATTCATTTTAGACCGACAGTAATTGTAATTACAGACATTTACAACATTAGAGCCTCTGTCTGTTACAAAATTTCATTTCCTCCATATTGCAAATTCCGAACTCACTAAACAAAGTGTGTAATTTGCTCAAAATGTTAATCCATTGATTTCATAACCAAAATTATGTCGAATAGTTTCAAATCTTTTTGGTAGTGAAAAGTCACTCCCAAAAAGTTTCTGTATACATAACACTGTGCAACACTAAAAAGTTGATTGATTGATTTTGTATGGGAGCTATATCTAAATGATGTCCGATTGGCTTTTAACTTGGTAGAAATATGGAAACAACTAAAAAAAACTAAAATAATAATGTTTTTCAAAAATATTTTCAAAAAATACGAATTTTTCTATAAAAAGTTTGAAAAAATATTGATTTTGTATGGGAGCTATATCTGAATGATGTTCGATTGGCTCGAAATGTAGTAGTATTCTGGAAACTGCTAAAAATATAAGTTTGACAAAAAAATTTGCCATTCTACAATAATTTTTGTGGACTTCAGGTACAATAATGGTAACACAAGGTGTGAAAAATTTTGATAAGACTGCAACACTAAAAAGTTGATAATATAATATAATCAAATGCCTGAGGTTCTGTTCGCAAACCGTTTTTAAGCCAATAACACTGCGCAACACTTAAAAATAGTCAGCCTTTTCTTTATGCCAAACCCTGTAAGTTTTGCAGTGTTCGGTTAAGCATATTCAAAAAATACCGGTTTGTTTCGGTGCGGCTCAGAATGTTACAATTCCAAATTTGGTTAGAAGCATTAAGTGAAAAATGTTGTATAAACAACATTTAAATCCTTTATATAAACAAGTTTTCTGAGCTACAAAGGTAAATAGGAAGTGCCAGAAACGTTTTTCTCTCAAATATATATACATACATAAGCATGTTTAAGGCTTTCTTTTTCATTCTCATTCAGAGGAAGAGGAGTAACTTGAAAAAGGCGATCACGCAAACAACAATATGTGTGAATACCTACGTTTTCATACAAACAAATTGGCATAACAAACAAAGGGAAATATGAGGAACGAGAAATATAGCAGCTAGCAGAAATCTTTACTTTGTTCATCAAATATATTTATGTGTATCGAAATTTTTACTAGTCGAGGAAAAACTGAAAGTAACTAAAATATTTGTTTCTGATTCGTTACTGAAAACCGGTTATGGTAATAAAGGCTATAGGGTTAGGTTAAGTTAGGTTGCAATGGTTGAAATTAAACAATCCCATTGTGTCACTTAGGCATATGCCATAAATCCTAGAGGAAGGGTCTTCTCCGTTAAACCATTTAGAAAATAGCACAAATTTGAGCAGAGAGGCAACATCTATTTCAGAGATGTCTGACAGATCGTTTAGAAAAGGACGACCCAAAAATGTGAGTCGCCTTCTGCTAAGAGCTGGACTATGACAGAAGAGGTGTTGTACACACTCCTCCTCAACCACTGAATTGCAGCTTCTACAGAAGGCATTGTGTCTGATTCATGCCTTTCTATTAGGCAGTGTCCAGTGAGAGCCCCTATTTTCCAATAACACTGTGCAACACTTTTAGTAGTTCATCGAGTCGGGACCAAAAAATTCTGAAAGGGTATGATTGTAGTAAAAAATCCTTCGCTGGGTTTGGTCTGGTTAGCTGCTTTTTATTGCACTTTGATGTTTTCAGCTTCTGATTGGGATTCACCACTCCATATCTCGTAAACTATTTGGAATTTTGCTTTGACGTCCTAGAGGAAGTTGTTGCTCTTGGCTTGGCTTACAAAACATTCTTAAGTAGCATGTCAAAAAGTCACATCTTTATACTCAAAATTACAAAAATGACTTAAAATCATCATGTTTTCCCATCATTTCCCTCATTTTGAACTATTTTTCAACTTTGCCTTGAAAACTGTAACGAATTTGACTAAGCAATGCAGGACAAAAACGTAGCTTGGACTTAAATAAACAAACAATTGAAACATACCAACTTCATTCGATTGGTCCTTCGTATAGTTACGGGCCCTTAAGCATGTAGAATTGGAACCAAAACTCGAAAAATGTTAATTTTTGGTACAAATTGGCCCACACAGTCTAAAATTTCGATTGTTTTGTATTAAATCAAGAAAATAGTAAGAAAACATAACTTAAAAACTGTAAATAAAAAAATGTAATATTTTTACTTTTTTACCGAAAATGTTCGTTTTTTCGAGTTTTTATAACAGTTGTAAGTGCTTCTGGGCCTATAACTATATCAAAGAGTAACTAAATGAATTTGGTTCGCTCCTACGGTTTGTTTATTTTGGTCTAAGCTACAACTTTGTATTATATTACTTGTCCAAATTTGTAACGGGTTTCAAGCTGAAGTAAAAGAACTGTAGAAAAGTGGTCAAAACTTGTATTTTTTGGGCAACTTTTGTAATTTTCAGTATCAAGATACCATTTTTTTGATTTGCTACAAAGAAATGTTTTGTAGTCCAAGCCAAGAGTAACAACTTTGTTAAAGGTTTAAAAGCAAAATTCACTATAAGTTACGAGATATGGAATCGTTAGTCCTACATTGAAGCTGAAAAGTTCAAAGTGCAATAAAAAGTTAACAGCAGCTAATCAGACCAAACCAAGACAGTGTTTTTATACTACCATCACACCCTTTCAGAATTTTTTGGTCTAGACGCTATCAACTTTTTTGAGTTCAAAAATGTGTCACAGTGTAATCGTAAGATTAAAAAGAATTGGTCCTCTAGACGAGAATAACCCTTTGAAGGATTTTTTAAAGGTGGCGTCACTACCCATAAATCTCCTCCACTTTGCACAACAGCAGCTATTTCATCCTTAATCTGCTCCTTTTTCTCATCTGCTATCTTCTGCGTTGTACGTGAAAGTGTTGTTGCATCAGAGAGCAGGTCCTTTACGTCAACATTTTCTCCATATTTTGATTCAAATTTGATGGCTTTGCAAAGCCAGTTGCCATTGACTGCCGAAACGGATTCCTTAATTCCGTTGGAATTTAAACGATGAAGCAAACTTAAGGCAGTTTTCATGGTAGGCTTGAAAATCAAGGTTATTCTACTAGATTTGTTGAGCAAAATGTTGTATATCTCGCCCACTGAGAAAACTTAATAAAGTTTGGTTCATCGTGTACATTTACAAACGATTCAGCAACGGTATCTAAAAACTAAAAGAAAAAGCAAAGAAATGGGTCAAAAGTTGCATGACAAATTGATCAATAATAAAATTTGCTAAAAACAACATGCAAATGATTGCAAATCATTGATGATGCTAAATCATTTCATGCACAGCGCTCTCTTTCCAACTCTTATGCTTTTGGGTGAAAGCTCAATTAGCTGGGACAACCAGCTGGAACTGAGAGAAGCAAGTCGGCGCAAGATGATGATGAAGCAACTTGCATACATTCCCAGCTGCAATAGCTTGTCTGTCTCTGTGGGCAAAGCTCAAGGGTCTCAAAATTGCATACATATATGTATATGCAAATTTGCAATAATTTTTTTTTTCCTATTTATGGTTTCTTACCCAATCATAACATTAAACATTAAAAACCCATTTGACAAGCAACAAAAAATCGTTGTGTTGAAACAATATTACGCATTCAATCATTATAAAATCATCATAGGGTGCCCGAGGAGTAGAGTAGCAGACATCATTAAAAGAGAAATGCGCTTGAGAGATCACTAATTGAAATTGTTGGTGCGTGAGCAATAATGAAATATTGTGTTAACTTAACTTTTTTGTATGCGGAATTATGCTACGATAGCTAAGTAAACACAAATAGACTGGGGCTTGAGTTTCCTACTGTCTTGGCCTAAGATTTATGTACATAAAATTGTTTTAAACATTTAATGTTGTAGCAGCTAATTATTTTGTGTAAGAATATTTATGATTTATAATTAAAACTTAAGCTTGCTTGCAGCCGCTTGCTTTAGCATTTGAAAATGTAGGTCAAATCCATGCACGTACTTACACAAATTTGTGGTTATATTGTTGAAAACTACAATAAGTTGGTGCTTGCTTGTTAAATCACTTCGCATTCAAAGATTTCAACTCCATAGAAGAGGGCAAGGTGTCAAGTAGGTTTTAACTTTTTGAAATAAAAGTCTCACAGCTAAATAATGCAGCGTCAGTTCTAGTAATTTAAGTCTCTCCCAAAATGTTGTTAATATGTTCAGACAAGGAACGAATTTGTTTGTTTGTTTGTTTATTTGGCCATAAACCGACTGGGCCAAGAGCCGAGCTGCTCTCAAAGAGATGCTGAACCCAAACTGCACATATTTTTATATTTATATAAATTTATATAAAATTGTTTCTCCATCCAAGCTGCACCTCAATCTATCTCAAAACACCTTTTAAATAAATGTTATAAAATATATAGTAGTTCTATTGACTATGCATGGAGTCATACCCCACTTAAATTCGATAAATTACCTGCACGCATAGAGAATAATCTAGGCTTTTTCCACTCGTTTGCCGCTTTTTAAAAGAGCTGTATTCTTAATATTTTTTCTGAAAATTCCAATGGAGCGTTAGCTATGTATATTGGAGTTCATTTTAGTGGGATATTCGAGCTGTGTTAAAAAAGTAGGTTTATTTTCAATATTCATGATGCCTTCTTCAATGTAAAGTTTTATAGAACTTGCATTATAGACTACAATTCGACTTGGGAGATCTTTAGAGTTACTTTTCTCAATTATAGTTGTAAGAAACTAATTTTAATAGCTGAAACCGTATCAAGTTACTTGATGATTAGAGAATAGAGGAAGGCTAAAGATTTAAAACAGGTGTGGCCATGCCCTGTGCGCACGCCGCGTATTCGTTGTTGATTTCCGCATAGAGATGGTTGCCTTTACGCCAGGGGCCGGCAAAGCACACATGCTCATTTTGGCGTTGCGTGTGTGTGTTTAACAACGCGAGAGCGCGCTCATTTAGCATTTCTTTGTTGTTGCAAAAGAGAGCAGTATAAGCACGTATACTGTCGGTGTGTCGACGTCGCTGCCGCAGAGCTCTGTTCAATACACTGGAATCTGAGACGTGCCGGACTCTGCTTTACGCATAGCTTAAGGCAGGGTTTCCCAAGCAGAGAGCGCGAAAATGTGACTAAGTCTTTCCCTAACACACAGTGATGCATGCATGATTTCGGCAAGCATTCGGTGCGAATTGGCGAGTATGTTCGTGACCCAGGGGCTATCGCTGGGGAACTGTGGCTTAAGGCTACAACTTTATATGTGTTCTCTCTTCTCTTTCTCTACTATGCCTCTCGCAAATTCGAACGCAGCATCAAAGAAGTGTATGCGTCGTCTTCAGCGAAGTTTTTGTTGTTGGCGGCGAATGGTTTTGTGTGTACCAGACAGCCGCGAGCACACACACACAAACAAAGATAGGGGTTCTCTTTCGATTTCTTGTGTTTCTAGTTCAGTGCCGGGCAAATGGAGAGGACTCTTGTTGGTGAGCAAGAGAGCTCTCTCCAGACTACAGCCGTTTTACTTGCAATTAAATATTCACCGATACCCACAATCATGAGTTCGGCTCGCGTTTGCGTAAAAGCACGACTGACTTCGGCTTGTGGTAGCTATGGCTGGCCGGGTCAGTTCTAGTTGTTCCACAAATATGTTCTTCATTAGTCCATGTCCGTCCGTCCGTCTGTCCGACTGTTTCCCAGGTATCTCCTCCGTCAATTTTTTGCACGAAGTCCTTTGGTAAAAAGACTAAGGGCCGTTTTCTCATGTTGGTGTTTTTGCAAATCTAGGTGGATTTGCTGCATTTGCTTTGCTCATGTTCAATGCTAACCATCTAGATGAATTTCGTAGCAATCTACTTCACCCTCATTGATTTTAAAACCATCTACATTCTTATGCAAATTAGGTATTTCTGTCTATCCGCGCATATGGTCACACTGGAAAATATTTGAAAACAAAAAACAACTGCTGCTTAAAACAGTAAAGTCTGAATTGTTATTAAGTAAACCAAAAATGGAAAATATAGGATGTGCCTTTAATAGACAGAACACCTGCAGACATTGCTGAAATTACAGATACACATTCTGATTCCCCTAGTTCATTGCTTAAGCTAAGTTTACACATCCAAATAATTTGGCTAAATTTTGATAAAAATAGTCATGATTAAAGATTTTACAGGATTAAAAACTTAAACTGTGGTTCCATACGCAAATAATTTGATCAAATATGGCCGGAAAGTTCCACAATTTGGCATATATAGCCCAATTTCCATGAAAATTTTTGCAAATTATTTGCCTGTGTGAACATAGCTTTCGACCTACTGCTTAATATCCCGTCATAGTAACAAGACGTTCCAAAAGAAAAACCTTCTCCTCCTCTGTAAAATTCTTGCTTTAATTTTTAAAATTGGCGCGCAATAAAAAAGACAAAATTCAGCCGAGTGCAGAGGTGCTGCCAACCTAGTATTTGACCATTCCAGCCCTCCCGGTGTGACCGTGGCGCAAATGCCCGAATTTATAATCAACCTATATGAGACAACCAATTGCACAAAAGCCATCTAGTTGCAAAATCTATATGGATTTCGATTTGAGCAAAAACATGAACATGAGAAAACGGCCCTAAGAGAAAAAAAAAAGAAAAGGGCGACTAGCATATAGCTGCCATAGAAACCATCGGTCGAAAAAGTAGTTTTAGTGAGAAAAACTTTTTTGTCTTCAACGTGAACATCTCCAAGCCTCGTATGTATAAGTTTTCTATGCTTTTACATAATTCCACCAAGTTTTATTAAAATCGAACAACTATATAGTATAGCTGCCATACAAAAGATAGTACTGAAAACTAGTCTTAGTAAGAAAAACTTTTTGGTTTCCAATGCTATCGCTCTTAAACTTGTTACTGATCAATATTATATGCTACCACACAATTCTGAGAAACTTAATCCAAATCGGATGACCATAGCATATGGCTACCATAGGAACAATCGGTCGAAAAAGTAGTTTTAGTGAGAAAAACTTGTTTGTCTTTAACGCAAACGTCGTCAAACCTCGTATTTCTAAGTTTTCTATGCTTTCACATAATTCCACCAAGTTTGATGAAAATCGGTCAACTATATAGTATAGCTGTCATACAAAATTTAGTTTTAGAAAAAAAGTCTTAGTAGGAAAACCTTTTGGTATTCACTGCTATCGCTCCCAAACTTGTTACTGATCAATATTATATGCTACCACACAATTTTGTCAATTTAGACATAAGTCGGATGACTATAGCATATAGCTGCCATAGGAACAATTGGTCGAAAAGGTAGTTCTTGTGAGAAAAACTTTTGTGTTTTCAATGGTAGCGTCTTTATACTTTCCAGTTACGAATATTATCTGTTTTCACACAGTTTTTGGAAGTTTTCCTCGAACTACTTGATTTTGAGCACACAAGTCAAGATTAATCAACATAAATACCAAAATAAGCTTATTTCTGTCCTTAGAGAATTCTGACCGCAACTGGTTGAGTCATAAAATATCAAAATAGCAACAAAAAATATAGAATTTCCAGGAAAAAAGTTTACATTCCGGCGAACATATAATGTTAATAAGATGAGAAAGTTTGTATGCTTCTGTTTTTGTTACTCAATCACGCAGAAATTGCTGAACAGATTCGCATGAAATTTGACACATCTTGAGTGGGGCAATGGGATATACATATCTGATTGTAGACTGAACGGCCCTAAAAATCCAGAAATTTGCTCAATTTTATGAGTTTTAGGTATCATGAAGATTTGATAGAAAAAGAGAAATTTTATAATTAATTTAGATTATCATGAAAATTTAATAGTTGGCAATTGAAAACGGGTTTAGATTGCTATGAAGACGACGGGTAAATAGAAAGTGTGGATCAAACCGAGTAAAAAATCATAAAATTTGCCAAATTTAAGGAGTTTAGACTATCATGACTATCATATTGCGAATTTTGCTAAATTTTTTTATTTTTTTTGTTAGGTGGCAAGTGTCAAGTAAGCTTTACTTCTTCGTTCAACGGAGTACCTGCTAGTTCTAAATATTTTACAAATTGTATATATACACACCTGATCATATTAATAGGTACACACATCAACTCTGACTTTAAGGTAACAGAAAACAGTTTAATTCATTGTTTCAAACTTAAAATTTGTTCTCATTGGTTCTTAAACTATTTGTTTTTAATAAAATAAACTTAATTGTAACATAGAATAATAATATATAACATAAAAGAGATCATTTGGTGTTTCAGATACGTTTTCAGTGTGATCATAATAATAGGTACACTTCATGTGTTGGTACGAAAAAAAATTTTAATTTCCATTTTGTGTTCTTTTTTAGGTAAATTAGTATTTCCTAACTTAGTATCCACCTCTATTTTTGGACACTACTGCTATTCTTTTTGGCATACTTTTAAGAAGAGCCTGGCAGGTCTCTACTGGTGTCTCATACCACAGTTTTTGGACACCTTCCCATAATTTTTGTTCATTTGAAAATGAATGCTTTGCCAATTTCTTTTTTAAGTCTCCCCACAAGTTTTCAATGGGGTTAAGGTCGGGGGATTGGCTTGGCCACTTCAGAACGTCAACTTTTTGGTCCTCGAAAAATTTAGAAAACAGCCTTGATGTGTGTTTAGGATCATTTTCTTGCTGAAATGCCCAACGTAATGGCATATTTTCCTCAGCATACGGTACCATAACTGTTTCCAATATGGATTTGTACTCTTCAGCATTCATTTTGTTCGTAGTCTGATAAATTGGACCTACGCCGTATCAGGAGAAGCAACCCCATACCATTATATTGCCACCTCCATGTTTGACTGTTTTTTTTTGTAAACCGTGGATGGAATTCCTTTCCATTAGGGCATCGAACATTCCTTTCCACAGTCATTCCCAAACAAATTAATCTTGGTTTCATCGCTCCATAATATGTTTCTCCATTTTTTCTCCCCGGTGCATCCTACCCAGTCTTTGTGGTCCCTTGCAAAAGTCCCTCGGATAAGTGGGACTTTTCTGGCAATTCTTCCTGGTAGGTTGGCATCTTGTAGTCGTCTTCGGATAGTTGGAGCACTAACTGAATTCCTAATTTCGGCTGCAATAGCCTTCGATGACTTAAATGGGTCCTTTTGGCTCAAAGTTACTATGTAGTGGTCAAGGGTTTCTGTTGTTTTTTGTGGCCTTCCACGGGTTTTCTGTCTAATGCATTTTTAACAAAATTATGAGAACTGTTCATTAATTTGGCGATGGTTCGTAAAGATTTGCCTTCTTTTCTCAGACTAAGAACCAATCGAGCTTCTTCTTTAGTACAATGAGAATTTCGACCCATTTTTCCTAAAAAAAAAATAATTATTGAATTCTCTGTATTGACAGGAGCTATACTTAATTTACCTTTAGTTACCAAAAGATCACTGATTACAAAATTATTCACTTGATACTTGTGAGAAACGGAGACTGTACCTATTATTATGATCAGGCGAAATGTGTGGTGGACTCGCAATTTATAGAAAAGCTTTGATATACGGGACAGTCCCTCTTTCAACTCTTTGTCACAGTGTGGCCAGACATTGACAACAACAAAAAACCAAAAATTAAAAAGTTGTCAACACTAAAAGTACGAAAAAATCATCTATAATTAAAAAATTCCGGTGTGTACCTATTAATATGATCAGGTGTGTGTATGTGATCTCCGAAGGGAACACACACAACGCATCTCAAGTGGTTCCCACTGAATGGGCCTACAGATCCTTATCATTCAATTTATGTAATTACAAAAGTGGACTTGCTTATGGGTTAGTTTGACCAATGATTATAATATTTAATGCCATTTGTGATCAAGTGGTCAAGTTGCAAACCTCATATACATACTCGAGCCTGCTTGACTAATTGAAGTTGACCCGACTAAAGTTGAATATATTTTGCATATTTTTTCCCCAGTGGTTTTTTCCCTTTTCCTCTGAACTTTGAATAATTGCTTTGTCATCTAAAATGTTTAGTTTATTAATTGCAAATTTTTCTCACTGACGACCAATCACAAGTTGCCACCTTCCATTAGTCAAAACAAATAGACGCCCTCACCCCTCACAAAATCATTAGAATTCCAAAATTGAACTGTAAACTCTCTCGGGTGTGTAGAACTTGAAACCTGTACAAAAACTAATAAAAACTGGTTTCTGATTAACAAACTTTGATTAAGATGAAACAAGAGTCCAAAGAGTCGTCTTCGCGTAAAGAGAAAGTTGTCTTCCGTTATGGTTAAAGAAAGAAAAGCCCTAACTTATTTACAACTTTTATCCCACACACACACACACAACAGCTCACCCATCACAGACTTCTATGCGGGACGCAATGTTTTCATAACCGGAGCCACGGGCTTTGTAGGCGTCACCATTGTGGAAAAACTCTTGAGAGATGTACCAAATGTGGGCACCCTGTATCTGCTGATGCGTGCCAAGAAGGGCAAAAATGTAGAGGAGCGGCTGGAGGAGCTGAAGAAGAATTCGGTATTCGATCGCTTTAAAGAAATGCAACTGGAGTCGCGCCTAACAAAGATTGTGCCCGTTGAGGGCGATGTGGGATTGGAACATTTGGGACTTTCAGCCAAAGATCGTCAAGTACTGATTGATAATGTGAATGTGGTGTTCCATTCGGCGGCCACTTTGGATTTCTTTCAATCCCTGAAGGAGACCACCAACATCAATTTAAGGGGCACTCGCAGGGTAATGGAACTGTGTCAACAATTGAAGAATTTGGATGCTTTGGTGCATGTGTCGAGTGCGTATGTGAATGCCTACATAACGGAGGTGGAGGAGAAGCTATATCCCTCGCCCGATGATCCGGAGAAGATTATACAGCTGGCGGAAACTTTGAATGATGAAGCGCTCAAGGAATTGGAACCAAAGTGTGTGAGATGGTGGGCTGGTCGAGGCCATCAATTGATAACTATTATATTTTTGGCAGATTACTCAAGGATCATCCAAATACGTATACCTTTACCAAGCATTTGGCGGAGCATGAGGTGGCCAATATGGCCAGTCGTTTTCCCTGCGGCATTGTCCGACCCAGCATGAGTAAGTAATGGAGTAAAAAACTGATTCGTAACCTTATTTTTATTTGCTTCTCAGTCACTGCTGCGTGGAAGGAGCCCATACCGGGTTGGACCATCTCAAAGAATGGCCCTCAAGGCTTCTTTATGGGCGCCTCCAAGGGTATTTTGCGTCGCCTGCCCCTGGATCCTAACATTATAATGGATTATATACCCATTGATGTGGTGGTCAATGGCATCATTACCACTGGCTATTATGTGCATTCGTTGAAAGTGAAGAATGCTGATCGTCCTGCGGAATTGCAAATCTTTCATTTGACCTCGAGCACGTACAAACCCTTCCGTTTTGAATTGATGGCCGATAAGATTAATGGCTATTTGCATGATTATCCATTGATGAGTGCCGTCTGGTATCCCAATTTGCGTTTGGTCAAGAGTCTGTGGCTATTCCGTTTGAGTGCCATACTGTTTCATTTTATTCCGGGTTTCTTTTTGGATTTGATTACCAAGGTATCCGGAGGCAGACCAATGTGAGTGATTTAAGTTATATTAGTTTCCCAATTAATGAGCAATTTCTTCTCCTTCATAGCCTGATGAGACTGCATAAGAATGTATGGAACTCGCTGAATACGCTGGAACGTTTTATATTCACCGAATGGCATTTTGATAGCAAACGTCTTTTGGCCCTGGCAAAATCCCTGGATGCGGTCGATAAAAAGAGATTCTTTATAGATATTGGTGAATTGACTTGGGATGAATATTTTGGCAATACAATTTTGGGTGTACGTCAATATTTGAGTAAGGAGTCGCCCAAGAGTCTGGAGAAGGCCAAAAGCAAGGATAAAGTGTAAGCATTTTGAGTCAACCGAATTAATCTTACAAATATATATTTATCTAATTTCTCTTTTAGTTTGCTGGTTCTACATGTGGCTTTGCAGCTTGTCTTTTGGTATGGCATTTTCAAGCTGATCATTTGCGTCTCTGGCGTTTCCAGCGCCAAAGCAGCCCTCATATTGCCCGTATTTTATTATCTATTTGGTATGATCTAAGCGCCAGAAAGAGGAGCAGCAAATGTATATTTTATTTTTTAGTTCAAGCATTTTTCTTAGTGTTATTTATATGCTAAAATTTGAACAAGGTTTGGTTTTGCAATAAAAAAAAAATTTGAATTCAAATTAACTGACCGCTGTTTGCTATAATGTACTAACGCGTTTTACCTAAACTAGAGATGTGTAGTCACTTCACTTTCACAGTGATCACGGTGACATTTGTCACGCCGATGTCAGTGATTACTGTGACTTCGTGAGCGATAGACTGCTTATCGATACATCCTCATTATGGCGCATTTTGATGTTATCGTTTTTTAAATTTCACTGTATTAACCCTCTAGTGCCCAAATTTGTTTTTTCAAGAAAAAAAGGAGTTTTGGGTTTATTATGTCTTAAAAGTAAAGGTTTGTTCTGGAAAAATGTTTACTGTTGCACGGATCGAGTTTTATAGGACTAAAACTTTGGACCGCCTAGAGGCGGCTTTGGGAAAGTAGGCCAAAAAAAATTTCAGTAAAAAAATTTTGTTGCTTACACGTTTTATTATAAAGGAAATAAAGAAAGGCTCAAAAAACAAAAGAAATAACAACTCCAAAACATTTGTGTACAAAAAGTTCGTTTACTAATTCGTGATGAAAATCGTAGAAACAGTCTTTTTGCTGGGAAAGGCACAGGCACGTTTTATTATAAAGGAAATACAGAGCGAACAAAATGTGAAACCTGACCTTTTGAATTCGTTTCATTCAGGAAAGGCTTTGTGCCCGCGTAAGTCGAAGCAAGTCGCACTGCCTTATTGTCCTTCCAAACCGTCAAATACATTTCGACTCCTGATGCAGATCTACAAAATTCAGTAGAATATCCACGCACTTGTGTCTTGAGGCCGCTCTCAGTTGGCAGCTTACAATTTGGAATTCGATTCGAGCGAATAGTTCCCAAAGAAAATATTCCCCGGGAATTGAGATATACAAGAAGCGGCAAAGAAGTATAATAATTGTCGAAGTAAATAATCTGGTTTTTAAAATTCAAAAATTGGTTGCTGCCGCACCAAGATCTAGTGAGCCAGTTTGAACAACTTATCTCAAAATTATAGCAAAAGCCAGAGGAGTCACACAAATGGACGAATTTCACTCCCCATTTGTGTGGTTTTTCTGGTAAATATTGTCGAAGAAAGGTCTTCATCTTCGTTGCACACATGTGTTCATCCACACATAGGCGTTGGCTCATCGGAACTGACAGAAACTTCTCATTGAAGTGATTCACGATTTTTGCCGTATTTTGTATAAAGGATCGTGGTCGGCAGAATCCTTTAAGGGCAACTTACTATTATCGTTGAAATGAAAATTGTTTCGTATTTTTTCAAAACGATTTTTTGACATTGTGTTCTGAACTGTTCCAAACGCGTTCGCACCCCCATATAAACGAACGTTTGGGTAGCGAAAAACTGACATAAAAAAAAAATGCCAATAAGTTGTCGAATTTCCAAATTGGTTGTTGAAAACGAAGTATTGACATCTTTTTGGGCAGCATACAAATATGTTTGCTGGATAATATGCTCAATGATAGTATCATTCAAAAAGTATTCAAAACACTTGAATGGCGTATCAAGCTTTTTAAGAACTTAGAGTTCAGGCTCAGTAAAGGAAATCGCAGTTACACAAATCCCTGAAGCCAACATAGAATCCGACATATTATCCGCTCTTTCAATCGCTTCTTGATCTTCCTCATTGACAGGAAACGCTGCCTCGCAAACATCATCAGTCAAATCGTCCTCCAATTCTTCTTCTCCGTTCGTATCAATGTCAAAATCAATAGAATTCAAAAATTTCTCAATCTCCACATCGGAAAGAGCTGATAGCTTATGCATTTGTCGTCGTTCCATGTCTACTGAAGCAATTATTTGGACTTAAATATGTCTTGAGTTGTTCCACTTTCAAAATTACCTTGTAATTTTTTTTCCCGAATTGTCCCAAGACCGCCTCTAGCAATAAAAATCTAACAAAAACTTATTTGTAGTGTGGGTTTTGTGTTTTGCCTCCTTGAGACTATCAGCAACACGGCAATAATTTTGTTTCCAGCGGCGAACTTTGTAGAATATTTTTTAAAAATTTGTTTAATTCGCACTTTTTACAAAATAATTATTGCGACCGAACTGCATAAATTTTCAACTTCAAACGTCTGCAGCAGCTGACGCAAGCTCTGGCATGTATTGCAAACGCAACGAACTTAATTTTTGGACTTCCCCGAATTAGAAAAATGCAAAACGAAAACAAAAAGGAATGAGGAAAGCGAATAACGGTCTTTTGAACTTTGCCCGTCTAGAGGCGGTCTTGGGCACTAGAGGGTTAATGGTCTATACTCAGATGAGATAAAAATTTATTGGCTCCTGTTGTGGGCTGAGGGTGAATATCGGAGGCAGCTGCCTTGGCCGAGGCGTCCTCCAAATAAGACGCTGCAATGAACTGATGTTGACAAACTGTGGTTGTGGTGACATTTCAGTTACGCAAAACTACAATGGGTTCATCTGAAATCATCATTCTCGCATAATGGTATCTAACAAACGATAGGAACTTTCCAGTGTGGAACTAGAGGCTGGAGACAAATCTGCTTTAAAGGGGAATTAGATCCCTTAACAGATTCGGAGTACGCAACTGCAGACATTATGGCAGGCATACTCTGCATTGATCAATTTGGTCAATATGAATTACATGAACTCCGAACCCTTGTGAAGTACTGACGGATCTTCTCGCGTAGTACCACAGATAGTGTCAGCATTTTGTATACTGCCGAATATAAAGTTTAATGACCATGCCCATGCCTGTTGCCCATGCCCATGCCTGTATTTGACTCTTAAACACACCCTATGAGTTTTTAAAATTGGAGCATAGTTCTTCCATTCATTTGCCCTAATGAGATTACAAACGGAATATTATTAAATTATAATTACTTACATTCCAATGATGTCTTCAATGCTCAAATTCTGATATAAATTTCGGAAATGTTGAAAAATGGGCAATAGCTCCACTATATTAATGCAATTCGGCACGAGAGGAAGTTTTCGGCCAGGTAACAGGCGCAGCAATATCAATTCGGCACAGGCACGAGAGGCAGTTTTCGGCAAAGTAAAAGGCACAGCAATAGTAATTCTTGGCACGAGAGGCTATTTTTAATTTTTGTTAATGTTTCACAATGCAATTTCAAAAATGTACGCGCGACAACAAATGATGATAGACAAATGAAACGAAGATGTGACCAGATGCGGCAACCTGGAGATGGTAAAATACAAACTATCGACTACCTATCGATATTTAGCTGTCACCCATCTCTTGTTTTTATTTGAAATATGTGTGCGATATATGTGGGTAAAGAGTTTCGTCTAAAGTTTTTACTGAACACTCGGCCGTTCCCGTTCGATTTGTGCACTACGATATGAGGGATATTCCATCCATTTCATCGCATCTTCATATGGCTGGAGACGGGACGTTAACTAGTGGCAACTAGCAAGGCCACAACGTCCGACTCCGCCACAAACAGAGCCGTTTGTGCATTGCAACACACACAGCGACGCACACATAACGTCTCATCGTTCTCATTGAGTGGTTGGACAATTGATGTGGTCCCAAAAACGACTGCTAAAGCCCTTACGTATTCTTCAGCTGTAATTGAATTTATGAATTACACTAAATTGAAACTGTTAACCTTAGCCTTACCGTCAAATTGGAGGGATTGCGGTTCGACATCAGCGCACATCACAGGCTGACCAACAAATTGACAAGTAGGGTGAGCAAACTCGCCATGTTGGGAGCATCCCACAAGGGCTCCCCTCATCCTTCATAAAGAGTGACCTTCAGAGCTTTCTTAGTTTGTTGTACTTCTGCTCCACAGCCACAATCTCCTCGCCGTCCTTTTGGCTTAGCACATCAATTTCATGTTGTCAGTCATATATATCTTTCAGTACCTCCGCCTCCTCGTCGGCAACAAATTGACAAGTAGGGTGAGCAAACTCGCTATGTTGGGAGCATCCCACAAGGGCTCCCCTTATCCTTCATAAAGAGTGAACTTCAGGGCTTTCCTAGGTTTTTTATATTTCTGCTCCACGTCCACAATCTCTTCGCCAGCCTTTTGGCTTAGCTTCAATTTCATGTTGGCAGTCATATATATTTCAGTACATCCGTATCCACCTTCGGACACTTTGGAATGGTGTAGTTTGTGCTTTTGGTATGGTTTTACATTGAAGTTAAAAGAAATATTAACGGCGCCGGAATGCTTGAATTAGTGTGACCAGTTTTCGATATCAGTTTTTCGATAATAGTCGAATGTGGTCTTACTAATCTCTAAAAATAATCGAATTTGGTCTCACCGAACAGGATCAATTATGGCCACACTAGTTGATATTGATATGGAAAGACGGGTTACTCGAACGGTATTGGTGGATTAAGCCAAACAAATTTAACTATAAGTCAACTAAAAATTAAAATAATAAACAACAGAACCACAATTCGTGCGTGTGTGTGCAATTGCCAACAAAAAAAAATTGAAAAGAAGAAGTGAGTTCAGGGCCAGCAGCAGTGAAAGGCACAAAGTCAGAAAAGTGAAAACAAAAAAGCTGATGCAAGAAGGGAACAACACGTATAAATAAACAAAAGAGAGCACCACAAGACAAGACAAGGCATTTAAGCAACTTTCAATTGATTGGTAAGTTTATGATGTTAAATCAAATTTTTTTTACCCGACCCACCCACACCCACTCACACATACACATACTCTCAAAATGCAATCAAAAACAACACACACACACACATGCATAGAGTGGGCAAAATTAGAAATAAATAACATTTACACCTGCAACAAGTTGTAGCTCACATGGTGGGGCGGGATGTATAAGATCCAAATTTTTTCATATTTTAAAACTTAACATTTTTATCTACTATTGCGTAGTGCCAATGTCACCTGTTTTTATGCACTTCCCCTCTCTCTCGCTCCCACAGTGGATGTAGCTGGTTTTTATCTTGTTGCTGGTTTTTATTTTGCCGTTAATACACGGCCCGAGGCGATCTACGTGTCTCTCTCGCACGCTCATTGGCTGATTCGACTTGGCGTCCGTATGTGTGTGTTTGCATGTGAATACAGATGTGTGTGAGTGCACGTAACTGTATGAATTTCCGCCTGATAACGCAAAACCCCACTCCGGTAGGTGGCCTTAATTCTTTTCGAAAATATGTAAATATATGCACGATCATTGTATGGGTAAATTGCCTAATCTCAAAAAGCAAATATTGATTTCCAATGTCATGTGTGTGTATGTTTGTTTTAGTTTGTAGGTGTGTGTGCTTAGGTTTTTAACATTATTATCAATAACAATTGGCTGCCATTATAATTCTTTCGTTGGAAAAATGTTCACAAAACTTTTGCACTTGTGCAAGCTAAATGGTATCAGTGTTGTTGTTGTTGTTGTTTTTCATTTTACGTCGTTGCTTTGTATTGCCTTGTTTTTGTTATGCGATGCCCATCGCTCACATCCCACAGACCACTTTTTGTTTTGTTTTTGTTATTGCGGGAATTTCCCGGCATCTGTATATGTGTATGCATACGTACTTACATATATGAATGTATCCAAAGTTGATAGTGCAAATGTATAAAAAATATACATATATAGCTCTCATTATGACACTACAATTGATGAATACAAATCCACTTTACGAGGGTGCGTTTAAAAGTAATCACATTTTATTTGGCTGTCCCACTAACTGGAATTTGGCTACCCTCCACTGTTTTGCGCATAGATACATGTGTATAGCAGCGCGTATAGGGCACTCACGCATAGCACAAACCAGTGTTACCCACGAAAAGATGACTGATAATAATCTCTCTCTCTCTGCGACACTCAGTGATGGATGACTTCAGCAAGCATTCGGTGTGAATTGCCGTGTGTTCGCCCTCCAGGGGCTATGGCTGGGGAGCACTTGCATGTGTATGCTTGTATGTTTTCTCTCTTCTCTTTTTCTCCTATGACTTGCCAAATCGAACGCAACATCAAATATGTATGCGTCGTTTTTAGCATAGATTTTGTTGTTGGCGACGTATGATTTCTATTTCTTGCGGAAATATTTTTTCCATTTTGCTCACTTCAAGACTGACATAACCCAAAAAATACGATTTTTGACTTAATGATGCAGAAATATTCGCTGTATGGTGTTCCATATTGTGTAAAATTTTCATATTGATATCTTTTATACTTTCCATGTGATATGCGATAGTTTCATGTTGATGCAAGAGCTTCATATCTCAGTTGTTTGTTCTGCAATCGATATTGCACAAAGATCCTTCTGCTTTCAGTTAAAACATCATATGTTCCTATTCTTTTAATGCTCATTTTACTAGATTAAGTCAAAACTAAAGAACAATTTTCTCTGGGTTAAATTCATTGAGAACTTTAAACGCGTTTTTCTCAAAATCGATTATTTTGATGTATGCCAGTCTTGAAGTAAGTAAGCGATTTGTTTTGGTGCCTACGCCGCCGTAAGCTTGCTCTTTACACCTCTGCTATAGAGAGAACAACTGTTGCTTGTTAGATCTTCCAGGGCTCCGATAACTCCTGGTTTCTCGCATATCCTGTAGTAGAAAACTACTTCCGGTACCAGATCCTGGAAGAATGCTGCTACGACTGCGGGGGTCCGTTGCTCTAAGGTAGTAAGAACTATGTGATTTAGAGGACATCCAAAAAGGTTTTTGGTGTGATGTTAACCAAGGTCACATTTGCTAACTGTTAAGATGTCTGCTTTCGCCTGAGTGTAGCCGAGCTAGCGTAGCCCTATGTTTCATGGAAATGTTTTTATACCCTTGCAAAGGGTATTATAATTTTGCCCAGAAGTTTGCAACGCATAGAAATATTCATTTCCGACCCCATAAACTATATATTTTCTTGATCAGGGCGACGAGCTGAGTCAATTAAGCTTTGTCCGTCCGTCTGTTTCAACGCAAACTAGTATCTCAGTTTTAAAGCTATAGAGCTTAAATTTTTTGCACAGTGTCTTCTTTTTACTGCACGCTGCTAATATGTCGGAACCGACCGTATCGGATGACTATATCTTATGGCTGCCATAGGAACCATCGGTCAAAAAATGGTTCTTAGTGAGAAAAACTTTTTTGTTTACAATGTTAGCGTCCTTAAACTCAGCTATTATTAATATTACATGCTTTCAAATAGATTTGCAAATTTTGGTCAAGATCGGATGACCATATCTTATAGCTGTCATAGGAACCATCGGTCGGAAAATGGGTCTTAGTAAGAAAAACTATTTTGTATTCAATGCTAGCGTCATAAAACTCGGTCATAATTATTATTATATGCTTTCAAACAGATTTGTAAACTTTGGTCAAGATCGTGTGACTATATCTTATAGCTGCCATAGGACCGATCGGTCGGAAAATAAGTCTTAGTGAAAAAAATCGTTCTTAAAGTCGGTGATTCTTAATTTCAAACGCTTTCAAACTAATTTGAAAAAGTTGATCGACATCGGGTGACTATATCTTATGGTTGCCATAGGACCGATCGGTCGGAAAATGAGTCTTAGTGAGAAAAACTTTTCTGTTTTAAATTTTATCTTTCTTAATTGATTGTTAATTTGATATGTTTTCTAAAAGATTCGCGAAATTTGGTTGAAATTAAATGTTTATCTGTCGGAAAATGGGTTTTAGTTACAAAAATGTTTGATTTTTATGTAAGCGTGCTTAAACTCTGACATTTCATAAACAGCATTTGCAAGGGTATAAAAACTTCGGCACAGACGAAGTTAGCTTGGCCTTCTCGTTTTTTTTTTGAGAGATAAATGGGTGATGGTTTATTTTCCTAGTACACATTTAAAGCACTGGAAACAATGTCATCTGTTCGGCCTCGCTGTTACTTGGCCATTTCCCAGAAGTTGTTGGATATCTTGGATCCATTTAGTCGTCTGAACCTGAAAATGTTTTTATTTTGACTTTCAAAACTGTTCACGTCATTGTGTAGTCTGACGTAACCGGATCCGATCTGAATGCGTCATGTGCGTCATGCTCATCGAAATATCACTCCGATTTCATATGGACGATCAGTTCGCATAGAATTCGGATATGTAATAATTCGAATTCTATGTCACAGCATAGCTAAAAATGTGGAATATTTGAAAAATATTAAAAAGGGGGGCTTGAAAACTTAAAAGATTAGAAATGAAGCGTCGGGACGGTTCAAATTTCCACGAAAAGTAATGAATTTGTACATTATAAAGGGATGAATTTGAATGTCCAAGACAGCCATCTGGTGAAAACAACTTTGTCGTGGTCCGATATGAGTTGTAAACGAAAACATTTCAAGCGAGCTCCTTCCAACAACTATTGCTGCGACCGAAAACCGAAATTCTGCATGACAACATTCCTAAAACCTAAAACGAGATTTCTTACCCCACCCGCAGTATTCAGCAGTTAAAACTATTTTCGAATATCTCATGTTAAGCTCGATGACAAATTGCTTGGCTGATCAGCTACTGTTTATTTCAGGAAACTGAATCAATATGCACATATGAAATTTTGGCATTTTATTCTTGAACCGTTGAGTAATCTCAACTTAGTTGAAGCACCAGCCTTGGTTTTGTTGTCTACAAAATCTAATACAAATAGACTTAACGTCCATGGACTTAATGTCGGGACATAAGCGATCAGAAAAGATTTGAGTTAAGACGTGTCACTATATCAAGTTATTCATTACCAGTTTTCAGAGAATTCAACGTGAACCACAATACTCATCTTAGCTTTCGGCAGTATTTGATTCAGATTGGACGACTTAACGTCACTGACAAATTTCCATTTGTGTTGACGTCAAATCATTTGTTTATCATACCGAAACTTGGGACGTTCTCGAAGCCAGATCAATCAGTGAAAGAGAAGACGCAATAAATAAAAGTTTACGTCAAATAAAAGTGTTTGCAATTTGGTTTTGTTGTAGTCCATTTAAAGTCATTTTAATAACTTTTCACTTATCAAAGTAGAAAAACAAAAGTTCCCCTCTTACATATCTTATCAGTTTCAGTTCCATAAAATGCCATTAGTATGCCTGATAAGCCCAACCCAAAAAACGGGCCAAAGCAAATCTCTGCTGGGCCCCCAAGCGACATGTTTTTGTTGTCAATTTGAAAGTTCGAGGTGCTCAAACGGAAATGTTGCTATTGATAATTTGCACATTAACATAATGATGATCATAAATAAACAAAATAGCCCGCAACTAGTATTATTGCAAAAACAAGACAGAGAACTACCTATACTGGGAGAAGAGTTCCACATTTTCCTCTTCCACATTTCCAATTCTTGAATTTGCTCAAATGACGTCAGTCCGCGCCAGGCCTGACGTCTGCAGAAAATTCCGCAAAACGCCTCTTCAAATTATTGGCAACAACAAAAATACAAAATTATTTTCGTTCCATTTTTCGTGTTGTTTCCATTTCATTTCATGTCTTTGCATTTGATTTATAATTTTAACATTTCACATAATTTTCGTTTAATTTTCACAAACACAGAGTGAAAGTTGTTTTCCATGTTGTTGTTTTTGTTTAGTTTTATTCTATCTGCGCGTATTGTCTTCTATTTGGGAATCCATCCGTATGTTTTGTGTTTCAAAAATTTATATTTGAATATATATATATATTTTTTTTTTTTTTTTGACATGGCAGACAGCAAGATTTCCGGTCAAGGCATTGATACCTTTACCAAAAAAAAAAACAATAACATTAAAGAAAGAAAAAAATTAATAAAAATCCTTGCCAAGTTGGTAATCTCTTTAAGCTAAACTGCTTAATTGATAATTATTTGAGGAACGAGTATGACATAAATTGAATGCAAGAGCTTTAAATGATTGAAAATCACTATAATATTGCTATATTGTAAGTAAACGCGGTACAAATCTTAGCTACAATCGGTCGGAAAGCTGATCACCACTTATTATCATGTCCAAAGTCGGTCAATCGCTGATTTTCTCAAACCCAGTACGAGATAATTGACTTTAGTAAGGATTTTTCCATTCCGAATTCTTGTTTAGATCCCGATTTTGACGAGTTTGCAACTTGCAAGCAAATGTTCATCCAGTTCCAGTCTAGACCCAGTTCGTCCAACTAGTTTGCACATCACAAACAACTATCGATACTCGATAAGAAGCTCGCCTTTCTGTACTTCCATCTCTAACTCACACACACACACACACACAAACACTCAGTTAACTCTTTGCCATTCTGTAATACAAATTCTTACACGCTAACCAGACACACTCGGCAAGACGCCAACTGCAATAAACTAAATCCAAACCTAATCTGTGTTTTACCTTAATTAATCAAAGTGGCTTCTGAATGAACAATTGATTATTGTAAATCTCTACGAAAAACTGTAGCTCCCGATACACGCAAACAACGGGAGCAGCCAAATTCGTTTTTGCATCTAAATTCATACATAAGTTGAAGATATTACATGAAAGAGAGATAAAATAATGTTTTCGCTTGGTAGTGTCAAACACAAAAAAGTTTTGTGAGTCGTATTTAGAGCTATAAATAAAAGTTCAAACCGAATTTCAGCTCAATGGCGTAAAATACAACAAAGTTGGATCAAATTAGACAGATCCGTTATATGACAGCTATATGAAATTGTATGCCGAATCGAACCATATTCGTTAAGTCGCTAAAGAAGCTTAAAATACGTAATCAAAACGAATTTCATTTCAATATCTTTAAAACCAACGAAGTTGGTGCATATCTGCCAGATCGGCTATATGGCAGCTATAAGAAATAGTGTGACAATTTGAACAAAATTCAATAAGTCGCTTAAGGAGCTTAAAATACATGTTCAAATCGGCCAGATCGGCTATATGGAAGCTACATGAAGTAATGGTCCAAGTCGAACCTGATTTTGTAAGTCGTAATGGGAGCTAAAAATACAAGTACAAAGCAAATTTCAGTTCAGTAGCATAAGAAACAACAAGATTGGAGCAAATCTGCCAGATCGGTTATATGGTAGCTATATAAAATATTGGTCTAAATTGAGTGAATCTTTGCATATCGTCTTAGGGGTCCAAAATATGCGTACAAACCACATTTTGGAGACAATATCTCAACAAAAAAGGCAAAAAAAACAAGTGTGGAAAACATCAAGCAGTGCATACATATACGCATACGCCGCAAAAGCGAATAACCTGGCGCGCTGCAAATATGACGTACACAAGCACGCTCATGCACGCATGTGAGCACGAACAGAAACAAATAAACCAACAAAACAATAATGACACATAAAAAAAATTTTCTATTGACTAAACCTACATCATGTTGGTCCTACCAGATGCTTCGCAACTCATAGTCGAAGCTCAACAGCAGGCGGCCTCTATCTGTTTGCAGCGACCTGTTTTCATCCATGCATGAAAACGTTATAACAAAGTTCAAAGAGTTTCTTCAGCCTGGCATAAATAGCCATTTAAGAACCGTTGGTACAGTCCAATCCAACTAGTCAAAAAGAGACCGATGGTCGACGACATTAGCCAGAGACAAACAGCACACATGTTCGATCCGCTACATCGACAACATTAGTTACAGACATACAGCACACAAATCCGATTCACTACATCGACGACATCAGATACAGACAAACTGCACACTTGTCCAGTCAACCCGATGACATCCAGCTACAGTCTTCACGCAATCATTGCATGCAATCTTTGGTTGTTCCAGCTTACGAAAAAAAACGTCACTCAAACATTTCAACAACATATGGATCCCATGTTACTGCGCAACAACCAGTCAAGCAACCTCTTGAGCCTCCGAACTCTAGAACTACACACAACATATCATAGAGCCTGCATTTAGCGTCATCATTTAAGGGGGAGTCGCCATGGAGAATGAGTATTAGAGAACAAATTTGCGCTGCCTCACAATTTTGGTGGTGCTAAACGATAGTGCCCAAAAAGATACTTTACAGAGCCAGTAGGAAAACACAGTGGTTAGAGCGAGACGGACATATTAACAAATGTATCCAGAGAGCGTAAGTGAGAGCGAACAGCTGACCAAATGTATCTAGAGAGCGTAAATGAGAGCGAACAGCTGACTGAGGCAGAGAAAATTTTATCTCTAATACTCATTGTTCCATGGAGTAGCTGTGGCTGTTTCAGTATATACAGTTCCAGTCACAGATCCAGCTAACTAGTTCGCACATCTCTAACAACTATCGACACTCGATAAGAAGCGACTCTTTTTGACCTTACATCTAACACACACACTCACTTAAGTTAGCTTTTCTTTATTTGATTTTAACTCTCCATTTTTGTTTTGTGTAAGATGCATTCGGAAAGAATCCAGTACACCAACCGATTTGCCCTGCCAAAGATACTTCATTGAGCTGCTTCTAACACCCATATTCAAAGTCTTCTACAGCTTTCATCATCGGAAGAACCCATCAATCGCAATTGCGAAAAATCCAATTCTTTGTAAAAATTTTATACAAACAAGAAGGAAAGTTGGTCAAGCTCGACTATAACATACTCTGTACCCTTAATGTCGCAGCTCGCATTAGCTCACGAGTTAAATGCGCTAAGTTTCTCTCTTTTTCTCTTTCACTAAGATTGCCTCTGTTGAATAGAATGCTGTGGTTATGGGTGGGTGGGTGTTAACTGGCCGTTTTTTGCTCATAACTTGAGTATCGTTCATCCGATCTTTTTCATTCCTTCAACAAATCAATAAATAATTTTGATTAGTAGATATCTCTAGAAGGTACCAACAATCTATCATCAAAATTGTGGGAGATATGACGTTTTTTCCAAACGGCGGGGGCGGGAGGGAGCGTGGCTAAAATTGAAAATAAACTTGATCTGCCTGCAAGTATAAGAAATATATGTCCCATACATGTCAAACCTCTATCTCTTACCATCTCAGACGGACATGGCTATATCGACTCGGCTGTTGATGCTGATCAAGAATATATATAATTTATAGGGTCGGAGGCGATTCCTTCTCCCTGTTACATACTTTTGCATAAACTTAATATACTCTATGTACCTTCGGTACAGAGTATAAAAATGCGCGTTAAAGCACCAAAGAAATTATTTTAATGAATGGAAATTTTGTTGTGCTAATTACAAGAGCCAAGAGCCCCGCCCACCTTTTTGGCTAATAGGCAAATGCCTCTGCCATAATTTTAATGACTTTGTAAACTTTTTGTGCAAAATTTTTGGTAGTTTGTTTAACAAGTTTGATGTTTGTTTAAGGTGTCCTCGAAATAGGTGTGGAAAACAGAAACAGAAAATGCTTCAGGTAACTGAAGCATACATATATATATCTCATATATATACTATACATCCACACATACTCTCAATTTCTTATATATTTGACGTCGATTTCCTTTTGCTTCTATCGAAATGCATATGTATATCTGGCTAATTGTGAAGGTCGTTTACGTCTGCAGTCCGCAGTCCGCTGTCCGCTTGTTGTTTGTCTGCCACCCGCTATAAGCTGGCAAACAAAACGAGGCAACGGGGCACATTTTCATTACCATCTCCTCCCCACCCAGCAAAAAAAAAAAATGTTTATATTTATACGTTAAATATTTTTCAAATATCAGATCGCAATTTACGTGTTACGGTTCAGCCATTTATAAGTGGAATTTTATGGAACAACAAAACTAAGAAAAGTTGATGTTGTTATCATCAATGTTTTTAGTTTCGTTTTATTTCAAAATAAACAAAAAAAATACCTGGAAAATATATATATATCTATCTAGAAATATTATTTATGGCTTTTGGCCATTTCAATGGCGCCATGTTAAATGTATTTAATTGTAGACTTTATTATTAATGCGTTCGTTTTTTTTTATATTCTGTTTTTATTAATTTTGTCATTTAGATTTAATCCCCGCGTTGATTTGTCTACTTTTTTTTTTACTAATTTCATTTCTCTTCGACTTTTTCACCTTAGTCCATAGTTTAGTTTTCGTTTCAAATATTTCATTCAATTTTCAACACCCACACAAAAGTTTATTTTTAATGCAAACGCTAGAGAATGATGGAGGAGTGGGAAGAAGAGAGGGGGTACGTATAGCCCATACAATTGCCAAATAATTTCTTTTATATTTTTTTTTTTTTTTTTCGTTTTTGTTATGGTGTGAGTGTGGCAAAAATATTGAATGATTTAATTGATTCGTTGCGGGTTGTGGTTTCTCTTTGTTTTCGCTTTTTTTTTTTGTATATTTTTATTCGTCTTCTTTGAGGTCCACAGAGCGTATGCTTAATTTAATCACATTTTTATGTTATTACTAATATTCAACTATACTTTTTGTTTTAAATTAAATTGCTACAAGTTAACCGCAAGTTGACATTTTAGCTTTGCCTTTCTCTCTCTCATTTTCTCTTGTATTACTCGTATATTTATGTACGAGGGTGGTTCAATAGGTTCTTATGCTTTTTAAGCTAAACAAAGTGGTCTTTATCAGTCTGGCTACCATTTTACAAAGTTTCCAAAGGTGAAATGAAAGCAATGACTATAAATATTTTATGAAATACTTCTTGGATTCGCTTTATATTTACTTTCCAGAATTCAATTCACTCCAATAACTTCCGCATAATGTATCTCACATCTTTTATCATACTGTTTGGTATTAGAAAGATAGATAGCCCTGTAAAAACCATGTAAAAAACGCTAGGAACTGTTCCAAAACTTTGTTTTCACACCCAATTTGATTGAAAGTGATGTCTTAACTACAAAAGCATAAGGAATCGTACCCATTTTTATAAGAGAAACAAGTAAGAATGTCGTTGAAGCCCTGTATCAGCAATAGCAGCTGATTCCTTCTCCCTATTACATACATTTGCACAAACTTTTAAGCTCCATCTCCTCAAACAGAGTTGCATCTCTCGTCGCACAAATTTTCCATTTTCTAGTCATGATTCATTTGTTGTTTAACTGAATTTTGCAGATTTTGTTCCATGTATTATGATGCACGTCAAAATTATGATTCAAAAAAAAAAAAAATTTATCCTAAAGTAAAACTTGTCAACTCTAAACACAGATTCTGTTGGGTTCTGTTGCCAAATTTCAAAGATGGCGCCTTAAGTGTTGCCCACTTATCTGTTTATGTAAGTTTGATTTCAGTTGTAATGTGTCTGATTATCGGCAAGTTTTTTTGTTATGATATAAAATATTTTTGGTGTCAAGTTTATTGAATGGGAGGTAGTTGCTAAGTGAATATATTTGTCTGTTGGGAAGTTCCCTAGTCTTACTCTACTTCCTGAAGAGGGAAGAAGTCTGAATTTTTCGACAAAAAAAAAGCTGAAAAATACGCATGGCTTTTCTTATTAAAGGTTGATTTTTTAGCAACTTTCTTTTTGGTCACACTGTTGTTGGCAGCTCAGCTGTTTTCGTGACAATTTAACCATAAATCGACTTAAAAACGAACAATGCTTGCAGATTATTGAATTTTATTATCAAAATTCATGCTCCGTTAAGAAAGTGCATCATGCACTTCTTCCATTTTATGGTTAGTTTAAGCGACCTTCAGAGGCGGCTATTCGTAATCTTGTGACTAAATTACGTTCCAAATTTACATTAGTGGACATTAAACCACCAACACTCTTACGAAGAGTGTGGACAGAGGAAAATATTGCAGCTTTATCCGCCAGTGTTGTTATTCGGCGCCGTTCGCAGTAATAGAGCCTCTGTTACTTCACTACGTGGAAAATGTTGCGGAGGGATTTGGGTATAAAATCTTTTAAAATACAGCTGGTGCAAGAATTGAAGTGAATAATTCACTTTTTTTATCGGAAAATTGTGCTCATTTCTGGTTGAATGTATACGTGAACAAACAAAATTGCCCTATTTGGTGTGAAGAGTAGTCAGAAGCATTGCAATAACTGCCAATGCATCACGAAAAATGCACTGTTTGGTGTGGATTATGGGCCGATGGCATCATTGGACCGTATTTGACGAAGGCAGAAGATTAGGGATTTTGCCCAAAATGGAAGTGCTGGACTTGGCTGACATGTGGTTTCAACAAGACGGTGCCACATGCCACACAGAACGCAAAACAATGGCCCAATTGAGAGGTGAATTCGGTGAACAGTTTATTTCACGTTTTGCACCGGTCAATTAGACGCCTAGATCGTGCGATGTAACACCCTTAGGCAATTTTTGTGTGCTCATGACAAGCCCGCAACAGTTGACGCACTGGAAGCCAATATTGAATAATTTATTCGCAACATACCGGCCGATATGTTGGAGAGAGTATGCCAAAATCGGGTCCAGCGTATGAACAATTTGAGGCGCAGCCGCGGTCAACATTTACATGAAATCCTCTTGAAACATTATATTATATAAATCGTTCTATCGACTCAAATAAAGATTTCATACATTTTTCTGAATTTTATGTATTTTTATACTCTGTACCGAAGGTACATAGAGTATATTAAGTGTGTGCAAAAGTATGTAAATGGGAGAAGGAATCGTTTCCGACCTTATAAAGTATATATATTCTTGATCAGCATCAACAGCCGATTCGATATAGCCATGTCCGTCTGTCTGTCTGTCTGTCTGTCCGTCCGTCCGTATGAACGAAGAGATCTCAGAGATGGTAAGAGATAGAGGTTTGACAAGTATGGGACATATATTTCTTATACCTGCAGGCAGATCAAGTTTATTTTCAATTTTTGCCACGCCCCCTCCCGCCCCCCAAATTTGGAAAAAACGTCATATCTCCTACAGTTTTGAAGATAGATCGTTTGTACCTTCTTGAGATACCTTGTAAACAAAATTATTTATCGATTTGCTGAAGGAATGATTAAGATCGGATGAAGGATATTTAAGTTATGAGCAAAAAACGGCCAGTAAATTTTATACGAAAAGCAGATCTGTACCTCAGCTTCAGTTGCTTTATAAGATCAACTAACAAATTTGTGAAGCATCTTCGACTAGATTTAATTTGATTCTCAAACTTTAATATAAATCTCTGACAACAAACTTCTCAAAATCGTCTAGTTGTATTATATTAATATTAGTATCTGATGGAATAATCCATTTTTCTTAGCGAAGTGATAGACATCAGAAGATCTTTCAGCAAACCGGCCTTTTCAAAAGAATAGGTTTCAAACCAAACCAGGGCTGCAAACCGGTTATGAACCGAACCGGTTTGAACCCGGAACTCGACTTTTTTCTAACTGTGAACCGATCCTTAAACCAAACCATAGTTAAGAAATTTGCTGAACCTGAACCGCTTTCGAACCTAAATTTTCGATTCGGTACAAAAACTTAGACATTTTGAACTCTTGCCAATTTGTTGTTATCAAGATTGTGCTACAAAGACTCGAAATCATTACGAAAATAATTATATCTAGAAATAAGTAATAATAAAAATAAGAGTCTTTGATGGCACAAATAGAGACCCGATTAAATCAAACCTTTTAAAGATTTTGACAGCTTATGCTTATTAATGTAAACAACTTAATGCTATTGAGCTAACTGTCTTATCAGTACCATGGTGTCTCAGTTGATCAGGTCTTAAAATTTATTTTGTCTTATCAAAAGTACAGAAATTCTGAATACTACAGTCGAACTTCTCTAGTACGAGCTTCCGTACAACGAAGTTCTCTAAACAACGAATTCGTTTCCTGAACACTGCAATTTCGTATTTCTTTCTCTATATTAAGATTTTTTTTCTTTATAGCGAAGTTTTTAATGGTTCCGCTGAGATTCGCTATATGGAAGGTAGACTGTATTTTGAATATTAATCACATAAATTGGATTTCTATTAAATTTTGAGCACAACTTGTGCCGAACCAAGATTCGAACCAAAACCTTCGCCCAAAACCTTGAACCTAAAATTTCCGAACATTTACCATTGGCAAGTTTCGATTCGAACCCGCAAATCGGAGCTCCGAACAAATTTATTGGGTTTGCAGCCCTGAACCAAACCAATATATAAGCAGTTTTCATAGTAATATTGTACATTTTCAATAACTGCAATAAATTCGAGAGGTATCAGATTCAGACTTAACTCCGAGTCCTGCAGACTTCACAACATTTTTATTTGAAAACTTTTGGCATTTTTGTTAAACAATCTATAAACTTGTCTAGTGTAGCTTAAGTGTAAGCTGCCTTTACACTTATCATATATCTCTAAAGAGACTCTCTGACGATAGTGTAATAACAAAGCAAATAACTCTAAATATTTGGAAAATTTAGCCTTTTTTTATGCAATTCGACAGGTTTAATTTGATAAGAGTTTCTCTCTAGAGAATTTTGACAACCGACTATTTAGAGATATATGACAAGTGTAAAGGCAGCATTAGAAATGACAGTTTCCTGCTTATAAGTTTCGTCAAAAGTCTCCAAAATTAAAAAAAAAAAAGCTTAAAAAAAAGCCGAAATCATTCTTAAACAAGAAAGAAAGTCGGTTGGAAGAAATATCGCATAACACGGTGGGTATCAGGTGGCAACGCTGTGAACTCAACTAGACTATTTTGCTATTCTTTCAAGACAAACCATTGATTTTATGCCACAGAAAGTTCAATCTGAGTTCTGAATTATACAATACCAATTGTTTCCCAGAAGTATTAGAGAAATATTGAAAATCATTAATTTTGAATTAACAATTGATTTTGCCTGATGATGCTATTAAATACTTAAACTCACAACAATAATTGTGACCCTCCATTATGCAGGTAAAATCTAATAATAAAAAAATATATAAGTATTTACACTTTTTTTTATCTACCTTGACTACCTATTGATCCACCCACGCATTTATGTTATGCTCATGAAATTTTTGGTGGGCTCTTGGTGAAAATGTATTTCGTTTTGAGTGAAAATTTTATTTTCAGTTTATCGCTGGCATTTAAGGCATTCAAACGCGTCCCGAACAAAAAAAAAAAAACGAAAGAAAAACTTAAGGCGCACAATTGCGCGATTGAGATTTTGTTTGATAAAAAATGATGGAAAAACCACTGTGAAAAGTAACGCAAAGAAAGAATGTATTTCAAAAATAAAATAAATTACAGTTTACAAATTGAAGTGAACAAAATGAAATAAGCTAAATTTCTTTGATTATCAACTCTAAACAAATATATGAAACAAGTGCAAATAAAATACAGCAAATGTAATATAAATTTAAAATAATCTGATATTCTTATATATCAAAAATGTATCAAAAATGTGAGAAAACCAAAAACATCAAATTTTGAAGTATACAAAAAAAAAAACAACCAAGATTTCTTCAACATTTTGAAAAGTGCATAAAATTGACAGAAAATATATATTTAAGCAAAAACTCAACAAGACAAAATATATATTTGAAAAATTCGCAATTTTTACCAAACATCATTAATCAAATACTTATTTTTTTTTTTTTTTGATATACTTGTGCGCGAGTGTCCAAGTTGAAATTTTTAATATATTATTTTAGGTCATATTTATAAAATCAAAATGTAAGTGTATATTTTCAATCATTAATATCATTATACCAAAGCCATACCACCTGGTTATTTATCCTTGACAATGGCCCCAGCCAGATATGAACAATATGTCGAAGACTTTTGCCAACTTTAAACAATTTGATTTTTTTTTCTCTCTACCTTAACATTTTTTAAATATTTTTTTTAAATGTCGAAGTTGTGTCATAAATATTTTTAAATTTTCACTGTCATTTGTTTATTATGTGGGCGAAGAAGAGAAGCTAGCTAATCCATTTAAAAAGTGCTGCTCGTTTCAGATTTTATTTCAATTTTTTTTTTTGAAATATCTTATAAGTGAAATGTTCTAAATCGAGAAATGAAATAATGCCAGAATATCAATAGGTGTGGGGAAAGCACAAAGAAAGTGATTAAGTTCTAAGTGTCTAAGAAATTGGCAAAGAATGCAATTTTAAACCCTTTTTATAGATTATACTTCATCATCAAATGCTAAGGGTAGAGGAGAGATTTTTGTATTATAAATTCTCCCTAATATAACAAGCAATTTTGAGGAAGCACCGAACTGATATCTGGAGAAGACCAGGGAGTCAGGCTTTTGGCTTTGGGTAGCAGTGATCGACAGACGGTTTGACACCAAGTCGATACGGTTAAACTTCTGGTTTAAAATTTAGTTTATATCCTTAGTTAAATAAATCCAAACGTAATCAATAGGTCAACAAAATATTTTCTATAAAGAACTGCAACTACTCTTTCGATAATGCCTATATGACACTTGCCGATATTGGAGACCAAACAAAAAGACTTAACAAGAGACGTTAACCAGCACAGAATGCCTTGTTGGTGGCCAATATTGTTTTTGTCAGGAACAATATTGGTTGACAATATCGGCAAGTATCATATAGGCATTATCGAAAGAGTATTAGTACAGTGTGATCCATCAAGTGTTTGGAATTTGAACTATTGAAATGTCATTCGGAAAGCGACTAATATTTAATAAAACCTTTGACATTTACGAAATGGGTCGCTATTCGCTTGAAGAAAGTTGGTAAATATTAAAAACATATTTCCAAAGTGGTGAGTCAAAAAACATTTAACAAAAAAAAAAGGTTTCGAAAACTCAATTTGTGAATCAATTCGTGAAGCGAGTTCGTGAAACTGGAATGTTGGTGGATAAACCAACCCGTGTACGTACTCGTCCGGTGCGCTCGACCGAAAACATTGCTGCGGTTGCTGAAAATCGACATCAACTCGCCATCGATCTCAACAATTGTACATTTCGCGCACTTCTTTGATGCGAATTTTGCATAAAGACCTTGCCATGAAGCCATACAAAGTTCAATTGGCGCAGCAGCTTAAGCCTATTGACCATCCGAATCGTCTACAGTTCGCAAATTGGACGAAATCTAAATCTATCTTAGTCTGAATTTACACGGTGAAGCAAACTTCATGGGTGTAGGGGACAGTCGAAGCAGGCAAAGCTTCATTCAATTAAGTTTTTCGATAGTTTCCTTTTGTCTCATCCCGATAGATTCGATGCAGGGCTAAGTTTTTGGTCGATCGGTAGCACGAGTTGATCGATCACAGCAGTTTTTGAAACTTCAATTGCAACCTTAATTCATTTATTTGCTTTTTAACTCATTTTTAATATGGTTAAATAACAGGAAAAAAAAACAACGCTGGCGATTTCTTTCTATCGATAGCTTGCCAAGAAAAGGGTTGCAATGCAATAGTAATCGGAATGCACGAACAAAACGAAAAACTTCATGAAGCAGACTTCATGGTGTAAATACGAGCGAAGTTTTGAAGATGCTTGAAGAGAGCTTCATGAAGCAAGCTTCACTGTGCAAAGCACCGTGTAGCGCTGTTCTTGTAAAGCAGGGCATTCACACACGAATTTGTTCGACGAACAAATTTGTCAAACAAGAATTCATTTGCCCACTAACCAGGCGAACATTTCTTACGAACATTATTTGCTTGAAAATCTCAACAAGTAAACATGAAAATATGGCAGCGAAAACTAACACAATCATGACCTAGATGGCGATACAAAGCAGAATTTCATCATTTTGGGGGCATTCAATAAAATCCAGCCACAATTCATTGCTCATTTGGGCACGTGTTCACTCTACAAATATTTTTGACAAATGATGTTCGCGCACTTGTTCCCATCCATTGACGAACATGATCGCACGAACACACGCAAGATAGAACATTTCTATTCTCTGTGAACAAAAAGTCGAACGCAAAAACACATTTCGAACATTTCGTCGAGCACAACAAATTCGTCGAACAAATTCGTGTGTGGATGCCCTGTTTAAGGCAGCGTTGGAAAAGATATACATCTGTTCTCAAGTGGCACCTTAGTATTTTTACTTTTTTTTTACACCAGACAGGTTTTTGGGGTTTCTTGTGGTGAGATTCGGACTTTTGTGCTTGAAAATTGTAAGATGACAACTAATCACAAGCGTATATATTGATTTTTGGCGCTTAGTATGATAATGAACTGTTCTCAAAACTGTGCTTGAATAAAACGCATATATGTATAGTGCGAGTAACTACCTTCTCTTTCAGAAGCTAAATGAATCTTTATGTCAAATTTGCTCTCTTTTTATACATATTTTGATGTAAAGTATTTTTTTACAGTTTTACTTTGCTTGGGTCGAGATAAATGCTTACAAATGTGACCATTCCATTTGCCCTTTACACTTGAGCTCAAACGCAAGCTGATAGTTGCACTGTTCAAATATCTTTGAATTGTGCTTTTCAATAGTAACGTTTACTGCAATTAGTTTTTCTTTATAATTTCGAAAGACTTTTCCCCCTATAATTTTTGGATATACCCAGTATACAGAAGAATCCAGATCTACAGCTATATTTAGGGATGCCGCAGTATCGATATCAAATATTATTTGAATAAATTTTTTGGTGCATATTTTTGTTGGTTTCGGCCACAAAAAGGAAGGTTTTCAGAGGGCATTCTCTTGTATATTACTGATATTACTAAAATCCAAGAGAATGTTCTCAGGAATCACCCCAGCTATAATCCCTTTTTTGTCTAGTTTCACTATAACATGGACTATGGTTTGGTTTCCTGGTTTTACCTAATAAACCAGACTTTTTCATCATCAAAAGACCTTCTGTTTTCGGAGTTTTCTAAGTATACCCTTACTTTTTGGTTCTCATTCAAAACCCATCGAGCAGACAACTTTTTTTTCCAGCAGATCATTGCTGCATTCTTTTTTCACCCAAAAATAGCTAATTGTGAATCATCGAAATCATTATACAAAAAATTACATCAAAAGATGATGCATTCATAAGCAGTTTGGTATTCATTCATAAATCTGTACTGGCTTGAAAATACGTCGAAAGCCCGTAGAGAATTGCGTAACGAATTTATTTGTGATTTGGTTGTCAAGTTTTCTTCGATCCATCATTAGTATAAGCGATCCCTGGGATCTTAGAAGTTAACTGTGAACACTAATAGTGAAAGTTAAGAAAAATCTGACACTTTTAAACCTCGAAAATGTCGCAAAAGGTTTGATTCTCAGACTGGTTCCTAGAAGTACAGAGCACGCAGTCTTAACAATAAGACCGCGAAAACTTAAAACCTAAATAAACAAACTTTCCATTGGTGAGTAAAGTGAATTTTGTGAATTTTTTTACTTTTTCAATCTTGTTGTCACAATGATTAATAGTCAAATAGTTCAATTTTCCAAGCATGTGTGTTTGGCTGGTCCTTGAAATTATTGGAGCTGTCAGGTGGCAAATTCTAACCCAAAAACCAATTCTCGTTGTCCCAGAAATCTCTTTCGCCTGGTTTCAAATCTCTCGTGTTTTGTTAGGAAAACAATTTTGATAAGCAAAATTCCTTTGGGAAATGTAAACAACATAGCTTATCTGAATAGGTTGCATCCAATGAATTAAATATGTAATTTGATTTAAAATTCCAATTTCCGCTTTAATAATTGCTCGCTCAATACAAAACCAACCTCAGCTGCCTCAGCTGGCGGCTTCTATCTATGATGGCGCCATCTATGTACCAACAAACGGCCGAAGAGTTGCCAAGCTTATACGCAAAATGAGCTTTGCCGTCATTTTTGGTTATAAACAGTCTCGGCCTTTAATGGGTTAACTGCGCATTGCACTTTTTTGATAAAAATATACACAAAAATCAATTTTCTAATTTAATTAAAACTAGTTACTCATTTTGTCCCCTCTCTCTCTCTCTCTTTCTCTCTGTCTCTCTTTTGCAGGTCTTTTCCTGTGTCAAATGATGGCCTAAAATGGCGGCCACACCACCAATGCCGCCTGGAGCAACTACCAATTACCCAATAAATGGCCATACAGCAACACAACAACAACAACAACAACAACAACAAAATCCCGTCTTCAAACCAGACATTGTCGAGGCCTTGAATCAACATTTTCTAAGTCGAAAGCAAAACGGTCCCAGCCAAGGCCAAAAGTTTCCCAGTACCAACAGCATTAGCCGTAGTGCTAGCAATGAACAATTGGAGGTGGTTGGGCCAGCCAACAAGGCCAAGTTGAGCTGTCATTGCACCAATATTAGTATTATGCATCTGTTCCATGAGATGAAGCAAGAGTTTCCAACGATACCCGATGCCATAGTAACGCAATGCGTCAATGAGAATTGCCATCAGCGTGAGAATTGTATACAAATGTTGAAGAAAGAATTGGCCCTGCATCCCATACCCGTGCAGACATATCCGGCGAAGGTGTTGCACCAGCAACAACAGCAGCAAAGGCAGCAGGCCAAGCCGCCCACTCCCCTGAAACCGACACGAACAGCTCCACCGCAGCCCAGCAATGGAGTTGAGCGACCAGCTCGACCCACCACGCTTAATCTGCAACGTCAATTGAATCCACAATTGCAGCAGAAAATCCAGCAACGCCAGCAGCAGCAGCAACGACCGCCGCGAGATCTGACGCCCACCTCGTTGAGTAGACCCCTACGACGAGCCCCACCGCTGCCACCTTTGCCGCCCAAGCCCCCCAGCAGTTTTTCCAATGATTCCTCTTGCCTCACCAGTCCCATGAGCTCGAGCGAGTCTGAAATTTCGCTCAATACGGCGTTATCGTCGCCAACAGCGGCAACGCAACAACAACAGCCCCAGCAAGCCTCTCCCGTTCGCCATCGTTCAGTCATCACTCTGCAGCCAGAGCCGCCGTATGCACGGGAATTCTTAACGCCGCCGTCACCCACCTCGGTAGCCAGCGCCAACGCCTCTCCCACGGGTCGCAAAAGCTTCACCTCGCTAAATCTCACGCTACGTCAGCCCACTGGAGTGGCTCAGTCCACAATTGATATCACCGCTGGACCAGCACCAAGTGGTCAGGGTAGTGGCATTACCTATTCTAGTTCCAGTTTCGATGCGAGACGGGGAACGCATAAAAATTTCCAGTTAACTGTAACGGACGAGGGAAGTGTCTTCAGTGCGGGGTGTATACGGCCGCAGGCGCAATTGTATGCGTCGCCGTGCCAGCCAGCGGGTCCCAGTTTGACACCCGATGGACCAGCACCTGTTCCACAAACTGTGCAAGCCATGCCCGAAGTATTTCCCTATCCCACCCAGAACCAAAATCACATAGTGGCCTCCAACTACAACAACAACCAGCAGAGCAGCAGCAGCAATGACAACAGTCCCAGTGTGGCCTGCATGCCCCTGTATAATGGTGTCGTTGAGGATTGTGATCAGGAAGGTGAGTGCGAAGATCAAAATCAAAATATATATAATATATAGAAAATTAATTTTCAAATTTTGCATGGGGGAACCTCTCACATGTTTTTGGACTGTTCTTTCTTATCGGACTTCTTGCTTACGTTTTCATTTTTTTGTTTCGCGCGATTTCTATTTCGATTGAAGCTTATCGAGGTTGTCAGACGACGACGACTATAGTTGGTTTCGCATTATCAGTTTGTGCGCCAATATTGTTTACAATTGATAACAAATTGAATTACGCCCCAAAATTAAGTAAACTTTTATCTCGCATGCGATTTGAATTAAAAGTTGTTGTGAAATTAGAAGAAAAATTCAAGTATACTTGTAGGTTTATTTTGACTACCGTTTAAACTTGAAAGTGTAAAAAAGAAATTGAGATTAAAACCTTGCACACTTTCGCCGTCCGCTTACCTTTGACGGCCAGTCACAGTTGGTGAAAGACGATGATAGATTTTCGAATTATAATGTTGGTCGAAATCATCAAAGTGCCATATCCAAATACATCAAATATAAAATTGAACGCAAAATAGCCAAAAATGTTTCAACGATCGGGTCAATTATAAATTAAGGTTCTAAGGCAGCGATGCCCAGCCGTATGCTCTTTGGGTACGTTTGATATTGTAATTCCACCAAACTTAGGAAATCAATGATCGTATACATGCAGGGCGCGAGGCATACAAAACGACACACACGCTAACGATTTCGTGTGTATGCGACGCGTAGAACAAAAACCGGTTTTGTTCTCTTCTTTGATTGGCGTTTGCGAGCGCAAGCAAACTGACCAACAACAATTTCATTACTGATTTTGGTGCTTATCTTTGTGAGTATTGGTGAGTGCTCTGTCGTATGCAGCTTTTGGGCATGCCTGTTCTAAGGGTTTGTTCTTCGTCTTTGTGCCCCGGTATTTGCATCACAACCGCTTAACAGAGTCGACCTCTGCTATAAATGCCCTCCAGTCGCTTCTGCTTCGTGCCAGCTGGCACCAGTTGTTCACACCAAGGTTGGAAGAATTTCCTCCGAAGAATTTTTCCCGCCAATCGCCGCCTCATCCGCTGCTGTCAATGTACAAGCTTCTGCGCCTTATTGCAGAACTGGGATGACGAGCGACTTGTTCTTCGAGAGAAGGCTCTGCTTTTGCACTCCCTACTGAGCCTACTGAGGATTTCCAGGCTCATGTTGTTGGCGCTGGCTATCATTGTTCCGAGGTAAACAAAATACTCTACAACCTTAAAGTTGTACTCTCCCATTGTAACAGATTGTCTAAGACGCGTAGACTTCTTGTCCTTGGATACTAGGTACTTCGTATTGTCCTCATTTACCGCTAAGCCCATCAGTTTACAATGCTGCTCAATCTCTGAAAACGCCCTGCTTACCGCCCGTTCGTTTCATCAATATGCGTATGCTTTTAGCATTACCACTTTATAAAGAATTGTTACCGATCTGTGGGCATTTGGACACTGACGCAGTACATACTCCATCAGCAGAGTAAAGAAGTCACCCGATAAGGTATCAACCTGCCTTAAACCTCTATTGGTATCAAATAGTTTGGAAAGGTTCTTTCCTATTTTGAGGGATATCAACGTCATCATGCAAATTCGAACGTACTTTGCTGGTATACCAAAGGTAGACAGGACTTCAAAGAACCTTGACCTTACCGGTTTGTCGAAGGCGGATTTATAATCATTTCTCATAGGTCTTCTCCAGGGTTTGTCGTATTGTGAATATCTGGTCTGTAGTGGATTTACCAGGTCTGAAACCACACTGATAAGGTCCAATCAGAGTGGTAAATAGCGGCTTTAGACGTTCACAAATATTGCAAGACAGAATCTTATATGCGATGGGAAGGAGACTGAACCCACGGTAGTTGGCGCAAACTGCAGGGTCTCCCTTTTTTTAAAAAGTGGGCAAATTACACATAGACGCCAATCTTCGGGCATGCTCTCGGCGGACCATATTCTACAGAGGAATTAGTACATGCACCTTACCAACTAATCGCCGCCAGTCTTAAACAATTTAGCGGGCAGCTCATCAGCACCAGCTACTTTGTTATTCTTAAGCCTTTTTCTGGCTAAACAGACTTCGTGATGGTTGTTTGCGATTACTACTTCTCAGAATTGAGAATTAAGTTGCGGACCTGTGACCAGATTCCCATACCTTCAGATAGATTCAGCTTGCTCTATGTAGTAGATGTGAAATTGGCCCTAAATGTATTTCAATAACTTTAACAATAGATATGCATTTCAAACTAGCAAGTTTTAGCCGGCTCGAGTTCATATTACGTTTGCACATAACTTAAAATATGAACACACAACACCACAAAGAAAACTGCTCGTCTTGGCTGTGTTTTGCTGTCGTTTTTATACCCTTGCAAAGGGTATTATAATTTTGCCCAGAAGTTTGCAACGCATAGAAATATTCATTTCCGACCCCATAAACTATATATATTCTTGATCAGGGGGACGAGCTGAGTTCATTGAGCTTTGTCCGTCCGTCTGTCTGTCTGTCCGTCTGTCTGTCTGTCTGTCCGTCTGTCTGTCTGTCCGTCTGTTTCTACGCAAACTAGTCTCTCAGTTTTAAAGCTATCGAGCTGAAATTTTGCACAGAGTCTTCTTTTTACTGCACGCTGCTAATATGTCGGAACCGACCGGATCGGATCACTATATCTTATAGCTGCCATAGGAACCATCGGTCGAAAAATGGGTTTTAGTGAGAAAAACTTTTTTGTTTTCAATGTCAACGTGATTAAACTCGGTCATTAATAATATTATATACTTTCAAACAGATTTGCAAATTTTGGTCAAAATCGGATGACTATATCTTATAGCTGCCATAGGAACCATAGGTCGAAAAATGGGTTTTAGTGAGAAAAACTTTTTTGTTTCCAATGTTAACGTGATTAAACTCGGTCATTAATAATATTATATAATTTCAAACAGATTTGAAAATTTTGGTCAAAATCGGATGACTATATCTTATAGCTGCCATAGGAACCATAGGTCGAAAAATAGGTTTTAGTGAGAAAAACTTTTTTGTTTTCAATGTTAACGTGATTAAACTCGGTCATTAATAATATTATATGCTTTCAAACAGATTTGCAAATTTTGGTCAAAGTCGGATGACTATATCTTATAGCTGTCATAGGACCGATCGGTCGGAAAATGGGTCTTAGTGAAAAAAAACTTTTTTGTTTTTAAGTAAATCGTTCTTAAGGTCGGTGATTATTAATATTAAACGCTTTCAAACTAATTTGAAAAAGTTGATCGACATCGGGTGACTATATCTTAAGGCTGCCATAGGCCCGATCGGTCGGAAACTGAGTCTTAGTGAGAAAAACTTTTTTCAGACGTTTATCTGTCGGAAAATAGGTTTTAGTAACAAAATTTTTTGATTTTTATGTAAGCGTTCTTAAACTGTGACATTTGCATTTGCAAGGGTATAAAAACTTCGGCACAGACGAAGTTAGCCTGGCCTTCTCGTTTGTACTTATTCCAAGCAGTCATAGCATTGCTGTTTGCTATACAACTGTTGTTGTACATTTATAGGATATAAAAAATTTGTATTAAAAACAGGGAATCAAACCGGAACCAGAACCGTTACCGAACCGTATACCGAACCCATTAATTAATTTTTTGTATACCGGTATTCGAGAACCGTTATTCTTGGTACCGAAAAGACCGAAAAGAACCTTAACATTGTACCGGTACTGTTTCGTTTCTGAGCGTAACAAGTAGACTGCACAGCGAGCACTTAATTTTCAGAAAGTTATCGGACCTACATTTTAATACCACAAAATTACCTGGGTAACTATTTTGGCGGATATTTATTTAAGAATTTTATCCATTTCTGTTTAAGTCCAAATTAGTGTGGAAATTAGCTCTGACACTTATCTAAAAGTGAAAACGAAGTCGATTTATATTCGGCGCACTTGCAGCCACATTGTCATACCTCAAAATAATCGATTTTGTTTTCTCTATGGAAAGTACATCTTTTTGTTTATAATCAAACCAATTCGAAAATATAACGTTTGAACAGTAAGCCGAAGGATCTGTAACGATATCGTCTGTAGGACAACTAGGATATGTCGCTCTTGTTGGATCATGAAAATTAACCTGTAAAATAAAATAACATATTTCCATAGAACGCAATATGGCGAATATTTCTGCATCATTAACTCAAAAGTCGTGACAGACTTAAAGTAAGTGAACGATATGTATTTATATGAAAATAATTGGGACAATACAAATAGTTCAGTATCTTCACAAGTCAGTTTAATGGCATTAATCAAGGTTTTCTGAGCTTTTCTGAGTCGACAAAGTTTTCGGAATTGTAGGAGCAATCAAAAGCTCTTCTTGCTGTTTCAACTAACAGAGAAAGCGGAAGCGATAAAAAAAATATAATTTTAATCATGTAATGAATACAAACTTGAAAATATTTTATAAAAACAACCGAATACATCCGCATTTGTGTGTCTAGATTGCTTATCCACTTTGTCAGGCATTTTAACGGTTCATACCGGTACGTATCGGAATAACGAAATAAAAATCAAGGTACCAATACGGAACCGAATACCGAAATAATGTAAGAACCAAAAACAGAACCTTTTACCGAAACCCGTTATGTATAAGGTTGTCCAAAAAGTCTTGCGGTATTTTTATTGAATTTTCAATTGTTCATAAAATTGGTTATAATAATGCGATTTAAGTCAAATATGCGCCGTTTTGTTCGATGACGAGTTCCCAACGAGATGCCAACTTCATAATGCCCCTCTTATAGAAGCTCGCTTCCCTATTGGCAAAAAACTCGGAGAGCCAATTTTCACAGGACTCTCTTGTGGCCAACTTCCGACTACCAAGCTCGTTCGCCATGGACAGAAATAGGTGGTAATCACTTGGTGCGAGATCCGGACTATACGGTGGATGCAAAAGAACCTCCCATCCGAGCTCCCGGAGCTTCTGGCGCGTCACCAAAGATGTGTGTGGCCTGGCGTTGTCCTGATGGAAGACAATTCGGCCTCTGTTGATCAAAGATGGCCTCTTCAGCATGAGTGCTGCATTCAAGCGGTCCAGATGTTGGCAGTACAGGTCCGAATTGAGCGTTTGGCCAAAGGGGAGCAGCTCATAGTGGATGATTCCCTGCCAATCCCACCAAACACACAGAAGAATCTTCCTGGCCGTCAATCCAGGCTGGCCACCGTCTGGGCAGCTTCACCGCTTTTCGACGACGACCGTTTGCGCTTCACGTTGTCGTAAGTGACCCACTTTCCATCCCCAGTCACCATCCGCTTCAAAAACGGGTCGATTTTGTTGCGATTCAGAAGCGATTCGCATGCATCCATACGGGCAAAAATGTTTTTTTGCGTCAAGTCGTGTGGCACCCATACATCGAGCTTCTTTTTGAATCCAAGCTTCTTCAAATGGTTTATAACGGTTTGATGACTCATGCCCAGCTCTTGGCCGATGCTACGGCTGCTGCTATGCCGGTCTCTTTCGATCAATTCAGCGATTTTATCGCAATTTTCGACGACAGGCCTTCCGGACCGTGGCGCATCTTCGATCACCTCTGCACCAGAACGAAAACGTTGAAACCATCGTTGTGCGGTGGAAATGGAAACTGTATCGGGTCCATAAACTGCACAAATTTTATTGGCAGCATGAGATGCATTTTTGCCTTTATCGTAGTAGTACTGTAAAATATGCCGTATTTTCTCTTTATTTTGCTCAATGTTTGCGACGCTATAACTCACGAACGACTAAAAACAAACAACAATAAATCAAACACGTGTTAGCGCGTGAAAAGAGCTTTCCAAAAAGCTCTAGCGTGAACCGATGCGACGAATACAACTAGAACTACGCGCTTGCAAAGACAAGCTTGCGGAAATACCGCAAGACTTTTTTGACAACCTTATATGAACCGGAACCGAAATACGATTCGGTTTGATTCCCTGATTAAAAATGTAAAATGTAACGTGCAGTCCTGACTTATCGAAAACCCTGTGACACAAAATCCCTCATTGTTCAATACAAGTAGTGGCGCCATCTATTGTTCAGCAGCGCTGCTTTCAGCTGCTACTCTAGTTACAGAGTATATCACAGTCGGGCTTGACCGACTTTCTTACTTATTTCCGAGTGATTTAGAGGTTAGACTTTACAAAAGTTAAACTTTACTTTTATAAGCAGTTGGATCTTAGTGCAAGTGCACTCGAATTTGATAAGTAAACTTTCAAGTTTTATTCAATATTCTTGGAAAATGACTTTATCATAAAAAATATATGTTTTAAAGGCCATTGCCACTATCGCAACTTTTTACTCTAATGTTAAAATGGAATTCGCTGCGCCTTTATCGAAAGAATGCTTATGAACATATTCTTTTGAAGTCGTCTGCTGCTTAAGGGCCGTTTTCTCATGTTTCTGTTTTTGCAAATCTTGGTGGATTTGCTGCATTTGCTTTGCTCAAGTTCAAGTCTAACCATGTAGGTGTATTTCATCCTCATTGATTTGAAAACCATGTACATGTCAAACCATATTAAGTATTTTTATATATGCGCGCATATGGTCACACTGAAAAATATTTGAAAACAAAAAACAACTGCTGCTAAAAACAGTAAAGTCTGAATTGTTATTAAGTAAACCAAAAATGGAAAATATTGGATGTGCCTTTAATATACACGAACACCTACAGACATAGCTGAAAACACAAATGCACATTCTGATTCCCCTAGTTCATTGCTTAAGCTAAGTTTACACATCCAAATTATTTGGCTAAATTTTGATAAAAATGGAAATGATTAAAAACTTAAACTATATTTCCATACGCAAATAATTTGATCAAATATGACCGGAAAGTCCCACAATTGGACCTAAAAAGCCAAATTTCATGAAATATTGTCCAAATTATTTGCCTGTGTGAACTTAGCTTTCGACCTATTGCTTCATCTCCCATCATACCTCAGCAAAATTGATATTTGTGCATCATGATTTTTAAATATTTTTCGAAAATTTTACTTGGCTGATTTTTTTTTATTAATATTTGTTTTAAATAGGTAGTTGATATTAAGATTTAATGCACAACATGTTTTTCATATATTTTTATTTTATTAATAGAAAACATTTTTCTGAAGAAATCTTCATAAAATTGTGCAAAATCTTAAATATAAGGTTGTCAAAAAAGTCTTGCGGTATTTTTATTGAATTTTCAATTGTTCATAAAATTGGTTATAATAATGCGATTTAAGTCAAAAATGCCCCGTTTTGTTCGATGACGAGTTCCCAACGAGATGCCAACTTCATAATGCCCCTCTTATAGAAGCTCGCTTCCCTATTGGCAAAAAACTCGGAGAGCCAATTTTCACAGGACTCTCTTGTGGCCAACTTCCGACTACCAAGCTCGTTCGCCATGGACAGAAATAGGTGGTAATCACTTGGTGCGAGATCCGGACTATACGGTGGATGCAAAAGAACCTCCCATCCGAGCTCCCGGAGCTTCTGGCGCGTCACCAAAGATGTGTGTGGCCTGGCGTTGTCCTGATGGAAGACAATTCGGCCTCTGTTGATCAAAGATGGCCTCTTCTGCATGAGTGCTGCATTCAAGCGGTCCAGTTGTTGGCAGTACAGGTCCGAATTGAGCGTTTGGCCATAGGGGAGCAGCTCATAGTGGATGATTCCCTGCCAATCCCACCAAACACACAGAAAAACCTTCCTGGCCGTCAATCCAGGCTTGGCCACCGTCTGGGCAGCTTCACCGCATTTCGACCACGACCGTTTGCGCTTCACGTTGTCGTAAGTGACCCACTTTTCATCGCCAGTCACCATCCGCTTCAAAAACGGGTCGATTTTGTTGCGATTCAGAAGCGATTCGCATGCATCCATACGGGCAAAAATGTTTTTTTGCGTCAAGTCGTGTGGCACCCATACATCGAGCTTCTTTTTGAATCCAAGCTTCTTCAAATGGTTTATAACGGTTTGATGACTCATGCCCAGCTCTTGGCCGATGCTACGGCTGCTACTATGCCGGTCTCTTTCGATCAATTCAGCGATTTTATCGCAATTTTCGACGACAGGCCTTCCGGACCGTGGCGCATCTTCGATCACCTCTGCACCAGAACGAAAATGTTGAAACCATCGTTGTGCGGTGGAAATGGAAACTGTATCGGGTCCATAAACTGCACAAATTTTATTGGCAACATGAGATGCATTTTTGCCTTTATCGTAGTAGTACTGTAAAATATGCCGTATTTTCTCTTTATTTTGCTCCATGTTTGCGACGCTATAACTCACGAGCGACTAAAAACAAACAACAATAAATCAAACACGTGTTAGCGCGTGAAAAGAGCTTTCCAAAAAGCTCTAGCGTGAACCGATGCGACGAATACAACTAGAACTACGCGCTTGCAAAGACAAGCTTGCGGAAATACCGCAAGACTTTTTTGACAACCACAAAAATTAAGGAGATAATGTAATTAAATGAAAATAATTGAATTTATTAATATGAAATAGAGTCGCCTGCAACCAATGGCAAGCGGCGGGGCATCGAATTTACCAAGTTATGTAAATTGTTTACGTCAATAGTTGCCCATTTCTCGACAATGGCCGCTTTTAGTTCCTTCAAGGACTCAAAATGCCTCCCAAAGGTCCTCAATTGGATTTAAGTCCGTACTTATTGCTGGCCACTGTAATAAGGGAACACAATTGGAACAGAAAAACGACATCGCATGTCTTGCAACGTGTATAAGAGTGCTATCCTGTTGAAATGTCCAGTCGTCGCCATGGAACTCCTGTGCAAATGGTATAAGTTCTCCTTCAAGGAGATCCGTATACATTTCCGCATTGATCCGTCCCGGCACAAAGCAAATGGGAGACTTTCCAGCACAACTAAATGCCCCCCATACCATCAGAGAGCCACCACCAATGGTTCCGCCTATAGCTCGTCTTCCTGGGATGACTTGGGTCCCGCCAGTACTTTTGATTTCCATCTGGCCCGTCTAGGTTAAACTTCTTTTCATCACTGAAAATTACTTTCATTAACTCGTTGTCCCAAAACTTATATTTTTCATAGAAGGTAAGCCGGGCCTTCTTATGCCGGGGTAACAGTTTTGGTGTCATATTTGAGGTGCAACTCCTTTCGACAAATCTGTTGCATCCTCTGCCTACTTATTGGCAACTTCAATTCTGCCTTTATATGAGCGCAACTCATGTTTTTAGCCGTCGCTAACGGCTTTTCTGTGCCGTTTAGTGCGCTATAAAAAAAAAACAATAATCAGCCGAGTGCAGGGGTGCTGCCAACCTAGTATTATACCTTTCCAGCCCTCCCGGTGTGACCGTGGCGCAAATGCCCAAATTGATAATCAACCTACATGCACAAGAACCACCTAGTTGCAAAATCTAGGTGGATTTCGATTTGAGCAAAAAAACAGGAACCGAAGAAAACTGCCATAAATATGTCTTTTTGATTTGGATGAAGCGTTTTGGAGACGTTTGGAGGCTTGAAATGACTTATACTTATACTTTTTGTCTTGGACTCTAACTTTTACCTAGAACATAATCATCAGTAAAAATAAAAAAAAAATACCTCCTTAGTCTGTATGTTTTATCGACATTCTCTCCCCTTTATCTCACACAGTGAATTGCAATATTCTAGAGATATCATTATTATTTTAGCATTCCTAACATTTTCTTTGCTCTTTCTTTTAATTTTGTATATACACAAATCTTTATCCTACATATCTGGTACACATACGTAGAACGCCCACGCTTTTGTCTTAATACATATTGAAATGTGTCTAGCCTGCTGGTCTCTATTTTCTTACTTTGGCTAGATCAGATCAGAAAATCATGTTTCGTTCTCTTTTTTTTGCAATGTTGTTCATTTGTTTTCTATTGTGTAGCGTGGCGCGTTCAAGTTCAGGGCAAAATGTGAGGGAAAAAAATAAAGCAAAAATATCTCCTTGGGCTGTGGTCATTGTTTAAAAAAAGGAAAAACGAAAAGACGAAGATTATAGAAAGTCATTCGAAATGGGTAGAATAAATGCATCAAATTAATGATTTATTAGTTCGCATTAGCGATTTAACTGTCTACTGTTCGTTAGAGAATTCCCCAGTCAATTGCAGGTGACATCTGAAAGCGGATAACAGACACGATATGCCCATTGCTGCTTTTAAGAGTTCTTTTGGACTTGAAAACCCACAACACAACATTGTATGCAACCCAAACGGAAAGCATTCAAGTATGGCGACAATTCCCACGGCGGATGTGAGCGTGGGCTCCTCCTTCACTTTGACATTTAATCACGCGGCGCCTGTCCATTAGGCAAAACACTTTAAATGTCGTCTGTTTGGTTTTTCATGAAAAATGAAATTTCCTCTTTGGAAATTCTTAAAAAAGAAAAACAAATTCCCAGCCATTAATGAAATAATTTATCAATTAAAATGTTTGCCATACCCATCGCTAATGACGTCTATGTCTCGTCTATGCTGGTGCTGTGCCATCCCTTGGCCCACTGCCCTGAGTTGTGTCTGTGTGTGATTTTCGACTATTTCCGTTTGAAATCTATCAAGCGGCTAAAAATATGCAGAAAAACCAAACAACTCTGTGTGAAGCTGCATTAGAAATAAATTATAATTAGATTGATTTTGCTTGCGCATTTTGACTAAATTTATAAATTTAAATTTAAATTTTGTGTATGAAATTTTTCATGGTCTATTTTTAGCCACAAACAGAGTAATAAAACGTGTGAAAATATTTCTAGAGTAAATACACATATTTTTTTTTTTTGGTTGCCAGGCCATAATCAATGGAATTATCTGTTTCTGTTTTGTTGTTGTCATTGTAGCTCATGCGGCCACCATTGAACGTCAGAAGCAAAGGCGCGACAAGCTGGCCAATGCCTTGAGGGACAATAAGAAGCGTTTGCTGGTACTGGAACAGGAGATCAATATCCTAACCGAGCCCATACCGTTGGGTGAATCTGAAAGACTGGATAGAGATATCAAAAAACTGACTGAGGACTGTCAGCGGCTGCTCAATTTGATCAATGGTAAGAGATTTGCTTGGAATTTGCACAGACCATACTCACTCTCTCTTCCTGAACAGATCCACAAATGAATTGCGCTGATCCGGCTCCAAATGTTATAAATCGTCAGCAATCTGCTCCACCTGGCAGTGCCAATCCTTCACAGCTGCAGCCACAGGCATTCCCCAGGCAGCGTACACGGCAGGTGCCGCCCAATTCGCTGCGTCTCAATTCGGTGCCGGCACAGCCCACCACGCAACCCCATTTGGACTTTGTGCAGCAACATAGCAGTGCGCCCAATTCGGGCTGTTTGACACCCCAGCAGCAACAGCAACAACAACTGCAGCAGCAACAACAGCAACTTCAATTGGCACAGGAGCCACCGCCTACATATGCTCAATACTATCAGTTCCAGCAATATCTGCAACAGCAGCGTCAGCAACAGCTCCAGCAATTCCAAATACAGCAGCAGCAGCAGCAGCAACAGTTGTCACCAGCAACACACCAGCAACAGCAGCCGCCCAACGATGATGATGAGTTTCTCTCCGAATCGGATGTGGAAGAGGACGAGGAGCCTTTGGATATGTGGGCCTGCAATTTGTGTACATTCCTTAATCATCCGCAATTGAATATTTGCGAAACCTGTGAGAACGTTAGGATCCAGTCGGGTATGATACGCATTGTGCCTAGTGGAGGAGGAGGAGGAGCCGAACCAGCTGGCTTAGAAAGCGATGCCAATAGGCAACAGCAGACGCAGCAGCAGCAGCAGCCGCCAGCTTTGCAAACCTAACCCATGCATGTTGTTGTTGTTGTTGTTGTTCTCGCCCTCCCTCCCTCCCTCCTCACACCTCCTGCATGTGAAACTGTGATAGCATTCTAAGCTAAGCAAATTATTTATGCAATTTTATTTGAAAGACATGTCGAAAGTTTTGATTAACCTTTTATTATTTTTAGCCCCCCCCCCCCCCCCCCTTTGATAAATAAAGAAAGTTATTTAAATATTTAAACAATTTGATGCCTGTTTTGTTGTTCCTGCGCTGCTGCCTCAATGCTTCCCAGAAATGTTTAGCGAATTTATGAAAAATATGATTTTTGTTTACTTTCCAGCGCCCATGCTTAGTCGTGAGGATATACACATTACCCTCTCGCCAGGTGAAAATCGTAAGTTTTTGTAGCGAATTCATCAAAAGGAAAATTTGATTTAATTACCCAATTTGTATGTAACCCCACACACAGGTATTATACACTCCTGGATACTATCATGACAGTGGGACAAAAAATCGCTCACCAACAAAAATAATAATTAAATACTAGACCAACTCAAATGAGAGTTTTATGACTTTTGATTGTAAAAAGAAAGCAAAAAATTTAGTTAAGTAAATGCTGCTGGCAGCTAAAACTAATTGTATGAAGAAAGACTTTACTAGCAAATATCTTATAAATTTTTGAATATTAATGCCAAATTCTGTGTACATTTTGTAAATAGAAATTTAGATGCGAGAAAACTTTGTGTTAGGGTTTTCTACAAGAAACTGAAACATTTTTAAAAGCTTTTCAAAAGCCGCCTACTTTAATGAAATTAAATCAATGGAATTATTAATGAATCATTTTTATCAACAAAAAATTTCTCAATAAGCCGGGATGTGCCGCTGGACTTATGGCAAAATGCTAACCCAAAGAGTTTAGCTCTGAATGAGATCGTACAATACCTTATTGTTAATCATACGACCTTTATCCCCTACCATCAAGTTCCTTTCAGAGTAGAGCACGATAGCTCAACATACAGACTTCACACAACGTTCGAAAATCAAACGACCAACATATGTACAATAACCAACTCACTTTTACGCCACAGAAGGGAACACATACTCGTCCTGTAGGGACAGGTCATAGTCACCCACCATGATCCACCTTCTCTGAAATGGTCGCCATATGAGTCGAAGACATCCGAGCTAGAAATCCCAACTCATCTTAAGTATATTTTCTCCAAACAATGGTGCAGTAAAGAGGTCTTCTGGAGTAATAGGGTTTTAAAGGGAAAACTTATTTAATGATTTCAGCCTTCGCAACCTAAACCATTCACAAACCTAGTACTGGAATATGCTGTATGTTCCTAAATCTATGGCTCGCAAGATTTTGTTCAATAGGGTGTTTTTCCAGTCTACAAATTCTGAAAGCAAAAACTTTTTAGTACACATTTAATTAGTGAGTTTAGCTGGCTTTAGGTCCGAAAAGGTTGCGTTTGATCACAACTGTAAACAACTTAAGCATTGTACCACCAAAAAGAGCTGGTTGCCTATACAGAACTGTTTCATCGTTATCCCAAACGACTCTTCAGTAGGCTTTTCGCTGAAGAAAGCATGATTGCCAACTGCCTCTAAATACAATCATTGCTTAGATCTGTTGGGAACTGCTAAAAGCAATGAAATCAAAAATAGACAAGCAATGAGTGCTTTCAACTTTCTGGTAATGGTGGTAATGCTTAAGCTTTGAGGTTGAACTTTTCTAAGTGCAAAAGCTTGTAACTTTTGAGCGAGCTTAGAAGTGCACGTTAATGTTGAAATGTGAAGCGTTTTTTGCGTTGTTTCTTGAATTTTTTGCTAGTTTCGTTTACAACAAAGAGAGCGTGCCGTCTCTTATATAGATTTGTAATTTATTTGGCGACCTTTCTAATGTTTAATTAGTGAGTTTAGCTGGCTTTAGGTCCGAACAAAAAATTTTGGAAAATCTGATAACCAATTTTTAGAAAATCTTCATATTTCGAGTGAGTAGTTAAACAAGTTATATGGCTGGGAATTCAGGCTAAGCCTGAATTAAGAATTGTGGGGAATATTTTCCATTCCGTTTTCCTTATATTTATTGATTGTTAAGTTGAATTTTTGATGCCAACTCGTCCAAACTATACCGAACTCCTTATTCGTCCACGAAAACCGAACCGCGAACCAAACCAACTTCTGTTTGAAAATGCTAAAATAGACCAAAAGCCCCTAAAGTAGACGCTTTGGTTCAGTTAACGAAAAGCCTTTCAACGTTTTAGTCGTACTCTTTCTTTAGGTTAGATAGCGTCGCTCGACTCCCAAGTTTCATAACATTGTGTTGTATTGTCAAACTATGGAGTTCTAGTCTGTATCCGATGATCCCAAATCATTTCCTTTCCAACTATAAGTTACTGTCATTATTCTTTCCTAGTTTTTCGATTGAAATGTGTGAATCTCATGTTGCTGGAATGTCACATAAACTCTGAATGTTCCTTAGTTGGTAGTTTTTCTCCACCATACTCTTATTTAACCAAGTGAGATATTTCCTACTGCACTTTTAAGCGTTATAATTAAGATATTGGTAAGGGCTTTTCTCGGTTAGGGAACAGCTAGACACGTACTTAGCTAGGAAGTCCGATTCACGCCGCGTTCTTAGGTTTTTATGATATGTTTAGTATTTCTGCTCTCCGGAATAGTCCTGAAACTTATAAGAGGCATCTGCCTATGGGACTTTATATAGTTATAAAATATGAATTAACCACTGAACCGAATCAGTATACATACTACATCGGTTTGCAACTCTGATTACAATAAAACGGGAAAGCAAAGCTAACTTCTTCTGTGCCGAAGAAGCCGCAGATCAGTGTGAAAACATATAATATTAATAATATTCGAGTTTAAGAGCGCTAACACTGAAACCAAACAAGTTTTTCTCACTAAAACCCATTTTCCGACCAATCGTTCCTATGGCAACTACAAAAAGTAATCATCCGATCCGGGCGGTTCCGACATATTAGCAGCGTGCAGTCAAGTGCAAAATTTTAGTTCGTTAGCTTCAAAAGAGAGGTCGCAAAAATCGGTCCCCCGTTTTTCTTTGTCAGAAAACGACAGCTTTCGTGCGACCACATTGAAAAGAGGTACCGAAATAAGCTTTAACTACGCTCTCTGCTTCTATTTGGTTGTGAGAGGAGAGAAACACATTTTTTTGATTTTTTTCCTCTTAGGTCTTTTTGGGACCGTTTGGCCTAATTCCCGAATTCAAAAGGTCTTCTTTGTATATATGCATCGGTGTGTTATGCTCGGCTAACGATATGAATGTATGAGACGAACTATACGCGCTCTTTCGTTCTCTCACGCATAGACTCTCTCTCTGCTTATGTTAAACTCTGGCGCAACTCTTGAGTCTGCAACCTTTTCAAATAACATTTTGAGAGTTTGGTCTTCGAGAAGCACGCAATTTAAGACCAATTGACTGAGTTGGACCTGTCATTCGGTTGCGGGAAGCCCGGGCCCCTTTTATATTTAATTTTTCGGTCAGTGACGTGAGCAGAGCGAACTGAAAAAAGGGTTGAGAGTTATTTACGAGCTATGTTCTAAACTGAAACGCTTAGAAACAGAAAGACAGATAGACGGACAAAGCTCAATTGACTCAGCTCTTCTTGCTGATCAAGAATATATATACTTTATGTGCAAACTTTTGGGCAAAATTATAATACATAGTATACAAGTGTATTACAAAGTAATAAATGTTGATTTAGTTGCTCTCAAAACAGCACCCTGTAAGTGTTTGCCATTCACATGAAATCATTTAATCACAGCTGTGATTTGTTATTTCTTGTGAAGCTAAGTCATTTCATTTCTGAACTAAACTTCACATAAGACCCCAAGCAAGAGGTATACCGGCATAATTGTTAATTAACAAACTGACTGCAAATTCAAAAAAAAAAAATAATGAAAAATGCTGTTAAAGAAGAATCAATTTCCGCATCTACGGTGCTCAAAATTTCGGAAAGCAGCCAACACAGGAGGGTCCGGCGCAAAAACCAGAAAAGCAAACCCTTAGAAACTCCGCCCACAATAAATCCAATTACTTTCCCAGGAACTATAAGTCGAATACTATTAAATTGTGATGAAGCTCCACCAAATCCTCACATTAATAAGTCCAACGATTTGCAAGAATATGTGTCAGTGCTGTGCTTAATCAAACCAAAGGCCAATTTACGCATATATCACACGTTTTGTACCCAAAAAATCGATGTGGATAGAGACTATGGACGTATAAACAAATTATATGAAAATAATTCTGATATCCAAATCAAAAATGAAATCAACATGGATACCATATGTTCACGTTCCTTATATCGAAGAATACAAAAGGAATTGCAGGAATACAAATGGAATCGTGAGGGAAATATATTCGAAACTCCACTAATTGGAGAAACTTCACATGCCATGAGCTATAGACTACATGAAGTGTACAAAAAGGAAATGGAAAAGATGATTAATTTTGTCAAGTATTTACAACTTAAGAATACATAGAAAAAATTAAAAGAAATATTTCAAATTGGTATAAATAATATTAAATGTTTGTAGTTTATTGTGGGGAAATAAAGAATTTTTAATAGAATTTTTCTCAATTTCAAATTCTTTTCAATTATTTATCACATCTATATGGTTCCTGCAAATACAACAAATAATTGTAGAATTTTCTCATTTCCGCACCAAGACAATCGGATACAAGCTCCTGTATATATGGATCATTCTTTTTGTATTCCACCGCATTATCTGAAATCCAATTTGCATTTTTAAGCCGTTCTTTAACCAATTGCAACACACACTTGGCATTATAGGCAGGACCACAAATGATAGTTGCATGTTTGTGCAGACCTTTAAAACGACCCCGAAAATCCGTACAATCGAACAGATAAAAATGCTTGCCAGTTCTTTGTATACTTCTGACCCCAAATAGTTCTACCAAATTCTCATTATTGCCATTGCGTAGACTAGTTGTGCCAGTTAACATTGATTTCATCAAACGCTCTGTAAACTCTGCTTCGAAGTTCCATTCGTAGTGCTTTGAGTGGGAAGTTGAGATTTTGCTGGTAGTAGTTTCAGATTCGTGATCTCCAATTTGCAGCACCGGCGAAGCTGAAAATGAATTTGTGAAATTTATGGTACTTGATTGTATTTTAAAGGATTTACTTATTTTATCCATCGTTTCTGCGTTGATTTCTGCCATGTTGTATATTTGGTATTAGGAAGATTGTTTACAAGGCAAGTGAATCAGCTGAGGCTTTATCAAACTGTGAATATCAAAAGCTGTATTTCATACATGGCGAAATAAACAAGTATTATACAGGGTGTTTCTTTAGGTGCAAAGTCACTAACATTTGTATTTCAAAAACCTCAACAAAGCCTCAAAAACAATTGACAGAATGTGAAGCAATTTGAATCTTATTTGAATCAGAACGAAAATGTTAGGTAACACTATGTTATAACTCAAAACAAGAGCGTGTGAAGAATGGAATTTTGATAGAAGTTATTTTTAGAGGCTCATAACTTGAGTAATACCCTTGTTCGTTGGCACATACTAGATGACATTCTAAGGATGATCTAAATGACATCATTCTTTTTGTGTAATTTCTCATAATAGATATGTTTTCATAAGGGTCATCTGCTGCGACGAACAATCAAGTCACTGTCATAATATTTAGCCATTTTCCCTAAAAGGCTAGATCCCAAGTGTCCGCAATAGGAAGAGCTGCTGTGTGAATGGTACTTGTTGCCATGTTGGGAGAGAGAGGTATAGCTTAATGGGGAATATTTATGGGCAACCCACTATATTGTCATTTTATTGCTGATCCATGAATCCCTAAAAATGGCTTTAAGGTAGGTTGTTCTTTGCTTAAGTCAGTGTGACCGTATTCAATTTCCATCAGAAACATACACTTTTTGGAAATGATGATAAAAATTTGTGAAAAAAAGGGTATAAATGGCAACCCCAATTCAAAAAGCCGTTAAGTTAGTTAAAGATAATAGGGATGAGTGTATTATAAGCCAGCAAAATCATTTTTTAAGCTTTTAAACGAATTTTTGACTTTAAAAACTTGCGAATTATTGAAAATAAATTTTGCCTCGCATTTAAAATCTGTGATAAAACGATTTAATTATAGATTTTCGAGCTAGACCAGACAAATTTTCATTCCTTGAGATTTTACAGAGGAAACAAGTACTTTTAAATGCATGAAGCTATGCTATAAAAAGATGTTTACAGTTTTCTAGAAAGTTCTTGTTAAAAAAAAACGACTTCCAATATATTCAAGTGGTCTCACAATGAATGTAATTACCATTTATGGCATCAGAAACTGTTTTTGTATGCTTCTAGCTACACCCTGTAAGTGTTTGCCATTCACAGGGAATTAGTAAAAGCGGTCAGCACTAATTAAAAAGCTTTCAACAGCTGTGATTTGTTATATGGTGTGAAATTGAGTCATTTGAAGATAATAACTTCATTTTAGACACATTACCACAAAATTTAGTAAACTAAACAAAGAAATACAACAAAATGGCAGCTAAAACTGAGTCTTCCATTAATCCAAATACATTTTCTCAGACTCTAAGCAGAATTCTTCTTCAAAGTGATGAAGCTTCCGCAAATACAACCACCAATACCAATTGCCAACAATATGTGGGATTACTTGGCTTAATCAACCAGAAAGACAATAAACGCGTATATCACATGTTCTGCACAGAAGAAAAGAAAATTGTAAAAAATTATGAACGTATAAAGAAATTGTATGATAAGAAACCTAATTTCAAAATCCAAAATGAAGTCACCTTACCAACCATATGTGCTCGTAGTCTATATCAAAGTATACAGGAGAATTTTAATAAATACAAATGGAATCGTGAGGGCAATATATTCGAAACATCACTCACAGACATTGATGAGTCGGTGATTAGCCAAAGACTGCATTATCTTAATAAACTGGAAATGGAAAAGTTGATTAATTATATTAAGTTTTTAAGCATATACAAACCATAAATAAGAAGAAAATACAAAAATTGTATTAATATTAGAGTTTTCGTGCTATTCCGATTGATGAGTATATAATAAATGGCAACAAGTTCTTTAAAGAATTTATATAATTTTAAAAGCTGTCCTTTCTATTTTAAGCTTTATCTCTAAATAGTAGGTTGTCAAACTGCTCTAAAGAGAAACTCTTATCAAATAGAACCCGTCTTATGTCATTAAAGAAGACTATATTTTCGAAATATTTAGAGTTGTTAGCTTTGCTATTACATTATAGTCAGAGAGTCTCTTTAGACATATATGACAAATGTAAAGGCAGCTTAAGTATACATAAACTCACATTTTCAATTGAAATTTAGCAAAAATACTGTGAAATCAATGGATGTATTTAGGTATTTATGCATCAAGTACCCAGTTTCGGAACCTAAAACTAAAATAAATGAATAAACCGTGACAATCACTACTGTCCCTGTCTACTATACCTGCTAGATAATATATGCTAACTGTTGCTTTTTATTATAATGTTCTTCTTAAGCAGCATGAATAACAGTTGAGAAGAACACCCTGTAAATGTGTTTGCCATTCACATGGAATCATTAAAAGCTGCCATCACTAATTAAAAAGCTTTCAACAGCTGCGATTTGTTATTTGTTGTGAAATTGAGTCATTTCATAAATCAACTAATTAAAACCCTTCATAGCATAGAAACCCAAATTTAGTCAACTTTTTAAAGTCCAACAAGATATTACAAAAGAAAAGCAAATATGTCTAGCCAGGCAGATCAAGCAGAAGCCACTGACGTAGCTATTGTCGAGTGCACAGCTCCAGTTGTGCTCAATATTTCGGGTAGGACTTGGACAGAGCCCAGAGTAAGGCGCAAAAAGCAGCAAAGTAAATCCATTGAAATTCCCGCCACGCCCACCATTAATCCAAATACATTTCCTGGGATTCTAAGTAAAATTATGCTTAAATGTGATGAGGCTACCGCCAATCCTCCTACCAATAAGACAAACGATTCCCAACAGTATGTGGGATCACTTTGCTTAATCAACAAGAAAGCGAATAAACGCATATATCACCTGTTCTGCACACAAGAAAAAGATATTGTTAAAGATTATGAACGTGTGACGAAATTATATGAGAACAAATCTGATATAAAAATTCAACATCAATATTCCACACCAACAATAAGTGCCCGAGCCCTTTATCGAAGTATACAGAAGGATTTGAAGGAATGCACACAGACTCGTGAGGGCATTATATTTGAAACATCACTTGCAGACTCTGACGAGTGGGCAAGTAGCAATAAACTGCATGAACTAAACAAATTAGAATTTGAAAAGTTAATTAATTACATTAAGTTTTTAAGCATTTATAGGCAATAAATCAATAAATGTGTGTGAATGTAATAATGGTATTATAATAAATTGGTTGTTTTTAATGTGAAACTAAGTAGGCATTGTTACATGTTACATGATACAATAACTATAAGGTAGCGCAATCGAAAGTGCCTTTTCGCATGCGCTAGAGTTTATCGAACAACAGGTCTAAAACAGACACAAAATCCAAGGCCATTCAGTCGTTACTTACATTTTTTGACAGCTTTCGATAGAAGTCTTGCACTACATCAGGAAATCGAATGCGACCATGTGGGTTTGATACAGCTGATTACAACTTCTGAGTCATCGAACCAAGGCCGACTGAGAATATCGAAGCTGTGCAGTACATAAAGGAGCCTACCCACAAGCAAGGCATACTTAACTAAATAGCCGCACTCGCTCTCTCACAGCTTCTCATACAAAAGAGAGCGAACTAAGAAGCAGAACACAAAAAATTCGTCCGCGGAGATGCGTCGCTCGCAACTGTTGTTTACAGACTGACATTTAAAAAGCAAGCAAAGAGAGCGAGTTCGGCTACCTAGTTAAGTATGCCTTGCCCACAAGTACTAAGAAGAATTTATGACAACAGGAACTCTTGTTCATGTCAGTGTTGAAACTACCCTCTAGTACGGCTGGGGTCAGTCACTCTATTTTCGTCAACCCAGCGTTGCTCTTTGTACGGTGATGCGTTGTGCCGCCTGTCAAATTGTAACATGGAAGAAGGCATACACTCTAATTTTTTTCCGTGAGAGAGCGTGTGCAAAGAATAGGAAAGGATTTCAAAAAAAAAGGTATATCAATCCTCGAACACCCTTTCAGCAAAATATTTCACAGTATGCCAGTGGAATACATTATGGCGCTCAATGCATGGCTTTAGGGCAGAGATGGGCATGCACACATATCGTCACACTTTTCACACGCATACAAGCACAATTTGCGTGCGCCGCATTCGTGTTCTATAAATAGCTTTCAATGCTTACAGCGTACGTGTGATTTTGTGCAGTCGTCCGCGGCAGAGGTCCTATGCACACGAGGCAGCGCGCTGCCGTCGCGTCGCGCCCATCTCTGCTTTAGGGCGAACGAGTGTCGCTTAAGTCGGCCCATATATGTCATTGGGTCGAACGAGCGTCGCTTATGTCGCTTCTTTGCATGGCATTTCGTCGACCTAGCGTGCCTGGAGAGCCGTTAACGTATTGAGCGGACATCGCCTTGAAAAATACGTCAGTCGAGCGTCAACGACAGTCACAAAATCGTCGACGGAACGTTGATACAGCGTGGGTCGGCCGTACTAGAGGGTATAAAGAGTCGTATGATACACAATACTAAGATTTTCCGTTTCAAATTTTGAGTGATTGGAGAAAAATAACCACTTTTTTATATTTTTCTATATTTTTAACTAAAAACTTTGTTAAATATTTTTCAAAATTGAAGACTTTAAATTTGAAATAGCCGCCAATATGTACAGATATATCGATACGGTTATAGCGTTAAGGTATTTTTAAGACAGAGATGATAGTCACTCTATAAATAAGAATGGATGAAGCGACCGAGAAGAGTTGACAGACAGAGACGAACGAAGACAGACGCTGTATATCGAATGGACATGAGGGACAGAACAAACCCGTATAAACCCGTGTAAAAAGTGTGTAAATAAAAGCCCGATAACCCGAGAAAAACAGAGAAAAGTATTCGATCACAAATCAGGTGTGGGGTCAAGAGCGCAGGCTGTTTGACCAATCTGTTATGCCGGACCAATCCGTATAACAAGCCCCATCTACAAAATAAATTACTTTTTTGAAGATACAAGATGGACTTATTTGTAAGGTTACTTATTATCCCTGATTCCATGTATACCAATTTAAAATCGGTTGAGTTTTATACCCAAGGACCACCAATTTGCAAGCACCCTGTAATTGTAAGTGTGTGCCATTCACATGGAAAACTTCCATCACTAATTTAAAAGCTTTCAACAGCTGCGATTTGTTATTTGTTGTGAAATTGAGTTATTTCATAATTCAACTAATAAAATCAACTTTATTTAAAGCCAATCATATTATAGAGACCCAAATTTAGACAACCTTTTGAAGTGCAACAAGTAACTACAAAAAAAAATTGAGAAAAATAAACAGCTAAAATGGCTAGCCAGGCAGATCAAGCAGAAGCCACCGCCGTAGCTATTGTCGAGTGCACAGCTCCAGCTGTGCTCAATATTTCGGGTAGGACGAGAACAGAGCCCAGAGTAAGGCACAAGAAGCAGCCAAGTAAATCCATTCAAATTCCCGCCACGCCCACCATTAATCCAAATACATTTCCTGGGATTTTGAGTAAAATTATGCTTAATTGTGATGAGGCTCCCGCAAATCTTTCTACCAATACGCCCAACGATTCCCAACAGTATGTGGCAGTACTTTACCTAACCAACCAGAAAACCAATACGCATTTATATCACATGTTCTGTACACAAAGAAAAGATATAAATAAAGATTATGAACGTGTAAAGAAATTATACAAGAATAATGCTGAAATTTGTATAACACGCATCCAAAATCAATATAGCATACCAACTATATGTGCACGTGCACTTTATCGAAGTATACAGACCAATTTGAAGGAATACAAATGGAATCGTGAGGGTAATGTGTTCGAAACATCACTGGCATACTCTAACATGTGGACTGTTACACAAAAACTGAATAATCTACATAAATTAGAATTGGAAAAGTTGATTAACTACATTAAGTTCTTAAGTATTTATAGACAATAAAGATATAGATGAAATTGTGGCCACGATATTTGCCCCCCAAAGTATGTTTATAAAGACTAATATTTATATTATTATCATAATACGAAATTTAATTAAAGCCTTCTATATTTTGTTCAGAAAAAAATGTTTAAGACCGATTAAGTAAATTGTTTTTGACAATGTGACTGTTTTATTGAACTTTGGATTATCAATCTTAGAACTGTAAGCAGGCTCAGTCTTGAAAAAATTAAAAAAAATGAACAAAATTAGTATAAATACATATAAGGTTGTCAAAAAAGTCTTGCGGTATTTTTATTGAATTTTCAATTGTTCATAAAATTGGTTATAATAATGCGATTTAAGTCAAATATGCGCCGTTTTGTTCGATGACGAGTTCCCAACGAGATGCCAACTTCATAATGCCCCTCTTATAGAAGCTCGCTTCCCTATTGGCAAAAAACTCGGAGAGCCAATTTTCACAGGACTCTCTTGTGGCCAACTTCCGACTACCAAGCTCGTTCGCCATGGACAGAAATAGGTGGTAATCACTTGGTGCGAGATCCGGACTATACGGTGGATGCAAAAGAACCTCCCATCCGAGCTCCCGGAGCTTCTGGCGCGTCACCAAAGATGTGTGTGGCCTGGCGTTGTCCTGATGGAAGACAATTCGGCCTCTGTTGATCAAAGATGGCCTCTTCTGCATGAGTGCTGCATTCAAGCGGTCCAGTTGTTGGCAGTACAGGTCCGAATTGAGCGTTTGGCCATAGGGGAGCAGCTCATAGTGGATGATTCCCTGCCAATCCCACCAAACACACAGAAGAACCTTCCTGGCCGTCAATCCAGGCTTGGCCACCGTCTGGGCAGCTTCACCGCTTTTCGACCACGACCGTTTGCGCTTCACGTTGTCGTAAGTGACCCACTTTTCATCGCCAGTCACCATCCGCTTCAAAAACGGGTCGATTTTGTTGCGATTCAGAAGCGATTCGCATGCATCCATACGGGCAAAAATGTTTTTTTGCGTCAAGTCGTGTAGCACCCAAACATCGAGCTTCTTTTTGAATCCAAGCTTCTATAACTGGTTTATAACGGTTTGATGACTCATGCCCAGCTCTTGGCCGATGCTACGGCTGCTATTATGCCGGTCTCTTTCGATCAATTCAGCGATTTTATCGCAATTTTCGACGACAGGCCTTCCGGACCGTGGCGCATCTTCGATCTCCTCTGCACCAGAACGAAATCGTTGAAACCATCGTTGTGCGGTGGAAATGGAAACTGTATCGGGTCCATAAACTGCACAAATTTTATTGGCAGCATGAGATGCATTTTTGCCTTTATCGTAGTAGTACTGTAAAATATGCCGTATTTTCTCTTTATTTTACTCCATGTTTGCGACGCTATAACTCACGAACGACTAAAAACAAACAACAATAAATCAAACACGTGTTAGCGCGTGAAAAGAGCTTTACGCGCTTGCAAAGACAAGCTTGCGGAAATACCGCAAGACTTTTTTGACAACCTTATATAATATAACGCATTTAGGGCCGATTTCTCATCTTCTAAATAGGTAAGAAATAACTATTTGACAAGCAACGCTATGCAACAGATAAAGTTCCACATAACCAAATTGGATTACAAAACCTATGTATAAACTTATCTAAAACGTTTACATTCGAATGACAAATTCTGCAATAAAGTGGTAGCACTTCCAGTGAAAGTCTGGCAGCACTGTCAAACAGCTGTTTTGCTGTGTCATTTTATGTTGATAAAAGTTTGTCTGTCATCTGAAATTATGGAAAACACAGCAAAAAGGCAACGTGGAGGAGTGACTATAACAAGAATGTCATCGAGAACAAGAAGTTAGATGGGGTCACTTGGAAACAAAAGAAGCAAGCATGGGCAAAACTGGCGTCCACTTACGCTATCTTGCAACTGCAACTTGCAAAAATAACTTTGCGCTGGATACTGCTTGTACATTTATCGAGAAATATCCCTTTCTGTTACGGTATATCTTGGCATGGTCACCAACTGGCGATTGAATCTGTACATGGGTTGCGATCAATAGCTCCCATAACTCGAATGACTTCATTGGGGTCCCCAAACTTAATCTAACTTCTTCATTGGAGACTAGGAACATTTCCTATAAAGATGGATTATGTTAAGTTTGTTGATGGTACAAGCCTATTAGTTTTTGTTGAAAGGAGCAGACTTGTAAACTTTTAAAGACGGAATCTTTTAATGAACACGGAATCTTCTAGGTCTCTCTATAAATTGTCACAATGTCTTCATCAGAAGTGAGTGAAGTTAAATAGTCAGGTCCAAATTCATTTTACAAATTGTATAGCTTAGCACAAATTCAAAAGCCACTCCATATAATATGTCAATTTACAGTGAATGGCAGAAGGTCAAATGCCTATCTAACACTTAGAGGCTATCTGGCGGTCAAAGTGTCAGATAGCTTAAGATGAAATTAGTAGGCAATGAAATTGATATTTCACTATTTGTTGGATTATCTGATACATAGCAGCTATCTGGAAGAAGAGAAATCGTCCCTTAATAATAGGTCAAGGTCCAGCCTCTAGATAAATTTATTAGCTCGAAAATGCGGTTACGCATTGAGCTAATCATATTTAAGAGAACTCTGAAGCCGGTGTTTCGTCCCATTCATTGGTAACAGCTTTTAAGTTGAACTTACATCCGCCAGCATAAACACAATGTGCAAAGTTATTCCCACATGTTCTCAATGGTATTCATTCTAAAAGCCATTCACAACTGGACCTTCACACATGTATAGAAAGGTACTATCCGTCTTCGGCTCACTCTCCAAAAGGTATATGAAGACTTCATGCAATAACTTTATCTAGCCTTTCGAGTTGAACCGCTACGGAGTCGGAGTTCAAAAGGAACTAATAAGTAAAAGCTTTAAGAATTAATGATTTTCTTTACCATGTTAATCTTTTGATGAAGATGAAAAGCATTCTTTATGCTTTAAAGTTTTTAAAAAAAAACTATAATTTTAAAGAACTTGACAATGTAGCTGTTCCTGCGACACAAGTATTAGTCTAGCGCACTTTTTATACCCGTTACTCGTAGAGTAAAAGGGTCTACTAAAGTCGTGCAAATGTATGTAACAGGCAGAAGGAATCATTTCCGACCATATAAAGTATATATATTCTTGATCAGCATCAACAGCCGAGTCGATATAGCCATGTCCGTCTGTCCGTCTGTCCGTCCGTCCGTCCGTCTGTATGAACACCTAGATCTCAGAGACTAGAAGAGCTAGAGCAACCAAATTTGAAATGTAGACTCCTATTGTCTGCACGCAGATCAAGTTTATTTTCAATTTTTGCCACGCCCCCTCACGCCCCCGCAATTTGGAAAAAACGTCATATCTCCTACAGTTTTGATGATAGATGGTTCGTACTTTCTAGAGATATCTAGTTCTTAAAATTATTTATCGATTTGCTGAAGGAATGATAAAGATCGGATGAACGATACTCAAGTTATGAGCAAAAAACGATCAGTTAACACCCACCACCCACCCCACTCATAACCTAAGCATTGCGTTCAGCAGCAATCTTAGTGAGAGAGAGAGAGCGAGAGAGAGAGACGAGTTAAAAAATGTTGCATACTTTTCGGCTGACCCACCTCAGGCATACAGTAAGGCTATTAAACATTTGTTTCCATGAGTAACGGGTATATCGAAGTCGGTTAGAGCCGACTTTAACTTACGCTCTCGTTCTACTCATATATATGTTTTATCCAGCGAAGACATATTAATGGTTTACTTATACCTAGTGTGTTAACTTAGGGGATTGAATTTTCCATACTAATACAGAAAGGACGAAATGGGTGCACACACATACACAAAGTATTGTCAATTTGGCGTTGTTTGTTTTTGTTGTTGTCAGTTTTTGCTTTTGTACTGCCTTTCGAATTCTCAAACCGTCTTGTCAGTGGCCTCTGTCGACTTGCAGTAGATAGGCAAAGCCTGCTGATGATCTAGAAGTCAACTATTCTCCTTAGTGGTGTGTGTGTGTCTTGTTTAAAAATAAATATACAAGTAGTCGACACCGCTTCTGGCAGAAATTAGTCAGCTGTTCGCTATCACTTACGCTTTCTGAGTGCACTTGGAAAATATGCCCGTCTGGCTCTAACCGCGTTGATTTCCTATACGGACTATAAGTATCTCTATGCGGACTATCGCTTATCAACACTCAAAACTGAGAGACAGTGAACATTTTATCTATAATACTCGTTGCTCCATGATTATTTGACCTGGAGCCTGCCAAAACGTCCGATGACCAAAGCTCGAATATGATGTTATCAATCCTCTAAACCAGGGTTCCGCAAGCAGAGAGCGCGAAAATGTGACTGTGTCTCTCTCTAACGCACAGTGGTGCATGACTTCGGCAAGCATTCGGTGCGAATTGGCGAGCATGTTCGTGCTCCAGGCGCTATCGCTTCTATATATGAATAAAATGTACAAGTTTGTTTTAATTAGCGTACTTGTTTTCTGAATTAGCAAAGAACAAAATAATTCCTGAACCCGAACCTAGGTTCAGGGTCCTTTTGAACCCACTCCGTGTACCCGAAACCAAAAAGTTTTGATGGTTCGAACCCCGGAGTGAACACCTGCCGAACACCTAGCCAAAAGCGGCCTTTCGGCTTTGTCTTTATTTCCAGACCAAACGTACACTTCCAATTAAAAGGATGAGTATTCCTAACTCCATTTAACAATGTCTCATTTTTGTATTCACAAATCAATCAAAACACCAAAATTTAATATAATACCATAGATTCCCATTATCATTTATTGCTTGTAAATGCTTAAAAACTTAATATAGTTTATTAACTTTTCCAATTCTAATTTGTTTAGATGATGCAGTTTTTGTCTAAATTCCCAGTCGTCAGCGCCTGCAAGTGGTGTTTCGAAAACAATGCCCTCACGTGTCTGTTTGCATTCCTTCACATCCTCCTGTATACTTCGATAAAGAGCACGGGGACATATAGTTGGTATGGTATATTGATTTCCGATTTCTATATCAGATTTGTTCTCGTATAATTTCTTTACACGTTCATAATCTTTATCAACATTATTTTCTTGTGTACAGAACAGGTGATATATGAGTTTATTGGCTTTCTTGTTGATTAAGACAAGAAATCCCACATACTGTTGACAATCGTTGGTCTTAGTGGTTTGAGTTTCATCACATTTAAGAAGAATTTTACTTAGAATCTCAGAAAATGTATTCGGATTAATGGTGGGTAATTCATTACTGCATCTTCTTTGGGGCTCTGTCCTAGTGCTATCCGAAATATTGAGCACAGTTGAAGATGTGGACTCGACAATGGGTTCAGCTTCAGACATTTTTGCTTTTTTTCACAATTTTTTTTTTGTAATTACTTGTTGGACCTCAAAATGTTGACTAAATTTGGGTTTCTATGAAATGATGGGTCGAATTGTTTATTTTATACATGAAATGACTCAATTTCATAACAAATAACAAAGCGCAGCTGTTGAAAGCTTTCAAATTAGTGATGGCAGTTTTAAATGTTTCCATGTGAATGGCAAGCACTTTGAATTATAGGGTGATACATAGAATATCTTCACCTATCTTCAAAAAGACACTGACTTATAAAACTGCCTTCGTATTATTCTACTCCCAGCTAATCATCAAAGTTCAATCTAAATACATGGTGAACGTTATAAAGCACCCTGTACTGTAAATGTTTGCCATTCACATGGAAACATTAAAAACTGCCATCACTAATTTGAAAGCTTTCAACAGCTGCGATTTGTTATTTGTTATGAAATTGAGTCATTTCATGTATCAACTAAACAAAACAACATTATTTAAAACCAAACACCCCCTAGAAATCCAATTTTAGTAAACCTTTGAAGATCCAACAAGAAACTACCAACCGATGGAATCCGCTACTCCAGTTGTGCTCAACATTTCGGGTAACACCCACAGCAGCAAGCAGAAAACAAAACCGACTGAAATTCCCACCCCACTGCCCACCATCAACGTCAACACATTACCAGATATTCTAAGTAAATTGATATTAAAATGTGATAAAGCTCCCGAAAATCCTTACATTAATAAGTTGAACGATATGTTACAGTATGTGGGAGTAATTTGTTTACTCAACACAACCACCCATAAATGTATGTATCACATGTACATAACAAACGAAAGGGATTTTAAAAAAGATGAGGATCGTGTGAGAGAATTATATGAGAATAGAGCCGATATCACAATCTATTGTCCACTGGCCATAGAAACCGTATGTGCCCGTTCCTTGTATAAAAGAATACAAAAGGATTTGAAGGAATTTAAATGGAATCGTCAAGGCAACATATTCGAAACTGACGGAAGTAATGAGAAGGATAAGTATGTAATAAGCGATCGACTTTATGATTTGCATAGACAAGAAATGGGAAAATTGATCAATTATGTTAGGTATCTTAATTTGTACAATCAATAAAGAACAAGAAATGAAAATAAAACGTATTATTTGAGAAATTGTTTGCTAATCTTCAAACGAACACTGAAATTTTGCAGTCTTTGTGCAAAGACTACTGAAAATAGAACCGGGAGGTTCTTAAAAGAGCTGTATAATCGACCAGCCTCCTTTGTGGTTTTGTATATTCCTGTTAAAAGTTAGAAAGTAAGACCTCGAGCCGGCAAAAACTTGCTCGTCAAAACTGTCACATATGCCAATCACTTCATTTATCCCCATTTCATAGTAATTGTTGTTTATCATTTTAATATTATTGTTCATTTTACATTAATTTCCTAAAACTTATCTTAAAGTGCGTAAAGCCATAATGTGTCAGGAGTTCCTTTAGTATATAGCTATTTGTTATAAAAAATACAGCACTTTGTGCTCCAATCCAATAGAAAGTTTGCCAAGTTTTAAACTCCAACAAATAGGCGGGCATTAGCCACAGAGCTTGTGCCGTCAGCCAGAGTCCAAGCAGCAGGAAACAACGTTTCCACGAAAGTAATTTAAAATTATTGAGGCACAGGGGTAGAATCGATAGATACCAAATGAAATATTGTGAAGTAACCACCGAATTGTAGGTGACCAAAACAAAAGCCAAGGCAAACACACAAAATGGCAAAGTCTGACGGAATTGACCAAATGCCAGGCTCAAATAGAGCATCAATAGAAATTGTGGTGCCATTAGTAGGAATCTAAGTGCCCAAGAAGTGCTCTCGGTTTGAGAAGTGCTTAGATATTGCAATAAAAATTGCATACTAAAATTATGACGCGCATCTTTACGCACAAAATGATAGAGATATGCCTCATAGATATACTGATATCCATACAAATAATAAAAGATGCCCGTGAATATGAGTAAACCCATTAGAGTGCCTAAAATGAGACACAATTGTTGGCCATTGGGTTTGAAAACAATGCGTAAGAAATCTTTAACCGTTCTAATCAAACTGTTGGATAATGACAAATAATAGGCCAGACTGAAAAGCAATGGATAGAGTCTCAAGTGTATGACAAATCCATGTGCCAGACCGGCTGCAAAGATCAAACGTTTGGAGGAGTTCTCTCTATGCTCTGCCCTGATGATTAGGTAAAGACTTAATATGACAAAGAAACTGGAAAAACTGTCGCCATTGCCACGGGTGGATATGACAGCGGTTAGAGGATTATACAGCCAAAAGCAGGCTGCCATCAAAGCTATATTTCCGGGCTGGTTCTTGGCATCCAGGGCCTCATAGGCCTGAGCCGGTGTTTTGTGGCTAAACAAATGTTGTACAGTCTTTTCAAATTGTGCCTTAACCACCATGAAAACCAAATTGTAAATGACTAGAGCTAACATTAGATCGAATAGGGCATAGATTAATTTTCCACAGGCGGCATGCACTAGCAGATTGGGCACTTGCAAATAGGCCAAAATGGGACTATAACGATAGGTGTGCCGGGCAAATGGTGATTCACCGCGCATAACCTGTCGGGCACCATCGGTGACCACTTTGTAATCTATATCTGTATAAGGTACGGCCGAACGACTATCCTGAAACTGGCCATAGCAAATCAAGAGTATCCTCAACACGGCTGATAACAGCAAATGTTGTTTGAAAGTAATTTGCCGAAGCCTAGACATGGTTTTCTGCTGCTGCTTCTGCTTTAGAGTTTGGTCTTTAATTCCATGGCCGATTTCCGTATGCAATGTAAAAATTCCTTAAACTCTTGGTCACAAATCTTATGCTGTACATTCAAATCCCGGGACACACAAATGGCATAGGCTGTGGCCTTATCCGAGCACTTGCCCAGCAATATGGGATAGTTACGCAAACGTTGATTGGCCTTACGCACAGATTCCATTTATCGTTTGTGTGGCGGCACTCGTTCTACTCCAGGCGGTGGCAGAGGCAAAGGATCGGCTATGAAGATATCGTACAGTGGCTTGGAGAAGAAAATCAGCAGAGAGCTGGTGATGATGGTAATCTGAAACACACGCGGATTGCGTTGTATCCAAGAGCGCTTGGGCAAGACTGCGGTGCGTCGGCGTTGCTGCTGTTGATCCAATAAATCCTGTACTTGCTTGGGTGGCTTATATTCCGGCACGGGCATTATTTGGTTGACCTAAATTGAAATAATATATGGTTAAAGTGAAACCTTTTATAACCTTCTCAGATGATGACACTCACGGCTCGTTGGAGTCTTTGTTTCTATATTGTTTATTCAAGTCAATGCCACTGCAACAAATTGATTCCTTATGCCACTTTAAACAACATTGGCGCATTGCCTCCAAGGCCTCAACACATTTGTCCTCCTGGTAGTTGTTCTCTGTGGGGGGAGAGGAGACCAAACAAACTCACACTTACATAACCATTCTGCAGGAGTGTGTGTGTGTGCAGCATAATTACCGTTAAGACAAGCTTGTATTTTACAGGCGTTTGCTTTGCAGGGATCTTTGCGACGCCCAGACATGTAATGCAATCACTTTGTGAAGAATTTTAAATAATAATCAATGTTTTAAGTAATAATCTGTGCTGTAATGCCGCATTTGACATTCACCCTAAGAAACTAGCGTTAGAGATGAGCGATAGCTATCGATATATCAGTGATTTCGATAGCAGTCACTGCTTTTATTGTCATTCACCACGGCAAACCACAAGCAAGGAACTGTTCTTGTGTAAAACAATTGTGTTTTATTTGTGCTGAACAGGACGAGGACTTAATTTTATTTAGTTTCCAAATACAGAAATGCCATCAAAAAAGAAAAAATACAATGCTCGTTTTCCGGCGGTAAGTTGAGCAACTATATTTCAAGCCTCCTTATAATGGTTATCAGTTTTTGTACATACACACGTACGCGTGCAAACACACACACACACACGCACACAGAAATCATAGACAAACGTGCCCTAACATTTATTTGGTCTTCTCTTCCTTTAGGGTCGCATCAAGAAGATCATGCAAAGCGACGAGGAGATAGGCAAGGTGGCCCAGGCCGTACCTGTTATCATTTCCCGCACACTGGAACTGTTTGTGGAGTCCTTGCTAACAAAGACCTTACGCATTACAAATTCACGCAATGCCAAAACATTGTCCACCTCCCACATGAAGCAGTGCATCATGTCGGAGCAGCGTTTCGATTTCCTTAAAGAACTGGTGCGTAATATACCAGACATCTCAGTGGCCGAGGAGGCGAGCTCTTACAATGATGATGAAGTTGAGCTGGTGCAGAGCTCACCGGAAGAGCAATATCCAGATTCGGATACGCCATATGATCTAAGCCTGCCATCTACATCTGTGAGAGGCGGTGGCACCAATGGTGGTGGTGGTGGCTCCGCCTATACGCGTTCCATGAGCTTAAATGGCAGCGGACTGAAACGACAAAATCAACAGCAGCCACAGCACCAGCATCCGTCGGTGATAGTGCCAAATGTAGCCGCCCTGGCTTTGCAACACGCAGGAGTGCCCGCTAAGCTATCACGTTCAGAATCCACACCCGCCCCAGTCGCCGCCTCCTCGTACACACCGCGCGGCCGGCCGCCCTTAAACAAATCTTACGATACTGCCATACCTGCTCAGATTTGTAGCTACGAACTCAACAAGCCCATTGTGAAAATCGATTATAGCCATGTGCATGCGACCACCAAGATGTCGACACCAGAGTCGAACACCAACTCCTCAACAAATGCCGCCGCCACCTTTAACTTTGATCTGGCGTCTCCAGTTATAAACATAGATCTGACAAATATTGTGCCCACTGCGGCGGCAGCCAAGACTAACAACAACAATAACAACCACCAAATTGCTGGAAAGAGCAGCGCTCCTCTAATCATTCCAAAGGCTACCAACACCAATGTGCTGGTGGCAACACCAACACCACCACCGCCAGCCACCACATCCCTAACAACTGAATCATTTTTCGAATTAGACGAAGACTATGACAATATCTGAATATTTGTAGAATTTAATGTGAATGCGCTTCTAAGTTATTGATACATTAAAATTATGTACTTTTTAGTCCTAAGTAAGCACAGAATAATGCAAAATCGACATTTTTTGGCCAAATAAAGACCCATATGGATTATAAGCTAAGTTAATACGGAAGAATTGTTAATCTTAAGTCTCTTCACTCATGGATTAGGTCAGTTTCTGACTTTTGATGAAATGTTACTTGAAAAGGTATCAACATATTTTGTCAAGATGTTTGTAGCGCACACAGAAGAGTATCATTGCCGGTCTATATATATATTTCTAATCAGCACGTTTTGTTTCTAGGCAAACTAATTACGCAGTTTTCGAAATAGCTGAATAAAACTTGGCAGGCTTCGGTTCTATACAGGTTCTATATATATACCTAGGAGTCAAAAAGTCAACTGATATGGGAATGATTGATTTGTATAAGAAAACGTGTCAATAGTCAACCGCATGCTGATATATAACATCATTTCGACTATTCCTAACACTGCCAAAAATCTCGAATTCCCCGAAAAAGTTAGATCAAATCACTGAGAATTGTCAAAGTTGCACAAACATATTTCCAAAATACATTTAAAAAACTCTTCCATCGTCCATCACAAGAAAACGTTTTTGTTTTGTATTGCTTAAAGTTCTATAGTTGAAAACTAAAAATCATAAAACTTTTTGCAGGCTCCAGGTCATTAAGTTAGGATTTGTGTTTCTAAATTTTCTACAACAAGACACACAAACACCACAAAGAAGGCTGCTGGACTATATAGCTAATTCACGAATCACCACAATTCAATCATCAGCAGTCTTTGCCTATCTTCAGCGAGTTAACAGAAGCTAACTCATGCCAGCATTGCTATAACCGCTTGGGAGTCCCGTACAGCAGCTGTTTCATGAGAATCTCTGCAAAATCATCATCGCTTGGGAATTCCAAGGCGACTTAACCGCAAACCACAAGGTTTGGTTGGTCCAGTAAAATGAATCCGTCGTGAATCTAGTACCGTTTTGGACCACCATAGAACTCACGGGTCTTATTTTAACGATAACGGGTTAGTATAAGTAGGCTTCCATTTTTCATCAGTTTCCTCCGCAAAAACTCATAAATATTTGTATAAATTCGTTGTAAAAAATTTTGTGTGCCCCGTTTTAGTCTCTAAAATGTTTGCCTTTATCGATGGGATTAAGAAGCCGCCGCTAGTAAACCAAAAATCCTACATTAACATAACAGAAGCTCAAATAATTAATGATGTTGAAGCTTACCTAGCTCAGGCAGAGATTAACAAGGATGCTGAGAAAGCTTTGAGTGACCTAGGCTTGATTTATACAAAATACAACGATCAGGCCTTACAACTTAAGCCCAGTTATGATCTGCAGTCGTTGCGTATTGAGAATGCGAAAAACAATTTAAAATTGGTCAACAATTTACTCAAGAATAAGGTTGAGTTTCAGACACGTTTTCAAATTGTTAATGGAGTTTACAAGGAAGCTACCGTACCGCCTGTAGAGAACGTTACATTGCTGATTGGGCAAAATGCTTTTGTGGATTTTAAATTGGAAGAAGCTGAAAAATATTTGATTAAACAGATAGGGGAAATGGTGAAGCAATTTCAAGTCTACGAGCATGATTTGAACTATTTGAGAGAACAGATGACCACAACTCGTATAAATATTTCCAGCGTCTATAGCTTTGGTGTGGAGGAACAAAAACGTATAATGGAAGCGGCCTTAGCAGCTCAAAGAAAATAGAATTTGACATATTGTGTATGACAAAAATTTTTGAATGGTTAATTAAAGAAATTTCAAGTTTGTTAATTGATTTTCCATAGATTCCTATTTATAGTCTTTATTCGTGTCAGATCATCATCACACTTGACATAATTACATATGTGGAAGCTTATAAGAACGATAACTGCTGATAAACAACAAAAGTTTCTTAGACTAAGATCAATTTTTGAATCAATAGATTGATCTGGCTGGAAAATGTGATTGATAGCTAATAAACTGAGGGACAGCATAGGAATTATTAACAGATATCATGTTCCTATTAATCAGATCTAAGTAATTATTTGCAGAATCATTAAAAGGATACTTTGGTTTCGTTTTGGTTTTCATAATGACATCAGGTATGTTAAGAGATCTGATCCGATAGCTCTCTTCCCTTGAATAGATGGCTAAACCTTACCTAAAGTCTGAATATACCAAGTTTATAGAATAGAATCTACAAATAATGATAGATAACTGTTTCTCAAAGTTAATTTTTTGATTTATATTCGAATATATATATATTTCTGATTAAATGAACCAAATCTAATCTTATTAATTAAGGATTTTCGGTTCGGTTTCGGTTTACCAGTATCGGAAGGTCGAAACTGAGATGAAAGGATATTGTCAAGCTTGGTGTGAACAACTGATGCCAGTTCCCACGAAACAGAATCGACTGGTGGGCAGCGGCCGAGACCGTTAACCGGTTGTCATATAAGTATCGGACAAAAAAAGACGAACAAAGAAAAAAATAGAGAATTTCATAATTGGATCAAACATTTTTAATGATAAAAGTACTTTGCTAATCGAATTTCTTGATGTAATAATACAATTTTTGAACATCGAATTTCTAGAACTAAGACTTCGTTCGCTCTCTCCTCTCAGCAACTTATTCTGACACACCTCTACCATAATAACTAAATAAAGAACGATTTTAAACAGGAATGTGAACCGAATCGAAACTTAACGAACATAAATGGCAAACGAAACCAGTTCGGTTTAATATGCTGATGATAATTGTCTACTTTATGATAAAGATATTGGTAATACGGTTAAGACGTTCTCCTGGTTCCTACCTGTTGTTCCCTTCGACCCCCAACCAAAGACTCTGGAGCTCATAAAGCTGAGTAACGGCCATACAAGTGATTGGCAAGGAGGATTTACAATGTGAACCTACGATTTTACATGTGTGTGAGCTGTGTGTGCGCGCAAATTCCCCCTCAAATTTCCCTGACATTCTCTTGTATCTTGCGACGCACCACGGGCTCGCAACTTATATCTATTATCAACATATACACCTTTTATAATTTTCTTAGAATAAGTTAAATAATAGATTCAAAACACGCGCGCACTTTCAAACCACAAGTGCGTGCGCCATCAATCGATAGGCAGCCAGCTGATCAACCACGCCATCGCTATCGATATCGCGCGCTCTGCCACGATCAGCTGCGCTCGCTGCCACCGTCGGCTGCGCCCAGCTGCCTGTAAAAGCAGAGCATCAAGGCACTGAGAAGGGACTCAGTCCCCGGCTTCGGCCGAGTCAATACCTTGGAGTGGCGGATTAACCAAAGGTATCACTAGTACGGTTTCCGTGCGCGTTCTCCGAACCGGCAGTGGGTGAGCCACAGAGTGTGCGGTTTCCGAATCGGCTCCCTGGCTGTGTCCACCAAGATGCATCCGGTAGGGTACAGCCACGACACACGCTGGTTCCAGTGTTGCCAACTTTTGCCAAGCAAAAATATCCGTTTTCGGCGGGACGAAGAGGAAAAGAAAGCTGTATTTTTCGACAAAAAAAGCGTATGTCTTATCTTTTTATTTATACAATTATATATTTAATATATCATCAGAGTGATGAAGTTCCTCGTCCTCATTCTTACCGTAGGCCACAGTTGTGCCTATTAGCTTAAGGTAACTAGGAAGGACCTTATAATCGACGCAGCATTTCGCTTGTGGACGTAACCCGTATCTACCTAGTACTTGCAATTGTTGCGAGAACCAAGTGTCCCAGAAACAAATAATTTCTGTGACAAGCTCTGTCCCTGCCACGAAAAGAAGGCGTTACAATCTTGCCTTGTCTTTGCCTCAACCAATAGACCAGTTTGCTTCATAGTAATGGCGGATTAATGGTTTTGTGGTTCTTAGGGATATCTAATGCTGCAGTCTCTACTAAGAACGATTCGCTCTTGGAGTTTCTTACTTTGAGTACAAATCAATATACTCTGTACCGAAGGTACATAGAGTATATTAAGTTTGTGCAAAAGTATGTAACAGGGAGAAGGAATAGTTTCCGACCCTATAAAGTATATATATTCTTGATCAGCATCAACAGCCGATTCGATATAGCCATGTCCGTCTGTCCGTCCGTCCGTATGAACGAAGAGATCTCAGAGATGGTAAGAGATAGAGGTTTGACATGTATGGGACATATATTTCTTATACTTGCAGGCAGATCAAGTTTATTTTCAATTTTTACCACGCCCCCTCGCGCCCCCGCAATTTGGAAAAAACGTCATATCTCCTACAGTTTTGATGATAGATGGTTCGTACTTTCTAGAGATATCTAGTACTCAAAATTATTTATCGATTTGCTGAAGGAATGATAAAGATCGGATGAACGATACTAAAGTAATGAGCAAAAAACGGTCAGTTAACACCCCCCACCCACCCCACCCATAACCTAAGCAGTGCGTTCAGCAGAAGCAATCTTAGTGAGAGAGAGAGAGAGACTTAGAGAGCGCACTGCGTTGTGCGTTGTGACTCGTGACCAAATGCGAGCTGCGACATTAAGGGTGCAGAGTGTGTTATAGTTGGGCTTAACCGACTTTCTTTCTTGTTCTAAAATGCAAAATGGACCAATAGAAATTCCAAAATAAAAATAAAATTCTTGATTCAAGAAAAAAAAGTATTAAATTAAAATCATTTAGTTTTTAAAAGGAAATCTTACTTTTAGTACAAATCGTTGTTAGCTGGCTTTCTTAACAAAAAGCCAGGCAATTCTTAATTTAGGTTCAAGAACAACTTAAGATAGATTTGAGAATAAATCGGAATTGATTTAAGCACAAAACGGGACTGATTTCAGTGCGCAAAATGCACTGAAAGTCATGCATATAGTATGACTGGTTCCTATTCTTTATCCAAGCATTTTTTGTTTTTTAACCAAGGACATAAAGTACTTAATTTAGTCTAGATCATGCTTAAGTTGAGCTCCAAAATTTCTGTTCCAGAGCGTCGGAAAGCTCATGGCGCCGCTAGCTTGACAGGCACAGGCGCTTACTTGACAGACTGAAGCAGCTGATTCAATTCCGGTGCTCATAAGCAGTAAAAAAAATTGTAATTTTTCCGACACCCACCCGTCGGAATGTCAGCAGCAAAAGTTCGACCAAAATCATCGATTGGCGTAGTTTGATATCAACGGTAAGATTTTGCATTGCCTGAACGTTAAACAGTAACACTGCACCGTATGCTACGCTGAGCCAAGCTTAAAGCTTAAGCAGACTAAGCTTAAATCAAGAACTTCCTGACTTATTGATGTTTTGAAACGGAAAATTCTTCATTCAAATACAAAAATTTCTTGATTTTTCTCACACTGTAAAGTGAAATTTATTTGTCAAACAACAACAACCATAAGAAAGAGATGGACCAAAACAAAGGTTAGTGCCAGGTGCTGATGTGTGTGCATTCATTTACCTGTCCTATGTCGTGGTGCTGCATCCCTGCTCAACAAACATCTATAAAATCATTTAAATTAAGTTTATCTCAATGTTTTCTAGGAGTTCATTTGTAAAAATTCGGGAATTCAATTCAATTCACTGCAACCAACTCCCCCCGAGCGGTTGACAAAAACTATGATTAATGGAATACCATTTCCCACTTTTAGGCTCAAGTCCAACTACTTAATATAAATAGAACCTACAAGTACATCTCTGACCCTATAACCATTTCTAAAGGGGTCAAGGATATTCAGGGGAAAACTGCTTAGTAATCATCAGAGCCAAACTGAATTCAGCAATCTTTTAGTAAAATTAGTTGGATTGGTACATACTTCATACTTACATACCATTATACGAATGTTTGTATGTAGGCACATAATAATTTACTTAACTTCTAGGTGCGTCCTGGCATGTTTCATACAACTCACTTATTGTGTAATGGTCGAATGTTCGAATGGTCAAATGGGCGAATGGTGGTCTGTGGTCACAGTCAATTACAATTAAATGCCTTTCATGAATTCCCACCTGGGGATTGCCTAGATTTCTTTTCCTTTTCTTTTCTTTTTTTTTGCACACGCAAGCGTCAACAAACAATTGATATTAATTTATGAGTCAATGTGGGTCATGTCATCGCGTGGGAAGATCTTAGGGTGCAGAAATTAGCATTAGCTTGTTGCTGCGCCCAAAAGGTGCAGTTGCAAATTATAGGAATTAGATTGAAAGCATTGCAAGCCAACTGCCGGGTGGGGCATAATTGATTAAGGTCGCCCGGCAGATGGGTATGCCCCGTAAATTACCAAATCTGCAGCACCACACACTGCTGCATTCTGGCCCGGCCTGGTCGCCACATTTCAGTTATAGTCAAACAACTGGCGACGCGCCGCCAGTGCCAGGTTTTCATGTCCAAGGCGTATTTATGTCAACCGGAAGTAGGTTTACTGACCCACGTATACGTGTCTACTTCGGCTCCTTTTGAGCAACTTCGGCCACTTGAAAACTTCAACAACGACTGGACAAAGTCGGCAAAATAAAAAGGAAAAAACCACCTTAGTATAAGAAGGTATTTGCTGGCGTAGGATTAGTTTTTCTACGAACGGCGAGTGCAGTGCATCGGATTCGGATCGATGCAAATGCGCGTAGTGCTTCAGGGTAGGCAGTTCTCAAAGTAAAAAAAAAAAAACACACACACATTTCAATTAAATAATTGGCAAAAAGCAACACTAATTGCTAGAGAAAATCTGCAACTTTTCTCCATTTCTATTGTTTCGGAATCGGTGACAATTTTATGCTAATTTGTGGGCTTTTCCATCAAATTCAATTGGAACTCAACTGGATGTCCCCAACAACTTAACAACTTGATTTCCATTTAAATTTTTCGGCAAAGACTTTTTGTGTGCACGACATTAGCCAAGGATATTGCATACCTGGAGGCGTCGTGTGGTGTTTGGTGTTTGTGTTTTCCATGTTGCAACAGAAGTGCGCCGAAGCAAAGAAAACTACTTAGAAGCTAAAGTGTTGTTGACTTTTTACCGCTGCACAAGGCAAAACCAAGCAAAAATTGTTGCTGTTTGGTTTGACCCTCTTTGCCAAAGCCAAGGAAAGAGTGCACTGCACCCAGTTAGCCGCCGCCGCCGCCGCTTGATTATGCGATGTTCCAACGACACGGTCGCCACATACTGTGAAGTGCATTGGCTTTGTCTAGTTCTGCGTGTGTGTGTGTGTGTTAGACAAAAACTTGCTTATTGAAAGAAGGTAGTAAAAGTTATGCTTCAGGCTGCATCTTTGTCCCTCCAAACATATCGCGTGCCACAGACCCAACAACAGGTGTATGAAAAGTTGCCTAAAACAAAAAAAAAACGGCAAACAACCAGATGAATGTTGGCACGCCAACAAATCAAAAACCTCTCTGGCACCAAGGCGAACTTGCAATTTAACGGCGAATTTGCAGGCTTTATCTTTTAAGGGTCCTGGCTAATGCGTGTGTACAGCCTGTTGGTTTTGATAGAAGTTTCTTGGTCATAACATGCCTGCACTTTTTCTACGAAGAGTTTTTTTTTTTTTTAAAGAAATTATATATTTATAACCCACATCAAACTGACCCACTTTTGTCCTTTAATAAAGTGTGCCAAAGTGACGCGATAAAATAAAAAACAAAAAGTGCGTGTAATATAAATCATTTTTCAAATCAAAATACTTCTTACCTCAGCCGGCGTTTTTTATATGTATGCATACTACATACTCAGCACATAAGGTCTGTTTCTCATTTTCTACGCACTTATATATATTAATCAATGTTACGAGTAGCTAGAATTGAGAGAAGCCTTGCTAATACTTTTTGGGGATAGTATGGCTAGTCAGATCGTTCCCCATTATAAGCTTACTTGATTCCACGTTCAATTACCTCCGCGTTCAGTTACCTCCGCGATTTTGACGCTATCAGTTGATAGGACCTTAAAACTGGTTTTGTTTGAACAAAAGTACAGAAATTCTAAGTTCCAGAAGTTTGTAACGCATAGAAATATTCACTTCCGACCCCATAAACTATATATATTCTTGATCAGTGCGACGAGCTGAGTCGATTTAGCTTTGTCCATCCTTCTGTCCTCCTCTCTCTGACTGTTTCTACGCAAACTAGTCTGTCAGTTTTGAAGCTGTCGAGCTGAAACTTTGCACAGAGTCTTCTTTTTACTGCACGCTGTTAATATGTCGGAACCGGCCGTATCGGATGACTATATCTTACAGCTGCCATAGAAACCATCGGTCAAAAAATGAGTCTTAGTGAGAAAAACTTTTTTATTTTCAATGTTAGTGTCCCCAAACTCAACCATTACTAATATTATATGCTTTTAAACAGATTTGCAAAATTTGGTCGATATCGGATGACTATATCTTATAGCTGTCATAGGAACCATCGGTCGGAAAATGGGTCTTAGTGAGAAAAACTTTTTTGTTTCGAATGTAAGCGTCCCCAAACTCAATCATTACTAATATTATATGCTTTCAAACAGATTTGCAAAATTTGGTCCAAATCGGATGACTATATCTTATAGCTGCCATAGGAATCATCGGTCGAAAAATGGGTCTTAGTGAGAAAAACTTTTTGGTTTTGAATGTTAGCGTCCCCAAACTCGGCCATTATTAATTTTAAATGTTTTCAAACAGATTTGTAAAATTTGGTCCAAATCGGGTGACTATATCTTATAGCTGCCATAGATACCATCGGTCGAAAAATGGGTCTTAGTGAGAAAAACTTTTTGGTTTTGGAAGTAAGCGTCCCCAAACTCAACCATTACTAATATTATATGCTTTCAAACAGATTTGTAAAATTTGGTTCAAATCGGATGACTATATCTTATAGCTGCCATAGGAACCATCCGTCGGAAAATGGGTCTTAGTGAGAAAAACTTTTTTGTTTCGAATGTAAGCGTCCCCAAACTCAACCATTATTAATTTTAAATGTTTTCAAACAGATTTGTAAAATTTGGTCCAAATCGGGTGACTATATCTTATAGCTGCCATAGATACCATCGGTCGAAAAATGGGTCTTAGTGAGAAAAACTTTTTGGTTTTGGAAGTAAGCGTCCCCAAACTCAACCATTACTAATATTATATGCTTTTAAACAGATTTGCAAAATTTGGTTCAAATCGGACGACTATATCTTATAGCTGCCATAGAAACCATCGGTCGGAAAATGGGTCTTAGTAAGAAAAACTTTTTTGTTTTGAATGTTAGCGTCCCCAAACTCGGCCATTATTAATTTTAAATGCTTTCAAACAGATTTGCAAAATTTGGTCCAAATCGGATGACTATATCTTATAGCTGCCATAGGACCGATCGTTCGGAAAAAGGGTCTTAGTGAGAAAAACTTTTTTGTTTTAAATTTTATTGTTCTTAAACTCGACGATTGTTAATTTAAAATGTTTCAATTGAAATTGGTCCAAAATCAGTTGACTATCTGTCGAAAAATAGGCTTAAGTTAGAACAATTTATGATTGAAGGGTATAAAAACTTTGGCACTGACGAAGTTAGCTTGGTCTTCACGTTTTTCAATATTAATCACACAAATCCTTCTCCCATAAGCAACTTTTAGCTTTAAAAATCGAGTGGTGGGTTCTAAAAATTCGGCATCAGTCCATCCTACAGATTACCAGACAATTGTAGTGTCTTCCAGGAGTACATTCTGGCGATCAAGTAAGCTCTAACAAGGGCGCACCGTATTCAGCTAGAGACAAGTACCAATAAAAGTCCTTCGAACAATATAACCCAGCTCTGTATTAGTAAACGATTGCCGCAAATTCGCTACAAGAGCTAACCTAATTAGAGTCCAGGGTCGTGAAACAGGGCATTATTGCTTGAGTTCATAATTAAAAATGTTTTTTTAGAAATCCAATCCATATTGCGATTTCGAGAAGTAAGAAAATCATAAGTATAGTCGGACAATAAGAAGAAGCAAATGCATTTGGCAGATCATTTTCACAAGAATCGCTCTGATAAGTCTTTTTTAAGCTCTTTTGAAGTTTAAAGAGATTGAATTTATGTCCGATTTAAAAAAGACTCGGAAATGACTCATGGATTTGCTCGAAACGTGATTTCTTAAAATACGACTGGAAAAAGAATCGCAAATATTTGGAAATATGACTCGAAATTGATGAGAAAATCGAGCTATAAACGACTCTTTAAGGCGATTCTCGGCTTGGGCACCATTATTCTCCCTACAAAAATAACATATATGACTATTTTAATCAGAGGACTCAAAAAAGACTCAAATGTTATCAAAAGAAGGTGAGGCTTTCAAAATTCAAAGACCAGGCAATTTTGAAAGACACACCTATGAATGATAAGTTTCAAAATAATACTTTTGCGTATCAAATTAATATTCTTAGTTTCAAATTAATACCCAAAATATCATGTTTATATTGATACCAAAAAAAAAATGATACAAGTTTCAGTTTCAATTTGAGAAAACGCGTATCAAATTGCTATTTATACCACGTTTCTGTCGCTACACTCAAAAAAAAATCAATTCATACGGGATCAAATCATTCCCAATCGGTAATGAAAACAACGTAATCCCGAATATGCTTGACCCGATCCGGAAAAAGATTGAGTTGATCTGCCTTTTTTAATCCTGAAAAAGATTACATATTTACCGGGGTAATCTTAAAAAACATTGAATTAAGCAAAAAATTCGAGAACAATTTAATCTTAATAAAAAGATACCTCTCTTCTTCCTTTCCTCCGCCATATTTCATAGGACATCCCCTTATATACACTTCAAGACCCACACCAGTTTTGGTTTTTTTAAAACTTCTCAAAAACAAAGAAATATAACAATTTATTGGGCTCAACTGGGATTCGAACCCACGACCATACGCACTTGAACACGAATGGAATGGCATCTCATCGCTCACGACCATCGCCATCGTTTGTTGCCGCATGTCAAAAATGCTGCTTAAACTTTGTCGCTCTCGCTCTCAAATCAAAAATGCTACTTAAATTTTGTCGCTCTCTCTCTCTTAAATATGAACATGTGATCTCAAGGGGGATTGAAGTAAGCACATTTGAAATGATTCAAGTTCGAAAGGCTTGGGCCATTCCCTGGAAGCTTGAATTGTGTCGAATATCCTGTAAATCGAGATTGAATTTTCAAGCTCATGCCGGGCTTACTCCATGTTTAAAAATATTGAAAATATTCTGCCGTTTTTTTTTCTGTGTAGGAACTCTACATTTTTCATATAGTTCAACTAACATTAGGAATTGACAGGAATGCGTCACAATTGAACAACTTAAAGGCATTTTTGATCTTTAAGAAAGATACCTAAACCCAATAAGCAGTACTTTGTTTGCAGCCCAGACAATTTGGATCTTTTTTAATTCGACAAGGAAACATCTTGCAAAACTATTTACTTAAAAGTAATAACAAAAACTTTGCCTTTTAGAAACCTCAATGTTAACACTCGTTCCAAGCTGTCTCAAAAATATGAAACAGACCTTATATATGCGTCAGCCTCAGGGTCTTACCGGTCTAGTCACTTCCTGCGCGCCAAATTGTGTCACAGAAAATTCGTCTAACACCACATAAAATGTAGGTTAAATATTAGGCAAAACAACAACAACAAAAAATCAATGAGAACAGCGTGCCCATTTTATTTGGATCCAACACCTCTACTCCTCTGTGGGTGTTGTTGGGCCTACGTCACTGAGACTTGAGTATAGTCGTAAATTTGGCCATTGTGATTGCAACTTTCTACTTAGTAACACTTTAAGCCATATTCAAAAGAGAGTGCCAACATCTTTAGTTAAATTTGGAGTGCAATCACTAATGCGGCAATTTACAACATGCAAGCCAAGTTGATACCCCCTCCGCCTCATCCCCCCCCCCCAGGTATCCCAACACCCGTTGTGCTCATCCAGTTCTGCTCTCGTTAGCAGAGCTAACATAGCTATTAAGACGCGCCAACTCTCTGCGATTGCAACTCAGTTGTCTACCTTAATCTGCCACAACACGCAGCTATTTTTAGTGAATGGAGTGAAATGCCATTAGAAAATACAATAACAATAATAGTACATAATAATTACGATTTTTTGCTATAGTTTTCGCAGCTTTTTGGATTTGAAATTGCTGGTAGGCTTTTCAGTCGTCGCGTGTACGTCGCAGGCTGACATTGCAACGGTGCGGCGGACATAGGAAGGCCATAGGAATGAGGAGTGTCAGAGTGTCTATTTGCTGTTGCAATATTTGGTGTCACTTTCCATTTCGAAGGACAATATCTTCAGCTCGAGTACAAGTTTAATTGATTTTCGGAACTATGGGAAGGAATCGTAGTCTGCTATCCTAACCTAAATCACCGTAGAGCCTCGAGCCAATGTCAAATCATGCAGCAAACACTTTATTATTCATCATCGCCCTCGCCAACTCAAACAACAACAACAGCAGCAGCAGCAGCCAACCAGGTCCAGTCCCAGCCTTCCATCATATCCTATCAGACCTCAATGGCGCCTTCTACGTACTCGCCCATTAGCTATCGTCCGTCGTCAAATGCTGTTAGGGGGGAGGATGAAGATGACAGCCAGCAGTATAATAGCTTATTTGGTGATCCAGTGCCACCTCCCATGCAGACAGAGGATTTTTTTGGTAATGCTGCCTTTGAAACGCTACGAGCCGCCTCCACTTCAGTGGATTTGCCCAGTTCGGAGGAGGATGCCTTGGTGGCGCTCGCTTCGTTGATAGGAAATGAAGCGGGCAGAAGTCGAGAGAGAATTTTCTCGAATGTACCCTATACGAATCGAGGACAACGCCTAACCATACCACAACTGCAACCACCCGACATACAAGTACTGCCAAATTCAAGTGGAGGATCCAGTTCCGAGCAACTGGATACGCCAAATTTTAGGCTCTTAGCACCGGATGATATACTCAATAAGCCGGATTTATATGATTTTGAGATTTCGCAATATGAGGAAGATGAATTGGCCACACAGTCCAAAGTCAGTGAAGCGGATAACCGAGCTAGGTAAGCGGATTAGATAACTGGTTTCCCACTCTTATGACTTTCACTTTCACTTTGCAGTGTTTTATGTGATTCATACTCCAACCGAGACTGGTTTCGTCCAGCCACGCAGCACTTTCCTGAATTCAGTCGCATACCCAAACTAAGACCCAGTTCAAAAATGATCATGTCCATGAAACATGAGGAGGTACCACTATCACCTTTAACCAGCATGATGCAGGATATGAATAGCTCTAGCAGTGGAGGTGAAGACAGATTGACGGCACATGAGAAGTTACCAAATGAAACGGATGTCATATTATCGCCCAAGCCCTACCTACAATTACAACAGCAACAACAACAACAACAGGGAATGGGTTGCCAGCTCATGGAGAGTTATACAACACCACCACCACCAGCAGCACCGCCTCCTTATCATCAAAGATATAGATCGGAGACAGAAATGACAGAATCTCAGGCAGAGGAATATTGCTTAAAGCGGGAAATGTCACCCATTATAATCAAGGATTCTGTTTCAATGGGTGGTGAATATCGGTAAGTCCTTTGATCTTTGAAGTCCATCCATACTAACATCTCCTCTTCTCAGCGTGGACCAGCCCCGTCTACATAAGAAGACTGCCTTTACCATACTCACAGTACGCTCGCCTCACTCATCTCGTGCCCACAGTCCTACGGCCTTGATGGGACCACGTCGTACTTCCACGAATAGACATGCTTCCATACAGTCGACTACTACCTCCTCATCGTTTGCGGCTAAACCACAGCTGAAACCGTTGCGACGTAAATCGCTTACCGGTTCACGACTACCACCACTGCCTATAGATGACTATCCCAGAGTTTCTTTGAGCTCCTTTCATCAAACCGATGACTCGCCGCGTCCTTCGGTCCAGTTCAATATGAGTGGACGGTACAATCGTAGCAAGCTAGCTACGCCTAAGAAGGGTATATTACAGCAAAGAGATTCCCTCACCTCCTCCATAGACACGTATACTCCACGTAATCAGCGAAGGGGATCCATGATGATGACGCCCAGCCAGTCGCTGTCGTATGGTCAGAAAATCAAGAGCCTAGAAACTTTACCCTTGATAACGGATCCCTATCGTAGCGGTATACCACGTCTACATCGTTCTACTTTGGATTTGGTAGACAAGGAACCTTCAATTATACCACCGGGCTCATTGCCGCGTCCTTTGAAGCCAAATGCGAATCCCACACGAAAGCAACGCGGTCTACTCCGGGTGATGAACAGAGCAGAGCCCCTGTCGCACATACCACCGCGCTCAAATTGGACCAGCTTGGACGATTTGGTCCTGAGACAGCGAACCAAACCGACGGGCTTTGATCATTTAAGCCTAGAGGCACGTCGTCGTTCCAGTTCCACCTCGCCAGAGCGTCGCAGCTCTACTCAAACGGCTTCGGATAGGCGTAGCTCTAATCTGAGTAGTATAACCATTACCTCAGATCTGAGCTTTCGACGTCCGTCACTCACTCCTTCAACCGCACTGCCAGGCACCGCCAGGCTACGTCGTAAGTCGGTACAGACTGCGACCGGATTCAGTCCCAGACGTCCATCGATTTATGGTAAAGATGCCAAGCATGCCAAGGTAGCCAAGCCCACCACTTTATCGCCTATAATAGGTACACCAAATAAGGATAGTAGCACACCGCACAGTCCGCTGCATGGTCTGCAAACGCTGGACACCGCCTCAGAAGTGTCCACACGTAGAGATTCCATAAGCCGTATACCAGTGCGTAGTCGGCCCGAGTCGCGCTTGGACAGTTCACGAGCCAGTTCGCCCGTAAAAGATTTCCTAGGCAATTCGGGACGTACGTCGCGTGCCAGCCAGAGTCGTTCACCTTCTAGAGCACCCTCAAGGGAGAATACACGCTCCATATCAAGAGCTTCTACGCGTCCCTTATCCAGGGGACCACCGTCCAGACCCACCTCACGCATGGAGCAGGCTCGGGAACAGGCCAACTCAAGAGCAAACTCTCGTCTAAGCGTTAATTCTTCCATACGTTCATCCAGCATTTCACCGTCTACCATGTCACGTGGCATAGGAGCGGTGGGAGTAGGAAGAGGAGGAGCAGGCACCACACCAAATAGAAGGAAATCCATTTCACTAAGTCCCCGAGGTCAGCCCGCGAATGCTGTACAAACAAGACGAAAATCTTCCATAAGTCCAGTGGCCAATCTGCAGGGAATGCGACGCAAAGATGTACCAGCCTCGCCAGCAATCCTACAACGACGCAATTCGCGTTCTCGCATACCCACACGTAGTACCAATACCTCGCCCTTGTCTAACAAAAAGAGCACTGTAAAGACCACCACCAAATCTCCGGACAAGTCGAAGCTAACCAAAAGCAGTAAACCCTTGAAAGTGAGTCCACAGAAAACGAAAACCATAACCAAGCCATCAGCAAGTGCCAAAAAACCAAACACTACGGCGCCTAAGTCAGAGCTCTCAGAGATAACGCAAAACAAGAAGAAGGGCACAGCTACAGCACCCAAGCCAAGTAGTAAAGTGAGTCCGCCCAAGGAAGTAAAAAAGGATAAGACCAAAGAAGTAACCAAAAGTAATGGAAGTAAAACTACTAAAACTCAGCAGGCTAAAGGTCAGACCGCTGCCGCCAGCGTTACGGCAACCAAAGAGTCCAAGAAACCCAGCTCCTTGCCTAAAAAACCACTCAACCCTGCCGGTATAAAAGAGTCTACTAGTGACGCCTTGACTCCTTTGGCGGCACATGTCAGCAATGCCGTACTTCAAGCGGCTGAAGCTTTGCCAGCCGTAACCAGCGATAGCCCCGAAACACCTGGCCGAAAACCACCCGGTGGGAATCTTAACAAGCTAGTGCGCATGAGCTCTCGGCTGAGTTTGCTTAGCCAAAAGACACGAGCGGACTCGCCACAAGGACGAAAAGTGACCTCTGTGCCCGAAAACGTTCTTGTAACTGAGGGTAAGCTTGGATGTCAAAATTTTTAAGAAGAATTAATTATACTTTCTTTCTTTGATTTGCAGAATCCAAAGGTCATTCCACTCAAATGACGTCCAGTGAAGTTGCCATTCTCGAGAAATCTCAAAAGACCCTGGAGAATATACAGAAAACTGTTACCGAGGCCACCGATGAGATACATAAAACCATAAACGAAAATCTAACGGATCTGAAAACATTTGAGAATGATCTAGGACGTGCCACAGAAAGTGGAACCTCTCCAACACCCAGCGGTGTCACTGTAGTGGCCAAGTCGGGGGATTCCGTTTCGCGTACCGGCACCGCTGATGGCGGAAATGCTCTGCAGAGTTCTACCGAATTGCACAAGTCCCCTTTGCCACCGACTCAACCCATTGAGGCTTCTGTGTCGGTGTTAAACTCGGGTGAGGCCAACAGCGAGCGCAGAACTGGAGCACAGGCTATATCCGAGATACCAGAAGTGGAGTATGAAAGTGTGGATGCACAGAAAGGAACGAATGTGTCAGCAGGAGAAATTAAAACCCATCATCATGTAATGCCAGCTCCTGGTAGTGGTGATGATTTTAAAGTGGATGCCAAAAGACGTTCGCCAGATGGACAGGGTGGTTCTACAGCGGGCAGTGGTGGTATGGCCAAGTGAGTATTAAACAAAATTCAATCTAGGAGCTAAGGATTGGTAGAGTTACTTGGTTTTTATTGCAATCAGGAGTAATCGGCTCATCTAGGTACGAACTTGCACGTTGAAGCAAACTTTATCAAGTTTTGTATGTGCAAAGTCAACCGCTTTTACCATTTGTCGTAGCTGTAGGTGGGTTATGTGTTTGTGTGGAGTGGAAGGGTAAGCGGGTGGGAAGAGGGTTTAACTGTGACTTATCAGTGACTTAATATTGACTTGACAGTGACTTTGTATTGACTTGACAGTAATTTCTTGGTTAGATTTGCTTCAGCAATATGCTTACAAGAGTTGAATTAACAAGTTCTCTTCAATTATTATATTTAGCATAGTTTCCTTTAAGATTAGACACTTTTCTTAATGTGTCGGACACTTTCTAATCCCTCCAACAAGTTCAATTCTTGAAAAAGATTACAAACAATTACAATTATTGTACAATTATTGAACCTAAGGTTTCGCTTTAAGCCTTGTATCATTGCTTCTTAGATCGCTGAATCATACATAATCGGTATACATTTTTCAGAAAACTTTGTACCAAGCGAATCTCCTACTCATGGGCTTGAACCCAAATTTACCAATGAATAATGGTCGGAAATTTGAGTTGGTTTTGGTTTATCCTAAGATTTACTTTATTGTACATATTAGAAAAACCTTTTTCAAAATAATATACAGAATTTCTTTACTTGGGATGTCTTATCAAACAATTCGGCTAATTTCGGCTCTACCGAAGTCTATATACCCTTGCAGCTTGTATAATTTATAAAAATTAAGGTTTTAAATGATTTTCGTCGAATTTTCTTAGCTGAGCTATTTCCAAAACTTCGCAATAGATGACGCCACTACTTTGACCATTTTAGCTACGAGGGTTTGATAAGTGTAACTAACTTTATTGAATAATACTTAAGCTAACAATATCGTTGAGTCAAACGGAGCGAAACGGGGCGCCCGGGTGGCACACCCGCGCGAGTCGAAGCCAAGCCAGAAACTGAGCCAGGGATGGCGCGTGTCTTGTCGTTCTGCTATCGCGTTAGGGATGGTGCTCGATAAATTGTGTGACCAGAGGTGGCCAGGGCTGCCACACCATTTGCTTGACAGCTTGTTATATGGCAGCTATATTTATCTGATTTTGACCAAACTTCCCAAAATTGTGTGGAACCCGATAATATTCATAGCTGGAAAGCATAAAGACGCTACAATTGAAAACAAAAAAGTTTTTCTCACTAGAACTTCTTTTTCGACCTATAGTTCCTACGGCAGCTATATTCTATAGTCATCCGATTTGAATAAAACTTGGCAAAATTGTGTGGTAGCATATAATACTGATCAGTAACAAGTTTGGGCCCGATAGCATTGAAAACAAAGAAGTTTTTCCTACTTAGACTTTTTTCAGACCTTTGTTTTCTATGGCAGCTATACTATATAGTTGTCCGATTTTCATCAAGCTTGTTGGAACTATGTGAAAGCATAGAAAACTCATAAATACGTGGTTTCGGGACGATTGCGTCAAACACGAAAAAGTTTTTCTCACAAAAACTACTTTTTCGACCGATCGTTCCTATGGCAGCTTTATGCTATAGTCATCCGATCCGGCCGGTTCCGACAAATGTGCAGCGCATTTGTACCAAAAGTCTTCGTGATAAGTTTGGTTGTTGAATGCGTGATATTTTTAACTCTGAACTCTAAATGTAGTCTGGTTATATCATTAAAATGAAATTGGGTTGCCTTTTAACGTTTTCAGTAACTGCCACCTACGGGGCATTGAATTAGCCAAGTTTTGTAACAACACTCAAATTATTATTTTCCCACACCTTCACAATAGCTTTTTTAAGCTGCTTCAAAGTTTCGTACTGCTTTGCAGCGCCGAATTTTCTGCCAGAAGTTATGCCCCACAGATCCGAAATTGGATTTAGATTAGAGGTGGGCGCGGGCCTTAAAAGCTCGAAATAGGCCCGAAAACAATTTTGATTTGTTCGCGCTATTTTTGTTTATGCTCGAATTAGAACCGCCATTTATCGCATTTTAATTGTTTATCGATACTACTATCGATTTGCTTATACATATTTTACTTGTTTGCACACGGTTTCTTCCGGCAATCGCTCATTTGGTTGGGCTTTTCTTGAACCCTCCTTATAGAGAGATGAATTTCCTCTCAGAGGAAAAAAGAGATAATGTGTTAGCTACGGTAAAAGCAATGTTCTCCGAATTTATAGGGGATCATGAATATAGTAGCTTTGATGACATAACTAATAACATAAGCCCAAATAATTCCGAAAATGGAATGTTTGCTGAATTTTTAGACTTAAGTTATATAAAAAAACGAAAAGTTGAGAAAAACGCTATCGACATAGAGCTTGACAAAAATTTGGCCTATCCAGCAGCTCCTGGCACACATATTTTAAAATTCTGGAAAAATGCAAGGGACTTAAAATACCTTCCCAAATTAGCTCGGACCATTCTGGCTATTCCCGCCAGTTCGTCTACGAGCGAAAGGCTTTTTTCAACATCGGGCCATGTTTTAAATGAAAAACGCACTAGGCTAAAAAGCACAAATTTAGAAAAAATTTTATTTTTAAATAAAAATATGACATACAGCCATGCTCCCATTTTCGCATTCGCAAAACTTTTACGATTTCAAACCGGTTTCTGTACCAAATTTGTACTCTAAATCGCAAAATTTTTACGAAAGCGAAAATGGGAGCATGGCTGATAGTTTGTTTTTTATTAAATACATAACAATATTCATGTATGTATACCTTAATAAATATGTACTTATATATATCTATAAATTGCATGTCTTTTAAATTTCCTTATATGTGTAAATAAGTTTCGTGCCGGGCCGGGCCGGGCCCGGGCCTTGGTGAAAAAGTTTCGTGTTGGGCCGGGCCGGGCCTCCCAAAAAAGAGTTCGTGTTCGTGCGGGGCCGGGCCTCAAAATACAGGCCCGCGCCCACCTCTAATTTAGATCCAGACTTAATGCCGGCCACTGTAACAGCGGTATATTGTGGGAGCTGAAATATGCCTTTGTATGCCGGGCAACGTGTGTAGAAGCGTCATCTTAATGAAAAATCCGATTGGCACCATGGAACTTTTTCGAGAATGTCATAAGCTTACTTTTCAGCCACTCTTGGTACATTTGCGCATTCATACGGCCTGGCTTTAAGGCAGCCCATACCAAAAGAGATTGCGCTTATAGCAGGTCTGTCGGGGATGTCGAATATCTCTCCATCATTTATGATATCCATCTGGGGCGTCTAGATAAAACTTTTTTCATCACTAAATTTTACGGATTTTAATTCTTCGTCCCAAAACTTGTTCTTTTCATAAAAGGCCATGGGCGCCTTTTTCTGCTGTTACTTGAGCCGTGGTTTAGGCACCTTGGACTGATACTGCAGATGCAACTCCTTTTGGCAAATTTGTTGTATATTGGTAGTCTTAGCGTCGACTTAATTTGTGCCTTATGTGCCCCTTGGTGCGTTCATCCACCTTGGGTATTGCACCCTTGCGATTATTTTGGCAATATTTTTGCGGACTTTTCAGAGATGGTGGTTACTTTATTACGAAGGCGGGTTGTTAAACCTGCGATTACACCAACTTCTATACAAGCTACATGCATAGTTTTGATTTTTATCTGCTCTTAATGGGATAGTTCTTTTGCACGAAGCATTTTGAGCTAAAATAAAATTTTGTCAATTTAAATACCCTTTATTGTTAAATTTAAACTATTGCTTACACACTCCTCTTCAACATTCTATCACTGTAATGCAATTTATGTTGACGCTATTGCCCTTAAAAGACGAATAACTCAATTTGCACATATATTAATTTTCTATGAGAAGCATGGGCTGGTTCGCTTGTTTCATATAAAGGTACCATAGATTAGGAGGTAATAAGAAGTGTACACTTGGCAAAGCGACATAAAGAATATGTGAAAGAAAGTGTATACGTAAGTGATATTGGATGGGTCCATCGATTCCCTTCAGTTTGCTTCAGAACTACATTAATACTGAAACAAGTAAGAAAGCTTGACCCTTGCATTAATATGCCTATTCTTCGATTGCTTATGTCATTTTTATCTTTTATAATTAGTGAGTTTAGCTGGCTCTAGGTCCGAAAAAGTTGCGATTGTTCACAACTGTAAACAACTTATGCATTGTACCACCAAAACGAGCTGATTGCCTATACAGAACTGTTTCAACGTTATCCCTAACGACTCTTCAGGTAGGTTTTTTCGGTGAGGAAAGCATGATTGCCAACTGCCTCTCCATACAATCATTGCTTAGATCAGTTGGGAACTGCTAAAAGCAATGAAAGCAAAAATAGACAAGCAATGAGTGCTTCCAACTTTCTGGTGGTAATGCTTAAGCTTGGAGGCTGACTTGACCTAGAACCGGCAATACTCAAATTCTAAAATTATTACTCAAATTCTTGGAGGCTGATCTTTATCTGATCGTTACCAAACTTGATAAATAGTGCAGATAAGAATATATTTTTAAAAACTAAACAATCGTTGAGCCTGTAGCTCTTACAATTTCTGAGATCTATAGACACACAAACGGAAATCGATAAGTCCATCAGATCTAAGATTCACCACAAATATCGTCGACAAGTTATATACCAAGACTTAAGCTTTACGACAGGTACAAACAGACATACCAAACCTTCATCAGAATTTATGGGCCTTTGCAGCCATGTTTCAAAGAAAATTGGATCCATCCTCTAAATTTCTCTCAATCATCAACAATTACAAGACTTAATTGTCGTATCAAATTCACTCTCTAGAGTAGTACTAATATTTTGCTACGTCCTTAAAGTCTCCAAATAATAAACTTCCAAGGCTTACAGTGGCCAGACCAAGAAATATATTTACATACAGGAAACCCCAACCAACAACAACAACGCCAGCTGGCGCTATTGCTCCAATCTGATACATAAAAACTTTACACTACCAAAGTGGGGTACTGGGTTCCTGGTGCAGGTCCGCCAAGCCACTCATAAATGCGTCAATAAATTTGAAAACAACACAACGTGGCGGTGGTGATGGTGGGGCAGGAGACCAAGACCAAACGAACGCCTTAAAGGAAATCCGTTTCCTACCTTGTCGTCGTCGTCGCGTCCTTCAATGCATTGTTGGCCCACTCATGCATACGGGCTAATTACAGTGGAAATTCTTTGAATGGACACGCTATTACGGGGCACTTGGAGACTGTCCACTTGGTGGACTATTCACTGTTGAAGTTGGCGTGCTGGAGTTCCCTGCCGCAATAACAAATCAGTTTTGGCCGGACAATCGCGCTAACCGCAACGCGTATTCAATCCTTGTGCAACTCAAATTCTCAAATCAAAAAGAAATTGCCAACCATGTTGAACAAGAAGAACAAACGGAATTCGGTTATATTCCAAATAGATCTGCCGCAGGATTCGCTAATTGAAGCCGATAAATATTTATTTAGGTAATAAAAAGCTCATTTTAATTAAGGGATACCAATTACAAGCCCCTAAAGCACACACCTGGTGACCTTGTAAACAAACTTGTAACCGCAGCCTACTCACTCAAGAAGCGAAAGCCAAAGTTTTCTGCTGTCATTTTGTTGGTTTTGGCAGTGCGAAAAACGCGGGTCAAATTCAGAATGAATTGTCGACCTCCAAATTGCGTTTGGTCGTTGGCTCGTGCACAGTACAGTTAACCGAAATACTTTGAATAAATCGTGTGTAAAAAAGTTCACATAAATCTATACCCGAGAGTACTTATATACATAGTTTTATATGGTGTGTGTTTGGTCAGCTAGCCTAAAATTGTGTAAGAAGTCGCGTGTGATTTAGTTGACATGCTGCTTGTGGGCGTCCGGGGGGAATACCAAATTCAAAATGCCAAATAAAATTTATGCAAAAAACAAAAGAAAAACCATTAAAAAAAATTCAGTTGCGAACAACTATGCAAGCTACACGCAAGTTTTAAAAAAAAAACAAAAGTCGAGGTTTAAAATGAAAAGCATCAACTATGCGTGGGGAGGGGCCCCCAGAAGCCTAATAAAGATGGAAATTGTTCTTATATAAGTTGAATATTCATTAACCTTAAATGAGATGAAACAATTTTCCCACATTAACTATAAGGCGTGTGCTCAGTAACGGATCTTGGGGGGCCCGAGCCCGAGCCCAAATATTGCAATTCTCAAAATAAATGCAAAGATTTTGCTGATTGATATGTGCATTCCGACTACCCACCTAGCATTTGGAAAATCTCCACCTAGCATTTGGAAGATCATTTGGTGATTCCTTACCTTGGTGAGTCTTTTTCGAGCCCATTTGATGATTAAAAAGAGATTAGTTTCATGAGCGATTTGCTTAAAATGTGATTCATTAAAAAACGACTCGAAAAAGACTCCCAAATGACTCGAAAATGAGTCGTAACTGATCAGATAAACGGGTTAAAAACGACACTTTATGAAGAGTCGCGGCTAGGGCACCATTTTCTTCCGACAAAAGTATCATTTATGACTATTTTAATCAGACTGAGGACTCGAAAAAGACTCTAGTGTGATCAGAAAATTTCAGAAAATGCTTGCTGGGTAGTCGCCGTGAAGATTTTCTTGTCCACGACAAGTTTAAATGTGACGGAAAAAAATTACGAGAGAACAAGAAAGAAAGTCGGTCAAGCCCGACTATAACATACTCTGTACCCTTAACGTCGCAGCTCGCACTTGCTCACGAGTTATACGCGCTCATCTCTAAGTTTCACTCTCTCTCTCTCTCTCTCTCACACTAAGATTGCCGTTCAATAGAATGCTGCGGTGGTGGGTGGGATGGTGTTGGGTGTTTACTGGCCGTTTTTTGCTCATAACTTGAGTATCGTTCATCCGATCTTTATCATTCCTTCAGCAAATCGATAAATAATTTCGTTTACAAGGTATCTCTAGAAGGTACGAACGATCTATCTTTAAAACTGTAGGAGATATGACGTTTTTTCCAAATTGCGGGGGCGGGAGGGGGCGTGGCAAAAATTGAAAATAAACTTGATCTGCCTGCAAGTATAAGAAATATATGCCCCATACATGTCAAACCTCTATCTCTTACCATCTCTGAGATCTCTTCGTTCATACGGACGGACATGGCTATATCGACTCGGCTGTTGATGCTGATCAAGAATATATATACTTTATAGGGTCGGAAACGATTCCTTCTCCCTGTTACATACTTTTGCACAAACTTAATATACTTTATGTACCTTCGGTACAGAGTATAATTAGCAGCTATACATGTGGATATATCACTTGAATTTTTCGGGCAACCAAAATGTAGTCCAAGCACTGATATGTGAAATTAAACCTAGTCATTAAAAAGCCCGCCAGGTTCGGGATATCCGAAATATGCTTAGAACCAGAGAATCAAACCGAATCGTATTTCGGATCCGGTCCCGGTTCTGGTACGAACCGAAACTTGTGTTTCGGTAAAAGGTTCTGTTTTGGTTCTAATGTTATTTCGGTACCGGTATCTAGATTTTTATTTCGGCTTAACGGTACGTACCGGTATGTACCCTTAAAATATAAACGAAGATCGGTCACTGGTTTTGTGTCCATTCTTATTTTTTAGCGATGACTTAATAATTATACTCCAAAATATAAACGTTTTACACTTACTTGCCCTTCTCAAAAGCAAATGTGGAAACTTTTTCGAGTTTTCATCATCCTTATTATGAGAACGGAAATTTGAGTATTGCCGGCTCTAGGTCAAGTGAAACACACAAAAATGTATGATGTTTTCCAATATATTTCGGTTGCTCCTCGGCAACCATCTTCAGGGACACTACACAAACAATTTATGAGAACAATAATGAGAACGTTTCTCAGACAAAAATTATGATGTTTGATGCCATTAATCTGTTTGGGGAAAATACTGATCTATTTGAATTGTCCTGTTCCTTTTCATACAAATACATGTATGCATCCACTTAAGCTTTCACTTTCAACCGGCCCTGAACCGAACGCGTAGAACTAGTTCGGCCTGGGTTTTTGGCTCAATCGCACTGGATCTTTCAAATTTGTAACCTCCCGAATTTGGACCCGCACCGGACCTCTTCTGATTAAACTGGTTCGGTTCAAATAATATATTTAGTCAGGTTTTTCAGAGTATCCAAAATTATCACAATATTTTGACCGCTTAAAATTTGCTTTATAGTGCTGAATCGGAGCATTACCATTTCAAAATTATATCAAAACTGCATATTACGACTTCGAGAAGGAAATAAAGTCAAGTTTTTAAATGACAAATCAAATCCGTCAATCCGTTGATAAACATAGAAAGTGAGGCCCTAGTAGAGAACTAATGAATGATTACTATAATGAATGAGGTCCATTCGGGTATTATTAATCGTTTTTAATAGCATCGTTACCAAAAAAATATGCTTTATTTTTTACCAAAAAATCTCTCAACGATATCAGAATTCATGAACCAAGCTTCGAACCAAAACCTTAGGTTCGATAAGTAAAGGAACCGATTTGAGAAGCGAACCTAACACTTTCCAAGGGGTTTGTTTGCAGCCTTGGTCAGAGCTGCTTTCCTCGTTAAGTTTCACTTGAAGAGAAATTTTTGTTCTAAGGTTATTATGACATTATAATGTAAAGTAAAATTGGCTCAAACAGCACCTCCAGGAGGGCCAGGGCCAAGCTTCTCTCAATCTCTTGGCGTGTCTGCTTATAATTTTTCGAACAAGAGAAAGGGACCTACAGTTTAACGCCGAATCCGAACGGCAATAGTTAGAGAATTTGATTTTTCATGGCTAGTTACTTCACAGCTGGCGCCAGTAGCTGACATTATAATGAGGATCTAAAAATATAGGATGCAAGAGACTGATTTCTCGTTTTGCTATACTACAAAAGGTTTGCTGAACCAGACTCTTTTTATTTAAAGCAAACAATATAACCAAATTACCTAAAAGTTCCCCAAAACAAAGTGTCAGCTGTGCAGTCAAGTTGTTGCTCAGAACCGAAAGTGTACCGGTACAACGTTTAGGTTCTTTTCGGTCTTTTCGGTTCCAAGAATATCGGTTCTCAGATACCGGTATACAAAAAATTTTAAAGATCGGTTCCGGTTCTGGTTCTGGTTCTGAGTCTTAATCTTTTCTTTTCGGTATACGGTTCCGGTTCTGGTTCCGGTTTGATTTCCTGCTTAGAACAGTTTCTTTACTGACTAATTTTATCACACAGTCTGAAACTTTTGCAAGGTAGGTAGGTAGGTAGTTCCGGCTGGCCCTTTATAGGGACCACACATAGACCTTACGCTCCTTAGTGAGGCCGTGTGGCTTTTTCTGGGTACCATTAGAAATCCAAGAGGATGTTTGACGTTTTGGCAAATGCCAATAGTTGTTTGGGAGACCTCCTTGCCGTCTCTTTAAGAGAGGTGAGACTTGGAGAGTGCAGATGTCTTAGTCTCGTCTTAGCGATCGCTGGGCAGCTGCAGATGAGGTGTTCCAGAGTTTCAACAACTCCAGGTTCCTTACATTTCCTGCAGATGTCCGTTGTCGTGATTCCTAGCTTTTTCGCGTGAGCAGCTGCTAGGCAGTGACCAGTTAGTATGCCTATAAGCAATCTACAGTCTCTTCTTTGGAGCTGTAGCATATAATAGTGCATGAGTTTTTTGTCTCTTGTCTTGCACTTGATTTTTGAGATTCTGCAGCCGGTTGTGTTCTTCCACTTTTCCTCTGCTTCTTTCTCCGCTATCTCCTCCATCTTGCTGTGTAGCGTCTGTACGGAGATAGATATGTTTAGTGTTGCTTCTTGTCTTAGTGCGGTTCCGACTTTTGCAAGACTGTCAGCCATTTCGTTTCCATCAATGCCCCGGTGGCTGGAAATCCAGTAGATTTGCACCTTTCTAGAGATGCTGAGGGAATCTATTGCCTCTTTTGCAAGATAAAATGTAAAATTAAGCTCCGGAATCATAAAAAATTCTTTGAAAACTCTTTGCCCTTTAAGTTAGGTCGATTACCATGAATATGTGTACACTAGGGGGTGTCGCTTTGCGAGGACTAGGAATTCATTTTAGACCCATGGTTTCTTGGTGAAATTTTCTCAGAATTTTATATTGATTACGTATTTGCTATGAGCTAAAAATAAAAAATTGACCCCCCTATTGTACACATTTGCTGAAATGCTTTACATTATTGGACCTTTAGAATGATAAAGACAGTGAGACATCAACTCACTCATGCGATTGGAAAAATTGAGTTTCTTATTTCTCTGCAAGTTTTTACTGGTGTCAATTCTCCAATTTTGACTCTCGGAAGGACTCTTCAGATAGCCGAACTTTAGATATCATTAGCTTGTGCTCACGTAGTCAATGTGATGTGTTCGATGTCATTTTTTGAAAGAACCAAAAGAAGGGGGATTTGAGTTGAAAACTCCTCGTTTATATGGACGGCAAAAAAACTGCACTAACATATGTACCTACCGACGATACGACGCTTTTGGAATACTTTAAGTAGTTTTTCTCACAATCTACTTTTTCGATATACGATGTAATATTCTGGCTCTAAATGACAATTTAACTTGTTTACAGTGCTAACATTTGCTACCTTTTTTTGGATTTCATGATTCCTAATTTGAGTTTGAAATTGAAAGGAAAATTTATTGACATTCTGATTTGTTGTTGTAAAGTAATGTAAAAGTTTCATTAAAACAATTCTACTTCTTTTCCAAACTATTACTTCACAACTCCATATGCTTTATAGTTATCATTCATACGTTCTCTACAAGGGCATACAAACGTATCTGGAATTTAAAAAGGGAAAGCTAGCCTCACCTTCTATTTATATAAATAAGAGGATTTTATTTGCCATTTAACAACTTGATTTATGCCTTATTTCTTTGTCAAAGCCGTGAGTTTGGATTTGAGTTTGAAATGATACCACTATGCTACCAGGTCCACTATATTGAAGAATTGGTTGTGATTCTAGATGATTTTCGTGTGCTCAACACGAACTTGCTTGGGAAATGTTTAGGTAATTTGAGTTTAAACCTTCTTAGAATGCCAATTTTGAACCTTATTAGGTGCGTTTTTAAAGGACCCATAATTTTGTTTCGACTCTCTCTGATAATATTTCATAGTACTATTTCTTAGCTTTAAAATAAATTGTCCCAAACAATTCTACGATTTTCTTAAGCGAAGATTTATTATTTTGAATATATGTGCTAGATGTGACATTATTTTGTACATACTACCCATAAGTATGCAAAGGGTGGTTTTTGAAAACATTCATTAAAATGCAATACAAAATACTAGCCTACTGTTGTGTTTTAGCCTAGCATACTTTTGGGCTGCAGACAATTTTGTACTTTGGAACACATGTATTCAAAATATAATAGTATATCTTCGCCTACAAAAAACGGAGAGTTGTTTGGGATAGTTTATGTCAAAGTTAAGGAGTAGTACCTTCCCATAATATCAAAGAGAGACAAAACAAAAAGAATGGATTCCACAAAATACGCGCCTAAAAAGACTCAAAGTAGGCATTTTAACAAATTTTTGCTCAAATTACTAATAATTTATAGGCGATGGATCATTTCCGAAAACAGTTTCGTGTTCAACACACAATAAGTCACTAGAATCACCACCAACTTTTCAATATTCTGAAAATAGTCTAATTTTGTTGCCTCCGATAACCATTTAGAAGGTTCGAACCCAAAAAGCCGAACCGAGCTGGTTCTTCGGGGTTCGATTCTGGAATGGTTTGCAGCCTTTAAATGCGATACCAGAAAAAATTGTATATTTATCAACATGTAAGAAATGTAAATGAAGACTTATATTACACAAATAAATTAAAATTTTTCTTTCTAAAATAGTTTTCTTGAATGCTTATAGCCATCCCAAAGTCGATTCCTAGAACCACGCCTGTGTGTACTACATTTCTCGCAGCCGCAAAGCGATAAATTACTTTAAAAATCTCTCAATCTCGTTAACATAGGAGGCTGATTGACCGTACAGCTGTTTCATAAGCATCCCTGCCCAATCTTCAGCGGTCTTTGCCTACCTACTGCCAGCCAGCAGCTGCCAGATCATGCCAGCGCTGCTATAATCGTTTACATTTTAGCTTGCTTAATCTATGCCTTTTAAGAAACGCAAATGTTCTTCATTTCCTTACATCATTTCCCTTTCAGTTTAAATTATAATTGATTTCTTGGATGAAATCAAACCAAATTCTGCTGATCCCATACAAAGTTAGTCACTACCCTTGCATTATCTAAAATCACGTGTGGACATTCCATACCATAATTTGGTTTAATTTTAATGGCTTTTCAATTGGCTCGCTGCCAATGCCTTTCTCGCCTCGGCCAAGGCGATTTAATCTATTATCCTTTCGGTGGGGGTCACTTTTTGAGCCATTATTTTTGATTGCTTCCGTTTATGATGGTATTTTACATACTTGTGTACTCGTAACATTCCGCCATTGACATTCAAGTCAAGGCTAAGCAGGAATTGCAGTGGTTTTAAAGCAACACTCCTTTCTTTCATCCCAGAACTGGCAGCCAAGAGTTCCTAGACGAAAAGGACAATAATAATGCGTCCGGGAGGAAAGGATTGTGTCGCTGTTGTACCTCCATGTTTATGCCCTGTCGCCGCTCGCGCTGCTGCAGACGACGGGAGCCCAAGACAAGTGAAGAGCAGCCGGTACTATCGAGTGCCGCCAGTAGTGCCACCACAGTCACTAATCTGCAAGTGATTGATGAGCGTAAACCCAAAAAGAACAAGGTTACGGACTGGCTCAAATCGGCTTCCTGCTGTCAAAGTTGTCGCAAAAAGCCAGCAGATAAAATTGAAGCCAAAACCGAACACCAAACCCACAATATGGCAGCAACCAAGGGACCAAAACAACGGAGCAAATGTGGCTTATGTCTGAGTAAGATTTTCTGTTGTCGTTCTGTAAACAAAGTGGATCCAACCACGGGTGATGAGACGGAGCTTAAGAAATGCTGCTTTTGTATACCATGTCGACGCAAACGCGACCCAAAAGGCAAAATGGAGCCAAAAGCCTGGCAGGCAGATCCAGAACTGGGCATCAAGCCTACAGATGCAGCAGTCCTAGAGGGTACTTCAGAGGCAGCCTCCACCGCATCGGTGGCTATGGAGAGCCCAACCAAAGAGTGAGTTTTTGGTATGAGATTTGGATAGAGTTGAATTTGTGATATGCATGGATCACTTTTATATGCATTTTAGGGGATGTTGCAAGCGATTCTGGCTGATGTTGTTTTGCTGTCGCAAAAAGCCACGTCGCGCCTCCGATGCCAGGCGACAAAGCATCAAGCCACCCAGTGAGGTAAGTGGGGAAATTAACTTTACGCTTCAAATTATAAAGGTTTTGCATCCTTTTTTGTAATCAGGACACGCGTCGTAAGCTGCATAACGATCTGGTAGAATATACATCCAAAATGAAGGGGGCCATTCCTGTTTTGCCGCTGTATCTAGCCTGGTTTTGTGCCTTCTGTAATGTGGTCTTTCCGGGCTTAGGTGAGACTTGAATATAACTCATACTTCGTTCAGGCCTAAACCTAAAACTGTTCTCTTTCTCAGGCACCTTACTTTCGGGCTTGTTTTGCCTTTGTGTGGGTATACCACGTTTCTCGCAATTCGACAGCGCTCGAGCTCGTATCGGATCGTTTATCATTAACATTATTGTGGCCGTATCCCAGTTTTTGACTGTACTCTTTTGCTTCGTGGGCTGGGGCTGGTCCATTTGGTGGGGCACCATTATGTTGAAATGCGCAAGTGAGTCTTGGATTAAGGATTTGTATTTGTATATGGCCATAATACAAGTTATGTAACACAATTGCAGGGAAACTGAGTAAAATCAAAAAAGTGGAACGTCTGGAACTGGAAGATGAACAAAGGCAAGCTCAAATGGCTGCTGCGGCTGAGAAGAGCGCCGCCCATGCCGAGACCGAGGTGGCGACGGCCAAGACTTAAGATCCCGCTGGCCCTGGCTATAAAACGTGATTGTTTTCTTTTTATACATACGAAATGTACATAGTTTTGTACAAACAAATTGTAGCTTCCACATAACAAAAATTGAAAAACAAAACGTACACTTCCGATTTTACTTCCAAACCAAAGAGTAAAGTGGAACAAATAGGTTAGCTTTTACATACCAATATATAATAATTATACGTACAATTATGTGTGTAATATTTAAATCATTAAACTTCCACTTAAATGAAAAAAAGGCATTTTAAATGGAACTAAAGATATCTATACACTTGTCAGCGCTGCCCAAACAGTAGTGCTGCAGCTTTATAGCGGAAAAAAGCTAAAAACAGCGGAAATCCAACAATATAATTTCTCTAGAAATAGTTCAAAACACGCGCGCACATTGAAACGCGCGCCATCTATCGATAGCCAACAGCTGACGATAGGTGAGTTCGATTGCATTGTTATCGATGGAATGGTCATCGACGTCGCTAGCGACTGCGCCCAGCTGCCTATAAAGGCACAGCCTCAGCACACCGACAGTTCTTTTAGTGCGCGTCATCGGTCGAGTCAACACCTTGGAACAAGCAGCAGATTTTTTTTTTTTTGTTTGGGGATTGGGTTACCAAGAAACCCGTAGGCAACTTGGGATTATTTGGCCGCCCGCTTTTGTTAGCTAATTTTTTTTTCTTGTGATCAAATTGCCATTATGGCTGACGCCAAGATGGCGGAAGAGGCGCGTCTTGAAAAAGACAATCGCGGAGCCCTCCCTCGAACGAACTGGAATGCACGAGGCTTCCAGAGAGACATGTGTAATAATTCTTGTTATTTCCAATGAACCGGCTCCGGATCCTTCTATGTTAGTGCGGGTGCCTGCGGTAGCTCCGCAGCCCTCTTTAATTTCGCTTGTAGGACTCTTAGGAACACCTGAGAAACACAAGCGGATACGTTTTGCTGCTGTGCCTTCACGGTTGCTCTCCTCATCTTTCTATTGGGACCAGGTGGGTTTTCCTGCTCCGTAGCCCTCTTTACTTCAGGTGGTAGGAGGAGCGCAACATAAGCTCGTGTCCCCAGATATACCTAAACACGCAGCCCTCTTTAATTCCGCTTATAGGACTCTTAGAAACACCTGAGAAACACAAGCGGATACGTTTTGCTGCTGTGCCTTCACGGTTGCTCTCCTCATCTTTCTATTGGGACCAGGTGGGTTTTTCCTGCTCCGTAGCCCTCTTTACTTCAGGTGGTAGGAGGAGCGCAACATAAGTTCGTGTCCCCAGATATACCTAAACACGCAGCCCTCTTTAATTCCGCTTATAGGACTCTTAGAAACACCTGAGAAACACAAGCAGATACGTTCGGCTGTTGTGCCTTCCCGGTTGCTCTCCTCATCTTTCTATTGGGACCAGGTGGGTTTTCCTGCTCCGTAGCCCTCTTTACTTCAGATTGTAGGAGGAGCGCAACATAAGCTCGTGTCTCCAAAAATACCTAAACGCGACTTTGACGATGTGTTGTATAACTAACACATACATAGATCCGAAAAAACTTAAAAGAAAACAGCTTACTTACATATTGTACATCTCATCGCCAATCACCTTACAGAGGATTTACTCGGAGATGTTTTCTTCATTTGCTTGCTTGCGGTATAGCAGACACCGACTGGAACAGCATAATAAAGATTTCAACATCTTTCCCATAACGTCGAGAAAGATTATGGCGGCGTGATCGGGCGGCAGCAGGGAGATATGGCAAAGTGGCGTTCCGGCTAACTTTTCTTTGGCGGTACTCTACCGCACACTCCCACCATTCGGCCAGTACCTTAGAAGCTATTTTATTGGTGTCCCAACAGTTGCGAAACTCCATGCCGTATCGATTGTCGGCTTGCCAAAAATATCCAAAATTTCACGTTTGACAATCAAAAAATGCTCTGAATGCACTGAATTCCCGCCTACAAATGCGTTTCCCGTTGGAATTCACCTCTAATAAATTATTTTTATAAAATATTTGTGTGCTGGTTGGTGGAGAGGGTACAGGAAGTATAGGTTCAAGGAATCTTCATCTGTAGAAGGAAAATAAATGTTAAAAAAAAAAACAATGACGTGTTAGTTTCAGCACCAGGAACAAACATGGGCTTTGGTGTCGGCGGAGTCACTAGAGGTTTACGCTGAATGGCAGCTGGTGGCCTATTCTTGGGGATCAGTACTTGGCAGACGATCCAATAAACTAAACTACATACTACTATTTTGGACTATTTTTGTCATAACTTTTCGAGCAATTGGAACATTCAAATGGTCGCTGTTCGTTTTGAGTGCTTTTTCTTGCTCGTCTTTAATTTCGCAATCTTTGCTGTCGTCTTCTGCGAGAAATTCTAGCTCATCCTTTTCACTCTCTTCGCTTACATGATGATGCATGAATTGCATATACTTTCGTGTAGATTTTTATCCTATTTAACCACGTGTCCAGTCGCCTCCTCGATTATGTACCGCAACTCGCTTGAATCGGCGCCGATGAAAATATTGATTTCGGAATGTCCGTTGTTCTGTCAACGTTTGTTTTACGACCCATAGCAAACCAAGTGTGTGTGAATGAAAGGGATGTATTGCAAAACGCAGCGGCACTGCGCTAACGCTGTGTCTGTCAAATGGGCAGCACTTGTCAGCGCTGCCCAAAACAGCATTGTTGTAAAAATTTAGATTTATAGCGGGGAAAAAGCTAAAAAAGGAACAAAAGGTGCGGTAAAATTTTGTTCTTATTGTATTCAAATTTTGTATGATTTTTGGAACTTGAAGTCGACGGTGCCAATAACAACAAGTACTAAAGCTGTATTTACACGAACTGATTTCTCAGCTGAACTTTCGTCAGACCTAAGCAACTTAGTTTAAGGCGTATACTCGAATAAATATTTAGTTCGGTACAATGCTCACATGAATTGAAACCCTTTTGAACAATTTGGGAATCTAGTTGCTTATTTAAATACAGTATTGAGTTGAACTAAATTTGGATCTCATCTGAATATAGCCTTTAGCATTTACACATGCCTAATAGCCTATTTCCACCAAAGAAATGAAGAAAATGATATCATTTCTTCCATAAGATTTGTCACTTCATGTTGCCTTTCATTTTTTAAGCTTACTCGCAGTACTCGTTTTCTATGGTTACCAAAAGTGTCATCACCAATAATCTGTTGACTTGAATTCCAAAAAAATTGTGTATTTATCTGCTGATAATTCAGGGCGATGACAATGTGTTTGCTCCGCGGAATTGCTTTCCCGGCGGATAAGTCTTATACCCTTGTTCCACTTGCGAACATTCAATCACATTCTCGAGACGTAAATTTTCCTTGTTCCACTGACGAATGTTGTTCACGGCCACACTAACGTCAACAAAGAACAGCTGATTGAATTGCTATGTCTGCAATTGTAAATCAAAGTTCGCCAACCACATGTCAAGTAGCATGCCCTCCACAGTGTTTAAATTACTTCTTGGAACGGGATCAAGGCCCCGGTACAGAGACAGAGGCGAGACAGGCCCCGCTTGAGAAGTGAAACGGGGCCTGCGATCACACAGGCCCTGCTGGAAGCAATGGAACGGGGCCTGCGCGGCGGCTATAAAAGGAGCGGCTGCCCAGAGGAGGGGACAGTGGGTGATATACGCGTGCGCGAACGGAAGTCATAATTGTAAACTCAAGGGCGAGTAGAGGTAAACGTGAAACCGAGACGGCAGAGTGACCGAGGATTGCGAGTAGTCGAAGCGATACTGCTCGACGATAAGTTGCAAGGAAGTCAGCGGTAGCAAGTGGGAAAAGTACGAAAGCATCCTGCGAAAGGTCGGAGCGAACAGCACGACGAAAGCAGGGCGACGAGCACTAGGTAACTTGGCGAGTCCACGGTGTGGTATGGGAGCGAGCGCGAGCGGGAAACGTTAGTCATAAAAGCCTGAAGTGTAACGCTGAATTGTGAACCTAGGATAAATCTAACATCTAAGTGATTGAAACCAAACCCAAATACAGACTAAAGAACATTTTAACCGTTTTCTTATTTCTGGCAATTCTCCACAATATAAATTTGTTGGAGCGATCCCCGAGCACCCTGAGCGACGCCCGGCTGCAAAGGTTCGCTACAACGCAAAAGTTACAAAATTTTTTGCTTTTCACAGCTTCGACTTTTTTCAACTTATCAATATGAACTCTTGCTTCTGCTTCTGCTTTTGATGAAAACCGAAGTAACAGCCAAATGAAAGGCAAAAAACTATTATTGAGAAAAATAAAAGCAGCAGACGTCGCTTTATGATTTTGATTTTGGTTTTGCTGATGATTTTGTTCAGCGCCGTAAGTCGAAGCAGCAGCATGTGTGTCGACGGCAGCGCTGTCGCCATGATATTTTCCTGGAATTTACCAGGCACCAAAATTTAACGCAACGCAACAACAACATTTGTTTTCTTTACGCGCTGTTGTTGTTACCTTCAACCGAGCCGAGCCGACTAACGGTAAATGTTTCATTGTGTGTGTTGAGAGAAATAACATGCCGGACCAAAAGCAAAATGTAAAAGCAGAAAAGAGATGGGAGTGACTTCTGTCGCGCTTGCACTACCATCGACTTCTGAAAGCGAACACGTGCTGCAGCTTCGACTTACGCCACATAAAAAAAGTAAAATCAAAATGAAAATCAGAATTGATAAAGCGACGACGACTGCCGCTGTTTGCTTATTCTCAAGAATCAATTTTGCTTTTGGTGATGGTTTTATCAAAAGCAGAAGCAGAAGCAAAGCAGACGAATTTAAACACTGGCCCTCCTTGTAGTCCCAGCACAATAAAGGTAGTTTGCGGTATTAATACATAAGAAATATGACTGCATTTTAACATTCTAAAATAAATAATGGAACAATTGCTGCTTGCCTTGGCCATGAACAACTCATGGGCATAGTCGGTTTTCAATAAAGGAGGTCCATACAGTTCTGCCACTGTGCATAACTTGGGATGCGAGTTCCCGTTTTTATACTCTGTACCCAGAGGTACACAGAGTATATTAAGTTTGAGAAAACGTATGTAACAGGGAGAAGGAATTATTTCCTACCCTATAAAGTATATATATTAATGATCAGCATCAACACCCGAGTCGATATAGCCATGCCCGTCTGTCCGTCCGTCCGTATGAACGCACAGATCTCAGAGATGGTAAGATATAGAGATTTGACATGTAAGGGGCATACATTTCTTATACTTGCAGGCAGATCAAGTTTATTTTCAATTTTTGAATGAACTGGTACAGAGTATGTTATAGTCGGGCTTGACCGAAAATCAATTAATTCATTAATTTAGGACTTTACATTTATTTGCCTTAAAAACAATGTACCTTAGAATTGGTTTTATTAATAAACACCTATTTTATTTTAAAACTCAGCAGTAACACACTCCTTTCATTATTTTATTAAAATTTGATCAAAATCTAATAAAAATTCAATTCAACTTATATTCGAATTCAAATTCAAAAGCCAAGCTCCATAACGGACTGCTTTAGTTATCGACTACAGTGCTTATCGATAGCTGGCTAGTTCGATAATTTCTTATCCTTGGGCTTCACGCACGCCCACGCTGTGTCGCGTTTTATTAATTATTTCGCTTTTTTAACGCGTTTTATACTAATGTTTTGATTTCGAGTGGATCTGTGCGTACTTCTGGTGTTGAATTCAATCTTTGTGCGGCATTTTATTAAATAATTGAATTAATTGGCCGTTTTCTGCAAATAATGTAAGCGGTCCCGTTATGTGACACACACGCGCTCATGCGCTCGCTCTCGCGATCAAATGTTTTTTTTTTGTTTTTTTTTGTGTTATTGCTTGTGTTTTAATATAATTATTAAAGTTTATTAACTTTTAATAAATGTGTATATTGTGTTTTTTTTGTTGTGTTGTGCTTGCTCTCTGCTGATCTCGCTCTCCATTTTGTTTTTGGGTAAGTGCATCACCGTTTGTTTGGAATTGTTTTTGTTTGACCCCTGTGGTAAATTTGGTGAAATTGAAGACATGAATGCTGGCTGCATTAAGACAGGCCAATATATGAAATAATGAAATGATATTCGACTTTTGGCTGTGTTTAAACAATGGATTTTTATTTTAAAATCTTCAGTATTTAGGACTGCATTTTAGAACACAAAAGGTCTACATGGGGCTTGACACATATGCAGCAGCTAGAAGAACATATAAAAGCAAAATTCAAAATAGCTTATGAAATACGGAATCGTAAATCCTACTCTAAAGCATAGAAGTTCAAAGTGCAATAAAAAGAAATCTATGCGCTCTCCTCCGTCAGTTGAAAAGCTATCTTAACCAAACTTTGCACGAAGTTTTTTGGTACAAATACGCTGCACATTTGTCGGAACCGGCCGGATCGGATGACTATAGCATATAGATGCTACTAATCTCGAGGTATATTTCTTTGCGTAAGTCTATATTTCTCTGAAATATACAGCACGGATTAATTTAATCGATTTAAGAGCTTTTAAATGGAATTATTATCTGTACAATAAACTGGCAAAAGGTCATTAGTATCAAATCGAATCGGCTAATGTTGCAAACTACTTCATTTTGAAGCCTTATCATTAGGCTTATGTTTTTCAGTATGTGCCGTTTCGCTGAAGTGTAAAGCTAAGTTCCCTCAGGAAGTGAAAAAGTGAATAAATAGGCGAAATTAGTGAACTTTCCGTCCATATTTCATCTAATTTTTTGCGTATGGAACCATAGTTATAGTTTTTAGTCTTGAAAAATCTGCAATCATGGACATTTAGTCAAATTTTCATCAACAATTATATCCAATTATTTGCCTGTGGGACATTAGCTTAAACCACATAGCTTTTGCGTGTTTCGAATATGCCAACTTTTGTGCCAACAAAACACAATTTGAGTGAAAGTTTACTTTTCTGAAGAAAAATGCAGGTGAAGGCCATCGAATGCTACAAGAAGCTTACAGGGAACATGCTTCATTGATCACCACATGTGAGTTTTGGTGTAAGGGGAGATTACCACAACATTTCACCAGTCCAACGGGTGAATACCCTATACATATTTGTGTTCATTCTTATCAGAGCTAGAACTGCTGTTTCTTTTGAAAGAGTTTATAGGGAATGTAACATTCTGCAATATTATATGTTATATATATTATATTTTAAGAGCATGTATTGGATGTTCGAAATGAATTTTAAATATAAATTTTTCATAATTTTTTGCTAATACTAACTGAAAAACTTGATATTGGATCTTAAGAGTTTATTAAGTTTGCGCAGAAGTATGTAACAGGGATCATTTCCGACCCTATAAAGTATATATATTCTTGATCAGCATCAACAGCCGAGTCGTATGAACAAACAGTCTGTCTGTATGAACAAACAGATATCAGAGATGGTAAGAGATGGAGGTTTGACATGTGTGGGACATATACTTCTTATACTTGCAGGCAGATCAAGTTTATTTTGCATTTTTGGCACGCCACCTACCGCCCCCAAAATTTGGAGGGTCCATACAGTTCTGCCACTGTGCTAAACACTAAACCCTCTCCGACCATGGCAATGCCATCGACAGAGCAGCTGTTCTCTTGGGCAGTTCGATAGCATATCGATAAAAAAATATAGCCTTTTAGCGGAAAATAGCTATATGTCGTGACAGTAGCTAGATCATCCATGACAGTGACTTGATCATCCGTCGCGGATTATCTACCGAATGGACATTCATCTCTGATGAGGAAATACACAGAAAGAATGAGGTCATTTAGATCATCCAGCGGATGACCTCTAGAATGTGCCCGTGGAACAATTGTATTACTTTGCTAAATATTTCAAAAAGTCTATGTTTGAAAGTGGCGCATGTTATTTAAATCAAACCATTTATCTGTTTTTGTCAACATGGCTTTGTGAAAGTCAAAAAGATGACAATTTGTCAATGGAATCGGAAAAATTTTAAGAAATGAAAATGATAATAAATTATGCCAGTGGAAAGGGGCTTAATTGCGAACACTCATAAAAATAGCATACTTTGAGGTGCAAAAATCCTGATTTGGGGCTCGGAGCAGCCACACTTAATCATTTAATTCTCTAATTTAATTTTTCTAATGCTATGTAACTCGCAGCTTAATTTGAAACCGATAGTCAAAAATCGATAACAAATGTATATTGAAAAACCAAAAAGTGGCAGCGCCAGCACACTGCAGTTAGGCAACCCTATCACTGATGAACTGGTTCTATTTCAGCTCCTCTACATATTCATACTCTTTGAATATAGTCATATACCTGGCAAATATATTTGTAACTTCTTGATTTGTACACAATTTGGCCAGAAAACATGTCGCATTTGGTGAAAATGGAAAATGGTCAAAGCCAGACCATCCAGGAAATGTTGGGCTGCATTGAGCGGTAAGTTTGCACAATTTCACAAAACATTCACGCACACACATATTCAACCTAACCTCGTTTCACACAGCTACAATCCGGATCACCTAAAAACCCTCGAATCCTATGTCCAGGACCAGGCCAAGAACAACTCTTACGATCTGGAGGCCAATCTGGCCGTGCTCAAGCTGTATCAGTTCAATCCGCATATGCTTAACTTTGACATCACCTACACGATTCTGCTCAAGTGTCTGACCAACTTACCGCACACAGATTTCGTGATGGCCAAGTGCCTGCTGTTGCCCCAACAGATGAAGGATGAGAACATACAGACCATAATCGATTTGGCTGACATACTGGAGCGTGCCGATTTCACACTGTTCTGGCAACGGGCTGAGGTCAATCGCAATATGTTCCGTCATATTTCAGGTTTCCATGATTCCATACGGAAATTTGTGTCTCATGTTGTGGGCACCACATTCCAAACGATTAAACGGGATCTGTTGAAGGAATTGCTGGGCGGCATTGAGGATTCAACGCTGGAGAATTGGATTAAGCGCAATGGCTGGAAGCATCAGGGTCATGATCTGGTGGTGGTGGCCTCGCAAGATGATAAAATTAAGACGAAAAATATTACCGAAAAAATTGAATTTGAAAATGTTGGCGCTCTGATGGCCCAGTGCCTGTAAAGCTAATTTTTGGAATAAATGTATTTTGTACGGAGAGGAAGGAGGCAATTGTGTGTGTGTGTGTGCGTGTAAGGAGATTACGGAGTTGATAAGCAAGAATAGAGAAGATTGACCATTCTTTATTGGGCGATTCGAATTGACAAGCTGAGCTTTGTGGACTTTAGAAAGGAAACTTCTGATGGTTCTTCCCGTTTTTCCTTCAAGTAAATCAATAATCTCAATTACAAATTAAAACTAACTACAATTAGTTAGATGTTTTATTCACTTTTCACACAAATTCTCAAATAAAATTAAACAAAATCAACTTTTCAACTTAAAGAGAGAAAAACTAAATGCTAAGGATCTTAAATAATTTATGACTGTTTTTTGAACTTTTTCAATATGGGAAATATTTTGTCAAAGGCATCGTAAATCTCCTGCCTCACTTTGGCCCCCGTTAGGACCACTTTGCCCGAAACGAATATGAGTAGCACGATGCGTGGACGCACCATACGATAGATGAGACCTGGAAACAGCTCCGGTTCATAGCTGCTGAAATTGCAATGGGTGAGTACCAGACCTTCAAGTCGTATGGGAAACTTGACATCGCAAGAGCCAACCATGTTTTGAATTTTGAAATCCAGAAATTTGGCCTGTAAACCAGAAAAAGTAATCGTCAGTCAACGTAATTCCACTCCATTTCGACACACTTGACTTACCGGAAATCCCAATTTCTGTATAATTCTTGCATATTTCCTGGCCGCCAATCTGGAGTCATCTTCACTCTTGGCCCCCGTGCACACCATTTTGCCTGAGCTGAAGATTAAAGCTGTGGTTCGTGGCTCACGAATTCGCATAATCACGGCCGCAAATCGTTTGGGATTATATTCAGCATTACGGGCATGCAAAGCAATCTTCTTCAAATCCAATTTACAGCACAAATTCACGGTTGACACAATGTTCTGCAGTTGCGGCACAATGCCCGGATCTGCAGATCCCGGTGTGGCTGGCGTCATGGGCGTTGAGGGTCCCATGGTCTGATGTATATTACTTAGGCTGTCATTGGCCCCGCTCCCTCCGCCAGCACCAGACGCTGATCGTTCACTCATTGGCATCATGTGAGACATCATACTCTGCGGGGTTTGTGGCTGCATCAGGGATTGAGGAGTGGTGCCCCCAGGCTGCTGCTGCTGTTGATATGAGGACGTGTAGCTTTGCATTTGTTTGTGGGCCAAGGGCAAGGTGGGTTCATGACCAAACATGCTGCTGCTGCCTCCTACGCCGGCTGTGGCCGCGTTGACTTCGGCTGGATGTGGTGGCTGTTGCTGCTGCTGCTGTTGTTGTTGCTGTTGTTGTATGGAAGCGGCGGGTTCTGGTTGCATTTGTTGAACCGCTGCTGGTGGATGATATACCGGATTGGCCACAATCTGTTGATCTGCCTCCATTTGATGCAATGGCGTCCCAATGCTCGGTATGGAAAAGTTTGGACTAAGCATTTGATCCATCTTGTTGCGAGGTTTGCTGTGGGTGTACGAATTTGGATTAGTTTGTAAAAAAATAACATCAATATGGTGCGAAATATACGCCAACCTGTGTCCTTTGGGTTAAAATTAATACCGCCGCGTCCGTCTGAGTTGTAGTTGTCGTCGTCAAAGATACAATATGTAGAGGTGCAAACTGCGGCGACGTTCGCTGTGTCTGCGTCGATTACTTATCGATGTCAGCGTCATCAGCTGTTTAGTTGCGCGCATTTTGAATTTTCAATGCTAAATTCGATCTGCATTAAGGTGGGCAGCTCAGAGAAGTGTAAAAGTGGAGAAGAACTGTGGAAAATGTATTTCCCTGTACAGGTGATAGTAAAGCGCTGAAAAATGGTCAACATTTGTTTATTTGGAAGTGGTATGTGGTTATAGGGTTCTTTCGTATGCAGTATGCTTTGTAGTTTTATTAGAACTATAAATTATATCCACTAGTTTAAGTCCATATTGAATATTTGCTTTGTGTAAACTGATATATGATCCGTTCTCTTTTTATTAAAAATATATCGTGCCAAATACTTTTATTTCATAAAAAAGTGTCGATGCCAAAATTGTTTTTGTTATTAATAACTTTGTTTGGGTGGGCCAAAACTATTGACTAAATCTTAATTGTCTAAGTTTTCCGTAAGTTTTTATACCCTGTTCCCATTAAAAATGAAATTGTGCAAATGTATGTAACAGCCAGAAGGAAGCTTCTCCGACCCTATAAAGTATATATATTCTTGATCAGCATCAACAGCCGAGTCGATATAGCCATGTCCGTCTGTCTGTCTGTCAGTCCGTCTGTATGAACGCGTCGATCTCAGAGACTAGAAAAGCTAGACACAAATTTTCGCATGCACATAGGTGTATACCGTACCCAGATCAAGTTTGTTTCAGATTTTGAATGCAGTCATCAGGCCGCGTGTGAGCGCGTGTGTGCCCGCACGCGTGTGTGTGTGTATGCGAGTGTGTTTGTATGTGTTTCTCAATTGAACAGGGTATTTTGTAGTCGGGAAACTCGACTACAGCGCTCGTACTTGTTTCTATTGCATTATTTATATGATCGTCCCAGGATAATGTGTTGTGGAAACTTAATCCAAGATTTTCGGCTCTCTCTACATACTCGATGGGTCTATCATCAATTTAGAGTTTCTGTAGACAGTTCGTTTGAAGAGGCTTTTTGTATATAACCAAACAATTTAACTTTTTTCTGGCCCATTCACTCACTCGGCTTAGATTATTATAGCATATACTCGCACATTCAGACATTTTATCAATTGGACGCCTAACATACCTTTCAAAGATCGTCAGCATACATATGTACTTTACAGTTAGACAGTGCAATTGGAAGATCATTAAAGTAAATTGAGAAAGTTTACTTTACGACTTGTTTTCAGAAAAGAAGTGGTCACTACTGTTTGTTTGACGGTCAGACAGATAAGATAACATTCAGTTTGTTCGGCTGTTTCCAGAAAGTTGTTAAGTTTCGTAAGTTTTGTGTATATTATGGTCCACCGTATCAAAAGCCTTGCTGTAATCCTAAAGTGTAAGAAATGTCAAAAAACTGTTCACAAATTTCCAGCGAACGTCTTCCGTTTTTTTCAGTATAGCTGTTGTGCAACTACGCTCTTTTCTTAAACCAGATTGATTACATAAGGGGACAAAATTTGACTTTTTAAAGTATATTCAAGGGTCGGTGGTGATTTTAGATGATTTTCGTGTGCTGAACACGAATCTGTTTTCAGAAATGGTTCATCACTTCGAGATTTTTAGTAATTTGAGCTTAAAGATACAAAAAATGTCTTATTTGACTCTTTTTATATGCGTTTTGTGGAGAACCTATACTTTTGTTTTGACTTTCTTTGATATTACCGGAAGGAACTACTCCTTAACTTTGAAATAAACTATTCCAAACAATTCTACGATTTTTTCCAATGGGGATTTGCGTATGAAAATCACTTTTGAATGTGGATTTGGGTATGAAAAGTACTTTAGAATGTGGATTTGCGTATGAAAAGTACTTTAGAATGTGGATTTGCGTATGGAAAGTACTTTAGAATGTGGATTTGCGTATGAAAAGTACTTTAGAATGTGGATTTGCGTATGGAAAGTACTTTAGAATGTGGATTTGCGTATGGAAAGTACTTTAGAATGTGGATTTGCGTACGAAAATAACTTTAGAATGTGGATTTGTATGAAAAGTACTTTTGAATGTGGATTTGGTTATGAAAAGTACTTTAGAATGTGGATTTGCGTATGAAAAGTACTTTAGAATGTGGATTTGCATATGAAAAGTACTTTAGAATGTGGATTTGTGTATGAAAAGTACTTTAGAATGTGGATTTGCGTATGGAAAGTACTTTAGAATGTGGATTTGCGTATGAAAAGTACTTTAGAATGTGGATTTGCGTATGGAAAGTACTTTAGAATGTGGATTTGCGTATGGAAAGTACTTTAGAATGTGGATTTGCGTACGAAAATAACTTTAGAATGTGGATTTGTATGAAAAGTACTTTTGAATGTGGATTTGGTTATGAAAAGTACTTTAGAATGTGGATTTGCGTATGAAAAGTACTTTAGAATGTGGATTTGCATATGAAAAGTACTTTAGAATGTGGATTTGTGTATGAAAAGTACTTTAGAATGTGGATTTGCGTATGAAAAGTACTTTAGAATGTGGATTTGCGTACGAAAATAACTTTAGAATGTGGATTTGTATGAAAAGTACTTTTGAATGTGGATTTGGGTGTGAAAAGTACTTTAGAATGTGGATTTGCGTATGAAAAGTACTTTAGAATGTGGATTTGCGTATGGAAAGTACTTTAGAATGTGGATTTGGGTATGAAAAGTACTTTAGAATGTGGATTTGCGTATGAAAAGTACTTTAGAATGTGGATTTGCGTATGGAAAGTACTTTAGAATGTGGATTTGGGTATGAAAAGTACTTTAGAATGTGGATTTGCGTATGGAAAGTACTTTAGAATGTGGATTTGCGTATGGAAAGTACTTTAGAATGTGGATTTGCGTATGGAAAGTACTTTAGAATGTGGATTTGCGTATGAAAAGTACTTTAGAATGTGGATTTGCATGTGAAAAGTACCCCCCCCCAAGATTATTTATCGATTTACCGAAGGAGTGATAAAGATCGGATGAATGATAGTCGAGTTATAGGGATAATAAACAATTATGATGGGTAGCACCGGCCGCAACGGCGATGGGCAGCACTTTACACACTTTTTGACTTTATTGCCACTTTGTGTGGCTTCTAACGTAAATTGATCATCTATATACACACTTGGGTGGATACAGCGTATGTTATAGTCGGGCTTGACCGACTTTCTTTCTTGTTTTATCTTTATACCTTATCGATTTGGGACTTATTAGGGAGAGGGGCTTAATTTCACCAATTTTAAAACTAGCTACAAAGTTTAAGCATCGTAGTAAACAGAGTTTATTTCAATTCCCGTCTAAAGACAGAAACTAGTTCTAGTCTATAAAAATTAGTCTCAATTGAAGCTCGCTAACATTTTTTTTTGTATTTAACATATTCTCCGTGAATTGTTTTACTTTAATTGAGACGGACAGGTGAAGCCATGTAGACATTGATCAGTTGTCATTTAATCTATTAAACCGAACGTATTTAAATTTATAAGTAAATGTGGCAACTGGCATGGGCAAATCCCAAAGCTCTGCTATGTTTGTGTTTACAATTTAATAATAATATCTCAATTGGAATCGCCCAATACCTGTGTAAACAAAAACCTGCTATCTCTTTGTCAGTTACCAGTCAGGCAACAAATTGATGCTTAATTGTTCTAAGAATTGAGTTAGGTCGGTAAAATGCATATATTGCAAACATTTCTTTATCCACACACGAGAAACTTTAAAGTCTTGTTTTCTAGCAAGTTTAGTGAACTTTTGATTGTAGTATACATATTATATATATGTATAGTCTACTTGTATGGGATCATTGATTACTGGGGTCAGATTGTTGCATTCTGAAATTCCCTCAAAGCGTTCGGTTATCAGACTGGGGAAAACGCAGTCTTTCTCGCTTCGTGAATCTGTATAAATACCTTGGCAGCGCACTCATCGGACAGTTCAGTTCAAGCTTGGAAGCCAGAACAACATGAGATCAGCGGGTTTAATTCTTTTGATGGTTTGTGCTGGTAAGCTTTAGGACAAAGACGACAGCTGAGATCTCTTGAATATTTATTCCAACCTCTTTTATAGTCGCACATGCCCAGCAAACGTATGATGGACGAGATGGCCCTCATATATTCGGAGCACCTGGTCATCAGACTTACATACGAGGTCAAAATGAAGGAACGTACCAAGTAGATGGAGTGCAAGGCACCTTCGAGCATTCACCATCCCGTGGCGAACATGTCTATACCGATGCTCAGGGAAATACTTATGTGCATCGCAAGAATCCGGGACGTCCATCAAGTCACAGTGTTAGCGGGCCCAGCTTTACAGCTTCTCGTGGACCTGTTGGTCCAGTTCGTGAGCGTCGGGATATTTCTGCCAGCCGTCCTGATCGCACTGTGTATTTGGGCAATGGTGGGGTATCCGCGACTCGCTATAGTCGTGATATTTCTGCCAGCCGTCCTGATCGCACTGTGTACTTGGGCAATGGTGGGATAACCGCGAGTCGTTCTCGTCGCAGCCCCCAATTGGTAGTCGGACCTGATGGTCGCTTTGTCTCTGATCAGGGAAATACTCGCGTTATCAGTCGTCCAGATGGTCGCACTGTCGTTCTACAAGATAATAGCTTCTATGCCGATCGTCCACGTCGTAGCATCTCCGATGCTCGAGTTCATGGTCCCGGATTTGTGGCTCGTGATGATCAAGCTGGCGTGTGGAATGGAAAATCCTCCGTGTGGAGACGTCCCGATGGACGTACAGTCACTACGAATGCGGATGGAAGTTATATTGTGTCCTCACCAGGAAGGGAACCACAACATGTGAGTATACACCCGTAGGAGGAGACATTAAAAGGGAGTTTTTAACTAATCCTGATAAAAAATGTCTATATTTTCAGTACTCTGGCTAAAAAAGTGGAAATCCTAGGAGAGATTAAGATATAAATAAATAAAATAAGGGTTTGATACAATACATGACTATATATACATATATACCTGCCACATACATATTTGTTTTTATTTACAACCAAGAGATGCTTCTCAGTAATTTGCATTTAAGATTAGGTGTGACATCTTGACATTCACAACTTGATAATCTATATTCTATAGGGGTCACAAACGAACACAAGTCGAGGAGAGGGAGGGAAAAACTGAGGCTATAGAATATATAAATTCACGATGAACTTGTGTGACACCTCATAAATTAAACAGTTTGAACTTGAGTCTCAGACCACGGACCTTTCTTAGCGTCATAAACATGTCTAGCTTAAATAGCGTAAAAGACAGAAGTTAGAATGAACTTAGGAAATGGAGGTCTGCAGGAGTGCACTCAACCTTTGAGCAACAATGAGTACTCATGAATATGACATCGTTTTTTTGAGTGCAAAAAATCAACTGAATGAACTTCTATTCAGTCACATTGAATGTGAAATTTGGAATTTAGAATGAATATACAAAGCGAATTAATTTTTGAGCATTATTAATTCAAAATATTTTAGGAAAATCATATCATATTGAAAATATAGCACTGTCACTATCAAAGGCAATACATGTTCAAATTAACCTGAGATTGTATGTGGTACCCATTTCAGAAGGAACTACTGCATTGTCTAATACGGCCAATTGCCAAATTTGGTTGCATTTATATCATGGGAAACGGACATAGGTTGCTTTATTTTGGGATTCAATGTCAGCTCCCAAGAACAATCGGTTTTTGGTTCACATGCGTCATCTATAATATCTATAAATCGGGCATAGGTTGCTTGTCCGTTTCCCATGCAGTTAAAATAAGCTTAAACTTGACCGAAACCATAATTCGTTTTGATTTTAATCCCTGTTATAAATTCTTGGAAAGTCTTTTGTATACCTGCAAGCATAGCGGATTCTGAAAGAAAAAACGAGAAAGGAAAGCTAACTTCGTCTGTGCCGAAGTTTTAGTACACTTGAAAAAGCTCGCTCCAAAGGTTAGCGATTTCGACCAAACTTCGCAGATCAGTTTGAAAACATTTAATAATTTTGATAATGACCAAGTTTAAGAACGCTAACATTAAAAAACAAACAAGTTTTTTTTCACAAAAACCCATTTTTCGAACGATCATCTCTATGGCAGCTACAAGAAGTAGTCATCCGATCCAAGCGGTTCCGACATATTAGCAGCGTGCTGCCAAAAGAAGACTCTGTGCAAAATTTCAGCTCGATAGCTTAAAAACTGAGGGACTAGTTTGCATAGAAACAGACAGACGAACGGACAAAGCTCAATCGACTCAGCTCGTCATGCCGATCAAGATGATATATACTTTATGTAGTCGGAGATGATTTCTTCCATATTACAATGGGCACATTCAGCAGATAAATCCGATTAGCGATTACTGATTTACGATTTGCGATCGCCGATGAGTCTCTGCCGAATGGCATTGATAGCAGGCTTTAAGATATTCTGAGACTTTAGTACTTTTTATCATAAAACGAGAAAGCAAAGCTAACTTCGTCTGCCTAAGTCTAAATACACTTAAAAAAGCTCGCTCCAGTGGTTAGCGATTTCGACCAAACTTCGCAGATCAGTTTAAAATAATGACAGAGTTTAAGCAAAGATTTTTAGATATTATAGATGACGCATGCATGTATGTTTTAACGACCTTTATGTTAATTAAACCTTCAAATATTTTGCCGGCTCTAGGTCTCGTTATGTTGGTACATATGAAACGCATGTGAAACAAAAAACGATTTTTCTTGGAAGCTGACATTGGATCCGAATTTTTGCTTCTCGCTGGCTTTACGAGCTAATTTAGCTATTAGCTATACGTTTTAATAAATGGGTGTTAGTTGAGCGCAAAGATTTATAGATATTACTAGCATCAAACCCGTTGCGCTTCGCTGCGCCGCCATCAGTATAGCCTTTATCAGTATGGAACCAATATACCACACACCCCACCCACTTCACACTCAGAGATCGTTATCGCTATCGCTATCGTTATTGTTATCGTTATCGCTATCGTTACATTCCAAATTATTTCGAATTCTATCCTTATAAACCGAGTTTCAAGCCAATCGGATGAAAAATAATTTTTTGACTACAGAATTTTCCGGGAATTTTCACGCCTGGGGGCGGATTTTCCAACTTTGGAAAATCACATTTCAAATTATTTCGTATTCTATCCTTACATACCAAGTTTCAAGCCAATCGGATGAAAAACAGTTTTTTGCCTGCAGAATTTTCCGGCCATTTTCCTCCTGGGCGAATTTTCCAAAATCGGGAAAACACGTGTCGAATTATTTCGCGTACTGCGCTTACAAACCAAATTTAATGTCAATCGGATGGAAAACAAAATTTTTCCCATACAAACTTTTCCGACGCTTTTCCTACTTTTCCGGTTGAAATTTTCCAAAACCCCGTCTTAGTACGCACTTTTACCACTAATGGAAACTCCTGTCCAAATTTCAGCTTTCTATCTCTTACCGTTGGCGCTCTGCGTTGATTACCAATCAGTCAGTGAATCAGTGAATCAGGACAAACTGTTTTATATGTAGAGTAGAAGTAGATAGATGATACATGTGAAACATAAAACGATTGTTCCTGTAAAGTTTACAGTGTAAACATTGGATCCCAAAAAAAAAAACAAATAAAAAAGTTTGTATGAGATGCGGTATCTATATATGTAGTGTCTTTGGTTTAAGACATCACCATTGAAAACAAATAAGTTTTTCTGACTAAAACCCATTTTTCGACCGATCGTTGCTATGGCAAGAAGTAGTCATACGATCCGGGTGGTTCCGATATATACATATAAGCAGCGTGCAGCAAAATTTCAGCTCGATATCTTCAAAGCTGAGCGACTAATTCGCGTAGACAGACGGACAAAGCTCAATCGACTCAGTTCGTCATGCTGATCAAGAATATATTTACTTTATGTGGTCGGAGATGATTCCTTCTATGCGTTTTCAACTTATGGGCAAAATAATAATACACTTTTCAAGCATGATACAATGAATACAAGGTAGTTAAAAAACTTGCTCTATTTCGCATGCGCAAAACTTTGTGAGTCTGTGACTGTTAAGCGACCTCTGGTTTTGATTGCGCTAACTTGTAATTATTTCATCATGGGTTTCTTCCCATATATAGCTTGACTACTGACACTATCTGAGCAACTCATATAAGAGATATCAGACAAGTGATTGTCCGATTGGCTCCCTGGTTAGAAGTCTTGAAACGAGCTAAAGATTAGCATTCAATACTAACAAATTATTGAAGACATAACGACTACCTAAAAAAACGACTTGAAAGTGCAATATCAATTGATTTCCACTTTAAGAAGTGGTCGCACCCAACTCAGGCCCATTACTTATTAGCTGTCCCAAGTAATTAAAGGTTGTATTGACTTTCTGAATGCCCAGCGTCTTTTGGAAAAGCTCTTCACTGTTGAAAAAAGTTCAAATCAAATGCCACCAAACGGAAGAATTCCCGAAAATTACATCCCAAAATCATACACATACATACATATATCAAATATGTATATACCTATTTATGTATATTCTTGGCGAAGCAAATGTAATTTTTAAATTTAGCTAAACAAGCTGCATATATTATATACACACACAAATGCGACAACAAAAATATATAAAAATTGTTTCAAACATTTATGGCTGGGCCCTAACATAGTAGGTCGGTAGAATTTTTGGTCATAAATTGTTAAATTTTTATAAATATTTACGTTTTTTTTAAAAAATCCAAATTTAGATGGAAATAGTTTGTCAATTCTTTCGGACCAACTATATACTGGCCAACTGTGAAGATGCCTTGGCCAGGAAAGCCTTTTCCCTGAATCTCTCGCATTACCAGATGACCGAGATACCTGAAATTCTTGAAAAATGTGAAACGCTTATGAAACTGTTTCTCAATCAAAACAAGTTAACTCAGGTGAGCATGGAAATGGTGAATTGAATTAGCATTCAGATTTATAGAGTACTCACGGTCTAGATTCCCTCTAGCCTGGGCAATCTGTTGCGGTTGCAGGTACTGACTCTGGACTACAATAAGCTGGAAGAATTCCCACATTGCATCTGTCGTTTGACTAGATTGCGTTTTCTAAACTTAAGCTGCAATAATATCAAACGTTTGCCCTCCGAACTGGGCTATCTTACTGTCTTGGAGACCTTTTGGTGTAATAATACCGGCCTAGAGGAGTTACCCGCCGAAATACGCAACTGCGAACGTTTGCAGACATTGGGGGTACGTGGAAATAGATTGCACAAGTTACCCGACTCCCTGGGTAGTCTCTTCGAGTTGCGTTGGCTTACGGCCGAGGGTTGTCAGCTGACAGAGCTGCCGCTTAGTTTTGCTCTCTTGGGAAATTTGGTGCATCTCAATCTGAAAGGCAATCGTCTGCGTCGCTTACCACGTATGCTGCTGGCCATGTCCAAGTTGAAATTTGTATTTCTTAATGAAAATCGTATTGATGAGTTGCCCACACGAGCCCAACTGGAGGAATTAAGTGAGCTGCATATGCTTAACTTGTCAAAGAATCCCATAAGTACGAATGCAGAGCTACAAAGTTTTGCGTTGTGTCAGACTAACATCTATGTGGACATGCCAGCGCAGTCCTTAGCAGTTTCTGAGATTCTCCCCAGTCGGGCTAGCCTAAATACACAGGAACAGCAGCAAGCCGATCAGGCACCGGAGGCAGATGAATCTTCCGATTGGGCAAATAGTGTGCGCACTAGCGAATTGGATTCCACGGATGAGAGTTCATTGGAGAATAATATTGAAGATTTGAGTGTAATGTTGCCGGAAATGTCACGTTTTGTTACAACTTTTTAGATTTTCAAATTAAAAATTTCCAGTTAAATTCTAAAATATTTCAGAAATTCACTTTAACTATTGTCTGACAAATCATATTGTTTAATTATTTATGTAAGTATAAAAAAATGCACTTGTTTGTGTGTGGGAGGGGAACGGGAACTAGGGGGAGGGAAACAACAATGTCAATATGACATTCGACTTGTGTATGTGTGTGTTTAACTGGACATTTTCTTCATTAGTTCTTCATCCTGCATGGACATGGCTGTTAACTTTTTGCCTATCTTTTCATGAATATCCAAATATTTGGCCACACATCGATCTATGCACACCATTTCGCCCTTGCCTGCAAACGAAAATGAATGTAATTATCAACAGTTTACAGAGGCTTCCGCCAACTTACCCAACTCCGCCTCCGCATACCTGGGCGGTACACATTTTTTGTGGCACGCATTCGTCATACGGTTATATAAATCGGACATCATTTCGATTTCCATTTCTTGCATCAGCTGCAACTTTGCCTGATCGGCCACGCTGATTTGGGGCATAGCCATTGTGAGTGTTTCTAGTCGAATCTTCTGTCCGAAGTGTCGGTGTGGTCGTAATCGCCCTTGTTGGCCTTTTTCATGCGGTCACGCACCTGCAGGTTCTCGTAACGCCGGTTATCAATTGAACGCTTTGACAAAACAAACGCGTACACACCACCAACAGTTAAAATTGCCCTAAATAAGAGAATATTTTCATTCAAGTTTAGTCAATAACACACAAAACTATTACGAAATTGTTAATAAATTTAAGAGTACGTACCAACAAGCAGCAATTCGTCCAGCATTACCTAGCGACATAATCAGCGCTGTCAGAAGTGTGAGGAAATAGTGTGACCAGAGGGTAAAGATTGGTAGAGCTAGTGATGTGCGTGAGTGAAGTGTATAGAGTTGGGCAGTCACGGCAGTGACTCCATTTTTACCCAATTTCGGTTATATGGAATTGAAATCAAATACAAAGTTTAATATGATAAATGGTAGTTCAGGGTATGCTATGTTTTTGAATCGGAAGAATATTATTTTATATTTGCTGTTCCGACAAGGTGATAATGCTCTTATAATTGTGGCCGTTTTACCACAGCTATTAATGAGCCATAACTTACAGGGTGGATAAAATAGTTCAACAAATATTGGGCACTCGCAGGCCGGGGAATGAAATAAATACCGTTCGATAGATGTTTTCAAGCGGAATACATTTCAATTTTCCATATTTCTCTAGCACGTCAAGTTTTGATTTTTTAAAATTTATTAAACGGAATGATGCTATTAAAAATGTAGATGCATAGAGCGAACTGTACTCTTTGTCGCGAAGTAAGCCCAATCCTGGTCGTTGCACTTAAAATCGTAAATAAATAAAATAAAATGTACATCATCGGTTGACATTTATATACTCAAATTATAACATTTCCCGCTTTGGCATCTCGAAAAAATCGATAAAAAACGGCAAGCCTACAAGTTCTCAGACAATTGACTATATTTGCACACTGTTAGGCCAATCTTTAGCAATATGATGATTATGATCTTTAAATAAGTTTAAATCTTTTTGAATTCGGTGGTCATTTACTCAAGTTATGACATTTCCCGCTAGGACATTTCAAAAAAACCGCTAAAAAACGGCAATACTGCAATAACAAGGGATTAGACCAGAGCCGGGCAGCCGTAGCTACCAGGAGCCGAAGTCGGTCGTGTTTTTACGCAAACGCGGGACAAACTCATGATTGTGTGAATAGGTGAACACTGAATTGCAAGTAAAACGGCTGTAGTCTGGAGAGAGCTCTCTTGCTCACCAACACAAGCACACTTTTTTGTCCTCTCCATTTGGCCGGCACTGGATTAGACCCAAATAGTTAATTTTTTCATTATTTTGTGAGGACTTATTAACTTATTCTTCTTCTAGTTCTCTTACAACAAACTCGTTTGTAAGCCGTCACTTTGAGTTCTCGCCAGTTTTTCCTCCCGATGCTTTCCGCTTTTCTACCGCAGGCATCGGTTCACATACATATGTTTGGTCTTTCGACACTGTGGAAACTGGACTTATTATACTACCCTCGTAACTAGTAAGTGGATCCGGCTGATTTCGATATTAATACCTGCTTTAACCATTCACCAAGCTGTTGTAATTCCTAAATTGATTGACATTATTTATTTATTTATTTTATTTTTATAAAAATCACAATGGTAAATGTAAATAATACTATTTAACAAAATGGAATGGTATATATGTAAATAAACAAAAACACATAAAAAAATTAACACAGTGCCTAATTTGTATATGTTTCTAAGTAGGTATACATATGTAATATGTACATGAAATTTTCTAAAATAACTACAGACTAGAAAATACAAATATGTTTAGTAGTAATTGTTATGGAATTATGCAAGATGACGTCGCAGCAATTTAAATGGGTCTAACGCCAAACCAACTCATTTTCCAACTTAAAGTGTCATGCAGCAATTTTTCTTCTTCGGCGGAAAGCTGGAGCAGTGTGGAAACGGCACGTACCAGATGACGGGCTTCAACCTAGACAGAAAAAAATCGTTTTAATTATTGTGCAAATGTGACTAAGACATATATGAAGGGACTGAATTAATTGTACTGTCGAACTTCCATATAGCGAATCTCCAAAAATGTCCAAGAAAATTCATAATATAGAGAAAGAAATACGCAGTGTTCAGGCAACGAATTCGTTATACAGAGAACTTTGTTGTACGGAAGATCGCAATAGAGAAGTTCGACTACAATTTGATTATCATGATCTAAACTCTACTGCCAATTATTATGACACGACATAAACAAACCGAACAATAAGTTATTACAATTTTTGAATGAAAAACAATAAGACTGAAATAATTTCTTATTTAAAAGTCTGTATCCAGCACTCCGGAAAATGTATTTTGTTACAGCATTTCAAAGCAAAGCCAAAGTGTTGCTAATTATATTTCTGTAACAAAAGAAATTTTCAGGAGTCTTGAATAGAGGCCCTAAATCTTCATTATATCATCAATAATTTGATTTCTTTTCCCATAGTTTTTAATGGATTCCTCCTTTAAAAACCTTTTAAAAGTGAGGAATATAATTGAGAGATGACACTTACCTCTCTGCTAGTCAAAAATTTGACAATGACATGTTTTAAATATTTAAAATTAACTTCATCCATGACAATACAATTGGCCTTGTCCACACCCTGTGGAAAACTCTCTAACGACATATTTGTGGTCCTAAAAGCGGCTAAAACTTGATGATTTTGTTGAGATTCTGATTCCGTACTGTTGGTTAATTGCGAGCTGCGCAACTCTTTTTGCACTGTTTTCTTCAAATCCACCAAACGTTGATTTAGAGTTTTTATTGTCTGTAAGCACATTGAAGAGTAAATTATAGTATACACAACTAAATGACATGTCAACTTACCTTATTCTTTTCCACAATTTCTTGTTTCGCAGCCTCGAACTCGTTCAACTGTTGTGCCTGCTGCTCAGCTGATTCACTTACCAACTGCAGAGCTTCGCGCGCTTGGGACACGTCCTTCTCCAGCTGTTGATTCTTTGCTTGTAATTCATTCGTTTCGCTTTCCTCTAAACGCAATTGTTTTCGTAGCAATTCTTCACTTTGCGAAATTTCAGCATTTCTTAACAAAGCCGTAAGCTTCTCCTCTCGTTCAGTTTCCAATTGCAGTTGAATTTCATCTAAATGGAGTTGCTTCTCCTGCATTTGATTTCGCAATTTTTGAGCCACTTGCTCGGCATTTGAGGCATAATCACTGAATCGCTCATCGGCTGCAGTGAGGCGTGTTTTGAGATCTTTGACTTCGGTTTCCAGTATTTGCTGGGAATAGTTTTGAAAGGGTGGAAAAGAGTTAGGGATTATAAACAAATTGGAATAAAAGGCACATTTTGAAACATATAAGCAACTATATGCCCTAGATCTTCCTTTTACTTGGACGAATATGGAACTAGCTTAATGAGAACCTTTACTATACCTTTGAAATCGCCACAAGAATTGGGATGTTGGGTACCTGTTAGGGTGCTGGCAGGGGACCATATTTTAAGGTGACAGTTGCTACCTTACATGTGTGAACAGCTGCCAGAGGCACTGCCAGTTGACTATTGGCATATATGTTCAGAGAAATGTCTACTTAGTCTGAACAGATTGCCAGATAACTGACATACAAAATCTGACAACCTGTCAGTGTGTCTGAATGCACCCTTAATGTGTTTTTCCAGATCCAAACCTGACATTTAAATGGTAAACAAAATAAAATGTGCTAAGAAGGCTTTCGAGATAATAAGAAAGTGGTCTCCTTGCATGATTAAATAGAAATCTATATAGCTTACTGCCAATTGGGTACTTCATTTGTTGACAGTCGCATCCAACTCTTCATCGTGTCACAATTTCAAAGAATTGAAATAAGAAGAACCTTTAGCAACGTCTTATAACCGAAACAGTGCAAATTTCTTGGGGAATGTAAATAGCAGAGAACTTAGATGAGTCTGCCAGATAATCAAAGTGATGTAATACAAAAGTTTTAAGGCCAAGGCTGCAAGCCGGTTCAATACCGAAACCCAGCACACCGTTTAAAATTCTTTGAATGCCTTAAACCTGAACAGGAATTAAATATCATAATAAACCCGAATAGAATCAGTTTTATTTTAGTGAAGTCTGCGACAGAAATTGTTTTAATTGAAGCTTTTACCTTTCTTGATCGTCTTAAAAAGTTAAATCCTCGCAGATTTCAAAGAATAGGACCATTCTTTAATCGATCATCATCTATTTTGTAGAATTTGGTAATTCGAAGCCACGATCAAAAGACTCCTGAACTTAAAAAGATGAGTAACGGCCATACAAGTGAATGGCAAGAAGAAATTTTGATGTGGACTTTCGATTATAAATGGTTGTGCGATGTCTGCCGCACAAACTTGTCACACACACAGCACACATATGTAAAATCGTAGGTCCACATCGCAAATTTCCCTGACATTCACTTGTGTGGCCATTACTCATCTTTGCGAGTTCTAGAGTCTTTGGTTCTAGAGCAGCGATGCCCAGCCGTATGCTCTTTGGGTACGTTTTGTTATTGTAATTCCACCAAACATAGGAAATCAATGATCGTATACATGCAGGGCGCGAGGCATACGAAACGACACACACGCTAGCGATTTCGTGTGTATGCGACGCGTAGAACAAAAACCGGTTTTGTTCTCTTCTTTGATTGACGTTTGCGAGCGCAAGCAAACTGACCAACAACAATTTCATTATTGGTATTGGTGCTTATCTTTGTGAGTATTGGTGAGTGCTCTGTCGTTTGCTGCTTTTGGGCATGCCTGTTCTAGAGTCTTTGCACCAAGGAATCTTGAACTTTTTTATAGGGGAACATTTTTCGAAGCAATTGGTGTCTGGTTCAGGAAGTAATGAGTTCAAAAACTTCGGTTCATGGTTAAACGTGCATTTGGGACGGTCAAAACATTATCGAACCTCTAGTTCACAGTCAGTAAACCATACCCCAAGGCTCCGGAATGTACCTTCTGAAGAATTTTGTACCAAGACATAGTTCTACTCGAAAACCAAATCAATTCCGAACTGAATTATACAATTTTGTCAATGATTACACGAAAAGTATAAATAAAAATAATTCCTTTTAAATTATTTCCGCTAAATTACTTAAATAAACTGCAAAATAAAAATAATAGATTCTGCTTTTTCGATTAAATGGAAAGTCAAAAATATTTCTAAAGTAAAACGTATTTAGATTAAACATCTAACCAACAACCATTACATATAGAATAAAAGATTTCTACTCAATAATTTTGGAATCACACAAAAATTCAGTTTAATATGTCCAAAAAAGAAAAAGCAATGCAATTATACTTAACTTATTTATAACAAAAATCCAATTAATACAGAAAATTTAAGGCACAAAATAATCATAAAGCTATTGGTTAGTTACTTCATGCTAGTTAGTTAATCCCACTGGTAACCATCAGCTGCCTCGGGGGAAATACTCACAGATTTATTGCGTTCAAATAAAATTTGTTGCTCGTTATCCTCACGACATTCGCGCAGAGCCAAATTCAGCTCATCGACTTCCTCCTCCAGCAGTTTGATCTATAGAAACAAATAAAATGTACTGAAATCATCATTTTTTTAATGATTTACCAATCCCCCCACCTTTTCATCTCTCTGCCTTATCTCCTCTTTGGCCTTATCCAGTTCAAAGGTCACCTGTTTTCTGCTCTCAATGGCCTCATCTCTGGTTTTTAAAGCTTTCCTCTTCTCTGTGGTCTCTTCGGCTACCTGTTTGGACAGTCGACTGACTTGTGTCTCCAAGGCCAAATTCTGACCACTCCAAGAGCTTTTGATATCCGATAACTGCAAATGTGCCTCCTCTAGATGCTGTTCCAGCAGCTTGTGTTCACGTATCAAAGCCTGTACCTGCTGCTCGGCATTCAATTTGGCCAGAGCTTCCAAACGCGATTCCTCTACAATTTTCATGCGCATTTTCATATTGCGATTCTCCTCTTCCACAGCCGCCAAAGTGGTGGTCAAATGATTCTTCTCCTGCTGCGAGGCATGCCGTAAGCTCTCCAATTCATCACGCACATCCTCGGCTATGGATTCGTAGGGTCTCAGACGTTCTACCTCTTCGTTGAGATTTTCGATTTGCTGAAAATGCTGACGCAAGGAACTCATGCGATCCATTGCCTCCTGTTCACGGAAACTGAGCAGATTCTTCAACTTGTCGATTTCCAATTGTTGCAGATTTTGAATCTTCTCCTGATCCTCACAATAAATGTCCTTCTGAGTTTGGGCCACGCGCACACTTTCCAGTAGGATTTCATTTGTCTTATCCACACGCATTTTCTCCTCCTGCAGCTGCTGTAGGGATTGGCTTAAGGTGGAGACTTTGGTGGTGAGCTCATTGCACTGGCTGCGTAAGTGGCCAAGTTGTTCCGACTGTGCAAAGAGTCAAGAGAGAACAGGTGTTTCATATCGGAAGGGGGCTAAAAATAGCTAGAATGTACATACCTCATAGTGGCCGCCCACCACATCGTCAGTGGAGTTGGAGTTAATGCTTACACGTCGACTGCGTAGCCGATAATTGTTAATGTTGTTGTTATTGCTGTAACGTTGGCTGGATTGCCCACTACCACCCCCACCCCCAACCACGTCTTCGCCCGTCTCCTCCTTGATTTTGTTTTTTAATGTGGCAAACATTTTGCGGACCGAATCGAATCCAATCTTTGGCTTTGCCTAGCTGCTTGTAACCCGATTAGAGGAGTTGTGGGTGTAACTGGTTAATGTTAATGCATTGCGGCTGACTTCCACCTGTGTTCCACCTTATTTTATTCTTTTTGTTGTTACAAAAAAATCCCAAAAATAATCCCGAAAATAATGAAAAGTGGCATGACCAATCTCAACAGTTGGCCAACAGTTGCGCAACTGTTTTTCTCTTGAACGGCGTTGCCACTTTGTTGGACACAAACAGACACCGACGCCATCAAACAGCTGACAAGCGCGCTAAATTTTCCAATAAACCATACCAGATCCTGTAGCCTTAATAACTAAACTATACCTAAGTGTTAAATGGATATGGATCAGTCTAAGCAACCTGTGCGTGATTACACGGGCGATGCCAATGGCACTTGTGCCTCGTCCTTGAGAGAGATTTCGCTGATTGAAACTGTGACAGGATTTCTGGAAGAGAATGGAGCAGCCGAAGTCGATCGTCAGGTGTTGCGAAAACTAGCCGAGGCCTTGTCCAAAAGCATAGATTGGTAAGTAGAATGTAATGAACAAATATCAATAAAATAAGATGCTGGTCCAATTGGTCAACGCAGGACACCTTCATATGCCTGTAATCGCAACGGGTGATCGTATGCGCGCACTATGGGGGAGGCAATTCCCACATATGTACAGCCGAACCCAAACACACACATACATATGTAGACATGTAGCTGTATTTCACTTTTCCCACCCCAAAGATTCACGACAGCTAGAGCAGCAGCACGGGCACGGCAATTCCTCCTCAACTGCGTAACATCTGCTGAGCATTTTCCTTGGCTGCTGTTCTCGTTCTCTCATTCAATTTGCAGCGCATTTTTCAGTTTCAATTCAGTTTTGTTCTGGCTTTCGGTTTAATCAGACTTCGGGAAGAGCAATTTTTTTGTTTGTTGTTTATTTCGCTTTCATTTCACTCGTTTGCTGTGTCGCTTTGCCTATCAGTAGTAGCCTTATATATAAACAAAATATATATGTACTTGCACTCGTATGTAAATAATAAACCTCGGGTCGTTCGTATATATAAGTGAGATTGCATTTGTTTATATTGCTAACCAAGAGGAATCGCATCGGATTGTAATTTGTGGATAAAACTTTGGCGCCCGTGTCAAATAAATAGACGGATGCTGAATCTAAATTGCTCCTCTCATTGGTGATTGAGGAGAAGTGAATTATATGCACATAAAGACCGACATACATATATTTATGTGCCCGCTTGTTGTTGTTTTTTTTAATTTTCTTCGTGTCGCCAGAGGAGAGATGATGCTGCTGCGGCTAATTTTAGTCACGGAAAACTATTCCAATTAATTTAATTTGTTGTATGTATAATAATAATATGATGAATACATTAGCTGGAAATGCTTTTGAGATAAGAAAGCAAGCATGTTGATATATCAGGCAAGAACAATGCTGGAATTCGGATGCAAGATACATTAGGGTGGACTTTATATTGGAGAGCTTACTTTTCCTTGTTTTGAAATCCAATTTGCCAAAAGATTGCTTAACCTGTACCTGTTTCGAAACCAAATTATGTTCGGTTCAGAATTAGTTGTTAAATCTCAAGCCATAAAAGCTCAAACTACTGATTTACAAACATTGAGTAGCTCAGATTAACACCCTTCAAGTTTTTGAGTACTCAAACCAAACCACTTTTATAGAAAAACTTGAGAAAGCCGAAGAAATTTTTGAAAAATTAACTTTCGGTTAAAATTTCAAAATAATGGAATCTAAAACAAATAAGAGTTCCACTTAGATTCTTAACAGGTTCTGTGACATGTTTTACATTCAAATTTTTGTTATTTTTTAATTTTATGTTCATTTCTTTTAGAAATCACACAGAAATGCTCACAGTTGAGCGAACAGTGCTCAAAACCTAGTCTTTTGCAACCTAAATTGAACCAAACTCTGTTCCAGTGAAGACCTTGTCTTAAGATCACATTCTCAGAGCTATGACTAATTCGTCTTTTACACCAGCCGCCACCTATTAAACACCTTTCAATCCGTATGCATCTGTTTGATTTCCTTCTGTCTGTGGAGGTGGCTATGATCCGATTATTAGTGCATATCGGAAAGCCTTACTTTCGATTATAGGGTCGGTTTTTAGAAGTACTGAACCCAAATTTGAGGTCGATTTGCGCGGGCTCAGGAATTCATTTTAGACACATGGTTTCCTGGTCAAATTTTCTTAGAATTTTCTGTAGATTTCGTTTTTGCTATACACTTTGTACGA